>OX645060.1:0-1200000 GCA_951905685.1 Eumerus sabulonum | reverse complement strand
TCTTTTACTTACATTTTTTCCTCCCTCCCTTTTGTTTATCAAGCGCCTGTGGTCCAATGAGTTTCAAATTATTTAGAGTCGACTGCAATTGAAGCGCTTTAAGAATTTCTTTCCATCTTACTAAACACAAACTAACAAATAAGGCAAACTTACATCTCTCAATTCGATAGTATCACAATAACAACAGCAAATAAACATAACATCGTCAACACACTCAACATACACAACAGATGCATTGAATCGATTTCATCTGGATTCTGAATATTATCTGGTTTATACAGGTCCTGCAAATTCTATCGCACAACAAGTCCTTAAAGGGGAGACCATGCTCCTACATCCATGTCAAAAATCAATTTCCGCCCGGTCCTGCTAATACTACTGGATACTTTCCAGTCCCTTGTCATTGCTCTTAGAGCTTTAATATCAAGGATATTGTAATACCAATGAAATGATAATGTTTTACACTAATTTCACTGAAGACATAAACACCCAACAAAAGTTCAGTGCACATGCTCTATACCTATCAATCTCGAGTACAGGAACGTTTACGACATAGGCTTTTCCCACGAGTTTGCACCGAGGGCATCCCGATTTCAACTCTAACCAAAGTGCCAGTTTTAAATGCGACCGTTTCCCGCCCACTTAAAAACTAATTAATTCTCAATTGGAATTCCACTTGCGCAAATTAAATCCATACTTCTGCGAAGATCCTCTGTACTTCTGAAGGGAGCCTTCATACTAGTCATGGTCGCCAATCGCTCTACAGTTGGAGTGAAACGAAAACGAAGAAAAAAAATTGAAAGGAAAACCCAAATTGAATGATGAAACGATTATCGGTGCAGGGAATTCATCGCCGCCCAAGGTTCCCCAAAAGTGCTGCACAAAATTGTGCAATTTCCTAGAAGGATGCAATACTATGTGCTGACCACGAACACAGTTTGATAGGGTTACCTTCCCTTCACACACACACACACAGAGCTGATGGGGTTGGTTGAGGCTGCTTAACTTATTACGTCCTCTCGACTACAATTCCAAATTGGTCCTTGATATTCATGAATCGGTAGCTTTTCTACTTGATTACATTTTTGCTCAGTCAATGGTTGTTTTCATACTCCTGACAGTCGATGTGGGAGCCAGTCGCAATAACAATGAATTTTAGGAAGGAGCAGCAAACTACTGGTACGTCTCGTTTCGCACAGATTTTCTATTGTATTTTGGTGAATGGTAAGGGACTGTTGAATCTCAATACCTTGCATCCGACTCCTATGGTGTATATGTATGCCTGCATGCAACAGATACATACATACATATGTATATGGCTTTGCATAGATACATATAGAGAGAAGTGAGGACTAGAAAGAAATATAGTACATTTGGATAAGGAGGCGATAGTTAAAAATACATACGCTGCTGGTAGAGCATCCTTCTAAATGGGAGGAGATTTCATTTGCAGGACTTTGCATATGGAATGAAATGGAAATTTCTGTAGATGAGTGCAAGAATTCATTGATGACCTATGCTAAGAAGCATGGCACAATCAAATGTTATCCCACAAAGCTATTGTATAATTGCATGCTCCTTTATTCATGAATTTTGATTCATCAAGAAATCAATCATAAATGGGGAAATGGTTTCGGTATCCCATTTTGCAGATTTGCTCCAGAATCCAATTAACAATTTAGAAAAAAAAGGCTTTTGTATGTATGTATGTTGGCGTTACAGTCCATGAAGAACCTGAGCCGAGCTTCTCTCAATCACCCATGTTGTGTGTGATTTAATTTTCCCATAGGTTAAAGGGACCTACAGTTTATTGCCGGTTCCGAACGGCGAATTTCGAGAAGCTTTTCATGACAATTTTACTACAGGGGGTTTTGTCAGAACCCATGTTCGATGACATGGCTGTATCGGGATTCGATCCCGTGTCATCGGCGTCAGAGGCCAACACACTACCCACTGCGCCACGGTGCTCTCAAAAAAGGTTTTTACTTAAACAAAAAAACTCTTTTTGGCCCTAGAATTGTTTACCATCAAAATGATCATCGAAAGCGGCAACCGCAAATCTACTTCTCAGGCTGGCTAAAGGAGAAGGAGACATGGCTTTAACCCAAGCACCTTGAGTGAATGAACACAAGGTTCGTGGATTAAGAACCCCAGCCTACAACTTATTTACACCACAAAAAGAAGGTAAGCCCCATACTTGCATACTCGCAAAGAAATCTCTAAACGCTTACCTTCTTCCAAATTACAGCTGCCCCGACACCACAGTGAATGCAATACAATCACCCGGGGAGGAGGTATGGATAGCCTCTACTTATAGGGCGCAGGAAGAGTCCATTCCATCGGATGAGATTAGAAGACAAGTCAATGGACTCGTCAGGACACCAAGCTGGGATCCTTATCGGTGCGGATGCGAATGCGCATCACACGATTTGGGGCAGCAGCGATATAAACGAAAGAGGTGAGTGGCTCATTGAATTCGTTCTAACCTCCAATCTTTACATTTGTAACAAGGGTAATATACCCACATTTATCATAGGGAAGTACCAGACTTAACTCTAGCATCTCCCTCTCTCAGTAACAGAATAAGAGAGTGGAGGGTTCCTGAGGAACCCTTCTTCTCGGATTATCGCTATCTGGTTTCCAACTTAGCCTTCACGGTCCCAACCCCAACTGACTCATCCTGCAACCCGAGTAGAATTGATTGGGAGCGATATTGATCCTTAATTGGTAATTCTATAGTAAACAGGACCCTTGACACCTCGCGGTCCACGTTAGATATAGACAATATGGTCGACATCTTTACAATTACATTGGGAAACGGCCCGCGCGTTGTGCGTGCTGCGCAATCCACAAATCAAGGAAAAACTCCTACCCTTCTTGGTGGAATGCAGATCTAAGTAAGCTCCGCAAGGACTGTCGAAAACTCTTCAATCAAGCAAAGAGTACAAGAAACGACAGGGACTGGAGCTTATAGAAAGATTCACTCAGAGTGTACAAACAAACCCGAAGGAAAGAACAAAGGTTGTCTTGGAAAATCATCTGCAACAACATGGAGAAAATTTCAGACGCCTACAGATTGAGGAAAATACTCTCGAGAGATCCACAATCTCCGAGCTGCCTCCGCGATAGAAGCCGTTTAAAAGCTTCAAACCCTACAAATCGCCAGGTCCGGATGAAATTTACCCTATCGAACTCACACAAACTATGGAATGGACTATACCATGGCAAGAGATAATTTTTAAAGGATGCCTAGCTTGGAGTCACATTCCAGAAAAGTGGAAGTGCGCAAAGATCACACTTCCCCCAAGGATCTGAGGCCTATCTGTCTATCATCCTTTGCACTAAAAACTTTGGAAAGACTGATAGACTTACACATACGCCACAGTTTGGATCCCTCCCTAATCTCTTAGGCACAGCTCGCCTACTGTAAGGGTAGATCTGTTGAAACAGCCTTGCATACACTAGTGAGCAAAATCGAAAGATCAATCCATCTTAAAGAATATACCCTAACAGCCTTCCTAGACATAGAGGGCGCCTTTAACAAAGTCACTCCGAAAGCAGTAATAGAAGGGCTAGAAAATCAAAAGGTGGGGAAGTCTTTGATAAAGCCGATCAGCGAGTTACGACTAACGCGAAAATTTCACTCCAAGTGGGGAAGCCAAGCAACCACCAGAGTTGTTACCAAGGGAATCCCACAAGGAGGGGTCCTCTCACCACTTCTCTGGAATAAAGTTACAAACGAACTACTAATTAAACTGGAGAAAGAAGGCCTGGACGTTATTGCCTACGCTGATGACGTTTCCATTTCAATCTCAGGTAAACACCTACACTGAATGACCGTATGCAAACGACATTCTCAATTCTTTGTAAATGGACGTATAGTAACGGGCTCAGGGTAAGTCCCCAGAAAACGGAGCTCGTACTATTCACCAATAAGCATACAATTTCGGAACACTGCCCGATCACTTTGCTTGGTACCAGGTTAAGCTATTCCTCCAGTGCCAAATAATTTGGCATTATACTATATAGGAAACTAACCTGGAAGAGCAACACAATCGAGAGAGCAAAAAAAGCAACCATAACTCTCTACACATGCAGGAAAGCCCTAGGGAAATAATGGGGATTCAATCCCAAGATCACCCTAAGGCTCTACATCACGGTAGTAGACCCATACTATTGTATGGAGTGATAGTCTGGTGGACTGCACTGGACAAGACCACACACCACAAACAACTCGAGAAGGTACAAACGCTGGCATGTACATACATATGTGCATTACCGGGGCCCTTAGGTCCACCCCAACGGCTGCGCTTAAGATGATGCTCCATCTTACACTCGATATTTTCGGCAAGTAAATTGCCACACACATGGCCATAAGACTAAAAGCCAACTCGAAATGGACGAGCTATGTCCATCCTGAAAAATAGGATGACTAGGAAAGCACACAGAACCCATCACAGTCTTGGAGAAACTGGATTTATACACTGACGGGTCTAAAACCAAAGACGGAGTGGGTAGTGGAGTATTCTGTAAGTCACTAAAGCTGAATAAAGATCTAAAATTACCAGATCCCTGCAGCGTTCCAGGCAGATCTGTTGGCAATAAAGGAGGTCTTGTCTTGGCTGTAGTGGAATGTGATATCCACTACGGATATCCGTATTCTCACGGATAGTCAAGCAGCCTTAAAGTCGTTGGAGTCCTATGTGTATACATCAAAAACTAGTCTCGACTGTCGCCTATCTCTTAACGAGATGGCTACAGCGACAAGAATGAGAGAGTCGACACACTCGCAAGACATGGAACGACGCTACATTCAATCGTGGCTTGTGAGGGAATACCCCTTGCAACCATCAAACATAATCTTGCAAATTTCGCCAGGGCCGAGACGAACCTGAGATGGACCCAGGGACATATCTGTCTCATCACCAGCCAAATCTGGCCCCGGCTCGACAGTTAACGGATTTGGAGTATAATCTCCCTAAAAAGAACTGACATTCACAAAATCATCGGTGTCATCTCAGGACACTGCCTTATTGGCAGTCACGCGCAAAAACTAGGAATATTACCGAATGATTTCTGCAGAAATCGTTCTGTCTAGACGAGGCGGAGGTTGAGTCCATTCACCACCTTCTCTGCGCCTGCCCAGCATTCTGCATAATCAGGAAATGATACCTAGGATCTTGCTTCCTTAACGACCTGACAGATGTTCAGCAAGTAGGGATTTCTGATCTTCTGAACTTTTTAAGAAGCACAAAATGGTTCCACGAATAGGGGGATAATCCCCCCTCGTAGTTGCACAACGGGCCTCCCTGGCCTATGTGTATTTTTCTCAATTCTGGGAAGGCTACTAACCTATCTCCCTACCTACTTACAGAACACTTTTGCTTGCTTGCTTTGGTGGCGTTACAGCCCATGAAGAGCCAGAGCCAAGCTTCTCCTAATCACCCGTGTTGTGTGTTCACCGTTTTTAAACAGGTGAAAAGGACCTACAGTTTAATGCCGATTCCGAACAGCTTTTTCTTGGCAAGTATACTACGGGGGGTTTTGCCAGTACTCCGCCAAGGAGGGACGCTGCGAAATAAACATTCGATGGCGTTGGTGTTATCGGGATCCTAACTCGCTCATCGTGCGCCAGAGCCCAACACACTAACCACTGCGCCACGACTCCCCCTACAGACACTTTTACTATTCCAAATAACTACTGTATCATAAAGGGATATGATGGAAAAATGAATGCTCCAACTTGAGGGTGATACTTTGGGTTGACTACCGGCCTACGAATCAAAGTATTTAAACACTTGCACAGTCCTTTTGATTTCCCCCCTCCCTAACAGTCGGAGAAGCTTTTCTGATTCCAACCACAAAGCTAAAACTATGACCTATTTCATTTAGGGCGTTCCAAAATCCTTGACATTTAACATACGAATGGTCCATATGAATTGGCCATTTAGGGGCATTAACGGTTGGGTCCTTGTGCACAAATGCAGACCTTTTCGTCAACGTTTGAGGCTACAAGCAAGCATGTAGTTTTCGTCCTCCATTGAAAGGACTACAACGACACAGATATGGGATATGAAACAGCAAAATAAAGCCGTAAGTGAACATTTCAAAGTATATTTACGAAAGTAGTTACATAGACCGAAACGACTGCAGTAACTTCATGGTATTCTTAGTCCGCCGCTGGCTATACGGCGCGCATTCACACAAACTCACAATGCAGAGGTGGAAATGCTAAAACTTTTATTGCTACATTTTATTTTTCCGTTTCTGTATTGTTTGCTCCTGCTCCTTGTACTTCTCTTTAGTTTTTTTTTCTTCTCCATTGAACAAACGACCGACAAAGGAGCGCTAGAGTGCATAAACATCTGAAAACTTTAAATTGCCCATTGGCGTAGTTCAAGACAGAAACTCTAATGTAATTATTGTCGTTTTTATGTCGGGACACTTCTGGCGAAATTCGAGGAATAGGTCTCATGAAGAGCTCTTAACAATTTATTGTAACCATGAACATACGAGCGAGTAGGCAATACGGCACGTACTCATATGCATACTCTGGAATAGGCACTTACGAGAAAATGGTAATTTGCGCATAAGGTGTTACTTATGAATCTAAATACCTAATTAGGTAATGGTTACGGGTATGTATTAGACTGCACCAGGTAAGTCATTATAAAGCTAATGTTTTATTAGTGGCTCGACTATTGGATGACATAAGGTCTTCAAAGAATTTTACGTCCTCTGCCCATGTCCAAAAGATTGGCCGATTTTCAGGGTCGGTGCACCGGCATCCACATCGTCGCCTGTCCTGGACCCGTCCGTGTATATTTCCAGTACAGTGTCATCGGTTGGAAATTGTTGTTTAATATAGAATCTTGAAGTCCAGACCGCGGTATACTACCAGTGCGTGATATGGGGTTTGATACCCCATCTAGTGTCCAAGGCCTTCTTGCAGGTATATAGCGCAGTTGTTGCTGTTTTGATGTGTTCTTCCGCATTCTGTTTCCAGTTGAGCTTCCTGTCGAGTATCACGCCAGGGTATTTGGCAGCTTTAATTCTGAGCTTAAGCAATATAATCTTTAAAAAAACAAAACGGGCAAGTGCGAGTCGGACTCGCCCACCGAGGGCTCCGTATAATACTACTAGGTACAAAAAACTTATTAATTACAAAATTTTTAATTAAATAAGCGGGTGTGCGTAACAGTGCAAACTGTTAGGTACTACATACACCAAAATTATTGGGTACCAACCTATACTTATATAAAGGGGAAAATCTCTTTTTTGATTCTTCGTCATGTCGAAAACTATACATCATAAAAATAATGAAAAATCTGCTTCTGCAAAGAAGTTGATCGCGTTTAACATGCCAAACGCCAGCTTCGATCTCTGCCCCTGCTCAATCCAAGTTGACACACAGCCTTCGCGTGGTCTCCCCTGGATAGCTGCCCTGGCACCTGCCAGGTAGTGAACCAATGTGTGCAGCGACCCAACCCATTGTTCCTGGGGAAAGAAGAAGCTGGCCCCGCAGGTTGGAGGTTTTGCTTAGGGGTAACATCCCTATCACGTAAAAACCACAAGCCTCGGATACGGACGGATACAAAGTTGACGACCCCTGCAAACGACTAAAAGACTTGTGAGGTTGTACCAGGAATGTGAGGTCACTTAACAGACCGGGTGCAGGCGATCAATTGGAGCAAACCCTCAGCTGCTATAAAGCAGATATAACCGCGACATCTACTACGGAAACTGCTACAAGGAGAACAAAGAGCGCTTATTCTGGTGCGGATTCGTTATTCAAGGAGGACTCCGACAAAAAGTCTTAAGCTTTCGGGATGTAAGCGGACGCCTCATAACAATTCGCATCAAAGCTAAATTTGGAAACATTAGCTTGATATGCGCTCACGCCCCAACCGAAGAAAAAGAAGAATTCTACCAACTACGACGCAAAAATAGTTCTAGGAGATTTTAATGTAAAACTGGACAAAGAGGACATATTTGAATCGATCACGGGAAATATAGCCTACAAGACACCACGTCCGAAAACGGACATCGGCTAGTCGACTTCCTGGCAAGCTCCTTCCGGCTAACACATGATTTCCGCATCGCGATATTCCCAATGGAACCTGGCGATCACCTGATCCGTCTTCCACCAATCAGATTGATCACATTGCGATCGACGCCAGACCCTCCTCCAGCATCCTAGGTGTACGAACCTCCCGAGGAGCCAACATCGACTCGGATCAGTACCTTGTTATAGCCACGGTACGAACGAAGATATCAAGCGTGCCACGGAGTCGAGCTGGGCAACGTAAGTTTGTCATCGGAAAGCTACAATCGTAGGAGATCGCTAGAAACTTTGCCGATCGAGTTTCTCTCAATCTCTGGCCGTGGTTGCAGTGGTTAACATCATCGACCGCCGAGCGGAAGGGTTATAGTTCAAATTCGCTTCATAGCCAAGAAAAAGTACTTCCTATACGGACAAAGTATGCAACGCAGTTGTGAATGGAAAGTGACCAGACGTACTGCTGCAGGCATAACACTCACAGTATATTCTTCTTCTTCTTTGGTGGCGTTACAGCCCATGAAGGACCAGAGCCAAGCTTCTCTCATTCACCCATGTTGTGTGTGATTTGTTTTTCGCACAGGTGAAAGGGACCTACAGTTTAATGCCGATTCCGAACGGCGTGAGTCGAGAAGCTTTTTCGTGGCAAGTTTACTACGGGGAGTTTTGCCAATACCCCGCCGAGGAGGAACGTCGCGAAATAAACATTCCATGGCGTTGGTGTTATCGGGTTCCGAACTCGCTCATCGTGCGCCAGAGTCCAACACACTAACCACTGCGCCACGGCGCCCTCAACAGTATATGTATGTATGTATGTTGGCGTTACAGTCCATGAAGAACCTGAGCCGAGCTTCTCTCAATCACCCATGTTGTGTGTGATTTCATTTTCCCATAGGTGAAAGGGACCTACAGTTTATTGCCGGTTCCGAACGGCGATTTTCGAGAAGCTTTTCATGACAATTTTACTACAGGGGGTCTTGTCAGAACCCCGCTGAGGAGAAACACCGTGAAAAACACGTTCGATGACATGGCTGTGTCGGGATTCGATCCCGTGTCATCGGCGTCAGAGGCCAACACACTACCCACTGCGCCACGGTGCTCTCGAGTATATGGTCAACTGAAATTCATCCACTGCGTATGCAATATTAAAGTGCTTGAACAAAGATAGTTAACCTAGAAAATAATAGGTCAGGAGGAGCAGATGAACTATGGAGGCGTAGTAAGGGCCGAGGAATATCTGTGATTGGTTAGCTTAACATAACATTAATAAATGGGTTAAAAATGCCCATAGTTGGTGCGGTGAAGGCTGGTGATGAGTGAAATCATTTCAAAAGAGAAGAAGAGTCGATTGTTCCAGTTGACACTTCGTACACAAAGAGGATGTCGGCTACTTCCCGGCGTATTTTCAGGGCTTCTAAGCCGGTCAACTGTAGTCGTTCTTCGTATGGTGATCATTTAATTCTATCAAACCATACATAGCAGACCTCTTAAGGAAAACGCACAGCTTCAATTCGTACAGAATGGCTAGCATAGTATGGGGACAAGACTTGGCCTGCGCATTCGAGGAGTGGTCTGACGTAAATGGGAGGGATTCGGAATGTAGGGGTTCGAGAACTTTTAAACCATCGTTTTATGAAGCCAAGATCAGAATTTGCGATTTGTATGATGTGGTTGATATGGAAGAGAATATTTAACCTTCTACCACATATGGCTCCTAAGACCCCTACGAAAGTGGCATAGCGTACGAGATAAGGTAGCAAACTCTAAGGGCTAAAGGGAATCGTTCTGAGAAAAAATGACGGACTGGCATTTAATGACGTTAAACTCCCGGAAGTTACTATCACGCCAAGTACCGAAAGAATCAAGGACATTTTGCAGTTCGAGCGAGTCAGCCGAATCTGCCGATTTTCATATCGTCTGCGTAGATCGCAGATTTTCCTCTCGAAACGACCAAGTTGGAGTCCTTTTTGATGAAGTCGACACCACTAACAACTAGTACAAAAATAATAGGACCGCGATGGCTGCCTTTCGGTACAACGAAAGAGGCTATAATGTAGTCTATATATGGCTAAAATGTCCTTCGATCAGGAACACGGTTTTCAAATACTACCTAATTTATTATAGGGCAGCTATAGCAATCAAAGCTAACGGCTGACGATTTATTGCCTTTTGTGTATGATGGCTCTTCAAACTCAATAAGAAGCCTATTTCTGGGTGACTGGAATGGCCATCCTAAAGTATAGAAGCTATAGAATATTTACGGAAAAATGATCATCTAACGGAACAACCAACTCGGTCGCTGATAGAGCAATAGCTAACTTACTTACTTAGGTGGCGCTACAGTCCGGTGTGAATCTGGGCTTCAACCAACAAACTTCTTCAGCTGGCACGGTATTTTTCCAGCTGTTTCCAGCGAGGCACTCCCAGATGGTTAAGGTCCCCTTCCACCTATGTGCGCCACCTTAGATTCTGTCGCGCCCTACCAGATCATCTCCAGCCGCTTTAAATAGCTCAGCATACAGCCCGCCTGCGTCCGCGTCTTTATTATTATTGAGCCTTGAAATGACTAGCTTAATTTCATCTAGGTCGGGTGGACGAAATTTTCTTGCATCTTCGTCCGTTGCGAATGGATCATTCTGCCTGACAGCGGTATTAGATCTTTCTTTTCTTTTTCTTTTACCTTCCTAAATGGACGAGTGTAGCATAGCTTTGTAGGCGTTTTGCTTTGCTACATGGGCTTGCCCGCATTTTTCATCAAACTAGGGGTTTCAAGCTGTCGGTGGCTTAAAACCCAACGCATCAGAGGCAGCGTGTCTCATGGCACGCTCGAAATGCTCCCACTATTGTTCTGTGGGTTGCACCGGTGTCATTGGAGTT
The DNA here is from genome assembly GCA_951905685.1 of Eumerus sabulonum. Classification (NCBI taxonomy): domain Eukaryota; kingdom Metazoa; phylum Arthropoda; class Insecta; order Diptera; family Syrphidae; genus Eumerus; species Eumerus sabulonum. Next base: position 1,189,064 of record OX645060.1, on the reverse strand, counting down.
TGCGAGAGGTTGAGGGAAGCTCGATCGGCAAAGGTCCTAGTGGTCTCCTGTGAGTGTAGATTTCCGACTTCAAACTTTCGTTGTCTAGCTCGACTCAGTGGCATCCTTGATGTCTTCACTCGTACCTTGGCTACAACAGGGTAGCGATCCGAGTCGATGTTGGCTCCTCGGAAGGTTCGTACATCTAGGATGCTGGAGGAGTGAGTGGCGGCGGTTGTGATCAATCTGTTAGGTGGTAGACTGATCAGGTGATCGCCAGGTTCCTTTGTGAATATTGAAATGCGGAAATCATGTGATAGCCAGAAGGAGATTGCGCACCGCCAGGAAGTTGAGTAGCCGATAACCGTTTTCGGACGTGGTGTCCTGGTGGTGTTGTTTTCGGACGTGGTGTTTTTTTCCTGTGATCGACTCATATATGTGCTCTTTCCCCAGTTTTGCATTAAGATCTCCTAGAACTATTTTTGTGTGGTAGCTGGGACATTGGGAATAAGTTCTGTCCAGGAGACCGTAGAATTCTTCTTTGAGTCGATCGTCATTTTCTTCGGTTGGGACGTGAGCGCATATCAAGCTAATGTTTCCGAATTTAGCTTTGATGCGGATTGTTATGAAGCGTTCACTTACATCCTGAAAGCTTAAGACTTTTTGTCGGAGTCTTCCTCGAATGAGCATAGTTTGTTCTCCTTGTAGTAATTCCCGTAGTAGATGTTGCATTTTTTCATCCGTCTTTTGCCTGGTCGCATCGCATCGCACTTCTTAGAGTGCAGTTATATCTGCTTTGTAGCAGCTGAGGGTTTGCTCCAATTGATCGCCTGCACCAGGTCTGTTAAGGGACCTCACATTCCAGGTGCAGACTCTCAAGTCCTATACTCGTTTGCAAGGGTCGTCAGCTTTGTATCCGTCCGTATCCGAGTCTTGTGGTTGTTTCGGAACAAGTGGGTTTTTACGTGATAGGGATGCTACCCCTATGCGCAACCCCCAACCTGGAGGGCCAGGTTCCTCTTTCCCCAGGAACAAGGGGTTGGGTCGCTGCACACATTGGTTCACTATCTGGCGGGTGCCAGTGCAGCTATCGTTGCGTTTGCCATGTTAAACGCGATCAAATTCTTTGCTCGATTTGCTCGCTCCCTCCCCTACGTATGATCATACGAGCTGCAGGTTGTCGTGGACAAAGTATGGGCGTTTTTGCAACCTCAACTTGGCATACAAGAACAGAAGGCACAAAACCTTTTAGCTCGTTGATTGTGCTCTGAAGTAGTTGGAAACGGAACTAGTTAATGGAGTATATTTTTGGCCAATAGCAAGCAGTATCGGGCCATGGTAACTGACTTTTATAGCCTCAACTGATAGATATGTATGGACCTGTGTGTGGGTCTAACAAAACTACACAATGCGGCATACTTCGAAGCGTTACCTTGATCCATTCGCAGAACATTCCAGATGAACAACATTCAATTTTTTGCTGATGCTGAAAGCAAGTACTGTAGCACCTTCTTAATCCTATTTACATAAAAAGGTCGACATTGTGTAATTCAATATTAAACTAAAATACTTGCAATGAGTTTCGTTCCTTTCTTTATAGCCCACATTTGACTAGAGTGGCGTTAGCGATATCTCAATTCATATTCAATCCAATTCATATTCAATTAAGCGAATTACGATTCTTCCCTAAATTCCTAAAAGTCAGACTCTACATAAAGGTACGATTGACGTCTCCATCAATTATCTTTTCCATGTCAAGTTTCAAGCGTATCTTATCTACAGTCAATAAAGCAATACCAAATACTCTGACAGTGCATCTAATGTACTTGACATTTCGACTTGTCTTTCCATATGAATATGCAAACTGCTTACAATCAATTTTTGGGAATGCTTGACTAAACATTCAAGCATGCAGTATTTAAGATATTACATATCACCCTATACACATCAGGGACAATACACTAGATTTCAATTAGAATAAAACCATATCATTGGTCAACACTTGTTATTATTTATTCCCACCCACAGAGAGGGGGAGTGTGGGCGAGGTAATCGAAGCGAAAATTGCTGACGATATCATCGAACTACTATGAATTATTAGATCTACAATTCATGTGAGATACAACAACTGCACGCATGCCATTTCATATTCTAAATCACTGTACTCGCATATTCTCCATTATTCCTTTTCCTTCCAGGCCAACCTTATGTGCCAGCAAAATCAATATCTAGTAATGAATCACATCCGGGAGGGCCGATCCCTCCGACCCTTGATAAATTATGATGGGCAATTGTTTGGAGAACCATAAACATAAGATTTTGAATTATGATGACGCTGTAAATGCCATAACACAGTCTTCTAATGGTTTATTTCCAATCATTTTTCTCGTGTCCTTTGTCGACGGTCGTGGGAGCATCCGCTGGACCGATGACCATAATAAAAGCGGCACTTAATGCTATTTGGTTGTGGCTCCTGGGGCTGCTTGCCCTCGACGAGTATGAATATTGCTTTTATACGTTTTGTGAAGAAAAGGCGTTCCTATGAAGCTTGATTACTAGGGGACCCTGTCCACACTAACGGAATATTTTTTATACTACGTTTCGTATTGGATAACGAAGGGGGGTGAAATGAAAACACAGATTTTTTTCATTTTTATAAGTCTTCTGTTTATATCGATGAACTTCGAATAATCAAAATATTCACACATACGGACAGGTTTAATGAAGCTCAATCCGGGACACAAATGGCCTACATACTTGCTTCTACAATTACTACAATATTTGATGAACAGTGAAATTTTCTTCTTCAACTTATCAAGAAGCCCCTCCGGCAGCTGACCTCCTCGCGGTGGGGGGCGGGCACAGGGTTTGGGGTGTGCGAATTAATTTTCGTACGAACCAAACCTGGCTAACGAAGCCCCCATGATGACGAAGAGAAGAGCAGCCTCGGAAATTGCCTGCCCTGGTGTGCCAGGGCCCCATTCGGAGCCAGGCCTAAATGGTGGCAGTATGCGAGCGTCAGCGCATAACACCAACACCGCGGAGTAGAGTTAGAACACCAAGCTATGACGTCGGAAAGCTACTATCGCCGGAGATCGCCAGTGCTTTTGCCAACCGCGTCTCCCTTAAGCTCTCCGATACACCTCAATCCTCCACTCAGTCAGTAGAGCAACAATGGAGCCTGTGCAAACAAGCCCTGAAGAGCACAGCAACGGAAGTGCTGGGCCTTAAAGCTCCACCACGACGAAACACCTGGTTCGATGACGAGTGTAGAAGGATTCATGCGGAAAAGCAGGAGGCATACAAAGCCTCACTACACAAAAAAACAAGAGCGGCTCGTGAGCTCTACGAGCTTAAGAGAAGGGAGGAACATAAGCTTCTCAAGAGAAAAAAGAAAGAGCACGAGAAGCGGGCGATTGAAAACTTGGAGAGGTGCTATTGCAGGCACGACGTTCGAAGATTTTATCAGCGGATAAAACGAATGTCTTAAGGCTATAAAGCCCGAACGGAGGCCTGTAAGGATGAGAACGGACACCTAGTAGTAGAATCGCAGTCGATGCTGAGAATTTGGAAAAACCACTTCTGCAGACTGTATAACGGCGATGACAACCAACATACCGCCGTCAGGCAGAATGATCCATTTTTTAACGACGAAGATCGCAGAGAATTCCGTCTCCCTGACCTCGACGAAGTTGAGATTGCCATGTCGAAACTCAAGTCGAATAAAGCTGCTGGCGCAGATGGACTGTCTGCTGAGCTCTTCAAAGCGGCTGGGGGTGAGCTGGTTAGGAGCATGCACCGGCTCATCTGTAAGATATGGTCAGAGGAAAGCATGCCCGAGGAATGGAGTCTCAGCATTGTTTGCCCGATCCACAAAAAAGGAGATCCCTTTGACTGCGCCAACTATAGAGGAATAAGTCTCCTTAATGTCGCATACAAGATCTTCGCTGCCGTTTTGTGTGAACGCCTGAAGCCATTCGTAAACAAGCTGATAGGTCCTTATCAGTGTGGCTTCAGGCCAGGGAAGTCCACCATCGATCAAATCTTCACACTACGGCAGATCCTGGAGAAAACCAATGAGTTTCAAGTCGATACGCACCATCTATTCGTCGACTTCAAGGCCGCATACGACAGCGTAATTAGAGACGAGCTATATAACGCCATGTTTACTTTTGACATCCCTGCGAAGCTCGTCAGACTATGCAGGATGACCTTGGAAAATGCTCGCTGCTCCATCCGAATCGGTGAGCACCTCACCGATAGTTTTGATGTCAAAAAAGGATTTAGGCAGGGCGATGCGCTGTCGTGTGATTTCTTCAACATCGTATTGGAAATGATTGTGCAAAAATCACAGGCCAATACAAGAGGCACAATCTATTTCAAATCCTCGCAACTCCTTGCATACGCCGACGACATTGACATAATAGGTAGATCGCAGCGAGATGTCAGTGAGGCGTTTGCGAGTATTGAGATGGAGGCGGCAAAAATTGGTTTGGCAGTTAATGAGGGCAAGACTAAATATCTGCTGTCATCGAAAAAGGACATTTACCACCGACGTCTTGGACAGAACGTGCATATTGGCAGATATAAGTTCGAGGTAGTTAAGGACTTCATATACCTCGGTTCCGCGGTGACTTGGAACAACGACACCAGTTTCGAAATCAAGCGCAGAATTACTCTTGCCAACCGCTGCTTCTTTGGGCTCAAGAGGCAGCTGAGAAGTAGAGCCCTCTCTCGCACGACCAAGTTGACCTTATATAAGACCTTAATTATCCCGGTCCTGTTATACGGCGCAGAAACATGGACTTTATCTAAAGCGGATGAGGAAATCCTTGGTCGTTTCGAGAGAAAGATTCTGCGTTCGATTTTCGGTCCCATAAACACAGAGGAGGGTTGGAGGAGAAGATTCAATCACGAACTGTACGGGTTGTACAGCGACATGAGTCTGGTCGGGCGTCTACGGATCCAACGCCTAAGATGGCTAGGCCATGTAGAGCGAATGGACACCACAGCTCCAGCCCGTAGAGTCTTTGAATCCAACCCCGAGGGACGAAGAAATAGAGGACGGCCGCACCTTAGGTGGCGCGCACAGGTGGAAGGGGACCTCAACCAACTGGGCGTGCGGCATTGGAAAAGACTAGCGAAAGATCGTGCTAGGTGGAGAGGCATGTTGGTTGAGGCCCAGGTTCACCCCGAACTGTAGCGCCCGTTAAGTAAGTAAGTAAGTATGCGAGCGTCTGGTGGCCGGTCTGTCCCGCTCGGCAGCCGGTCGCGGCCTTGGCCTGAAGAAGTCATGAGCAACCCGGCAGTGGCCTCGTGAGCCATTACGGCGGTGGGGGGGTTATCACGCCATGCACTAACCAGTGCGTGCGGGCAGTAAAGGGCAACAGACAACGGCATCGACTTAGGATGGGCACGTGGAACGTCTCATCGCTCACAGGGAAGTATCACGAGCTGGTTGAGGAAGCTGTCCGGTATCAGTTAGATATCGTAGGTATCTCTTCGACAAAGCAAAGAGGATATAAAATTGTTGACCTTTCGGACGGGTGGAAACTCTTTCTGTCGGGAGTTGCACCTCAAATGTCCGCACAGGCGGGAGTGGGGATACTCATAAGTCCCAGGCTGGCAGGCAGGGTATTGGAGTGGATACCATTAGGAGGGAGAGTCGCGATATTAAAACTCAAGTTTGAAAAATCAACTTTGGCTCTGGTGCAGGTGTATGCACCGAATCTAGAGTATGCGACTTTCCTGGCTGAAATTGATGCGGCCCTTTATAGGTGTTGAGATGGATTCCTATATCCTGATGGGTGACTTCAACGCCCACGTGGGTGTAGATGTAACGACACGGGGGATTGGGAGGAACGGTGATCCTCATCAAAACGCGAACGGAGAGAGGTTGTTGGATTTTTGCTGTGCAAATGGCATGTCCATTATGAACACATTCTTTCCGCACAAAGTAATTCATAAATATACGTGGTATCGTCGGAGTCTTCAACGGAAATCGTTGATAGATTTCTTTGTTGTACCATCGTGTGTGAAACGGATGGTTTGGGGCGTTCGTGTGTTGAGAGGGGCTGAACTGTCAACTGATCATCATCTGGTGATGTGTAAGTTGTACCAACTGATCCATCGCATGTAGAGGAAGAATGGCGACTATTTTCAACAGCTGTCATTGCGTCTGCACGTGATGTTTGTGGAGAGAAGCAGCTTGGTATGGCTGCTGATGGTGAGAAAAGAACTGCGTGGTTTAAAAGACCCGCAGTTCAAGAAGCTATCAGAGAGAAGAAGAAGGCCTACAGAGACTGGATTCTCTTGGGGGACTCTGCTTTTCGTGATCGATACACTGTGGCCCGAAGAACTTGTAAATTTGCTGTGCGATCAGCGAAAGAGCAGTCCTGGAAGGAGTTCGGCGAGAAGTTGGAAGGCAAACCATTCGCCGGCTCAGAGGAAGGAAATTCAATATCATCGAAGGAGTTAAATCCAAAGATGGTGTGTTGCTTTGCAATGAGCACTCATTCGGAGCTGCTCATTCCCGAACAGGGCACTGTAGGGGACAGACCTACAGTTTGCGTGTGGCGGAGAATAGTCCAACGGTGGAGGAAGTCATTTTAGCGATTGAATCGTTAAAAGTTGGCAAATCCGCCGGTGTGGATGAAGTAGGGCCAGAAATGCTTAAGGCAATGGGTTGTTCCTCTTTTCAAAAAGGGAGATAAAAAGAGTGCTCCAACTATAGGGGCATATCTCTTTTAAGTGTCCCCGGTAAAGTCAACGCTAAAGTGTTGAGGCGTGTTCTAGAGCTATGGTCGAATCCAGGATAGGGCATGAACAGTGCGGGTTTCGTCACGGCAGAAGTACAACTGACCAGCTTTTCACTCTAAGAATGGTACTCGAGAAGGCTTGGGAGTACGCCAAACCAATCTACAGCTGCTTTGTAGATTTGGAATAGGCGTATGACCGAGTTCCTCGAGGTAAACTCTGGAGTGCTCTGCAGGAGTATGGGATTGATGGTCCTCTGTTGAGGGACATTCAGTCTCTATACACAAACTGTAGCAGCTGCGATCGGGTTAACGGTAGTAAATCAACACCTTTCACCATGGGCGTTGGACTTCACCAAGGGTGCGTCTTGTCACCTCTCCTTTTCATTATATACATATATGGACTGGATGTTGCAGCGCAGTCGGGGCGAGGAGTGTTTTACATTGGGAGAGTTGAGGATAAGTCATCTTCTTTTTGCAGATGACTTAACTCTCCTCACATCCTCCCAGATGGAACTTCAGCGCGCGCTAGATAGGTTTGTGGCCGTTTGGGCTGATGCTGGAATGAGGGTTAACGTGGACAAATCCGAGGTTATGGTTATTTCCAGAATACCTGTCCAATGCATTCTACATGTTAGTGGAGTCCCATTGAAGCAGGTGGAAAAGTTTAAGTATCTCGAGGTCTTCTTCACGAGTGATGGGAGGAGTAATACTGAGCTTTCCTGCAGGATTGGCCAAGCTGGGTCAATTTTGAAACAGCTTGGAAGATCTGTAATCAGGAAGACCGAGCTTGGGGTCAAAGCCAAATTCGCGGTTTATAACTCAGTATTTGTTCCAACTCTCACCTGTGGTCAGGAAATTTTGGTATTGACTGAAAGAATAAGATCGAAAATACAAGCTGCCGAAATGAGATTTCTTCGTGCTGTTGTGGGAGTAACTCGCCGGGATAGGGTGAGAAACACGACAGTGCGCGGGGAGCTCAATGTTGAGCAGCTGCTTCTCCGAACGGAAAGGGCTATGCTTCGATGGTTTGGTCACGTGAGACGAATGTCGCCATCATCACGATCTCCGAAGCGTGCCTTGGATGCAATGCCATCAGGCAGGCGACGGCATGGCAGACCCAGGACGAGGTGGTTCGACCAAGTCCAAAAACTCGCATGGGTGCGCTTGGGCATAGCTCCTGATGAGTTAGAGGCGATGACGGAGGATCGAGTGGCCTGGAGATCCCGCGTGCGCGCATTACCCCCGCGACTCTTTTAGTGGAACATGCGGGTCACTGAAAATGTATGCACGTATGTTATCAAGAAACCATCAATTTGGAGATATCTCATCAATACCATTCATCAACTAAGAATGCTGAATTAAGATTTCGGTAATTATTTGGAAAATGGCCCTACTCACCGAGTTTGATGAAATTCGAATGCTTATGTTAAAATTGGCTTTGTCCTGACTATGCAACAAGTTTTAACAAATCAAATTTTTCCCAAAACAAGTTAGCCTTTTTCTAGTTTTCTAATTTCTGAAAACTTAACCAGTTCTAAGATACTTAATTACACGTCGAATTGAATGTCATGTCAATATCCTCTTTGATTTCCGAGATAATCGAGGCGAAAAATTCCGAACGCACATACGCATATACGTACATACACACGCACGCCCACACATACATCTCTATAAGAACCTTAGAAATAACTTGAATTAACTTCCTTGACAATAACTTCCCTCTGGGAGGGAATGTATCTGAAAAATCGCTAAAGAAAAGTATATTTCTTTTTTTTTACGAATGAAACTGGGTTATCTAAGACATGGTCTCCAAGCTTAGTTGGAGAGGAAATATTGAGGAAAGAATCAAAAAGGCCTACGTGGCACTATATTCGTGCAAGGTAGCCTTTGGAAAGACATGAGGCTTCAGACCGAGGTTAGTACATTGGTTGTACACTGCGGTGGTAAGGCCTATTCTAGTCAATGGCTCGGTTGTCTGGTGGAAAGCGCTTGAGAAGAAATGTCACCTTCAGAGTGTTTTTAGGGCTCAAAGGGCAAGCTGTCTGGCGGTGACGGGATCTATGAAGTCCACACCAACGGCGGCGCTGAACCTCCGACTCTTGGACATATACTGCGGGAGCGTCGCAACTACAACTGCGCTAAGACTACAGGAATCCGGTCTTTGGAAAAAGAGTCCTTACGGACACGCATCAGCCTTGGATCGATGGGCCACCTCGAGATTCAGAACCGTACCGGACTATGTCACCCGCCTTCCTTCCTGGGAGAGGAGACTCTCTATTAGAATTCCCTCCAGGGAGAAATGGACCGGCAATATGGTACGCACGGAAAATGAACTAGCAATCTACACCGACGGATCCAAAATGAATGTTGGCCCAGGTTCCGGCTCGATGATGGATGCAGTGTTTTAGAGCTGAGGTCTTCGCTATCAAGCAGGCGGCGGACCTGATCAGCAGAGAGAATCTCTCAGGAAAAAGGATCAGTATCTATGTTGACAGCCAGGCAGCCATTAAGGCTTTGCAGGCAGCATGGATAAGATCCGAACTCGTAAGGACAACAGGATGTACAGTTGAATTTTTGACACTCAGGAGCATGAAAGAAAACTTCGCACCCAAAACTATTCTGTGCTGTTAAGCTAAAGTACATAATTTTGGTTTTAGAGCTGATCAATAGAATATGCTTAGCAAACCAAACGGACTATCGGAACCGTACGCAAAAGCAACATCATCAGCGAAAGCTGTGGCGACACCTTTAAATTTCATTTCAAACAGCGAGTTAATATAAATTAAAAATAGCAAAGGGCCGAGTACAGATCCTTGGGGCACTCCTATGTTTAGATACTCCAAATTACTTCTCACATCGTCAATCTTAACGCACTGTGATCTGCTTTCCAAATACGATCGGAACTACTTAAGCATAAAATCTCTAAAGCCTGCCTTTTCGAGTTTTGCCAACAAAATTCTGTGGGTAACCATGTCGAAGGCCTTGGTTATATCAACAAACAAACCAGCTGAAAACAGTTTTTTATCAACATTTGCAAAGATATGGGAACAAAAGTGGAGTAAGGCATCTTCAGTTGATTTATTCTTCTGGGAGCCATATTGAATAGGATTAAAAAAATAGGTTTTGCACAAAAATGTTGAAACCCGAATATTTAATGCCTTTTCAAAAATGTTGCTGAATGAGGGTAGTAGTGAAATAGGTCTATAGTTAGAGATATTGTCTTTTGGTCCTTTTTTGTAGAGAGGCAAAACATGAGCGCATTTCAGAGCTTTAGGAAAAATGCCCGAATATATACTCTCATTGAAGATGTATGCAAGGACATCGACTATAAAAAATCTAATTTTCTTCAGTGTCCGATTAGAAATATCATCCTTGCCAGATGCGTTTGGGTTTTTTAAGGAGCCTATCATTTTTAAGACCTCAAATGCGGTTATTGGCTCGAAAACAAAACTATTGCTCTGAGGATGCTCGGGGTAGTAATTTGAAGTACAGCGAGAGGAATGCAGTTGCGGCCTGTAAGGCGATTAGGAGGTACTAGAAATGGAAGCGAAATATTCGTTATACAGTTTAGCCATTTCAAATTTGTCAGAGGTTGAGGATTCGCCAATACGAATATGTGTTGGTATTTTAGTTGTTGTGGTTTTATTTAGGATAGAATTAACAATTTAACTTCTTTCGTAGTGGAGGCATTTAGCAGTAATCCTATCATAGAATGATCAGTTATATTTAAATCAAAGACACATTTCTCATAAAAGCTTGGAGACCCTTTTGAAAAGCGTCCATAAATGTGGTCTAAACACTTTCCCGACTGTAGTCTGGTTGGTTCGTTTATAAAGAAAGTTAAACCATTCAACGGAACGAAACATCGCGTATAAGATTAAGATGGCTAGGCCATGTAAAGCGAATGGACAGCACAGCTCCGACCCGAAGAGTCTTCCATTCCAACCCTGAAGGACGACGTTACAGAGGACGGTCGCATCTAACGTGGCACACATAGGCAGAAAGGGGCCTTAACCAACTGGGTGTGCGACCCTGGAAACAGCTAGCAAAACATCGTGCTAGTTGTAAAAAAGTATGTAAGGTAGGTCCGGAAACTCAGTTTCGGCTGTCTGTGGTGGAAATATCATCTCTTATTGGGTGACGCCGACAGCCACATTGCTGAATGGCCTGTGAAGATATTGCTGCTAATATTTACTTACTTACTTATCAGGCCAGCGATCCATGGGGGATCTGAGCCTGAGCTATGCCTGCCTTCCATCCTTAACGGCCGCGGGCACGCTGCTTCCAGCTATCATGACCAAGATGTCTTCCGCGATTACTTGGTCTTTATACCGGAGGTTCGGTCTTCCTCTTCTTCTCGAACCAGGAGGCTCGGAGTCGAAGACCCTCTTAGCTGGAGCGTTGATGTGCATGCGCCCGAGCCAGTGTAGTCGACGGATCCTTGCCTTCCGGACTACATCCACATCTTTGTACCTTCCTCACAGACAGGACCAAATATCCGGCGCAGAATTTTTCTTTCGGATGAACCCAGACACAACTCCGCTGTCCTGCTTATCGTCCAGCTTTCCGCTCCGTACAGCAAGACTGGCAGTATGAGCTTTTTGTACAGCACGACTTTGGTCTTTCGAGTGAGGAGTTCTGACCCAAGTTGTTTGGACAAGCTGAAGTAGCAGCGGTTGCCAAGGGCTGACCTCCACTGTGGTGTCATTTATGGAATTTACGTTTGCCTCGAGGTAGACAAACTCCTTAACTACCTCGAAATTGTAGCTGTCATTTTTATATTTTGTCCCAGGTGGTGAGCGACGGATTGGTTTTTGCTTGACAGCATGTACTTCGTTTTGTCCTCATTGACCTTAAGACTAACTTGTTTTGCCTGTTCTAAAATCGCCGTGAATGCTTCCACAATGCCAAAGCGAGAACACGCGATGATGTCGATATCAGCCGCGTATGCTGGCAGCTCGACGGATTTGTAGTAGACAGTGCCTTCCCTGTTGACGCCTGCCCGTCGCACTATCTGCTTCAGCACCAGGTTGAAGAAGTCACATGACAGCGCATCTCCTTGCCGAAATCCGGTGGATGTTTCAAACGGTTCCGAAGTATTTTTTAGCGTGACGCGACACAACTGGATCAGTTTTCCGGGGATCCCGAATTCGGCCATCTCACCAAACAGTTCTTCACGATGAATGCTGTCGTATGCGGCTTTGAAATCGATGAAAAGATGGCGTGTATCGATTCGAAACTTGTTGGTCTTTTCCAGGATTTGCCGAAGTATGAAAATTTGGTCTATAGTCGATTTGATCGGAAGCCGCACTGGTAGCTGCCGATTAGTGCGGTAAAAAATGGCTTTAGACGTTCACACAATGCGCTGGAGAGGATCTTATATGCGACATTGAACAGGGCTATACCTCTATAGTTCTTGCAAGAGGTAGGATCGCCTTTTTTGTGGATGGGACATATAGAGCTGTTATTCCAGTCATCGGGCATGTTTTCATCTTCCCAAATTCTGCAGATGATCTGGTGCATCCTCCCTAACAGAACATCGCCGCCAGCCTTGAAGAGCTCTGATAGGAAGCCATTTGAGCCTGCGGCCTTGTCCTCCCACCTTCGATGCTGGGTGGGAGGACTACTTCAGCAGCTGGAGTTGGGATTTCCTCGGTTAAGCAGCTACTTCAAATGCTGCTCAAATACATCCACCATACACATTGTTGCTATGCTTCTTCTTCTTAACGGGTGCTACAGTTCGGGGTGAACCTGGGCCTCAGCCAACATGCCCCTCCAATCAGCATGATCTCTTGCTAGCCTTTTCCATTGCCGCACACCCTGTTGGCTGAGGTCCACTTCCACCTGTGTGCGCCATCTTGTAGGCGATGTTAAGAAGACTTATTCCTCTGTAGTTGGCGCAGTTAGATGGGTCTCCTTTTTTGTGGATCGGGCATAGGATGCTGATACTCCATTCCCCGGCCATGCTTATCTCTGACTATATCTTACAGATGAGCCGGTAATTGCTCCTAACCAGGCCATACCCAGCTGCCTAGAAGAGCTCAGCACACAATCCATCTGCGCCAGCAGCTTTATTTTTGAGTTGAGTTTCGATATGGCAATGTTAACTTCGTCGAGGTCAGGGGGACGTAATTCTCTGCGGTCTTCGTCGATTAGAAATGGATCATTCTGCCTGACAGCGGCATATTGACTAACATCGCCGTTATACAGTCTGCAGAAGTGGTTTTTCCATATTCTCACTTTCGACTGGGATTCTATTACTAGGTGTCCGTTCTCATCCCTGCAGGCTTTCGTTCTGGCTTTATAACCTTGGCATGTTCGCTTTATCTATTGAAAAGACTTTCAAACGTGACCTGCAGTAATACCTCTCCAAATCCTCAATCGCGCGCCTCTCGTGCTCTTTCCTCTTTCTTCTGAGATGCCTATGTTCCTCCCTTCTATTCAACTCGTAGAGCTCACGAGCTGCTCTTGTTCTTTTATGCAGAGAGGCTTTATATGCATCCTGCTTCGTTGTGTGAATCCTCCTGCACTCGTCATCGAACCAGGTGTTTCTTCGTGGTGGAGCCTTCAAGTCCAAAACTTCGGATGCAGAGCTTTTCAGGGCTTGTTTGCAAAGGTTCCACTGCTGTTCTATTGATAGCGCGGAGGGTTGAGGTGTATTGCAGAGCTTAAGGGAGACGCGATCGAAAAAAGCACGGCGGTAGTAGCTTTCCGACATCATAACTTTGTATTCTTACTTTACTCCGCTGGGTTCGTGATATCCGTAGGCGCATCTTGGCTACTACAAGATAGTGGTCCGAGTCGATGTTAGCCCCTCGGAAAGTTCGAATATCAAGAATAGTGGAGGAGTGTTTGACGTCGATCGCGATCACATCTGGTTGGTGGTCGATTGATCAAAAGACTGCCATGTGCCTTTGTGTATATCGAGGTGCGGGAAGCGCGTACTGGCTAGAAGGAGATTTCGCCCCGTAGCAAGATCAATCAGCCTGTGTCCGTTATCGGATATGGTGTCGTTTGCCGATGACTCGTTCAAAGATGCTTTCCTTATCCAGCTCAGCATTGAAGTCTCCTAGAACACTTTTGATGTCATAGCTGGGACATTGGGCATACGCTCTGTCGAGAAGATCGTAGAACTCGTCTTTGGCGGAGTCATCCTTGTCTTCCGTGGGGGCGAGGACGCAGATCAAGCTGATGTCAAAATATTTACCCTTGATACGGATCGTTATGAGGCGTTCGCTCACATGCCGAAAGCTTAGGACTTTTTGCCTTAGTCGACCTCGAACAACAAATCCGCATCCGAACAATCGTTATCCTCTCTCCCTATAGCAATCGCCGTAGTAAATGTCGCAGTTTTTCATCCGCTTAATACCCGGTCCTTCCATCGCATTTCCTGGATGGCGGTTATGTCCGCTTTATAGCGGTCTAGTGCATCCGCAAGTTGTTCGGCTGCACCTGGCCTGGTTAGGGACCTAACATTCCACGTACAAAGCCGAAGGTTATTGTCCTTTTTTCGTTTTTTGCAAGGGTCGTCAACATTAATCCGATTCATTATATCCGAGGCTTGTGGTTTTTCTACGGTTACGGCTTACTAGGCCGTAGCCCAACCGACCAATCCTTTTTTTTTTGGCGCAGGAGGCTCGCCATTCGCCCTTCCCGGTCTGCAATCTCCATAGGAAATCTCCAGATGGCACCAGGAGAAGGTGGGGATCGGACTTACTAACAGTGCCGCAAGAGGTTCGACTGCAGTGGCTCTTCTCGCTTTTTAGCAGGCCAGCATCCATCGGATGGATGCTACCCCTACGAGACCTTTTTTAGTCCTTTGCTATTGTCGCTAACAGCTTCTTGTAATTTCCCTTTCTTGTCTTTAGATGTCTTGCGGTTTTCTTAATTTGTTTGTCAATGTAGCCATGAAATGTCTGCGGAGGAGGGGGCCTTACCCAAGATTGATTAATTTTTTGTTGCCTTACGCTCGTTAAGTCCCACGTGTGCTTTGAAGTCTTCTTGAGTATACAAATATTCTACTCCAGTAAACGCTCGTTCCAGAAACTGTTGACTATTCCCGAGTAAGAACAATAACCATTTTCATAACCTCGATCTTGAAATGTCAAGTTTAAAAAATCAAAAGGCAACGAAGGCGGGCGTTTACACCAATGGACATACATAGCTTACAGAAGACATTGAATTGAACTGTGCTACAATGAACAATGATGTCACACTTTTCTCGCTTATAGGCATAGAAAGGAGCTATTTTTAATACCGCTATAGAATACGAATATAAGAACGTCTGCCCACTCATAATCGTTCACGCGGAAATTTCTCAATTAACATCAAAACACAGGAATGATTAATACCTCAACAACATCGTATTTCGCTAACACTTTAGCAATTTATCTGAAAATATTTTGGATAGATTCATGTAATAACAACAAAACACAAAACAAAGAAAAACAACGAACGCGAAGCAATTTTCCCCATAAATCATTCGAAATATTCTAAATGAAATAATCAACATACCGATGCCCAGAAAAGTAGGAAATAATTAATGTTTACACATCAAATTCTTTAGTAGATGCCAAATTTTTAAGTAATTGTCTAGAACCTATACAGTAAGGAGGAGCGCAGGGGAACGGAAGACAACCCCTTAGTGTAGACATGAATTCCTTTGCTCTCGAAACGCATCAAGGGTTTCATAGCGCTTCCTCTCGTCCTTATTTAAGAAGGGACGAATCGTTTTCTTTAATCAAAGTGGTTTACCAATGTACGAGAGTCGTACCTGTGTACCTTCTACCTGTCCTTCTTTTTCATTTTCTGTATTTTTATTTTATTTTTGATGTTTAATGGCAAACACTTTTAACCTAGTTTTTCGGTTCCTTGCAGTTTGTTCGTTATCTAGGTTGTTCTGGTTTGGCGGGATTGTCGACGAAGGATATGGAAAAATTGCAACAAAAATTGAATACATTTCCGAAACGGAAAAACATGCTTTGGTTGTCTCTCAACACTTTTGCTTACAAAGTTGAAGACTTTTAAGTAATAAAGGAACCTGCGTTTTAATATCACTTTGCAGCACATCATACCTCTAACCGCTCTTCTACTTGAAATAGATACAGCTTATTCGTAAGTCGAAAGATACTTTTTTCCAATGCAATCATTGCATACAACATAATGATTCCATGTCATATCTTTGTGTTCCACTTCTCATCCAGAATCATTGGAGTCACGTAGAAATTCTATTGACTAATACATACTGGGAAGGCGAGTATGCTCATTAGGGATTATCAAAGCTAACCCTATCGTTTGCCAGATTGAACCAGGAAAGAAAAAAGTCTCAATAGTTGTAGAATTTCCAATTAACCACAAATTACGTTTTCGTTCTTCCGCACTTTCCTTCCGCTGGGAAATGGCCCTAATCCGCTCGGCTTAATAAACATGCACAACCCGTACCGTAGTTGTACGTACATATTGTATTATTTCTACCCTGCGAGCAATCCATTCCACCTCGGATGTAGTCAACAATTTTGCCTTTAGGCAAATATACACATACCTAGACATATAACAAAAAAGGATTATGATCCTTAAATATTGAATGTGTCAAGTAAACTCTTCAATTCAACAGCTAAAGTGTCCGCATTGCCCTTGGCGGTTTGATTTCAAAATTCGAAACGATTTGGATGGACGCGACGGTTTGCTGTATTACAGAACTACAAAATGCCAATGGCTTTCCTGGAATAAGGGCATGAATCAAACTTTTAACTGACCATAGGCTAGGAAAATTCAATTAAATTGCTTTATTTGTTTAAGCGATATCGTAGGATTTATTGGAGCGTTTGCTCTTGTTATTTTTGTTTAATCACTGCAACAGAATTTTTCGTCAACTTGGAAGAAATGTACGGGGGGCGGCCAACAGGTTTGGGGTGTGCGAGTTAATTTTCGTACGGCCCAAGCCTGGCTAACGAAGCGCAAGCCCCCATGATGACGAAAAGAAGAGCGGCCTCGGAAATTGCCTACCCTGGTGTGCCAGGGCTCCATTCGAGGCATAGCCTAAGAGGTCAATGTCAAAGATGGTGCGTTGCTTTCCAATGAGATAGACATCTTGCGCAGATGGACCGAGCACTTTTCAGAACTGTTCAACCCCGAGCAGGGTACTGAGGGCACAAGTTTCATTTACCGTAATAATGCGTTTCATCTTGTCCTTATACACTTTAACGTGTCAGTAACAATTGAGATTTGAATGGTCTGAGGCCCAAAATAACCTTTAGAGTGCTATTGAAGTGTCAATATCGTCGGGAAGATGTCTTATTGTTAATCGAAGGTTTGCAGGTACCAAATCTTTGGGTTTTTCTACGTGAGCTTCGTTGGTTTGGGTTGATGGTAGGCCGGGACGTTCTTCGTCTTCGATATGTTCTCGGCCTTCTTGGAACTCCTTATACAATTTGTAAACATTTTTTTCCAACAAACTCAAACTCCAAACTCCAACTCAATCAGAAGCAGAAAATTCACTTGGTGTTCTATTTTTTTTTATGGTTTGCGCCAAAGGATGTGGAATCTTCGGAAGATACTAGCAGCTCGGGTTACCAGCATGCACGATTCGCGGGCATTTATTTTCCTATTTACTAACGCCTACTTAGTAAACTTCACTCCTGCACACTTTAAACACTCTCCTCGTGGGACTTCTTCTTCTTCTTCTTCGGTGGCGTTGCAGCCCATAGAAGGCCAGAGACAAGCTTCTCTTAATCACCCATTTTGTGTGTGATTTTTGTTTTCCACACAGGTGAAAGGGACCTACAGTTTAATGCCGATTCAGAACGGTGTGGGTCGAGGAGCTTTTTCATGGCAAGGATACTACCGGGGGTAGTATACTTGCCCCCCCCCCCCCCTCCCCCCCCCACACAGCGGCGACCTATCATGCCCACATCTATGAAGATGTCCCCCGTGTCTAGAGAGAAAATGCGACAGTTGGTAATTACAATCTCCTGCCAATCATGATGTCCAAGTCTCGATAACGGGAATCAACCTATTCGCCCACCTGCCCTTTGCTGCCCGTTCTCATACTCTTATACGCATGGCCTGCTGCTGATTGGACGCTTGCCTGCATTCCTGTTATGACTGCATTCCTCGTTATTTGAGGAAAACTCCGACAAAAAGTCTTAAGCTTCCGAGATATAAACAAACGCCTCATAACAATCCGCATCAAAGCTAAATTTGGAAACATTAGCTTAATATGCGCTTACACCCCAACGGAAAAAAGGACGATCGACTCAAAGAAGAATTCTACGATCTGCTAGACGGAACCTATGCCCAATGCCACAGCTACGACACAAAAATTGTCCAAGAAGATTTTAATGCAAAACTGGGCAAAGAGGACATATTTGAGTTATTTGAGTAGATCATAGGAAAGCATAGCCTCCATAACACCACATCCGACAACTGACTTAGGCTAATCGATTTCCAAGCGGGGCGTAACCTCCTTGTAGAAAGCATGCGATTCCCCCATCTTAACATCCATAAGGGTACTTGGCGGTCTTTTGATCAATCGACCACCAACCAGATTGATCACATTGCGATGGACGCCAGACACTCCTCCTGTGTTCTCGATGTACGAACCTTCCGAGGGGCCAACATCGACTCGGACCACTACCTTGTTGTAGCCAACATACGAATGAGGATATCAAAAATGCTTAGGAGTCGAGACGGACTACGTATATTTGACGCCGGAAAGCTTCAATCGCAAGAGACTGCCATAAACTTTGCCGATCGTGTCTCCTTCAAGCTCTCTCAAAATCCGCCCACAGCAGCACCGTGCCAGCCGTGCCAGCTGGAGACGCTTGTTGATTGAGGCCCAGGTTCACCACGGACTGTAGCGCCACTCAAGTAAGTAAGTTTCCGAGCCCCAGATGTGGCAATTTCGTTTGTTAACGTAGGTGAAAATGTACCTCGGTGGAAAAGCCGGTTTTTCGCCCAAAATCGTTGTCCAATTCAAGCTGCTATAAGGCCCAATCTGCGAAGCGATAACAAAGCTAGTGGTCGCGCGAGCCTTTAATTGCTATGTCAACTGGACCTTGTAAGCGAATATAATCGGAGATCTTTGTGCAGAATTCTCCTCTGCCAGCCACATTCTCATCTGTGCGCACCGTACGACTACGGGGACCATGAGTGTTGTCCACTATAATACCAGTCTCACGAACTTTTTGCACAAACTTGCTTACAGCAATAGCAGTGTGTGCTTCATTTCGGTCAAAACTTCTTTTCAAAAAACGCCCTGTTTGAGCTACCCAGCGCTCACTTTGAAAATAAGTTTTCGATACTTTCCAACATTGTTCAAGCGTAAAGTGACTCATTTCTTTCCGCGGGGGTATGATACTGAATTTCTGTCAGGATTTTAAGTAGGAAACAGCTGTCAGTGTTAAAGTAACCTATAACTAAAAAAACTAAAAACCGGCCAAGTTCGAGTCGGACTCGCGCACGAAGGGTTCCGTACCATCTGTATATACATATAAATATGAAGGAGACTATGTATGTATGTTACCTCATCAGTCATCACATCAAATCACATTTTTTGTATGATGACAGATCTTGGTTGCAGGCAGGTTATCGGCATATTACTTTCATAATCACCATTACAGTAACGATGTGAAAAGGTGAATAACAATAAATATGGGGAAAAGGTTTGCAGCTAGGATTAATTCATCAAAGACACAAATATATTGTCGACTAACCTTAGTTCAGTATGTGACCAAGGGGATTTTTTGGATGAAAATCATGTCTGTTGTATGGGAGCCCCCCTTTAATACTAAATTTGTTCTGTTTTTAGTCGTGGTAGCGGCATCAGAAATACATCATCTGTGAAAATTTCAACTGTCTAACTATCACGGTTCATGAGATACAGCCTGGTGACAGACGGACGGACGGACAGCGAAGTCTTAGTAATAGGGTTCCGTTTTACCTTTGGGTACGGAACCCTAAAAACTAGATGGCCCACCCTACTCACATTTTCTATTTTTGAATTTCCCATTTAATATGTTAAAACAACTCAATGCCCAAAGGAACTTAACAAATATTAACAATAAAATATCGTACAGCAATCAAGAATTTTTTTTCCCCTAAAAATGTACTTTCATACGTGTACATACATACATATATGTATCTACGTCCATATCATACGTAAATACAAACATTAGATACAGATCATTATCGTTTAAATATCGTAAAACATTTACAAGCTCCGTACGAATTCGAAGAATTCATTAGCATGAGTTACGGATGCTATCATCGATGATGGCATAAATGCAATTAGCGCGAGTGATGTTTAAGTTCAATAGCAAACTGAAAAGTCCTGCTTCCTATTTCCCAACTGCTTTTATGTGTTTTTCTTCAACAACGCAGAAAACGATGTTTCGAAACAGCGTACTAAGTAAGTTCTATTTGAAATGTAATTGGACATGGCATTCAACTACCCAAAAAACCGTCATATTTAACCCTTTACTGCATAGCGTAGCAGATATGCATCATACTATTGAAATGTTTGTAACGAACGTCTTACTGCGAAATTCTCACTGAATTTACCGTTATCTGTTCTTTTTGGATTTCGTTAAGAGTATATTATATACACGTGCTTCTTGGAGTTATTTGGGAGCGATTTTTGCCATGTTTCGTTGATCGAACTGTTGAAGTGAGTCGTGGTGTGCGCTTGTCCGTGAATCCGAACAAATAATTAAATAAATACCGTATTTCTAGCACGTACCTAAGTATTTTTTTTTTTCATGTTCATTATAGTTTAAAATGTACGCACATATCAAATAAAACAGCCACTTTGAATGGAAATGTGGATTTATTTGATATTTTAAACATGATGCATATATGCAACGTCATGCACTCAGTGCATACATTTTTGTAACATCATGCCTTTACAACTTGATTTTCTTTGTTTTTTAGTATGAATAAACTGTTATTGGATACAGATATTGAAAAGCTATTAGATCAGCGGGTTGATTCTGAAGACGATTTTGAGGAAAATAGCCTATGCGACGAGTTGCTCAATGACAACGATTTGGTGGCTAAAACTCAATGCCACGGTGTTGATGAAGAAGATTGCAACGACGTCGACAGTTTGGTTGAAAATTTGAAAGTACCAATTGCAGACTCTTACTTATCTCATCCAGCTCTATTGTCATTTTCGACAAAAAGCTGAATTGAACACAAAATATAATAAAGTTTTGTGGAAGCAAATCGATTTCCAATTCGCTGAAAATCTGAAAATGTTTACTGGCAACAGTTCTTTACCGAGTTGTATTCAAGAGCTATCTACACCCCTAAGCACTTTGAATTACTTTTTCACAGATGAACTTATTAATAGTATAGTATCCGAATGAATGCAGAAAAAGATCCAAACCACACAGTGGCACTGACAACAGCTCATGTAAAAAAGTTTTTAGGAATACGTATTCTCACATCGGTAGTAAAAGTGCCAAATGTTCGCCGCTATTGGAGTCCTGTTACCGGAAATGAAACCATCATGAACGCGATGTCAGTTAACGAGTTTGAAAAGATTCGTAGATTCTTGCATTTTAGCGCAAATAGCAACATGCTTCCACGTCATCACCCAAAACACGACAGGCTTCATAAAATAAGACCACTCTTAAACCACCTTACAAAAAAACGTTCATCAGTTCCGCACGAGGAATGCTTGTCGTTAGATTAACAGATATGTATGTTCCACAAAGGCACGTAGCTATATGAAGCAGTATATGCCTGCCAAGCCGCACAAATGGGGATTTAAATTGTTTGTGTTGAGAAGAGTTTCAGGATTTTCATACAACTTTGATATCTACATGGGAAAAGAAGAAGCAGATAAAATATTGTCAACCGAGCCTTACCTGGAAGCTTGTGCTAACGCGGTTATGAGATTGACCACATCTGTGAAAGAAAATGATGGTCACAAATTCTACTTCGACAACTTTTATACAACACTTCCGCTGGATGTCAAACTAGCAAAAAAAAAGGAATATACTCCGTGGGAACTGTTCGCCGAGACAGGCTTGTCAATAATAAATTACCCACTGAAAATGACCTGAAGAATGAACTACGTCGAAAGTCTTTCGAATTTTTCACACAAATTGACAGCATTGATGTTTGTAAACTTTGCTGGAAAGACAATAAGCCTGTTAATTTATTATCAACTTTTGTTAGCTCCCGCCCAATGACGACTGTTAAGCGGTTTGATAAATCAAAGAAACAGCAAGTGGAAATACACTGTCCGAACATCGTAAACAAATATAATAAGCATATGGGTGGTGTCGATTTGACAGACAGTTTGATTGGTCGCTACCCAATAAAGCTCAGATCCAAAAAGTGGTACATAAGAATATTTGACCATTTAGTCGACATTACTTACTTACTTACTTATCAGGCCAGCGATCCATGGAGGATCTGAGCCTGAGCTATAGCTGCCTTCCATCCTTGACGGTCCCGGGCACGCTGCTTCCAGTTGTCAAGTCCAAGATGTCTTACATCTGCGATTACTTGGTCTTTATACCGGAGGTTCGGTCTTCCTCTTCTTCTCGAACCAGGAGGCTCGGAGTCGAAGACCCTCTTAGCTGGAGCGTTGATGTCCATGCGCTCGATGTGGCCGAGCCAGTGTAGTCGACGGATCCTTGCCTCCCGGACTACATCCACATCTTGGTACAGCTCGTAGAATTTGCGGTTGTGTCTTCTTCTCCATTCACCTTCCTCACAGACAGGACCAAATATCCGGCGCAGAATTTTTCTTTCGAAAGAACCCAGAATCAGCTTCGCTGTCCTGCTTATCGTCCAGCTTTCGGCTCCGTACAGCAAGACTGGCAGAATGAGCGTTTTGTAAAGCATGACTTTGGTCTTTCGAGTGAGGAGTTTTGACCCCAGTTGTTTGGACAAGCCGAAGTAGCAGCGGTTGCCAAGGGCGATTCTATGCCGGATCTCCACTGTGGTGTCATTTGTGGAATTTACGTTTGCCCCGAGGTAGACAAACTCCTTAACTACCTCGAAATTGTAGCTGTCAATTGTTATATTTTGTCCCAGGTGGTGAACGACGGATTGGTTTTTGCTTGACAGCATGTATTTCGTTTCGTCCTCATTGATCTTAAGACCAACTCGTTTCGCCTGTTCTTCAATCGCCCAATCGCCGTGAACGCTTCCACAATGCCACGGCGAGAACACGCAATGATGTCGATATCATCCGCGTATCCTAGTGCCTTCCCTGTTGACGCCTGCCCGTCGCACTATCTGCTCCAGCACCAGGTTGAAGAAGTCACATGACAGCGCATCTCCTTGCCGAAATCCGGTTCATGTTTTGAATGGTTCCGAGGTCCTAGAACCGAATTACACGGTGCATCGCGTGTTTTTTAGCGTAGCGCGAAACAACTGGATCGGTTTTACCGGGATCCAGAATTCGGCCATCGCACCAAGCAGTCCTTCACGATGAATGCTATCGTATGCGGCTTTGAAATCGATGAAAAGATGGTGTGTATCGATTCGAAACTCGTTGGTCTTTTCCAGGATTCGTTGAAGTGTGAAAATTTGGCCTATAGTTGATTTGCCGGGCCGGAAGCCGCACTGGTAGCTGCCGATTAGTGCGGTGCAAAATGGTCATTAAGTCTGTGCGATTTTCGTATAAACCTTGCAAAGTCCCTGTGTAGATCTGGCGTAGCTATCCAGAAGAATAGGGGAAGACCAACAAACTCGCCGTCGGTTTCACTTGAAGATCGAAAAAGAAGGTATCCACAATCCCACGTACCATCCAGTGATGTAAGAAAGGATTAAATATCCCCTGTTTATACGGAAAAGCGATTACGATGTAAGTTTCCAGACTGTGCCGGATTCACCTATGTCAAATGCGCTGCCTTATGTTTCAATAAGACCAAAAATTGTTTTAGAGCTTTCCATCTATAAGCAATTCAGTGTTTTTACATTTTTTCAAACAACTTGAATTTTGATTTTCTTTTAATTCATATTATTATAAAGTCTAGTCTTCTGTTTGTTGTTTTGTTTCGTTTTTTGTTAAATAATATATTGAAATCAACTTTCGATTGTTAATTGAATTGCGAAGGGCAACTGCAGCTTAAATCCTCTTTTCTAGGAAAGCCGGTAAAACATTTTTTTCAAAATGAGCTTATTGATGTCAGGTCACAAAGTATTTAATAATATAATTATTAATTTATTAGAATCTCGGTATATTATTTAAATAGCCGCATCTTATGAAATTACATCAGTACTACCATAGGAAACTCGGTAAGCTTAAGAGAAATCATTGGACATTTGTATGACTATTTAGTACTCTTTCATAAGTACACAACTCTTTATTGCTCTTCGTAGCTCTTCACTCTCGATTTTGAGTAAAAGTTGAGCTTTTGCATAGACCATACCAATAACTTTTTAACATATGGTAAGAGGTACATTTCACTTGCAACAAAGCTCTGTTATATGTATATGTAAATACGATAGTCACGTGGTTAAAAGTTTATTTTGCTTAGTACCAATCGAATATCTTAACCAAATTAAGCACTACAGTTGGACAGCTTTATGGAAAGCATACTTTTAGACCATAACATGCAATTCGACTTTTGCTTCGCTTTATACGAACGAACATCATATTTTTGGGCCAAATAGGTGTTGAGCTAAGGTGAATACCACCGAAGGAAGTCTCTGAACTCGTAGAGTACTGTGAAGCCAAAAAAATTGGTCTCATCTTGTGTTGCTGCTTGGGGCAGCAGCAAGTGTAACACAAGAGGGGACCGTCTGTTCGACTTCATTCTCTCGTCTCACCTTACCATCAACAATGTTGTCTCTCAACCAACGTTTGTTACGACAAGACGACAGGAGGTGATTGACCTGACCCTATCCAACAGATATGTGAAGGACATCACTAACTGGCTAGTCTTGCCTGATGCCACGCTGTCGGACCATAAATATATCGAATTCCGATTGGGTTGTGGGATCTCTTCCTTGCAACCTAGATGGAATCCGAGAAGGACGGACTGGGTACGGCTTAGAGAGGAGCTTGAGAAATCCACTCAGGCCCTACCTAAACTTAGAACGAAACAATTGGTAGAGAACGCTGTTCATAACCTGAATAGCGTCATCACCAGTTGTTTTGAACTCGCATGTCCTGTCAGCAAACCCCCCTGCAGGAAATTGGTCCCCTGGTGGAAAGCCGAGCTCCAAAGTCTTCACAGGGAAACCAGAATTCTTCTGAATAGATCGCTCAAATCGAATTCGGAAGATGACTGGAACAAGTAACGGTCGAAGCAGAAAGAATATAAGAAACTTTTTCGTAAATCGAAGAACGATTCTTATAGAATCTTCTGCGAAGAGATCAAGTCTCTGAGTTCGACTAGCAAGTTGGTTAAAGTCCTCAAACGGGGAAAACCGACTAGGCTAGATGCACTCAGAAAATCTGATGGTACCTTTACTGAGTCTAAAGCGGAAACTCATAGTTTACTGTTTGCGACTCATTTCCCGGGAAATCAGATCGACATCGGCTCGTTGCACACAACTCGATGAAAACAACTCGGCGTAGCTGGTATATTGCGTCGCACGTGGTTACGACTGAAACTATTGAATTTGCTGTGGCATCCTTCGATGGCCGGGCACCGACGGGATATATCCTGTTATGCTGCAAAAAGGTATAAGGCAGCTGCTTCCTACTCTGAAAAGAATTTTCACTGCTAGTGTAGCACTTGCTCACGTACCCATTCCTTGGCGCACAGTGAAAGTGGTCTTCATTCCCAAAATAGGAACAGAGGACTACTCACTTGCCAAGAACTTCAGACCAATTAGTCTAACATCCTTCCTGCTGAAAAGCATGGAGAGACTGGTAGAGTTGCACGTGCGAAAAGTTGCCCTTCGAATGCACCCTCTTTCGGAGATGCAACATGCTTACCAGCGCGGAAAATCTTGCGAGACTGCGCTTCAGAACCTAGTTGGGCGAATTGAATGCGCGCTCGAAAGGAAAGAGTACGGGCTGGGCATTTTCATCGACATTGAGGAAGCTTTTGATAACGCAAATTTTGACAGCATGTGTAACGCTGCCAGACATCATGGCGTAGATAAAGCACTGGTCCTTTGGATCAAAGCAATGCTCATGCACAGGACATTGACCGCTGATGCAGGCCTCGACCAGTGTTTCAAACCTGGCGTAAACAGGGGCTGCCCTCAAGGTGGCGTCCTGTCTCCGCTGTTATGGTGCATGGTGGTCGATTCCCTGCTTGATGCTCTCAATGCCTCTGGAATCTACGCCCAGGCCTATGCGGATGACGTCGCCATTCTTTCTGTCGGCTCATGTTTGGCGACTGTCCGTCGCAAAGCACAGGCGGCGCTAAATGTGATTGATGATTGGTGTACCAGAAATGGGCTGTCAGTCAATCCTCTTAAGACCGATGTCGTTCTCTTTACGAGAAGGAGGAAAAATACTGACATGACTCAGCTGGTACTAAAGGCACTTCCATCCCGATATCCAAGGAGGCTAAGTATCTAGGAGTCATCTTAGATAGTAAGCTTCTCTGGTCAAAACATGTTGAGTCAAAAACCACCAAAGCGCTGTCAGCTTTCTGGCAAATCAAAGGAGCTTTTGGCAAAACATGGGGCTTATCGCCAGCAAAGGTCCTTTGGACCTACACGGCATTGATAGGACCTATAATCTCATATGCATCGGTTATCTGGTGGAACAGACTAAAGCGCAAACACGTCGTAGCCTCTTTCACCAAACTCCAAGGAACGGTTTGTCTCAGCTGCACGGGGGCTTTCCCCAGCACGCCGGGCGCTGCTCTAGATGTTATGATGAACCTTCCACCTCTTGATATATTTATCAGAGGGTGTGCTCTGAAAGCCATGTCTCGTCTGAAGAGAAATGGCTTTTGGTACAACTCGCATAGGAATAACGGTGTGCTTGCGCAAGAATTGTCCAGCGACCCCTGCCTCATGGACATGCCTTCTGACGCACTGACGCCCGTTATCCTATTGCGTCGTAATTTCACAATCGAGTTTCCATGGCGTCAGGATTGGCTATGGCTGGAAACTGAACCTGGAAAGGATAGTCTTCGCATTTTCACGGATGGTTCCAAGTCTGGGCGGGGGTCCGGTGCTGGAGTCTTCTTTGAACGCGAAAACATCCGACTGCACTTCTCGTTAGGAAAGTATGCGTCTGTCTTCCAATCAGAGATATACGCAATCCTGAAGGCCATGCACTATGTTGTGAAGCACAGGTGGAAGGGGGAAAGTATATGCGTCTGTAGTGACAGCCAAGCTGCATTAAAAGCTGTGTGTAACCCCTTAACTAGCTCCAAATTAGTGCTTGAACTCAAGTCCTTCTTGAACAGAGTCGGCGGACTAAATTCATTAAGGCTTGTATGGGTTCCAGGCCACTCTGGGATCCCAGGAAATGAGACCTCTTATGAACTCGCTAGAATGGGTTCAGAGGAGAGCTTCTCAGGATCTGAACCCGCTCCAGGTCTACCTGCGTCCACGGTAAATTCCTACATTAACGATTGTGTATTTAACACACACAACCGTAGATGGAAGGATTGTCCGGGTTGCAGGATGACTAAGCGCGTATGCCCTGATGTCTGCAAAAAATCTTTTGTCTTTAAGGAGAATCGACTGCAGAAGGCTTGTGGGAGTTATCACGGGCCATTACACTTTTGCCAAGCATCTCTACGTGCTCGGCATCAGTGAGACGCCTACCTGTGATGCATGTGGCGAAGAGGAGGATGATACTGCACAGCATTTCCTCTGTAATTGTCCCGCCTTTGCTCGCATACGGTGGCGCGCCCTTGGAGCCGACGTGGTGTGTGCCGAATCCCTTAGCGCTACGTCACTGAAGCTCCTTCAAATTTTTCTCCGGAGAACGGAGAAAATACAGTAATGTAAGGTGTCTGTCTGGAGTACAATGGACCAGTGATTGCGTCTGAGTGCTCCAGCGGATAGCAGAAGCCTTAACAAAAAAAAAAAAAAAAGAAAATGTGAATATTCGGCATTGTGATGCTTGTATCAAATGAAGGCGTAGTAAAATAGAACTAGCTGTTCACGTAGTACAAACGACACATAGGACAAACTCGGAAGGTATTAGAAATGAAATTCAAGGAGGTATTAGACTAAGAGTACCATTTAGGACGCCTTACGTATTAGAATTCAAAGTCGACCGGTTCATTGAAGCTATTCAGCATGCAGCGTGGAATAGTATTCCTTTCCAAAAAAAAAAAAGTGCCGAAGAATTTGTTCATAAATTATCCACCAAAAATTAAAGAGCTAGTAAAGGAGAAACGAAAAGCCCCAAAACGATGTCGAGCGCCGCAGCATAAAACATCTTTCAACCGACTATGTAACCTGCTGCGGAAATCTCTCAGAAAATTCAAAAATCACGGGATCTGTTCGTACTTAGAAAGCCTAAGCACGGCCGTCCTCTACAACGTCGTCTTTCGGGGTTAGAGTCGAGGTCTGTTCGAGCCGGAGCTGTGCTGTCCATTCGCTCTACATTGCCTAGAGCCATTTTAGACGTTGAATACATAGATGTCGTACTAGACCGGTGTCGCTATACAGCTCGTATAGTTCTTCTTCTCCTTCACTCACAGTCAACACAAATAGTACCGTCGATTGTAGCCAGAATTTTCCTCTCGAGGAGGTTCGGAATGATTAAGGTTTTATAGAGAATCACTTTAGTTTTCCAAGAAAGGGTTCTACTACCTCTGAAGCCCGAAGAAAAAGCGTACGGATTTTGGAAGAAGAGAAGCACCGTAAGCTCCGTATGTTCGTTATCTTGTGAAAAAAGTGAAAGAAACTGGCATCCTCATCGATAAACCAAAGCGTGAAAAGCCAAAAACAGTTCGTACATCCAAGAATATTGCTGCTGCGGCAGAAAAGTTCACTGTCGTTCTAAACTTGAGACGGATTTTGCACAAAGACCTTGGTATGACGCCATACAAAGTCCAATTGGTTCAGGAGTTGAAGCCAACTGACCATCCAATGCGTTTTCGCTTCGCTAAGTGGGTCTGCGATCGACTTACAGAAGATGCCGACTTTGCCAAAAAAAATCATCTTTTCAGATGAAGCTCATTTTGATCTTGGCGGGTATGTAAACAAGCAAAATTTTCGCATTTGGGGCACAGAAAACCCGCACGCATACATTGAAAAGCCGGTGCACCCAAAACGAGCCACTGTTTGGTGCGGATTTTGGTCCAGAGTCATAATTGGGCCATTTTTCTTCGAAAATGAGCAAGGAGTGGCCGTTTCAGTCAATGGCGAACGTTATCGGGCCATGTTGAACGAATTTTTGCTCACAAAAATTGAAGAGGAGGATATTGGCAGCATTTGGTTTCAACAGGACGGCGCTACGTGCCACATAGCCGAAGCTACACTCGATGTTTTGCGCCCTGTTTTTGAAGATCGCATTATCAGCCGCAGAGCTGATGTCGTTTGGCCACCTCGGAGCTGCGATTCGACACCGTTGGACTATCATTTGAATGAAATTATTTTCCATTATTAACCGGAAGGATTGTACTTTCAAATAAAAAATGGAATTTGAGAAAATATTTAGCAGTTTTTTTTTTATAGCATTTTCAAAAAAAAAAGTTATTAGTTCATCACGCGTGAAATGAACCCGATCTCATATCAATATCGTCTTTAGTCCTCGAGATAATCGAGATGAAAATACGCACATACACACATACGTACATACACACACATATCTCACACACATCTCTATAAAAACCTTGGATTTGGATTCTGGAAACGTGGAAAAATGTCTAAATTTCGAATTCGCAAAACTTCCCACTAGGAAGTTAACAACAAACAAAAAAAACTAAACCTAGCTGGAGGACCATGCTGGCTGAGGCCCAGTATCATACCGAACTGTGGAGGCCGAGAAGAAGCCTTAGTTTTTCTTACGCTATTTCATTGACTTGATTACCCTTTCTCGAAAGGCAGGAGTAAACGAAAGAAAACTATTTGAATGTTATGCCGAAGTAAATAGATTTGTTTATTTTGCAATTTATTATTTTAGCTAGAAGTGAAGTGATCCTGTTTTGTTTTTCTTATTCGTTTTATTTTGTGATTTCATACTGTATACGAATAAAGGGTTTTTTCGTTATAGTTTTCAATACGGTTTGGTTGAAAAATTTAAATAGTTTATCTAAAGTAAGTTAACTTTGGAATTTGAAAACTACAATTTAACTAGAGTATATAATAAGGTTTTCGGTTTCTCTCTTAAATTGTGCATTGAATGGACAAGAAAAGTAATTCTTATATAAATGTATACATTTTACAATAAACCTTTTAGATATAAGTTGATTGAAAAGTTTTAAGTGGCACTTTGTACTTGTATAAATATAAATTTATATATATATATAAATATACATATTTGTTATATTCCTAGCTTATAAGCGTTTTATTTAATTAAATCTGAAACTTTTGCGCTATCCCGGCTCAAGGGGATTGTGTCCTGGAGCGCGACACGCAGCTGCGACGGTGATCCCTCAATTAGGTTCTCTAGAAAGAGAGTCAAGTACAAAAAAGACAGCAGAAGAAACAGAGAGAGAATAGCACAAAAAAGGAAAAAGATATTTATATTTAAATTCGGTTCGAAATGCACTTGAAGTTGTGTAAATAAGTGTGAGAGTAAGGATATCATTGTTGATTTTATAAAAAAAAAAAAAAAAGAATTATAAAGAAAGCAGGAATGTCATAACACTAGAATTTAAAGCAAAGGTGTTAGATAGAATTCTAACTGAAATACGAAATATCGGAACATTCTTCACTACCGGGCGGAATGGATGGTGTCAAAAAGTCATAATAGACTGGATATCGAGGCTTGAAAGCCGCTCCTTGGTCAGAGTTTACGTTCGTCATGCTGACATTTTGCAAATATTCTGTGTCGTCGAAGAATCGTTCACTTAATGCCATTGCCTCCTCATACGATGGAGGAACTGTAATCAAGAGAAAAAACTTATTCATAATCGATAAACAAGAAATACATTCGTACCCATTGGAACATATTCGGGCGGATTATCATTATCCGTAACAATAAGCGTTGGCGGCTGGTGAAGCTGATTGTTCATCTCGTCGGCCGTTTGGTGCTGACTTACGATTGGGTCCATGATGGGTATACTTCCGATGGTGAGTGGAATTTTTAGTTTAACCTTCCAATGAAACTCTGTCGGCCTAATGATTATCTTAATCGAATACGAAACGATAATGGGGCACGGAAACTTTGTGGAGGATGGCGGTATCGATAGGATATCCAGGCTACCGCGATACACTTTACGACTCCAACGAAGTACGTTTCCAAATTGTTTACGTGCTATAAGATTCTTATCAAAACGATATTCATGTTGGGGGTCGTGGCTCTCATAGGACACTTCTTGCTTAAGCTTAACCTCGCATGTTGTAATATCAATTGATGATTCATTGTTCACGTATAGGACGAAGTTTATCTTTTGACCTGGTGCATAGCCGCAGTAAGGAGTAGAGAATTTCACTGTCAGCGGACCAGTCGGGCAGCAAAAGCTCCAGAAGCGTTTACGATCAAGTATTTCAAGCGGAACCTTAAAGAAGTAAAGACAAAATGAATAGAAAACGTTTTACAAAATGATGCCATGAAGCTACTTACTCTATAAATTGGATCTGAATTGAGGTCAAGTGGATGTATAACAGTAAAGGGAAGTTTAAAAACCTTTGGATAGCGTCCCGGTCGATCAATTGTAGTAATAATATCATAATGGACTTGTCCATACTTTCCATCGAATGATGTTGGCAGATTCTCTGGCAGTATGACATGAAACGTATATGTGTACTCGCCGGCTAGCCATTCGATGACGGGAC
Organism: Eumerus sabulonum; assembly: GCA_951905685.1. Classification (NCBI taxonomy): domain Eukaryota; kingdom Metazoa; phylum Arthropoda; class Insecta; order Diptera; family Syrphidae; genus Eumerus; species Eumerus sabulonum. The sequence continues at coordinate 1,157,487 of OX645060.1, read as the reverse complement.
TATTCGAGCAGCTGCCCAGTACATACGATCTTGACGAAAGATACGATTTATAAGCACGACATGCTGCACGCTCGCTGTCGCGCGGATAGCCCTTCTTTATCCAGCGAACTTTGGCATATCCACTAACGGTGATGTGAATTGCTGAAAAAGTTAAACACACATTTAAATGTTAATAGGTCCCCTCACTGCTGTATAGTTCCTTTGGTACGTGTAACTGGAAACCGCATGGAGATGGTTTATTTAGAAATTCGTGGCCTCGTACGAGGCATAGGAACACAAGCAAAGAAATTTGTTGGCAAAAACTCAAAAAAACTTATTAAACGATTTCCACAATCGTCCTTGTACTCGATAAAGATATAGAATGTTCACTGAACTTTTGATGCAATCTGTCTTATCTTTTCGTCCCAGCGGAAATCAATTATAGCATTACTCATACGTAGCATGACTCATAAGCCGAGTCAACTACTGCATGGTGTAAACAACGCATTCCTCTTCGAAATTGCAGATAATAGGAAAGCCCCTAACATGCTAAAATTAATCTCATTCACTGGCGACCCTTACTTCCTCCACGCGCCAGGTTGACCGCTGAATAGCGAATGACTCTTACCACAAATCCATCGGGTCTAATTACTAAATTTCAAAAGCTATAAGCTAATAAGATATGTCTGCGGCATTTCACGCTACAATAACTAGCAAAATGGAGCGACATCCCAACCGAACGCCCTATTCGTTCGTTTCGCGCGCACTGGGAGTTGTCAAGAATAATTTATTATTTAGATACATAGTACACACAAGTATATTACAAGAATAGAAGTAGCAGTTTATACCTACCTTTAATTCTCTTTGTCGTATCGACATTAAGTTCGACAACACCCGACAATTCTTGACCAGCATAGTAAACACCTTGCGGATTATGGTCAAAGGAGATAAGGCACTCTATTGGCATAGGCACAGATTCCTTTGAACTTAAATTATTGTGTTCTGCGACAGTTCAATTCTTCTCTATTTTTGGCTTCTATTCTTGTTCCGAATGCTCTTTAGCTCTATGCGGCTCTCGTAAACAAAAAAAAAAGACTAAATAGGACGGAATACACTCCACAGTTCATATAGTTCTGTCATGGACGAGACAAAACAACAATACGATACAAAAAGGATTTTAGTAGCACAAGGATGGCTTTGTGTCGTAATTTATGTACACACGTTGCGGGTGTGTTAAGGGGCGTACCGATAACGATTTTACTACGAGATGTCCTATACCACCACTCCGCTGACCGATGTGATGAAATGTGATTGCTTCATGCGTTTGAGAATCTTTACAACAAAATGTATTTCAGGCTTTAATGTGATTCACCAAATTTACTCGAAACCACACTAGCACTTTAGCACTTCACTATCCAGGACACCGTAAAACGACGCGTTGGCAATGAGCGAACCGTCACAATAGCAAATTCGCAACTGGAACAATGGCTGTGTGCATGGAAAACCCGCCGCGTGATTACTCGCGGCCGACAGTCCTATTTTCTCGTTTTTTTTTGCTTTTGTTTTTGCCTTCGAACTGAATTGTGTTGTTCACACTCGAATGCCCTGGCATGCGTAATTGCGTCGAGAAATCGTTTGGTTTACTAAGGCAAGAGGACATTCTGAGCTGTCCTTTTAAAAAGCTTAACAACTTGCCACTTTTGGTGGTGTGTCCTCCTGAAAGTATCTCGTAAGCTTAAAAGCTTCTCCAAGTGTGAATGAGCATATTCAACTGTATCGTTTATTCGGACGTTACCTTCCTCAAATCTGCTGTTAAATATCGTAAACCGTGAAGCAAACATTGAAGATCGAGCAATAGAGACTTCCACTGTACTGATTATGCACCCGAATCAACCAGCTTCAAGCATGGCCGAATGTGGTTTGATGGAATCTCAATGTTTATCTGTTCACTATCACTTGAATAATGCTAATTCAAGCTCGCTGTTTGATGATTTCAAAAACGGTTGTCGTCATACCTATGTGACTTCCGCTACAGGCCAGTGTCTGAGGCAGAGTTTACATATGTAAATGGAATTTTCAATCAAGCAATGCACAATGGTCTCCCTTCATTCAAATTCAAGCGATAACTTCCACTATTTTAGCAACTTTTCTGTCTTTCTTTCTTTCCGAACATTCAACTTTTGGTTGGTAATGCCATCTTGGTACTTCTACTTTTGGTAATAATTTTTTGGAGCCCTTTCGGCAGTCACTTTCTCACATTGAAAAGCGAGAAACAGGTTTTCGTACTCAATCTAGGGCATAGAGACCTCAAATAAAATATTGAAAAAATCTGTGATCGGTCCGGAAACTATTTATCTTTATGCGTCGAAATGATAATGGGGGCGCCCTGCTACTGTTGGCCTATTTTCTCCCATTCTCTACACGTCTTCACCTAACAGGGGGCTAGAGAATGCAAAGATTCTTAACATGTGTACCTTTGAACTAAGGGTAAGTGGCATTTTGCTCTAACCTTAAAAAGGTCATTGGACTGAATGAATAGAAATGAGAAAGAATGACTTGGATGACGAGCGTGACGATTGCGAGAAGAAGGTAAGGAGGAAGAGGAACAGAGGAGACGATGCACGTATATTGAACTGAGGGTGGAAGATCGAGTCCGGTCAGGAATAACAGATTCGTGTGATTCGGTTAAGGAAATATTCTTAATACTTGTTGTTGAAGAGCTTTTCTGGGGAAGTATTGATAGAACAAGCCGCTGCGGCGCAGTGGTTAGTGTGTTGGACTCTGGCGCACGATGAGCGAGTTCGGATTCCGATAACACCAACGCCATCGAATGTTTATTTCGCGACGTTCCTCCTCGGCGGGTTACTGGCAAAACCCCCCGTAGTAAACTTGCCATGAAAAAGCTTCCCGACTTACGCCGTTCGGAATCGGCATTAAACTGTAGGTCCCTTTTACCGGTGTGAAAAATAGTTCACACACAACATGGGTGATTGAGAGAAGCTGGGCTCTGGTCCTTCATGGGCTGTAAAGCCACCAAAGAAGAAGAATTGATAGAACAGGCAGAGGCAAGGGATATTCCTATGATATTCCAGCGAATCTAATGATTTGGTGATGCTGGGGTGTCCCATCAGTTTTATTGTGCGATTTTGTATTCTGTGTAGCAGGTGCAATGAGGTCTTAGATGCACCGCAACAGAAGTGAGCTTTAATGAAATGCCTAGCAAAAGTGTAATGGCCCGTAATGACTCCCCACAAGTCTTCTGCAGTCGACTTTCCTTAAAGACAGGAGAAATGCCGCGGATTTCTGGCAGACATCAACCTGGAATAATCCTTCCATATACGGTTGTGTGTATTAAACATCCAACCGTTAATATAGGAGGTTCAGGTCTTGAGAAACTCTCCTCTGAACCCATTCTGGCGAGTTCATTAGGGATCTCATTTCCTAGGATCCCAGAGTGACCTGCAGCATATATACACCTTAGTGAATTTAGTCTACCTACTCTGTTCAAGAAGGTCTTGAGTTCGCGCTCAAAGAAGACCCCAGCTCCGGACCCCCGCCCAGACCTGGAGCCATCCGTGAAATTGCGAAGACTATCCTTTCCAGGTTCAGTATCCAGCCATAGCCAATCCTGACGCCACGGAAACTCGACTGTGAAATTACGGCGCAGTAAGATAACGGCTATCAATGCGTCAGAAGGCATGTCAATGAGACCGGGGTCGCAGGCCATTTCTTGCGCAAGCACACTGTTATTCCTATAGGAAACTCCATCTAATCATAGCATCTAGAGCAGCACCCGGCGTGGTGGAGAAAGCACCAGTACATCTGAGACAAACTGTTCCTTGGAGTTTGCTGAAAGAAGCTATGACGTGTTTGCGAGTTAGTCTGTTCCACCAGACAATCGATGCATATGATATTAGAGGTCTTATCATTGCCATGTACATAGGTCCAGAGGACCTTTGCCGGCGATAAGCCCCATGTTTTGCCAAGGGCTCTCTTGCATTGTCAGAAAGCTGGCAGCGCTTTGACTCCCAGGTACTTGGTTCCCTTAGACACCGGGATGGGAGTCCTTTTGTTACCAGATGAGTCATGTCAGTATTTTTCGTCCTTCTTGTGAAGAGAACGACATCGGTCTTAAAAGGATTGACCGACAGCCCATTTCTTATACAACAATCATTGATCACATTTAGCGCCGCCTGTGCTTTGAGACGGACGTCGCTAAGCACGAGTCGACAAGACTCCAGAGGCATTGAGAGCATCAAGCAGACCACCATGCACCGTAACAGCGGAGACATGACACCGCCTTGCGGGTAGCCCTTGTTTACCCCGGATTTGACACATTGGTCGAGGCCTGCATCAGCGGTCAATGTCCTGAGCAAAGGCATTGCTTTTATCGACAAAACCAGTGGTTCATCTACACCATGCCGTCTGGCAGCGTTACACATGCTGTCGAAAGTTGCGTTATCAAAAACTCCCTCAATGTCGACGAAAATACCCAGCGCGTACTCTTTCCTTTCGAGCGCGCATTCATGGATAATGGCTGCGAGTGGGTAATACGCTTATGCGATACTCTATTCATTTTCTCCCATACATTGATGTTATTGATGTCGGAATAAGCTTAATACACGCAGCCGCTCACTATTTACAGCCGGAACGAATATGAGAAGTTGAGCATACTATCGTCAGCGAAAGAGTGCATTGGATTAGAAGTGATAGACAAGAGATTGTTTATAATAATGGAAAAAATCGTCGAAAACAAAACAGAGCTCCGGGGAACATCAGCATCCAAGATGTGGATGTCAGACTTGAAATCGTCTAAAACAACTTGAATCGAACGACTCGAAAGGAAGTTGTAATCCATCGAAAAAGAGAATCATCGATGCCAAAAGCATATTCCATGGTGAAATTGATAGGCAGAGACAAGGTCCAACCTGGGCGCTGTGACCTGGCTACGAAGTGAGCAGCAAGAAGGTTAGCTTTTGCTACATTTGGGACATTGATTTTACGGTGTGTAGTCGGATTGGAATTTGGCTGATCGGATGTGGATATTGCAGTTTTTTCTGACTCGTCTATACTTTTTCCATTTTTCTTCAGATCTTATAGGCCGAAAAATGTACTTCCCTTACCCTAATGGCCACTTTACAGCTCATGTCAAACCACTTATTATCCTTTAACTTTGTGCTTTTAATTCTACCAGGAATTAAGTAGCCCATGTCAATTCGGATAATATTTGCGATAATATCAGCGGCGGCCTTCGCGTCGAGGAAACACATCGACCAGTTAAAATTCCGAAAGAAATTGTTAAGGCCGCACAAGTCGGTTTTCTCGGTTTTATCGGCTTTAGCTGATATTACGCAGTGGTTAGACGAGTCAAGAGGTTGCATCAATATTGTATTTGTCAGGTTGGGAAGTAAGGAACAAGTTCAAGGCAATGTCGGGGTTACGTGACGGCTTGTCCGGATGGCAAAAGACTAACAAAGGCCTCGTATGGGTAGCATCTATCCGACGGATGCTGGCCTGCTAACTATCGTCAGAAACCGCTCGTGCTTTCACCGATCGCGTCTCTCTTAAGCTCTCCAATACACCTCTACCCTCCATGCTATCAATAGAACAGCAGTAGAACCTTTGCAAACAAGCCCTTCAGAGCACTGCATCTGAAGGTTTGGGCTTCAAGGCTCCCCCACGAAGAAACACCTGGTTCGATGACGAGCGCAGGAGGGTTCACACAGCGAAGCAGGATGCATATAAAGCCTCGCTGCATAAAAGAACAAGAGCAGCTCGTGAGCTCTACGAGTTAAAAAGAAGGGAGGAAAATAAGCTTCTCAGAAGAAAGAAGAAAGAGCAGGAGAAGCGCGCGATTGAGAATTTGGAGACGTGTTACTGCAGGCGTGACGTTCGAAAGTGTTAGCAACAGATAAAGCGAACGGACACCTAGTAGTGGAATCGCAGTCGATGCTGAGAATATGGAAAAACCACTTCTGCAGACTGTATAACGGCGATGTTTGTCAATATGCCGCTGTCAGGCAGAATGATCCTTTTCTTAACGACGAAGACCCTGGAAAATGTCGTCCTCTGGAAGTTAAGATTGCCATATCGAAACTCAAATCGAATAAAGCTGCTGGCGCAGACGGACTGTCTGCTGAGCTCTTCAAGGCAGCTGGCGATAACCTGGTTAGGAGCATGCACCAGCTTATCTGTAAGATATGGTCAGAGGAAAGCATGCCCGAGGAATGGAGTCTCAGCAACGTATGCTGAGGAATGGAGTCTCTGCAACGTATGCCCGATCCACAAGAAAGGAAACCCCTTTGACTGGGCCAACTACAAAAAATCTTTTTCGCCATTTTGTGTGAACACCTGAAGCCTTTGTAAATAAGCTGATAGGTCTCTATCAGTGTGGCTTCAGTCAGGGAAGTCCACCATCGACCAAATATTCACTCTACGGCAGAAAAAGACCAATGACACCCACCACCTATTTGTCGACTTCAAAGCCGCATAAGAAACGTAACTAAAGACGAGTCATATAACGCCATGTTTACTTTTGACATTCCTGCTAAGCTCGTCAGACTTTGCAGAATGACTCGCTGCTCCATCCGAATCGGTGCAGAACTGACCAATAGTTTCGAAGTCAAAAAAGGATTTAGACAGGGCGATGCGCTGTCGTGGGACTTTTTTAGCATCATATTAGAAATGATTGTGCAAAAATCACTGGCCAACACAAGGGGCACAATCTATTTCAAATCCTAGCAACTCCTTGCATACCCCGACGACTTTGATATAATAGGTAATTCACAGCGAGATATCAATGAGGCGTTTGCGAGTATTGAGATGGAGGCGGCAAAAATTGGTTTGGAAGTTAATGAGGGCAAGACTAAATATCTGCTGTCATCGAAAAAGGACATTTACCACCGACGTCTCGGATACGGATGGATTACATGTTGACGACCCCCACAAACGTTTAAAAGGAAACGAATTCCGGATCTGCACCTGGACCGTTAGGTCCCTCAACAGGCCAGGTGCGGCCGGACAACTGGTCAACTCATTAGACTGCTCTAAGGTAGACATTACTGCGATCCAAGAAGGGCGATGGAATGGGCCAGACAAAAAGCGGATGAAAAACGGTGATATCTACTACGGAAACTACTACAGGGTAAATAAACAACGCTTATTCGGATGCGGATTTGTTATTCGAGGCAGACTCAAGAAAAAAGTCTTAAGCTTTTAATATGTAAGCGAACGCCTCATAACTATGCGCATTAAGGCTAATCTCGGCAATATAAGCTTAATATGTGTTCACGCCCCCACAGAGGAGAAAGACGACCGACATAAAGACAACTTCTATGATCTCCTAGACAGGGGAGATGCCCAATGTCCAAGCTATGACACTAAGATCGTTCTAGGAGATTTCAATGCGAGGCTGGGTAAGGAAGCTATCTTTGAACGAGTCATAGGAAAGCATAGCCTACACAACACCACGTCAGAAAACGGACTAGGGCTAGTGAACTTTATGGCGGGACATAGCGGGACCTAGCGGTCTTTCGATCAATCGACAATCAATCAAATTGACCACATTGCGATCGACGGCAGACACTCCTCCAGCATTCTAAAAGTCCGAACCTTTCGAGGAGCCAACATCAACTCGGATCATTACCCTGTTGCAGCCAAGGTACGGATGCGAATTTTTCGGAATCAACAGAGTCGAGTAAGAACACCAACATTTAACGTCGGAATGCTGCAATCGCAGGAGACCGCCAGGGCCTTCGCCGATCAAGTCTCCCTCAAGCTCTCTCAAGTCTCGATGTAGTCTGTACAAACTATAGAACAGCAATGGAGTCGTTGTCAGAACGCCATCAGAGAGGTCGCCTTAGATGTACTCGGTTTAAAGCCACCACCTTCGGAAAACCCCTGGTTTGATGACGAGTGCAGACAGGCCCATGTAGAGAAACAGAATGCATACATGGCTACACTTCATCGACGGACGAGAGCTGCCCGCGAGCTCTATGAACAGAAAAGGAGGGAGGAGCGTGCGCTTCTAAGAAGAATAAAGAAGGAGCACGAGAAGCGCGAGATCGAGGAGAGGGAGAGATGTTATTGCAGGAATGACGTTCGAAAGTTTTACTAAAAAATAAGACGCACATGCCAAGGCTATAAAGTCAGAGCAGAAGCCTGAGGGATGAGCACGCATAACTAATAGTGGAGTCACAGTCGATGCTGAGATTGTGGAAGGACCACTTCTGCAGACTGTAGACTGGCAATGATAGTCAAAATGTCAGACAGAACGAACCATTTACAATGGACGCAGACGAAAGAGAATGCCGTCGACCCGACATAGACGATGTTAAGATAGCGATATCGAAACATAGGTCTTATAAAGCGCTGGAGCAGACGGACTTCCCGCGGAACTGTTTAAAGCATGTTAGGAACATGCACCGTCAACTCATCGGCAAGATATGGTCTGAAGAATGCATGTCCGATGAATGGAATCTCAGTATCGTTTGACCGATCCATAAGAAAGGAGCCCCAATGACTGCGCCAATTACAAGGGAATAAGTCTCCTGAACATTGCATACAAGGTCCTCTTTGTCGTACTGTGTAAGCGCCTGAAACCGTTCGTGGACAATCTGATAGGTTCCCACCAGTGTGGATTCAGGCCTGAAAAATCCACGATAAACCAAATATTTACACTACGGCAGATCTTGGAGAAGACCCCAGGTCGACACTCACTGTCTTTTAGTCGACTTTAAAGCCGCATATAGACACGAGCTATACAGAGCCATGTCATCTTTTAACATTCCTGCCAAACTCGTCAAGCTGTGCAGGATGACTATGGAGAACTCTTGCTGCTCCATTAAGTTCGGAGATGACTTAATCGACCCCTTTGATGTTAAAAAAGGTTTTAGACAGGGTGACGCACTGTCATGGGATTTCTTCAAGTATAGACTTGACTGCTTGCCTACGCAGATGACATTGACGTTATTGGACGGACAAAGCGAGACGTCAATAAAGCGTTCGCAAGCATTGAAGCAGAAGCGGCTAAGGTGGGTCTAAGGGTAAATGGGGACAAGACCAAATCAAAGAAAGACGCGCAGCACCGACGTCTTGGTCAGAACGTCACTTTTGGCAGCTATATTTTTGAAGTAGTCAAGGACTTCGTCTACTTTGGCTCGATAGTGACAAGCAGCAACGACACCAGCGCTGAGATAAGACGTAGAATAAGTCTTGCCAACCGCTGCTTCTTTGGGCTCAATAGGCAACTGAGTAGTAGAGCCCTCTCTCGAAAAACCAAGGCATCCCTCTACAAAACCTTAATCATTCCGGTCCTCCTCTACGGCGCTGAAGCTTGACCGTTATCAAAAGCGGATAAAGAGGCTCTTGGGCGTTTAGAGAGGAAAATTCTGCGTGAAATATTTGGTCCCGTTTGTGTAAACAGAGAGTGGAGGAGGAGATCCAACCCAGAACTGTACGGGCTGTACAGCGACATCGGCCTAGTTAGACGTCTTCGGATCCAACACCTAGGATGGCTGGGCCATGTAGAGCGAATGGACATCACGGCTCCGGCCCGAGGGACGACGCAAGGGAGGACGACCGCATCTAAGGTGGCGCGCGCAGGCGGAAAGGGACCTCAACCAACTGGGCGTGCAGCACTGGAAGCGGCTGGAGAGGCTTGTTGGTTGAGGCCCTGGTTCACCCTGAATTATAGCGCCATCTAAGTAAGTAAGTAAGTTAAGGTTTTCATATACTTCGGCTCCGCAGTGACCTGGAACAACGACACCAGTTTCGAAATCAAGCGCAGAATTACTGTTGCCAACCGCTGCTTCTTTGGGCTCAAGAGGCAATTGAGAAGTAGAGCCCTATCTCGTACGACCGAGTTGACATTATATAAGACCTTAATTATCCCGGTCCTGTTAAACGGCGCAGAAACATGGACTTTATCTAAAGCGGATAAAGAAATCCTTGGTCGTATCGAGAAAGTTTCTGCGTGTGATTTTCGGTCCTATAAACACAGAGGGGGGTTGGAGGAGAAGATTCAATCACGAACTGTACGTGTTGCACAGCGACATGAGTCTAGTCTACGGATCCAATGCCTAAGATGCCTAGGTCACGGCTAAGGTGGCGCGCACAGATGGAAAGCAACCTCAACCAACTGGGCGTGCGGCACTGGAAAAGACTAGCGAAGAGTGTGCTAGGTGGAGAGGCAGGTTGGTTGAGGCCCAGGTTCAGCCCGAACTGTAGCGCCCGCTGAGTAAGTAAGTATAGTGTGAGGAAGGTGAATGGAGAAGAAGACATAACCACGAACTCTATGAGCTGTACAAATATATGGATATAGTCCGGAAGGCCAAAATCCGTCGACTACATTGGCTCAGCCACATTGAGCGCCAGAACACCAATGCTCCAGCTAAGGGGGTATTCGCCACCGAGCTTCGTGGTTCAAGAAGAAGAGGAAACCGAAACTCTCGTATAAAGAGCAAGTTACCGCGGATGTAAGACAACTTGGTCTTGATAACCGGAAGCCCGGGACCATCAAGGTTAGATTAGGTTAACGTGGTTGGCATAAGCCACACGTAGGCCGAAGTCGGCCCATTGTGATACCACATGGATCAAGTTAGCCTGATCCGCTACCTGAGAACCAACCGGTGCATCTGATTAAGCGATGGAGTTGAGCTATTTTATGGTCTGCTAGCTCACTTAGATTGTCATAAGAGGGCGCGCCGATTCGCAAAATAGGGGCATGACCAGAGGAGGTGATTTATTGATTCCTCTTCCTATTCCTCCATGCAGCCGCGACAGAAGTCGTTGGAGGGTAGCCCTAGTCTGGCGGCGTGTTTTTCAATGATGCAATGACCTGTAATGACACCCACTAGAGTACTTAAGGTTGCCCTTTTGGTTGCCACTAGGTCCCTGGTTCGTCATAGGTTTAACTTAGGCCAAATTTGTTTAGTGATAAAGCCGATATTACTATCATTCCATTGGAGGCTGGTCGCGTCTAATATTTGTGTTTCGACAGTTAAGATATGTCTTTGATTTGTGGGTTACCGCGGCCAGGGACTTTATCGCAGATTAGCTGTCCGTGCAAATGATAATATCCTTAGCAGATATCACATTGATCCTGAGCCATGCAAGGGCTTCCGTTATGGCTGTTATTTCTGCCTGATACACACTACAATATTTTGGGAGTCAGAAAGATAGGTTGAGGTTAATTTCCTTAGAGAAGACTCCACTACCTACACCCGACTCCGTCTTGGAGCCATCGGTATAGAGGGAGATCAAGACCTTTGGTATGACTTTCCCTTCAGCCCATTCCTCCCTGGATGAAAAGACAACTTCGAAGTGTAATGTTACCGAGTATAAGTAAAACACGTGTGCCTTCTGTACTTGTCGTTTATTCAATGCCTTCGTCTTGACCAGTTACAATATGTCAGTTGTCATATATACATATGACCGTGCTGCCAAGTTAATGCACATTCATTTGGGATACGGTCACAACAATATACTACATCTCTCGTTTTCCCAAAGGTTGGTTTAAACAAGATGGTCTATAGATTTGTGTACGTTTAGACTTAGATGTTACAAGGGGAATTAACGACAGTTACAGTGTATATTACTTCATTACTACAATTCTTCGATAACTTAAAAGTAAATTGAAAACAGTATTCAGTGAGAATGAAAGTGGATACTTGGGCGACATTCAAACACCTGCTTGATAAAATTGCGTTTGCTTAACCACGCGACCGTATTTGGTTTTATAGTGATCTTGAGGTATCGACAGTAACTGTGATTGTGATGATGGGATAACACTATGATTCAAACCTGCATTCTTATCAGTTGTATTATTATTCACACTTGGTAAAGGCTTGTTAATTGCTTCATGACCTGAGGATACCGAATAATCTTCGTCGCCCATACTCTTGGGTCTGGGTGCATTTAATGACTTTCTTATTTGCTCCGTATTCCTTCGAACTATTTCGTTGTTTTCGTTTCTGAGAAGGTACGACCTAGGTGATTCGGATTTAGCGTGCACTGTTCCTCTTTCCCATGTTTGCCCCTTTCGATATAGAGCATGATCGCCCACGTTAAGGTATATTTCTTTTCTATTGGCACTTCTATCATAGTATCGCTTTTGCCTTGCCTTTGCTTCTTCCATTTTCAGAACAACCTTGTCGCTTGCCACTTTTGGATAAAGAAGTTTTGTATTCACGGGGTGTTTTGTTCTGAATAATCTGCTTGATAAGAGCTGCGATGGTGTGTACCCAATGCTCGGCACAATTGTATTGCGATATTCTAAAAGAGAGTGATTAAAGTCTTTATTCGCTATTTCTGATTTTTTGAGCATTTTTTTTATTATCTGCACCCCTTTTTCTGCCAATCCATTGGACTTTGGATAATACGGACTACTAAAAGTGAACTTAAATTCCCAATCTATGGCAAATTCGCGGCATATGAAAGAATTAAAAGGCTGATTGTCACATATAACCTCCTCTGGGATCCCATTGGACGAAAATATTTCTTTAAAGGCATTAACAACGCTCGAAGCAGATTTATTTTGAAGTTTTTTTACGTCTATCCATCTAGAGTAATAGTCAATAACAATTAAGTAAGGATCACATTTGAAATCAAATATATCACATGCTACTTTCTGATACGGATATTCGGGAATAGGACGCGTTAGCATTGGATGCTTATTGTTTGCATAACTGTATTTTTCGCAAATGTGACATCGACTTATAAATTCTTGAATGTCTCTCCCCATGTAGGGCCAATAAAAAAGAGTCTTTGCTCTCGAGATGGTTTTGGTTATTCCGAAATGATTATCATGGAGTTTATTCAAAGTTTCCTTCCTTAGTGCTTGAGGAACAAACACTCTGCCGTCGTAGAAGAGTAGCCCATCTTCTACATATAAATCATTTTTTATGTCCCAGTAAAATTTTAGATTATCTGGTAACTTGCTTTTTGAGTTAGGCCACCCATCGTTGTATAATTTTCTCAGCTCTCTTAAAATGTTGTCTTTGCTTGTCTCTGATATATATCTGTCTTTAGCTCTGTCGCTCATACTTATGCTGTGAACCACCTCCTTTAACATATTTTCTAACTCTCTATTTCTATCTTGTTCTGGATTTCTCGACAACAAATCCGCAACATGCAGGTCCTTTCCCGGAATATAAACGATGTTCAAATCGTATTTTAGCAATTTAACTTTCATTCTCTGTATTCTAACAGAATAGTTGGAACTCAAAGGCTTACTCAAAATCGATAGCAATGGTTTGTGATCGGTCTGAATTGTGACTTTGTTTCCATAGACAAAATCATTGAATTTTGTGCATGCATAAACTATACCTAACAGCTCTTTCTCTATCTGGGCATAACCAATCTCGGCCTTTGTCAAACTCTTGGAAGCAAAACTTACAGGCTTTCCGTCCTGTAACAAACAACAGCCAAGCCCATACTTTGACGCATCTGATTGAATGACGATAGGTCTATCTGGATTAAAAGTATGCAAGATGGTGTTGCTTTGGATAGCGTCCTTAATCGTATCCAATGTCTTCGTGTGAGTGGCATTCCATACAAAACATGCATTTTTGCGAAGGAGGTCTCTTAAAGGCTGTGTCAATTCAGCTAAATGAGGAATAAAGTTCCTCAGGTAATTAATTGTTCCTAATATTTTTTGGAGATCTTTCATGTTTTTCGGTGTCGCTATTGTTTTTATTGCCTTCACCCGCTCTGGATCAGGCCTAACACCCGAAAAAGAAAAAATGTGGCCTAAGTATTTAACTTCTCGAGCTCTATACTGTAATTTCCGAGGATTAAATTTAATGTTGAACGTTTTTGCCCTCTCAAGGACCTTTGCTAAATTTCTGTCATGATCTTGTAATGTTTCCCCTCCTACTATGATATCATCTATATATATAAATGTTCCTTTTAAGTCCCCAAAATATTTTGTGTTCAGTTTTTGAAACTTTTCTGGTGCAATCTTTATTCCAAAAGGTAGCACATTAAATCGGTAGGAACCGAATGGAGTCGAAAAGACTGTGAGTTTCTTGGATTCGTCAGTAAGTTCTACTTGCCAGAATCCTTCAACTAAGTCAAGCACTGAGAAAAATTTCATGCCTCTCATTTCAGTTCTAAAATCTTCAAACTTAGGTATTATGAAATGTTCGTCTTTGATACACTCATTTAATTCTCTAGGATCTAGACAAATTCTTAAGGACTTATCTTTTTTTTCTATTACCACCATATTGTGTGCCCATTCCGTAGGAACATCTACCTTCGATATTATGCCTCTGCTTTCCATTTGCTTTAAAGTACTCTCTACTCTATTCCTAATACTAAGAGGCAGCCTCCTTGGTGCCTTGCTGACTGCCTTTGCATTATCTTTAAGCTCAATACTACATTTGTCCGGAAATCGTCCATAGCCTGTGAACACTTCCTTGTATTTTCGAATGAAATCAGATGCATGTTCTCGCTCAACTGAGTCGATTCTTTGGACTAAATTCATAACAACACATGCCCTAAGACCTAATAAGGGTTGCGACTTTACGTTTGCTACGATAAAATCTAGCGAATATGATTTTTCCTTGTAGCTCACATCCAATTGGATTCTGCCTAAAACATGTACAAAAAAACCTCCATATGCTTCTAATCTAACCTCACATGCACTCATCTTTGGCCTGGGTTCTAATCCTAAAAAGATACTTTTGGGTAAAATATTAACCTGTGAACCGGTGTCGAGTTTGAATTCTATTAAATTGTTATTTTGCAGAAGCAATTTTTTCGTCCAAGATGACGACCCTATCTCTACGCTGTCCAAAGAATCCACATAGAGCAACTCATCATCACAATCACAGTCAGAGTCATATTTTACCGCCAGATCACTAACCTGTTTCGTTTTTTGTTGACAAATCGTAGCGAAATGATTGAATTTACCGCAAGCAGCACACTTTTTCCCATATGCGGGACATCTACCTTTCTGATGGATGTAATTACAGTACCCACATGGTCTTCTGTCCCTATAACCTTGTTCAATAAATTTGCCGTTACTCCCAGATGAAGTTGCATTTCCTTTTACAAATCTAGAATTAAAGCTTGTATTTTTATTTGGTTTTAAATAATTTTTTTCGAAATTTTTATTAACAATGTTACTGCCCTCGTTTTTGTTAACTGCATGCACCACCTCCTGTTGTTTGTGTTGAGTAAGCCCGTCTGCCTGCATCATTTTTATTTGGGCTTCAGTTATCTCTGCCACCCGACAGATTTCAATTGCCTTTGCCAATGTTAAATCCCTTTGTTTGAGTAGTTGCGCCTGTACTGTCCCATCTTCAATTCCGAGAACAATGCGGTCTCTCAGCATCGAATCCTTCTCCGTTCCAAAATTACAGCTATCTACTAGTGCCGATATGTCCTTTAAGAAGTGCTCAAAGGGTTCTCCTTCTTTTTGATTCCTTGTGTAGAATAAAAAACGTTCGTACACTATATTCGCTGTTTTGGGATTGCAGTATTGTTCAAATTTGCCAAGTACTGAATCATAACTTTTAGCTTCTTCTTCTGTGAGTTCGAACGTATTGTACAGCTCAATTGCCTCGGTCCCTGCACAACTTAGAAACCTTGCTATTCTGATTGATTCCTCCTCCTTGTCCGTTTTTGTAGCGGTTGCGTAAATCGAGAAGTGGGTCTTGAATTTTTTCCAATTATCTCGTAGATTTCCATCTAGGCAAAGTGTTGGTGGTTTATGAAAATCCATTGACCGGCTGCGCCATGTAATGTTACCGAGTATAAGTAAAACACGTGTGCCTTCTGTACTTGTCGTTTATTCAATGCCTTCGTCTTGACCAGTTACAATATGTCAGTTGTCATATATACATATGACCGTGCTGCCAAGTTAATGCACATTCATTTGGGATACGGTCACAACAATATACTACACGAAGTTCCTAGGGAACACATTCTGCGGGATGATGTAGTCTGTGTCCATGGGTACTTTGAAGTGTTTTAGAATAGTGGCATGGCCTTTTTGTGACGTGGGCCATTTTCTTATGCTCCTCATCCTTAGGGTTGTGCATGCAGCAACTTGTTTGCTGAAAAGGTTCAATGGTGGGAGATGTAATAGAATATTTAGGGCCTTCTTGGGGATTGATCTGAGCGCTCCGCTTATGTATAAGCTGGCCGATCTTTGTACTTTCCCGAGAAGGTTTCGATTGACTGCCTTGTCCAGAGCAGTGCGAGTCCACCAGACTACGACGCCAAACAGGAGGATGGGCCTTATGACTGCTGTGTAGAGCCAGTGCATAATGCTTGGTTGGAGACCCCAATTCTTGCCCACCACTTTCTTGCAGCTGTAGAGGGCAACAGTTGCTTTTTTGACGCGATCAAGAATGTTGGGTTTCCAATTCAGCCTCCTGTCAAGGACTAGCTCTTTGTTTATTAGTTGGGTTCCACCCAGCCTCGGTGGGTTGAGGGGCGGAATTTTATATTTGGTAGTAAACAGAACTAGATTGGTCTTCTTAGGGTCCACAGTACTGCGTCCAGGTTTCTACTGTATGTAATGCACTCTGCATCAGGTCGCATAGAGTGCTGGGAAATTTACTGTGGCGGCAATGTCTTCTGCATAGGCCTTCACAGCGTACCCTTCCTGTTCGAGCAACAGCAGTAGTTCGTTGACCACCACGTTCCAGAGGAGAGGGGAGAGTACTCTACCCTGTGGTATACCTTTTCTGACCATTCTAGTTGAGACGGCACCAGCGAAGCTGATAACTCTTTGTGTTAGCAGTTGTCGTACCAGTTCTATCACAACATTGCTAAAGGCGCCCTCAATGTCGAGAAAGGTGACTAGAGTATATTCCTTACGTTCCAGTGACCTTTCTATTTTGCTAACCAGTGAGTGTAGTGCTGTTTCCACCGATTTGCCATTATTGTAGGCATGTTGGTTATCCGACAGCCTTCCTAAGATACAACTTCTCTAGAGTTTTTAATAGAAAAAAAGTGAGGCTGATTGTCCTCAAGTCATTTGCATACGTGTAGGAGCTTTTGCCTGCCTTGGGTATGAAAATGGCTTTGGTTACCTTCCACTTGCTGGGGATGTAGGATAGGGAGAGGCAGCTATTGTAAATGACCACAAGCCAGGGGAGGATGATATCTGCTACCTGCTGAAGCTCAGCTGGTATGATCCCATCCGGTACTGGGGACTTGTAGGGTTCAAGGCTTTTTACAGCCCACAGGACAATGTTATTGTTGACCAGGTTGGGAGCACGCTAGAAGGTGGATGTCGTCGGCTGGATGACCTGCGGAGGTGTCATAGCCGAGTCACTACTGCCCGGAAAGTGTGCGCTCAGGGCTTCCGTTCTGGAGGTCATCCAGGAACCATCGTTTCGCATCAGGTGGCTTGGGTTGTCGCAGTAGTTCCTCCAGGATTGTCTTTTAGCCTGGAGGATGGAAGGCTGTTATAGCTCATGTTCAGATCCTCCATGGATTGCTGGCCTGATAAGTTAGTAAGAGATCAAACCTGGCGTTTGCCATGCGTTAAACGCGATCTACTTCTTTGCTCTGTTTGCTTGCTCCCTCTCCCCTAAGAAGGTTAAGACCTTCTTATTGCGTATCAACTTCAACCCATCCATTGGACAAAAAGACACTGTTGTCAGTTAAAAATAGAGAAAAAAGAAAACAACATGCGAATGAAGTATGAACCATTTGCTAATACGTTTTATTGTTCGCATTATAACAAGACCCTTAGCATATTTAAAATCTTTGAACTTTGTTCACACATCATTAGATTAAGCAAAAAACAGCAAAAGATAATACAAAAATAGTTCCCATTAGGATTTGTCTCTACTCGCTTCACCAGCAAGCACTTATTCAACCATTTATAGTTTCGTGTGATCTCTGAAGACCTTACGGCTCCGTGCCTTATGCTCTTCGCTACTCTTTTGTCGTCAATATCTTACGATCTTTAGCATTTGAAACGATACAATTAAAAACAAAAAAGCCTTGACATGTTTCTGGTGATGGATAGTTTTTTTCTTCTTTTCTTTTATTATTTTTTACGCGCTATTTTACTAAAATGTATCACCACTTCCGCTTAAATTATTCGCCACATACTTTGGATTTATATTCGAAAATTAGAAGCAAAAAAACAAAATGATATAGGAAATGCCTATGCCACCTCATACGGACGATATAAGGAAGCCGTACATATAACAAATCCTTGGAATTCACTAACGTAAATAAAATCCTCGATGCACAACTACGTCGCAATGGATTGACGAAAAATACAAAAAATATAAATAAAAATAGACAATCCATGAGATATAGTCAAGTAGCAATAAAAGAAAAATCACGACAACCATCGCAAGTGCCGAATTTTGTCGTAGATGCTGAAGTAGAGTGCTGTCGTTAGGCTAGATTTCAAAAGTGTCGGAGCCATGCCTTTGTATAAGCCACGAATACCCTCCTGCTGCACGGTGATCTTTAGACAACTGACAACACCGGTACATCGAATGTTTCGGCCGAACGTTTGCCGATGATTTTCGAATCCCTGAATTTGCAAACGTTTCTTGACTAAGTCGAAGGGGTAAACCAATACTTTGGATACCATTCCTGAGGATGCTCCCATTACAAGCAGGGTCCAGGTGGGAAGTTTACTATAAAAAAAAAAAAAAAAACAAAATTAAAAACAGCCAAGTGTGATGTTAGGACATTTCTTTACCTTCGATCGTCAACTTGGTAAAACTTTATCACCGATTTACTAAACAATCGATAGAACATGAAATTCCCTCCCATCAATGGTGCTATCTGCAGCAGAGCTGACGACAAGCCCCTGTAGAGGCCAGTTACACCCTCCATACGCACGATTGCAGTCACAGCACGAGTTGCGTTGCGATAACCTTTACTAGAATCTTGTGCCACCAGCCGAGTGCGTATGACGTCAAGTGGTGTTGATATGATAACCGCCGTACCACCTGCAGCGGCTCCGCACACGAAATTCGAAAGATTCGGACTGTCTTTGAAGTAGACCGTCTGGTTGGCGAGCAAGCTTAGCTGCTCGTACGTCCAGAACTGTGAGATTCCGTACAGTATACTAAGCACCTGTGCGGGATTATGTCCCTTCCAGAAGGCGGCTAGTCCCTCCTCTTGGAATATCACTTTACATGCTTGAAATATCGAAACATATTTCGATCGGGCTCCCGAATGTATACTCAACGGTTCCACCTGTAGCTGAAAGCGTATCTTCAAGACATCTAACGGTTGACAAGTTGATCTGGTAATTGCTGCTGAAAGACCTCCAGCTAGTACTTGCCTCAATTGCTCTCTGACGGTATACGTCTTTCTCTTGGGCGCTGCTGGTGCAGTTTGTGTCGGCGTTTCCATTGTGCGTGTTGTCATTAAAAAACAAAATAACAAAAACCAAAAGCAAAAACTGTTCCTTTACGTTCAAATACTCTCCAATAAAATAGCTTCTCTCGTATTTCCCCTTTTGATAGCTACAACAGAGATTAAACAATTGTGAAATTCATTTTACACATAAGTCAAAAAAGTAAAAACGAAAACGAAATGAATGTTTCGTTTTTATTAATTATTCACTTCACTTACGCATTGGTATGTGCAGAGCAAACAATGCTAATGGAACGAAATCGCGCTTTCGTACAACTGTCGCCTTGTGCTGCTCACACAGTTGTCTATTTGTCCAAATTCGATAGAGAAAAAAATTCGGAATGAAGAAACTTGGATTTCACCTTTCAACCTGATGTCTTTCGTGTCTGCTCCAACTATAAAATCGTCTTCTTACTGCAGCAGTGGATTCGCTGTTATCGCTTGTGCTTCACCTCTAAATGCGCTGCTTTGCTTCGATGACGACGACGACGACGACGATTCAGTTTGGAGGAATAACCTTCGTTGCGGGAAGAAATGCATTGACTGTTTTACAAACCTCATTTAATAGCAAGTGAAAAACTTTCTTTTTTTTCATTCAGAACGGCGCAGAGAAATGTGTAAAATTCCGATGAATACGAGGAGAAAAACAAATGCCGAATGGCGAACAGCTGTTTTCGACGTGTACCACACTGACAAGAGTGGAGAAAAACAAAGTGATTGAGTGGAAACGAAATCACTCGAACAGACAGTATTGCCAACTGGAAATTTCTTCGGAGAATGCTGATGCGACTGGGAATTTATGGATCCTATTGATACATACCAGTTGGACTTTGGACATAAACATTGTCAACAATGTCAACTTATGTACGAAAACGGCCATGAATTTTTTTTTTCTTTTTTTGTTGGAGGCTTCTGCTATCTGTTGAAGCACTCAGACATAAATACTGATCCATTTTCCTGCCAGACAGACACCTACCTTTCTGGTATTTTCCCCGTCTTGTAGGGAAAAATAAAAAGAAACTTCAGTGATGTTGAGCTAAGAGATTCGGCACATATCATGTCGCCCCCAAGGGTGCGCCAACGTGCGCGAGCAAAGTCGCAGAGTCACCACGGTCTCGGACGCACTGCCGCACACCTTCACATTTGACAAGAGATTTGAGATATTAATCCCAAATCGCTCTTTTCATTATTTTCTTTTGGTGGCGGAAGGACCAGAGCCAAGCTTCTCTCAATCACCCATGTTGTGTGTGATTTATTTTTCACATAGGCGAAAGGGACCTATAGTTTTAATGCCGATTCCGAACGGCGTGAGTCGAGAACCTTTTTGAAGGCAAGTTATACTCCGGTGGGTTTTGCCAGTACCCCGCCGAAATAAGCATTCGATGGCGATGGTGTTATCGGGATCCAAACTCGCTCGTCGTTCGTCGGAGTCCAACACACTAACCACTGCGCCACGGCGCCCTCGCTCAGCATGGGAAAGCAGTGATCTCTTGCTAAATGTCAAAGGTCTTAGGTGATAAACGGATGGTTCCAAGATGGCTTCTGGCGTTGGCGCCGGCATCTTTAGACCAAATCGCAAGATCTCGAAGGCACTGGGAACGAGCCCCAGCACCTTTCAAGCAGAATTGCATGCCATCCTAACATGCGCCAATCTAAATTTTGAGACTGTCATAAGAGGAGTAACCGTCAACGTACTCTCTGACAGCCAGGCAGCGCTTAAAGCGCAGAGTTCGTACAGCACGAACTCAAATACCGTCAAGGAATGCCATGATGCCCTACAAGACCTCGCCAAAAGAAACAAACTCGGGTGGGTGCCAGGTCACAAAGATATTAAGGTCAATGAAATCGCCGACCAACTCGCCAGGAAAGGTTCCAGCGATAAACATATAGGTCCAGAACCATTCTACGGCACTCCCAAGTCTAAGATCAATATCTTCTTAGACAAGTGGGAAAAATCGGTACAGCGTTCCGCGACTCCGTGAATCGAAACGACTTATACGACCCCTGAACAAGCACTCTTTTGACATACTCAAACTCAATAAGGTGGGTATCAGAAGACTAGTCAGCTATCTGACAGGACACTGCGGTTCCCATACGGAACACATACTGTGTGAGTGTGCTGCTCTCTTCCATCTTAGGAAGCGTATCCTTGTCCTAAGGGGATCACCTTGGCTCCTACGAGAAGCATTCTCAACTTCATTATAGAAGTGGAGGAGCTCCTCGGCTAAACGGCTAGCAGGCACAATAGATCTACAAAGGTCGCAGTGCCAAATGCCAATGGTAGCACTAGCCCAAAAAAAAAAAAAAAAACAACAAAAAAAAAGTCGCAGAGAAAATGCTTTGCCGTATCATCCTCATGCAGTACATGTAGGCGCCTCATGCAGACAGAGATTTTTTTTTGTTTTTTTATAGTTACACCCGCACTCAAGACTAATGCCTTGAAACGTTTTGAACGAACGTTGTGCGATCGAAAGTAACTGGGAGGGTTTCGCGCAGGTTGATGTTTTTTTTCTGACTCACAAGCTGAACGGAGTGCAGTGGTTTTTGGGTCGTAGATGTTCGTTCACTACTTTCAGGGGTGGTTTGTCCTAGATAGGACGAGAGCCGACCAAATTTCGCATTGGTTATAATTCACAGTAATTCGTTCACGCACTTTTGGTGTTAATATTGCATACCCAGAGAATGAATTTTAATTGACCATATACTGTGAATGTTATGCCTGCAGCAGTACGTTTGGTCGCTTTCCATTCACAACTGTGTTGCATACTTTTTTCTGTACATGAATTGCTTTTTCTTGGCTATGAAAAGAATTTGAACTATAGACCTTCCACTCGACGGTCGATGATGTTAACCACTTAGCAAAAGTTGAATGGTCCGTAAACGCTCCCACAAGTCTTCTGCAATAAATTCTCCTTAAGGACAGAAGAAATGTTGTGAATTTCTTGCAGATACATATCAGGGCATACGCGCATTGTAATCCTGCACCCTGTTGGAATTGACAGTGAAAGCAGGTAGACCTAGGTTAGGTTAGGCAAGTGGGAACCCTATTGACGAAAGGTGAAAGCTCACTTAGATTTCGTAGACACCTAACAATTCTCTGTTAAGCTGAATCACTTAGATGCAGATAGAAATCCTTGTAGTCTGTTCAGCCCAATGTTAATTACCTCCTCTAGTCCCGAAAGGAAATGACTTCCAAGGAACACGTTCCATTCTTGGGCTGGTACTGGTCATTCACACAGTAGATGACAAATGGATTCAATTTCATCTCCGTCCCTGCAGCTTCTACAGAAGTTATTGCGCGGCTGGCCTTGTCTGGCTGCATTGTAACATGCAGTGCCCAGTGAGGTCACCGACGCACGGTCAGTCGAATATACCTACGATTGAGCTTCAGCAGATTTTCTGTCCTTTTCTTATTATAGACGGGCTAAGTCGATCTCGCCGTTGCGCATGTATTTAATTGATACCATCGCTTATTGGCTTCTACTACTAGCTCCGCCTCTATTTCCCTGTAGATTGTACTAAATGGCGTTTTAGCTTCAGTTGCGATCTGCGCGAAGCTTACGCCTGATCCTATTCTAGGTAGCTCGTTCGCCTTCTCATTTCCTAGAAATATTCAGATGATCTGGTACTCATGCAGAGGGTCACCTTATTGACATCTGATATCTCCTCCAGCCTCTCTTTGCAGAGTTTTGCGAGTCTGGATCCTATCCATGCTTCCTGAAGGGCCTTAAAAGAATCAGATGTGCCGCTTGCTTGATCACGTAAACCTCAGCTTGAAAAACGCTGCAGCCATCATCAAGTCTATAGGAGCGGTGTATTTCAGGAGATTCAAAATAAACTCCGGCTCCTGTGCCGGTATCCATTTTGGACCCGTCGGTGTACATTTCCAGTTCATTTCCCGTACGTACAATCCCACTGGCATTCCTCCCTCTCTATCAGAATTTCGATAGAGAATCTCCTCTCGCAGGTAGGAAGCCGGTTGATATAGTTCATTCCGGTTTTGAATCTCGAGATGGCCCATCGGACCAAGACTGATGCGTGGCCATGAGGAATCCTTGCCCAAAGGGCTGTGCTTGTGGAATCCCTCCTGCTTCTGCTGCTCTTGCTGCCTCTTCTGCTTTAATTGCCGTTTCTACCCTCACGTGTCTCACGTCTTCTTCTTGATTTGGACAAAGAGGAAAAGTATCGTGTCCGAACCGATATGGGTACTTACAGTAACCACCGTGACAAGAGGGGAACTGCGTAAGATGGTAGTTGTAGTTTCCTTGTGTTCGGTTAAGTCATAAACCGATTGATGGAATCAGGGTATGAGTCCATTTGCACTTGGTGGTGTCATTCCACCGAAATTGCCATTGGGCAATCGAGCGCGATCTCTCTGTCTCCTCGAATTTTCTTGCTTCCCCGCCGACGGTTGGCCATGAGGATTTTCTCTGGTGAATTCTTCTCATCTTCTCGGCGAGAATGTCAATGGGGATCATCCCATCAATGACAAATGCGGCTTCATCAGAAATCATCTGGTAGGCGCTTATTGCCCTTAGTGCACCGAGCCGGTACACCGATGACAGTTTTCGACAAGTTTCCTTCCTCTGGAGCGATTCTACCCAGACTGGTGTAGCACACAGCATGACTGAACTCACCACACTGCTCAGCAGGATCCTCTTCGCTTATTCGGGACCACCAATTTTTGGTAATATCCTGGAGAGAGCCGTTTGTAGAGAAGATGCCATTTTGCATACATAGTCTTACATAGTACTTTGAACCGCAGCCTATTTTCAAGAATCACTCTGAGATATTTAAACGCTTCCTTGGATCGGATATTTTGGTTACCGTTATAAGGCCTACCAGTTCGAGACTTGCAGATTCGACGCCACTGCTTTATCTGGACGATTGCTGCGTTTACGGCTGATTCGACTTCGTGTGTGTGCTTTGCAACAACCACGATAGATATGTCATCAGCACCCTAGTCTCATGACTCAATCCTGCATTAGCAGCCAAAGAAGGGGGCCTAGCAGCGATACCTGGGGAACCCTGGCAGAGTTTTCTGGCTTTAAGGTAGTCGGCCACTATCCGTAGCAGGTAGTATGTTGTTTCCTGAAGGTAAAAGAGAACAAAACCAAATATGTGCTGCCATTTCGTCTACCTGTCACTAATGTCATGCGGCAACAACACAGCACTGGGTCTAGACGCAGAATGGCTCTTGCTAATCGCTGTTACTTGTTTCTTTGGGCTCAAGAGGCAATTGGGAAAGATCAAGTTCCTTTTTTTAATTTTTTATTTTTTATTATAGTTACACCCGCACTCAAAGCGGATGCGAGCGAAGACAACAGGGAGAGGGAGAGTTTCGCGCAGGTTCACACAACCTGGACGGAGTGCAGTGGTTTTGGGTCGAAGGTGTTGGTTTACCACTCTCAGGGGTGGTTTGTCCTAGATAGGACGAGACCAAATTTCGCGTTGGTTATAATTCACATTAATTCGTTCATGCACTTTTGGTGTTAATATTGAAGACGCAGAGGATGAACATCAGGATGACGCAACAAAGGATGCGTATCTAAAGTGGCGCACGCAGGTGGAAATGGACCTCAACCAACTGGGCGTGCGGCACTGAAAACAGCTTGCCAGAGAGCAGCCGGTTGAAGAAGCATGTTGGTTGAGGCCCAGCCTCACTCTGGTTTGTAGCTCCACCTAAGTAAGTAAGTAAGTATCACCTTGGGCACGGAGGTGTCAATTCATAGCAACTTTTTTTTTTTATAGTCACACTCGTACTCAAGGCTAAGGCCTTGCCTTATAACGTTTTGAACGTTGTACGAGCGAAGGTAACAGGGAGAGGGAGAGTTTCGCTCAGCTTGATGTTTTTCCACACAACCTGAACGGAGTGCAGTGGCTTTTGGGTCGTAGATGTTCGTTCAATACTCTCAGGGGTGGTTTGTCCTACATAGGACGAGAGCCGACCAAATTTCGAGTTGGTTATAGTTCACAGTAATTCGTTCATGCACTTTTTGGTGTTAATATTGCATACACAGAGGATGAATTTAAATTTACCATATACTGTGAGTGTTATGCCTGCAGCAGTACCTACATTGGGCAACATTCAGCTTCATTATGGCACAAATGCTTGCTTTTTCCAAGAAAGCTATAGTAGCAGACTACAGTGATGGATTTAATGATCTCCCTCACAAAGCCACGTCTTCTAATGAATTCTAAGTACCGAATATTACCAACGAACTTCTTCTTCTTAAATTTAAAAATGTGGCTTTTCTTAAATGCAATACTTTTTTCTCTTTAATTATTTCTAATAAAATCACACTTCATTATGAACAGAATTTACAGCATACGTAATACCACCAATTAAGATTTCCATCCGATTTGGGGAGAGTTAATATTCCCAGAAGCTTCATGCGGCTTTGGTTGCGGGGATACGTGATACGGAGCTGGTTCTGGACTCGTGTTCGGGTATAAGTTGCCCGGAGGATTTCGAATTGTTCCTGAAGAAGTGCCCTTAGTCGAATAAACCGGATACATTGGAACGAACGGATTGTCTTGAAACTTCTCTTTGGCTGTAATATCTTCCTCAAATGATGGTGGTGCTAAAAAGGGAGGTTTGAATAAAAACATATAACACTGCACTTATGGATGTACAATCTCTTACCCAAAGGTTGAAAGCCCGGTCCAGTACCGGGTTGCCCAACTATAGTTCCATTTTGATCCTCTGTCATACTTGCGTACAGGGGAACTGTTCCAATAGTAATAGGAAAGACCACATCCAAATCTGTATAAAACCCAGCTAACTTGACACTGAATTTCAGCGAATAGCTGATCTTTATTATTGAACAACTTTCTAGTGAGGATGGAACTGTCGACGGAATCTCTAGGAACTCGTTCATTTCTGCCTTATTGTGCTTCACAACTCCTCCCAACATATTATGAGCAACTTTCACTTCATTCCATCTCGACTTGCTTTCCGGTGAACGACTTGTATATGCTGCTTTTCTTAAAAGTTTGACTTTAATATCAGAGCAGTTGACATCCGACTGATTGTCCAATACAATATTGAAACGTATCTTTTGCCCTGGAGCATAGGCAGAAAATGGAACTCGAACCTTGGCTATAAGTGGATTTTTAGCACCACAGCATAAGCTCATACAAAACACCTTTTGTTCTTCCAACTCCATCGGATTAGCATTGGCTGGATTCAAATTCAAATCGAATGGGGAAATCACGGTGAAGCCTTGCTTGAAGGTATTGTTATAACGAAGGACACGATCGATGACCAGTGCAACTTCGTATTGAATTTGACCGTCAGCGCCATTAAATGATGTCGGAGCATTCGGCGGTATTGTTGCCTGGAAGGGATACACGTATTTTCCAGCAGGAAGCTCTAGTTGGCTGCCCCCGCTTTGACCATAAACGTACTTTTCTGAAGTAAAGTACAGTTCGGATGCTGAAAAGGTTTGAATTGCGCTCTCCCGTTTTCCTTCAGAATTCTGTTTATAGATATTTTCGGTCCAACGAACTTCTGCGAATCCATTAATACTGATGTAAATAGCTAAAAAGTTATTAAATTCATTAGATGTAAAAAGAGTAAAGTATGTACTAGTATGGAATACTTTTATGAAAATATCTATACGATTGTTACTATTTAAGTTCTGAGATAGACAGGTAAAAATATATAATCAAAACAGACTTAACTGATTTCAACATGAGATTTGAGCACATGAACTGCTTCTTTAAGTCCGTCTTGAAAGAACCATGTAGTGAGTGTTTGGTTTCAGGTTCATACGAGGCGTTAAGGGAATTTATTCATAGCTCGGGAACTTCGTTGTTCGTGAACATCTGTATAGAAAGGAGGATCCTTTCTTTCAGTTTTCATCCAAGGCTGAAGTCGACAGCACATTTTGTGTATTGTGTGTCACCAAAATGTGTTATGTTAAAAGCAACGTGTTCAATTTTTAAAGCGATCGGAATTCCTCCGAAAATTGCAGGTGGTGTATAGAGACGAGCGTATGTCGAAAACACGTGTATATAAATGGGTAAAGCGACCAACGAAAGCGAGGATGTCAAAGTTGTGACTAAAGGAAATGTTGATCGTTTTTAGGGTTCCGTACCCAAAGGTAAAACGGAACCCTATTACTAAGACTTCGCTGTCCGTCCGTCCGTCCGTCCGTCCGTCCGTCTGTCACCAGGCTGTATCTCATGAACCGTGATAGTTAGACAGTTGAAATTTTCACAGATGATGTATTTCTGTTGCCGCTACCACGACAAATACTAAAAACAGAACAAAATTAATTATACATATACATAATTACAAACAACCAATAAT
Organism: Eumerus sabulonum; assembly: GCA_951905685.1. NCBI lineage: Eukaryota > Metazoa > Arthropoda > Insecta > Diptera > Syrphidae > Eumerus > Eumerus sabulonum. The sequence goes on along the minus strand of OX645060.1, from coordinate 1,129,841 downwards.
AAATTGTTTCGAAAGGTTTTCGTTGTCATCTTTCGGTCAGTTCCCATTTGTGAACGGCTTGTAGTCATCCATTTTGGGAAAACAAACTTAGAGAAAGCGGATAGCGCGAGGGTACAATCAGCGCTTGACACGCGAACGAGTGGAGTTCAACCCACAGAAGATCAGAATTTTTTTTTTTTTTTGTGTTCCTAGTAGCACATGAGGGAGAGTGGGCAAAGAACTCGGAGTGAAATCTTCGGCGAAGTACTCGGAGAGTGATCTTCGGGGAAGAACTCCGGTACGGTTTTAAGCAGTTCCCGGTACGCGGCCGTACCGTGTGTCCTATTGCCTACGTTGGTCGCGGATATCACGTTCATTGTATAAGGTATTGAAATTAGAAATTTGTTGGTCGCGATTGGTGATGCGGGCTAAGTCGTTGGTCAGAGGAGTTTCGGTACGACTGTTCGAATACTCAAGCTGCGGTTTGTTTACTTTTTTGGACAGTGAATTCCTTTTTTTTTTTTTTTTTTTACATATGTTTTTTTTATTTATTTCGACTTTTTTTATTGACATACGGTGTAGGGTAGTTTTAAGGATTAATTGTAAACCTAGATTAAGTTAGGTTAAGGAAATTAAATTTGTGACATATTGAATTGGAAACGATTACGGTGATTTTTTTTTTCTTTTGCGTGGGATATTTCGCGAGTCTCGTAGCAAATTCGCGATTCATGCTGCGGGTAAGTCGGCGTGAGGGCAATCGCGTGGCGCCATTGCTCACGACCAGTCCTCGCAGCTGGCCTAGCATCCCTTTCGCACGACGTCGCGGCAGGTGGAGAGGAGCAAGTGAGCTAGAGGAGCAAGCGATCTTGCACACATACGAACCGATACGTACATACGTCCATACGCATCACATACGTGCATACACTCACACATCTGTACGCTATGTATAAGTATACATACATACATACATATGTACATTACGAAGTAGAGTTGGGTAGTTCCGGACATGTATAGTTCACGAAACTATGTCCTCTCTCGGACACATGTCCTCTCGTTCCGCAAATTGAACGAAATGAGTTCCATAGTTCCATTCAACCCTTATTCATCAATCACATATGTACAAAACGAAAAAAAAAACATAAATGCAACGAACATGCTTCTCATACGGTATGAGTTATACCCCGTAGTTTTCAAGAAACCCAAAAGTATGGAGATGTGGCGATAAAGCTCGAACAGTTGGTGTACACTGTACAGCACACGTGAACTGAAATGAAGAAAAGAAATGAAAGAATATAATGCCCGCACCGCATTTCGTGAACGAATGTCATACATGTGTATGTATGCATTCAGGTCCGGACATGGACATGGTTGGCTAGTTCCATATCGGTGCGAGTATACATTTAGTATTTTAAAACGGGTAGAGATTGCAGTGCATACTGAGATGGAATAATTATCTTATAACTCCATTTAGATACCTTTTTTTTTTGTTTTTTTTTTTTTAGAGACTCGCGCAGGTTCAAGAGTTTTTATATTCTCTTATGATGTGTTGACACACACAACCTGAACGGAGTGCAGTGATTGGGGTCGGTGATGTTCGTTCACTACTCTCAGGGGTGGTTGTCCTAGGCCTAGATAGGACGAGAGCCGACCAAAGTCCGCGTTGGTTATAGTCCGTAGTAATTCCTTCAAGCACTTTAGTATTGCATACGCAGAGGATGAATTTCGGCTGACCATATACTGTGAGTGTTATGCTTGCAGGCAGTACGTCTGGTCACTTTCCATTCACAACTGCGTTGCATACTTTTTATCATCCGTTTAGGAATTACTTTTACTTGGCTATGAAGCGAATTTGAACTATAGAACTTCCGATCGGCGGTCGATGATGTTAACCACTGCACCATGGCCACCCCCTGTTTCAAATATATTGAATGGTCTTTCCAACAAAGTTGTTGGTCCAATATAACACCTAAATATTTAAAACTGTCCACGTGTTTAATCAAGAAGCAATTTTCAAACATTCTTGATTGTTGAATACTATATCTTCAAGAACAAATCGATTACACAATGGTGCATGATAATATAAGGGAAGGTCTCTGAAAACTGTACCATTGATCATGTACTTCGTTTTGTTGCTAATTATTAGTTTATGATAATTAATCTCCTTAACATATCTAGGTCATTATTAACAAAACTATCAATTAAGTTAGTGTTTGAGTGGAAAAGAGATGTTTCATCAGCAAAGGCAGCTATTTTGCCTTTAAAAGGTTGTAAGAAAAACGAATTAACATAAATTAGAAAAAGGATTGGGCCCAATACTGCTCCTTGGGGAACACCCATATTTAAGGGTGTGAGAATAAAATGTCACTGATTATGTATTTCTGTTGCTGCTTTAACAACAAATACTTTGACAGAATATAATAAATATATGTATAAATGGGGCTCCCATACAACAGACATGCTTTTTTTGCCGTTTTTATACATAATAGTACGGAACCCTTCGTGCGCGAGTCCGTCTCGCACTTGGCCGGTTTTTTTTCTTTCGATATCCGCGGTAGAGTTCATCATTATATTCCTACCGACCAGACAGTAACTGGACAGTTCTATGTTGACGTTTTGAATAGGCTGCAAGTACATTTTCCGTTTGTGACCCGAACTCGCCAAGAAGGTCTGTATATATGTATAGTTGAATATGCAAGAGTTTTTGGTGAATGAAGTCACACTTTCAGGGAACTCACCATCGCGGTGTAGAGAAGATCAAAGAGGCTGTTAACAGGGTTCTGAACGAGTTAACTTCGGAGGATTACCAAGGGTTTCGAATCGTAGCAGCAGCGTTGGAAACATTGTGTAGAGTTAGAGGAGGAGGGCACCGTAGTGCAGTGTTTTTTTTTTTTTTTTTTTGTCGTAGTCTTCTGCTACCTGTTGGAGCACTCGGACGCAAACACTGGTCCATTGTATTCCAGAGAGACACCTTATATTAATGGATTTTGGCCGCTTTGCGGAGGAACGCAGAGATGTTTTCGTTAATGCAGAAATTTACCAGGGACGCAGATAGAACCAGAGCGGGTTTAGGTCCTAAGAAACTCTCCTCTGAACCCATTTTGGTGAGTTTATCTCATTTCCTGGGATCCCAGAGTGACCTGGAACCCATACAGGCCTTAGTGAATTTAATCGACCGACTCTGTTCAAGAAGGACTGCAGTTCATGCACTAATTTGGAGCTAGTTAGAAGGTTGGACACAGCTTTGAGGGCAGCTTGGCTGTCACTGCAGATGTATATGCTTTTTCCCCTCCACCTGTGCTTCACAACATAGTGCATTAAGGTTGCGTATATCTCTGATTGAAAGACAGACGCATATTTTCCTAATTTTTCCTAACGAGAAGTGCATTCGGATATTTTCGCGCTCAAAGAAGACCCCAGCACCGGACTCCCGCCCAGACCTAGAGCCAGCCGTGAAAATGCGAACACTTTCCAGGTTCAGTATCCAGACAGAGCCAACCCATACGCCATGAAAACTCGACTGGGAAATCACAGCGCAATAGGACAATGAGTTTCAATGCGTCAGAAGGCATGTCCATGAGACAGGGGTCGCAGGACAATTCTTGTGCAACCACACTGTTGTTCCTATGCGAGTTGTACCAAAAGTCATTTCTCTTCAGACGAGACATGGCTTTCAGAGCACACCCCCTGATAAATATATCAAGAGGTGGAAGGTTCAGCATAGCATCTAGAGCAGCGCCCGATGGGCTGGAGAAAGCTCCCGTACAGCTGAGACAATCCGTTTTTTGGAGTTTGGTGAAAGAGGCTACGAGAAGGAAGGAGCGCAGTGGTTAGTGTGTTGGACTCTGACGCACGATGAACGAGTTCGGATTCCAATGACACCAACGCGATCGAATGTTTATTTGGCGGCGTCCCTCCTCGGCGGTGTACTGACAAAACCCTCCTTAGTATACTTGCCATGAATTCAAGCCGTTCGGAATTGGCATTAAGCTGTAAGTCCCTTTCACCTGTATGAAAAATGAATCACACACAGCATGGGTGATTGAGAGAAGCCTGGCTCTGACCCTTTATAGCCTGTACCGCCACCAGAGTAATGTGAAGATCGATAATAAGATTTCGCTTGTTTTTTGTTTACAAATTTCCGGAACTTTGCCATAACTCGTATGCGCAGATGCATGACTCGACGCCTGTCACGATCTTGTAGACGTCTTCTGATGCATCACGATTCATTTTTTTCAACATTTCTTTGCATTGTCAAATTACGTGGTATCCAACGCGAGGGAATCCCTTTAAGGGGCAAATGTTCATATAATTTTAAATATATGCAAGTGAAACTAATGCCAAAACATGCATCAATCTCATGGTATATTACATGATGATCTTGCAATACCAGCATCGATATTTTTCGGCACAACAACTGGTTTTGGATGACCTTCATGAAATTCTTCCCGTAGCGAAGTGTGACCACAATTGTAGCCAGAAAACCAGCGAAACACAGTGGCTCAAGTTGGTGCTGCATTACCAAGGATCAAAGGGAGTTGAGCGGTTTATCGTTTAGTTCACTACGAATGTCATAGACAATCATCGCACGAAAATGTTCACGATTTAAGATGTCCAGCACCTGTACGTTTTGTGTACAATTACCACTAAAATGTCATACTTATCTCAAGACTTAAGAAGCACCTATGTACATATTACATGAAAGAGTCCGAGTACTAAGTGCCCTAGTCTATTCGATTCTTTTTTTTTTTTAATTAAAAAGCTAGTGCTACCTGATAGCCGATAACCGATTAGCCGAGGACTAGAGAAAACTTTAATAAAGTTGAGAATGCTTCCCATAGGAGCTGATATGATCCCCTCCGGAGTCATAATTTCACTGAGAAGGATACGATTCCTGAGATGGCGGAGAGCAGCACACAGTGCTGCACAGTATGTGCCCTGCAGTCTCTTCGTCCTCAAGGCGGAGTCGACACTCTGTTTCAGACGAGAGGTTCATTTTGTTGGGATGATATCTCAGACCGCAGCGTCCCATCAGTAGCTGACTGATCTCCTGATATCAACTCTATTAAGTTCGGGGTATAATAATAAAGTGGTTGTTCAGGGGCCGTGTAAATCGTCTTGATTAGCAAAGTCCTTAAACGCTGTACCAAAAGGACAGGTATTGCGATTTTTTTCACTTGTCTAAGAAGAAGTTGATCTTAGACTTGGGAGTGCGCAAAAAGGTTCAGGATCTATACATATGCATATGCTGGAAATTGGCCTGGCGGGTTGAGCGGCGATTTCATTGCCTTTAATACCTTTGTGCCCTTGCACCCACCAGAGTTTGACTTTGTTTCTTTTGGCGAGGTCCTTTAGGGCATCATGCTGTACAACCTCAGCGCTTTAGGCGTTGCTTGGCTATCAGAGAGTATATTGATGGTCACTTCTCTTGTGCCAGTCTCTGAGTTTAGATTGGCGCATGTTAGGATGGCATATAATTTTGCTTGGAAGATACTAGGGCCCATTCCCAGGGTCTTCGAGATCTTCCGATTTGGTCCAAAGATGCCAGCGACAACGCCAGAAACCATCAGTGTATCACCTAAGGCCTTTGACGTTAAGCAAGGGATCACTGGTTTCCCTAGCTGAGCGATTTGGGATCAATATCTCAAATCTCTTATCGAAAGTAAAGGTGTATGATAATACGTCCGAGACCGTGGTAATGATATCCAGCTCAGGAAGATGTTGCAGGATGGACTTATGACCCATAGATCTACATGGCAACCCTGATCCGGAGCGAAGAATTCGGATTGCACTACGTAATGCAAACTTTTTAATAAAAAGGTGCAGTGGGGTAAGTCTAATCAGTGCTTTTTGGGCTGCCATGGTGAGGTTGACATAGCGCCTGTAATGCTGAGAAACGCTAGTCTCTGGAGGCGTTAAATCTTATCCTTTTTTGCTCAACTTTTGTCCACTATACTGTGGACGCATAGGTGATAACGTGTCTTACTATCGCGGTATATAGCCAGTGGATTGTCTTAGGTTTCAATCCCCAGATTTTACCGTAAGTGCGTCGACAGGCCCACAAAGGTCTTAGTTGCCTCTGTAAGTTTGTTTTTAATATTAAAGTTCCAGTTAAGTCTGCGATCAAGGTCAATACCTAGATACTTGACGGAGCAGGGCTGCACTCGTTTCCTCTTTGTAAACGGGACTAAGACTGTCTTATTTGGGTTAACCGATAAACCCTCTCTGCATGCGTTCACAGGCAGCAATTTCGCTTCTGCCCGTAACAATAACTACTAGGTCATCAGCATATCCGATGACCTCGTAGCCACGAGTGGTTAGCTTGCGGAGTAGGTCGTCGATAACTATCGAAGAGAAAAGGGGTGGAATGACTCCTCCTTGTGGACACCCCTTTGCCACCGATACTGTGACTGATACCTCTCCGGATGTGGTCGATATAATACGGCTATTTAGCATCGCACTAATCCAGTGATTAGTGCGACGGTCTACACCCCTGCGGGAAGGCGCAAATCGCGATCTTCTTGTGTGTGAAACTATTTTCAACACGCGCCACTAGGACAACTGAACTGTCATCTCTACTAAGTAATTCAATATAGACAATATCTGAATCTCAGTGCTTGAAAAAATATTCCAGGAACCACCTAATCTTAAATCTAACCACGCCAGTTGTCATTGTCAAATAAAATGCTCGCTGACATCATTGAACAGCAACTGGTATCTAAAGACTAGAACGAAGGAGGAGACAATTCGACATCTCTTTGTTTTTATTTTAATCAAATAAATAGACATGGAGACGAGTTCCACTTTAGCGATGTACATATGTATGTTTGCTTCGTTAACTGAACCGATATTACGACTCCTTTCGATATAATTGAAACGATTAAGCGCCAGTGTAGTCCAAGTTATGAATTTTAGGACGTGATCTATGGATCATTATTCGGCATAGTATGGAAGTTAAATAAATACACTTACTGGTAAAAGCATAAAGTGTAGCGAATTCATACACAAGCAACAATCGGGACAACTATAGTGCCAACTAACATGGGTTTCCAAATATTAATGCGCACTGCATAGAGTTGCGAATGAATTGGGAGAACACATCAACTATGTCAATTTTGAGATTAAGATTCGAAATTTTATAAAATTGAAGAGTAGATGTTTTCGCTCAAAAGCATGTACGAAGGAAGAGGCGCCTCCCACGTCCACTGCAGTTCATTTCATTTCAGGACTTTTATTCAATTTTTCATATAATAACTTCGCCTCGGTTGAGAGCACCGTGGCGCAGTGGGTAGTGTGTTGGCCTCTGACGCGGATGACTCGGGATCGAATCCCGACACAGCCATGTCATCGAACATGTTTTTCACGGTGTTTCTCCTCAGCGGGGTTCTGACAAAACCCCCTGTAGTAAAATTGTCATGAAAAGCTTCTCGAAATTCGCCGTTCGGAACAGGCAATAAACTGTAGGTCCCTTTCACCTATGTGAAAATGAAATCACACACAACATGGGTGATTGAGAGAAGCTCGGCTCAGGTTCTTCATGGACTGTAACGCCAACATACATACATACAACTTCGCCTCGGTAAAACGCATCCATTGATGATTGGACCACTTGAATTAATTTATATCTTGTTGCAATACATATAATGACATACTGCACTTAATTGAATTTATTAAGAGAGAATGTACACTTAAGCAATCTCAAGGAAACTTATTTCTACACGCATTAGTCTGCCATCATGCGTACCACATCTTTTTTCATACAAATGTATGTAGTTATAGCTCAAAAGCAAACCAATTTCCCACGATCATTTTAAATTCTACAACTGGTTTCCGGCATCATAACGCAGGTTTGAAACACATGCCACCGGCAGAATGTAGCCTTGGCTTTTTTAAGTTGATTACGTCAGCCTCATGGTCCAATGAAGAGAATACCACAAACGAAATCGCTGTTCCGAACATTGTAGATACATACATATGTATCTATACGTATGACCAGGTAAAATTGGATTTAGGAAAGGGTCAGTATTGTAAGTTGTATTCTGTCATAATGGTTTTGCAATACATCGCTTTTAATCAACTTTATTACACATGTAGGTGATGTTCTGTAAAATGTAATGTTAATATCAAAACTTACAGCGTATAGTTTTTGGCCTGGTAGTTACGAGTTCGGCAACTCCGGAGACTGTTTGTCCAGCGTAGTACACACAGAATGGGTTATTATCGAAAATTATTTTGCACTTACTTCCCATGTCTTCCAAATATTAATTTACCATATCACCGAAAACAAACTTCACAATATTGTGTGTCCAAACAATGACTACTGCGTCTAAACAAAAATCCGCGCTTGTCCGCATAAACAACAATGGAATCGGCGTAGGTCTAGGTACGTTTATAGTGCCACTCCAGAACGCGACTGTAACAATACTAAGCTCGATTAAGTGAAACGTAAAGCCCGTGGATACTCATCTGACCGTAGAGATCATTCGCTTAACAATAGCTGATACTAGAGTTCAAGCTACGTTGCCCAGCCCATGTCGGCGCTGCTGGTTCTACGCATGGAAGTTTTCTCTCTCAATCTTAATCGAATAGACGTTTACTTTGATGCGAGTATCTTTTCACTTGCACTCGATTGTTAATTTATGTGAAATGTTCAATTGTTCATCGGAAGTCAGCATTAGTTACTTTGAAGTTTGACCTTCTCCTCAATTATGTATTATTATTTTTGGTACGTATTGATAAATTGGTATAACCATGTGTATAGATATCTAGAATGCCGTATAGCGTTCGAGATGTGCATTTTAATTACCTACCGAGTTTTTTATTCTTTGTGGATTGATGTACAATATCGTATTCATATGCGTTACAAATGAAAAGTATTATAGGACATTTCATTAAGCGCTTCCTATCTTTAAATTTAAATAAAGTAAGGTGTGTGTGAAAGACCTATCGATGCCATTATGTATGGAATATAACATTGTTCAGGGGATCGACTTACAAGTCAGGGTGGTTATACTCTGTGTGTGACAACCCAGCTACGGCCGATTGGATAAGAACCAACTTTACGGCCTTCAAGAACAAGAGTGGACTTGATATTATGCTTGTGGAAGAGGAAGCTATCCCGAAGCCACACATCGTTCGGGGCTACTTCCCACAAAGCACCGGCTTACCCATCACAAAGGTGTTGGCGACGCTGGACTACCAAAATGACGGCTTATATGCACAGAACTGGAGAGTCATGCAGGGCACGTCAAATAAGGAGAAAGACATTCTGTACTTGGTTCTGGCAGTCAGCGACAAGTCTCTGGCTCGACTAATAGAACTCAAGTGCCAAGTGGCTTACCGATTTGACATCATTAAGATGATCATCAATAGCCACGTGAAGACATCCGTAGATGTAGAACCAATCGCTGTAGGAAAACCTACAGCCAGCAGTATGGTGGTTGCACCTACTGCTGTTGTAGAGACGCCAAGATGTGACGAACTAAGACCCGCTGCCACATCTGGGCCGACGACCACTAAGGGTGGCCGACGACCACTAAACAAGGGGAATCCTCGATGGGAGGATTCACTTCCATCGGGCCGGTAACTTCAGGCGTGGCAACAACAAGCCATACCGAATAAAGGACCCGGCCTACCGTTGCAAGTAATAGGTGGGCGGCGTCTGCTGCAGGGTAACCTGCACCATGCCAAAGGTGCCTCGAACACCTCGGACAGGTCGCGTAAACTAGTTTACCCTACAGGAGTTTCTCCTTCTAGGGCCGCATGTGTGATCGGCACTAATATAAATGTCCTCCCCATTCCAAATTTAATCACAAGGGACCTGACAGCCGTCATTGTGGAAGTCCCCACCGATGGAGGAGTAAGGAAGATTATATGCGCCTCTGCTTACTTCCCTGGAGACGGCCAACAAATCCCTCCCACCGAAGTTCAGCAACTGGTTAGGTATTGCGACCAGAAGAAACACCATCTGATAATCGGTTGTGATGCAAGCGCGCATCATACAGAATGGGGCAGCAGCAATACAAATAAACGAGGTGAGTCACTCTTTGAATTTTTAATAAGTTGCCAATAGAGGCAACAAACCTACATTTATAAATGCGGTCAGAGAAGAGGTGCTTGACCTCACAATCTCCAGCCCATTTATATCAAACGCGATTGGTGACTGCCACGTCTCCAATGAAGCCTCACTGTCTGATCACCAGTATATCAGATTCAACATCTCCGGTAAGGTTAAAGAGGCTGAGCCTGGATATCAGCCCAAACGAACGAATCTAGCTCTGTTTCAGGCTCAACTCGCCGCGAAAGAAGATATGCTTCTCAAGTCGATTGAATCGACAGATTCGTGGTGCAGTGGTTAATATCATCGACCGTCGAGCGGAAGGTCTACAGTTCAAATTCATTTCATAACCAAGAAAAAGCAATTCCTATACGGAAAAAAGTATGCAACACAGTTGTGAATGGAAGGTGACCAAACGTACTGCTGCAGGCATAACACTCACAGTATATGGTCAATTCAAATTCATCCTCTGCGTATGCAATATTAACACCAAAAGTGCATGAACGAATTACTGTGAATTATAACCAACGCGAAAGTTGGTCGGCTCTCATCCTGTCTAGGACAAACCACCTCTGAGAGTAGTGAACGAACATCTACGACCCAAAAAAACCACTGCACTCCGTTCAGGTTGTGTGTCAAAAAACATCAGCCTGAAACCCTGAAACTCTCCCTCTCCCTGTTACCTTCGCTCGCACAATGTTTAAAACGTGATAAGGCCTTAGCCTTGAGTGCGAGTCTAACTAAAACAAAAAAAAAAAAAAAAAGATGATTCGATGAAGCGGTTTACCAGTTCAATGCACCACTTATCTCATTCTTTAACTACAGCTGTTCACCCAGGTCAAGTATGCACAAACGGTATGTGCCCTGGTGGAATGCTCAGCTTGAATCCCTAAGGAAACAGGTGAGATCGCTGTTTAACAGAGCTAAACAGTATAATAGAGAATATCTTGAAGGAAACACTGCGAGAACATAGATTCGCTTCCAACTGCAGCCCGACTCTATAAAGCGCTATCTCGAGAGCACACAAATGGACTCGGGCTGCTTCGCATATCAGACGGCACCTTTACCGTCAATCGCAGGGAAACCCTGGAGACTTTGCTCGAGGTGCACTTCCCTGGTTCTACTCCTCACTCGATGTCCTCTGACGATCAAATTAACGTCATAAATAGCATCGACAGTAGAACATATAGCCTTTCTGGTAGACTTTTCAGCCCTTTTCAACCCCATAAGGCTCCAAGCAAAGATGGTGTCTTTCCCGCGACCCTACAGAAAGGCCTGAACACAATTTTATCACCACTGATAGTTATTTTTAGGTCCTGATTCAACCTGGGATACTGTTTAATAATAGTCGTACACTCCGATTTGAGAACAGATATTTATTATTAATTAGGGATATACAGTGGAATAAAACGTGTGTTCACTCTGGATCCACAAAGGGAACTGAACTTCAAAGGATTAAACGAAGTAACAAAAATAAAAGTTCATTCATGCACGCTGTGTGCTTTTTCCTATGTGTGTTGGACTTACATGCACATACATTTACATTGCATTTCACTTTTAACAGATACATACCTCAAATTAGGAGAGAGGTCAATCTTGTCTTCATCCCCAATATTGGAAAACCAAGTGAGCAACCTAATCCTATCGCCCTATCAGTTTAACTTCGTTCTTTCTAAAAACAATGGAGAAACTGATAGAGCTCCATATTAGAGGTATCTTGGAGAATCGGACACCTCTGCATCCCAACCAGTATGCATATCGCAAAGAGCCATCTACTGAGAATGCGCTACACCATTTGGTGACGTGTATTGAAAACAGTTTCACACAAATGGAGATCGCAATTCGCGCCTTCCTCGTTATTGAGGGGGCTTTTGACAATACTGGCTATGATTCGATCACCACTGCACTATCCTGCAGGGTGTGGACCATCCCAAATCACTGGATTAGGGCGATGCTAAATAGCCGTATCATATCGGCCACATGCGGATAGGTCTCAGTGACAGTATCGACGGCTAGAGGATGCCCACAAGGAGGAGCCCTTTCACCACTGCTTTGGTCGATAGTCATCGATGACCTACTACGCAAGCTAACCATCGGATACGCTGATGACCTAGTAGTTATTGTTATGGGCAAGTACGAAACCACTGCCTGTGAGCGCATGCAGCCTGCGCTCCAATTTGTCTCTGACTGGTGTGGCAGAGAGGGTTTATCGATCAACCCAAATAAGACAATCTTAGTCCCATTTACGAAGAGTAGAAAGGTACAGCCCTGCTCAATCTTTCTAAATGGCACACGCATAGGATTTTCAGAGGAAGTGAAGAAGCTAGGTACTGACCTAGACCGCAGACTCAACTGGAACTCCAATATGAAAACTAAACTTAAGGTAAAACATGGGGACTTAAACCTAAGGTAGTCCACTGGTTATACACCGCAATAGTAAGACCTATCGTCACGGATCACGGGTCTATCGTATGGTGGACAAAAGTTGAGCAAAAAACTACAATTATTAAGCTTCAACGCCTGCAGAGACTAGCGTGTCTCGGCATCACAGGCGCTATGCCAACCTGCCCCACGACAGCCCAAAAAGCACTCATTGGGCTTACTCCACTGCACCTTTTTATAAAAAAGGTGGCATTACGCAGTGCAATCAGAATTCTTTGTTCGGGAACAAACATGTCATGTAGACCCGAGGGTCACATGTCCATATTACAACAACTTCCCGAGCTGGATATGATTACCACGGTCTTGGACGCATTGCCACACACCTTCACTTTCGACGAGAGATTTGAGATATTGATCCCAAATCGCTCTGCCATGGAAAACAGTAATCCCTGGCAAAATGTCAAAGGCCTCAGGTGATATACGGATGGCTCCAAGATGGCTTCTGGCGTTGGCGCCGGCATCTTTGGACCAAATCGCAAGATCTCGAAGGCCCTAGGAATGAGTCGCAGCATCAGAGGATTAACCATCAACATACTTTCTGGTAGCCAAGCAGCGCTCAAAGCGCTGGGTTCGTAGAACAGGAACTCAAAAACCGTCAAAGAACGCCCTACAAGACCTCGCCAAACGAAACAATGTTAAACTTTGGTGGGTGCCAGAGCACAAAGGAATCAAGGGCAATGAAATTGCCGACCAACTTGCCAGGAAGGTTCCAGCGATAAATATATAGGTCCGAAACCATTCTGTGGCACTCCCGGGTCTAAGATAAATTTCTTCTTAGACAAGTGGGAAAAATTGCAATACCTGTCCTTTTGGAACAGCGTTCGGGGACTCCGTCAATCTAAGCGACTTGAACAAACATCCTTATGATTTACTCAAACTCGATAGGGTGGATATTAGAAGACTAGTCAGCTATCTAACACGACACTGCGGTCTGAGATATCATCTTAACAAAATTAGCCTCTCGTCTGAAACTGAGTGTCGGCTCTGTCTCGAGGCCGAAGAGATGAGAACACATACTGCAGCACACTCAGCTCTCTGCCATCTTAGGAAGCGTTTCCTTCTCAGCGAAGTTATGACTCCTAAGGGGATCACCTTGGCTCCTACTAGAAGCATTCTCAACTTCATTATGGAAGTGAAGAAGCTCCTCGGCTAATGGGCTAGCAGGCACAATAGATCTGCAAAGGTCGCAGTGCCATAAGCTAATGGTAGCACTAGCCCAAAAAAAAAAAATTTCCATCGCGACTTTTCTGGTTGGCGCGCATCCAAAATGATAAATTTTCCACGATTCTGGCGTATAAATCAAGTAGGATATGACCGATGGCATGGGTTATGTTAGCTTTAAGGGCTGCTATGGTTTGTGGCTTATTCGCATAGACCTGCGACTTCGGAAAACCCCACAAGGAAAGTCTAACGAGGTCACATCGCACGATCTCGGTGGCCAGTTCACTTCACCTCCACGAGAGATGACCATGCCATCGAATCGCTCGTGCAGAATTCGCAACGTGGCGTGAGCTGTGTGGCCCGTAGTGTCGTCCTGTTGAAACCACATGTCGTTGAGGTCGTAATCATCGACCTATAGCGATCGCCGTTGACAGTGATGGTTTGGCCAACTTCGTTCCCAAAGAAGTATGGACCGATGACGTTGCCAGCCCAAAATCCATACCAAACAGTGACTTTTTCGGGATGCATTGGACGCTCTTGGATCTCATGTGGACTGGTATAGTCCAAAATTCGACGATTTTGTTTGTTGATATACCCATGCATCCAGAAATTGGCCTCATCGCTGAAGATGATTTTTCGATGAAAATTAGGGTCAGTTTCCAATTGCTCCAGAGCCCATTTAGCGAACACACGTCGTTGTCTGTGGTCGTTTACCTTCAGCGCCTGGGTCAGTTGTATGGGTGCAGGCCCAAGTCGTTTCGTTTCGCTTATCAGGCCAGCGATCCATGGAGGATCTGAGCCTGAGCTATAGTTGCCTTCCATCCTTGACGGTCCCGGGCACGCTGCTTCCAGTTGTCAAGACCAAAATGTCTTACATCGGTGATTACTTGGTCTTTATACCGGAGGTTCGGTCTTCCTCTTCTTCTCGAACAAGAAGGCTCGGAGTCGAAGACCCTCTTAGCTGGAGCGTTGATGTCTATGCGCTCGATGTGGCCGAGCCAGTGTAGTCGACGGATCCTTGCCTTCCAGACTACATCCACATCTTGGTACAGCTCGTAGAGTTCGCGGTTGTGTCTTCTTCTCCATTCACCTTCCTCACAGACAGGACCAAATATCCGGCGCAGAATTTTTCTTTCGAAAGAACCCAAAATCAGCTCCGCTGTCCTGCCTATCGTCCAGCTTTCGGCTCCGTACAGCAAGACTGGCAGAATGAGCGTTTTGTAAAGCATGACTTTGGTCTTTCGAGTGAGGAGTTTTGACCCCAGTTGTTTGGACAAACCGAAGTAGCAGCGGTTGCCAAGGGCGATTCTATGCCGGATCTTCACTGCCCCGAGGTAGACAAACTCCTTAACTACCTCGAAATTGTAGCTGTCAATTGTAATATTTTGTCCCAGGTGGTGAGCGACGGATCGGTTTTTGCTTGACAGCATGTATTTCGTTTTGTCCTCATTGATCTTAAGACCAACTCGTTTCGCCTGTTCTTCAATTGCCGTGAATGCTTCCACAATGTCACGGCGAGAACACGCGATGATGTCGATATCATCCGCGTATTCTAGCAGCTGGATGGCAGATAGTGCCTTCCCTGTTGACGCCTGCCCGTCGCACTATCTGCTCCAGCACCAGGTTGAAGAAGTCACAAGACAGCGCATCTCCTTGCCAAAATCCAGTGCATGTTTCGAATGGTTCCGAGGTCCTAGAACCGAATTGCACGGTGCATCGCGTGTTTTTTAGCGTAGCGCGACACAACTGGATCAGTTTTACCGGGATCCCGAATTTGGCTATCGCACCAAACAGTTCTTCACGATGAATGCTGTCGTATGCGGCTTTGAAATCGATGAAAAGATGGTGTGTATCGATCCGAAACTCGTTGGTCTTTTCCAGGATTTGTCGAAGTGTGAAAATTTGGTCTACAGTTGATTTGCCGGGCCGGAAGCCGCACTGGTAGCTGCCGATTAGTGCGGTTCAAAATGGTCTTAGACGTTCACACAATACGCTGGACAGGATCTTGCCCAAGTCACGACGCTAAATTCGCCAAGTCGTGGTTTTGGAAAGGCCGAGGAGTTCTTGTGACTAAATCTACTGCCTCGGATTCCCCTCCAACATATCTGCCCAAGTCTCGCCGTAGAAAGACTCAGAATGACAAACAAAGCAACAGTAACAGGGAAAGCCTTTCAAGAAATCCCATCTAGAGAGGTTGTAAAATGTTTGAGGACAGCACTAAAATCGTAGAGCAAAGAAAGGGGGTACAATAGACACTCGTACCGCTACCACACTGCGAATAGTCCTCTCGGTAGGACGATTATAGCGACTGTTAAATGGCCGAAGCGCGCGGAACGTTGCTCCAACAGAACACCCATTTCAATAAAACACTTTTATTATTTGCAAGTGTTATTGTACGCTATGTCTGTCCATGATGATTTGGCAAACGACAGCCAATTTGACAGATGTAGCTTCAACAATATGGCCGCTATCAACTGTCAAAGTTCGGAAGTCCCTATTGGAAAACCCATTAGATAAGAACTATAAGTGCGACATAAAATATAATTTAAGATTCATGGAATCTATCGGCCCATGTTAAGTTCGACTATGTACCTATATGACCCATAATGGATGGCAAATGGCTAAAAAAGGCCACGTAGGGGTAGCATCTATCCAACGGATGCTGATCTGTTAAAAAGTGAGAAAAGCCACCGTAGACGAACACCTTGCGGCACTGTTAGTAAGTCCCATCCCCACCTCCTCGTGGTGCCATCTAGAGATTTTCTCTGGAAATTACAGACGGGGAAGGGCGAATGGCGAGTTTTCTGCGCTAAAAAACAGGTTCAGTCGGTTGGGATACGGCCTAGTAAGTCGTAACCATAAACAAATTTAAAAACTCGGAGACAACCACAAACGACGACCTCCGCAAACGTATAAAAGGACAGGAGTATCGGTTCTGTACCTGGAATGTTAGGTCCTTCTATGACCTCCGAGAGAGAACATACGCTCAATGTCTCAGCTGAACACCAAGAATGTTCTAGGAGATTTCAACGCGAAGCTGGGTATGGAGGATATCTTTGAAGGAGTCGTAGGAAAGCACAGCCTACACGACACGACGTCCGAAAACGGATTCAGACTAATAGACTTTGTGACGGGACGTAATCTCCTAGTAGTTAGCACACGATTCCCACATCGCAATATCCATAAGGGGACCTGGCGGTCTCCTTATAAATTACCTTTTAATCCAATCGGTCATATTGGGATCGACGCCAGATATTCCTCCAACATCTTGGATGTTCGAACATTCCGAGGAGCAAATGTGGACTCGGATCATTACCTTGTTGCAGCCTTACTGCGGAGGACCATCAACATTTTACGTCGGGAGATGCTATCGCAAAAGGCCGCAAGGAACTTCGCCGATCGTTTTTCCAGTTCTCTCTCAAGAGCCGATGCAAACTGCACAAACTATAGAACAGCAATGGAGATGTTGTCAAAGCGCCATCAGGGATCTAATGTATTAGGTTTCCAGCCACCACCTAGGAGAAACTCTTGGTTTTAACGACGAGTGCAGACAGGTATATGCAAAAAAACAGAATGCATATATGACCACGTTGCATCGGTGTACGAGAGCTGCTCGTGAGCCCCATGAGCGGAAGAGAAGGGAGAAACACGCGCTTTTCAAAAGGTAAAAGAAAGAGTATGAGAAGCGCGAACGACGAACAAAAGTTTTACCAAAGAGTAAAACGAACATGTCAAGGTTAAAAGTTCAGAGCGGAAGCCTGCAGGGATAAACAATAACGCCTCATAGTTGAATCACCGTAGATGCTGAGAATGTGGAAAGACTATTTTTGCGGACTGTATAATGGCAAAGATGGTCAGGATAAATGCTGTCAGGCAGAATGCACCATTCACACTGGACGAAGATGAGAGAGAATTCCGTCCACCCGACTTAGACGAGGTTAAGATAGCGCTATCAAAACTGAAGTCTAATAAAGTTGCTGGCACAGACGGCCTGCATGCTGAGCTATTTAAAGTAGCTGGAGATGAGTTGGTAGGGAAAGTGCACCAGCTCATCTGTAAGATATGGTCGGAAGAAAGCATGCGCCAACTATAGGGGAATAATTCTCCTTAACATCGCGTGTAGGATCTTCTCTGCCGTACTGTGTGAATGCCTGAAACCATTCGTGGATTATTTGATAGGCACCTATCAAACATTCACACTGCAGTAGATCTTGGAGAAGACCCATAAATTTCAGATCGGTACACACCACCTTTTCGTGTATTTTAAAGCGGCATATGACACTGTCTATAGGGACGAGCTATGTTATGTTTTGACATCCCTGCCAAACTTGTCAGGTTATGCAAAATGTCAATGGAGAGTTCTCACCGCTCCATAAAGTTCGGTAAGGAGTTAACCGAGACCTTCGATGTCAAAAAAGGATTCAGTCAGGGCGACGCACTGTCATGTGATTTTTTCAACATCATCTGTTAAAAGATCATGCGGGATTCACTGGCCAATACAAGAGACAAGTTTGCACAATTGCTCGCTTACACTGGTGTCATTGACGTGATGACGTGACGTCAATGAAGTTTTTGTGAGCATTGAAGCAGAAGCGGCTAAAGTGGGTCTGAAGGTAAACGAGAGGAAAACCAAATATATGCTGTCGTCAAAGAAAGATGTAAAACACCGACATCTTGGTTAGAGCGCCCCTATTGGCAGCTAGAACTTTCATGTAGTCAAGGATTTCGTTTACCTTGGCTCACTGGTAACAAGCGGCAACGACACCAGCGCTGAGATTAGATGCAGAATAACTCTTGCCAACCCCTATTTCTTCGGGCTCAAGAGGTAATTGAGTACGAACCTAGTACGACGTCTACGGATCTAACGTCTAGGATGGCTAAGCCATGTAGAGCCAAGAGTCTTAGACTTCGACCCGGAAGGCCGACGTTGCAGAGGACGGCCGCATCTCAGGTGCAGCACACAGGTGGAAAGGGACTTTAACCAACTGGGCGTTGGAAAGAGATAGCAAAGGATCGTGCTAGTTGGAATGGCTTGTTGGTTGAGCCCAGGTTCACCCCGAACTGTAGCGACACCTAAGTAAGTACAGTGGAGCCTTTGACAGTATTTTCCTTGCTCTACTGGCCTCAATATTTCCTACTATTTCTGCGCAAAAAATACGCCAGGATGCCCTTTGCGCATTTCTTATCTGGTCTGGTAGCGGTTCCAGTCCTTATTTCCAGGTTGACTTTTTGCTTTATTAAAGTACCGCCTGCTTTTCTTTCTACAGTACCTAGATCAGGGGGCTTGGTTCCCTTTGCTGGTCTATTGCTTGGACAAGACTTTAGAAAGGATTTGTTCATTGCTCCTGTAATTTAAGTCGCCAGACTTTTCAATGTCCACATGCGACTTAGGGCTACTTAGTTGAGCGGGGTTAAGAGCACCTTTAAGGTTAGCTTCATATTTGTCCCAGTTGATCTGTTTAGGATTCCTAAGCGGTTTCTTAGATGGGATCTCAAAGTTTAAGTGGAAGCATATGTATAGATAATCGGAATGGGTGCTCTTTTCCGACACCGACCAGTTTGCAACCGAGATGCTGGAAGAATTCGATATCAAGGCTATACATAAAACTTCCTGACTATTGTGAAGATTGGCTTATTGCCGCTATTACAAATGATAAGATATTCTTCAATTGTATACGTAAGTATTGGCTTACCTGTTTTGCTAGGTTAGTTTTAAGTCTCATAAACAAGATTTTAGGATAGACTAGATAAGTGTTTAGTTTTAAGTAGTTTTAAGCACACAATTTATTAAAATACGCTAAGTTTTTTGAAACATACATATTTTTAACTCCTCATATTAGACAGCTTAATGTTAACCAAAACTGGATTAGTCGTCGAAAGGAATAAACGTACGTTATTATCAGCATAGCTTAGGTCCAGCAAGTTGGTTTCTAAACAGATAAGATAGATTCAAGCGGGTTTATGTAGAACAAGTTTTATAATAAAATAAATAAAAAACGTCTTAAACAAAAACAGAAAACAAATTTCTGTTCGATTGCTCACTTTTTCACTCCACTGTGCTGTACCTTCTGAACTCCCACTCAATTTCGAAATGACATTTCTCCGCACACATTTCCATCAATTCACAATTCAACAAAAATCATCGGTCCCAAATCCACAAAAGACGGTCAGTGCGAGTGCAGAAGTTTCCCTAGCAAGGGGGAAGTATACGATTTGTAAGATATCGCCGCGAGAAGAGTTCATAGATCAATTGATCAGTTCTTTGTTCGCAGATTGACGATCGCTCTTCGAGGTTCCTTTGGCCAATACGCACAAGAGTGTATTCAAATATAATGCGATTCAGGAGAGCGATGAAGCAACAGTGAAAGGCGGACATGGAAAAGGATAGAGTGGAAATCAAATTAAATAGCCCAGACAATATATACTTCACCGGCCAGCTCATACGCGGTGAAATATGTTTTTTTCTAACGAAAAAGACCAAGATTCGTGGTAGGTAGCTATTATTTGAGACCAACAATTGTGTGGAAAGTAGTGCAAGTAATGTTTTGCTTTATTTTATTCCTTTTGTGTTGACTTTCGTTCGTTTTGCACTTTTCTTCCCCATTTTTGACAGTTCTTTGTTTTGTGAATATTGTGACTGAGTCATATTAACATCACTTTTGAATGCTAGCGCATTTGAATGTCGCGTTCGCGTTTTTCTTTTGCTTTTTTCGGTCACTACCCGAAGGCTAGAAGTTTGCATAACTGGATGGAGAACCTTTCAGAATTGGAAATGGGCTACTTATAACAGGAAGCAATTTATAAATGCCGGTGCAGTTTCCATAACGCTCTTTGTAGAGTTGTTCAAAGGAAAGTCGGAGCCAGTTCCGATAAAGTAATGGCTTATCCTGACCTGTATACTGCAGCCTTATTGTCTAAGAATAGTGCTCTTCATACACTGCTTCGATGGCTATAATTATGTAGGCCAAATGTAGTTGAAGAAAAACTTGGGTTAGGCATGAATTATACCATTAGCTCATCAACGTTGTTATGCACATATTCATGAGGGAGTATATTGTCTGCACTTGTGTGGTGTAGTAGTTTAATTATATTGTTCGCTGCTTCCGGCACTCTTCCACCGCATAACGCGGCACCGGCGCCGATAACTTCTTTTTGTACCGAATGAACCAGTACACAATAAACTCGGCAACTAATACTATGAATAGCTATTGTTGCTTTGGTAATGAGAAACTAGCATTGCGTGTAACAAATAGTAGCCCTCTGGGATGTGTTGGTATGGCTATTTGCTATATTTAACAGAATTTGACCTCTGTTACGAAGACGAACTGAACCTGTGCTTCATTCAACGAGCCATTAATTATCTGCGGCATTGGACCGCATGTCTAGTCGATTGAGAACGTCTCCCCACGTTTGTCTATATGTCACAAACCTTTTAGTTGAAGATGAATCAAGCATTTGTAAAAAGGAATATGTTGCCTTTTAGGTCGATGACACGGGATCGAATCACGACAACAGCCGCCATCCGAACGTGTTTTCACGGTGCTTCTCCTCAGCTGCGTTCTGACAGAGCTGTAGTGTAATTATCATGAAAAGCTTCTCGAAATTCGCCGTTCGCAATCGGCAATAAACTGTAGTAAAACTGCCCAGCTGCGCAAGCAACAAACGGCGGTCGACAAAGTCGCTCTTCCAACGGATAATATCAATACAATGCGAGTAACCATCGAACAGCAAGAGTGAGTGATCTGGTGTCCCGTGAATTCATTTTGAAACATACTACGAGGTACTCATACGAAGCAGGGAAGAACGGAACAACAACCCCTCGTGGATGAATGATGGAGCCCAGAAATGGTACATTGATGAGTCGAAAACCGGCAGTAGAGTAAGGGCTGGGGTGATAGGACCAATATGCAGCCTCTGCGGTGAGTCAACAATATTTCAAGCTGAACTGTTCGCAATTAATGAAGCAGCACATTGAATCTGCGGCAGAAAACGTAACAACACCAAGATATCCATATTATAAGATAGCCAAGCGGTTCTTAATGCACTAAAGAGTTACACATTCAACTCTAAGGCTGTCTGGGAATGTCACAATACATTAAACAAACTGGCAAAAAATAACAAATTAAAGCTGATTTGGGTGTCAGGCCATGAAAGCCAAGAAAAGGCTGACATACAAGCTAAGAAAGCTGCTCAGGTACTTTTCACAGACCTTTACGGTTTCAACAACTTCGACACAAACCTATACCTACACAAGTGGATCATAAATAAAAGGAATCAGTTTTGGAACAGCTAAATATACCGAACAAAACCACAGTCCAAAACGAGCCAAAGAAGATCTAGAACTTGGTAAAGCCGACCTAATAGTGCTATATAATGCACTAACAGGACACGGGGCATGCAATTACCACGTTTACAAATCGGATCTCAACAGCACATATCTATAGGCGACGTAGCAAGCCTAAAAAAACCATGGAGCACTTACTGACTCTCTGCCCAAGCCATGCTCAGAAAGATTCAGAATGACAAAGAAAGCAACAGTAACGGAAAACACTTTCAAGAAATCCCATCTAGAGAAGTTGTGCAAAAAATCATGGGGTTCGTTCGTACTTAGATAGCCTAACCGCTGACAAGGAATCAAATTACCCCCTTTGGAAAGTTATTAAGGGCATTAAAAGCCTAAACTGCAGGCACTATCAATAAGAAAAAAATCAAAAAACCATTCAGAGGACAACCGCTACCTGATAATAGCAATACATACTCTGGAAACCACCGGATAACACAGAATGACGTGAGTTACGCTTTCCGAACTGGAAAATATCATAGACTCTCTCAAGCCAAATAAAGTACCAGGCTACGACTTAATTACAGGAGATGTCCTTAAGAATTTTCCGAGAAATGCTCTGCTCAAACTTTTATATCTTGTTAACACAGTGCCTAGGTTAGAACATATGTATGAACCGAACCGATGGAAATTCGCCCAAGTTATTATGGTTCTAAAGCCCGGAAAACTACCGACGGATAAGAAATCTTACCGCCCAGTATCGTTGTTGTCGATGAATTCGAATTACAGTCAATCGCTTAAAGCCAATTGTCGATGAAAAGCGTCTTTTGCCGGATCATCAGTTTGGTTTCAGAAGCAAGCATTCCACTTTAGACCAAATGCATCGAATACCCGGTGTGTTCGAAAAAGCACTCGAACACAAGCTAATATGTTCGTGTGTATTTCTTGACGACTACCAAGCCTTGGACAAAGCTTTGGGACATATACTGAGACAACTTTTCCCCTAACATCAATAGCTGTTCTGGAAAACTACTTATCTAATAGACTCTATCGTGTTAAACGAATACTCAAATTTCAGAGCAATTAAGGTTGGCGTTCCACAGGAAAGCATACTTGGTCCGCTGCTTTACCTACTGTATACCAAAGACAAACCATGAACGGATGGCACTATGCTAACCACATTGCTGTCGATACTGCAATTTTGGCCACAGGAAAATCCGTCGAATAATCATGGACTAAATTGTAATATGTCCTGAACCGTATAAGCGACTGGACAAAGATTTTGCGGATCGCGCGTAACGAAACAAAATCTGTCCACGTACATTTTACTTATAGAAAAGTAAGTGCCCTACTTCTCTTTGTAAATGAAGTTCGGATCCCATTCGCAAACGGGGCAAAATCTCGACGCGAAACTGCTACGAAAACATTCCCTATAAGCAAGTGCTTAAACCTATTTGGGCTTAGGGTATACAACTCTGGGGTTGTACCAAGAAGAGTAATCCTATTATACAAACGTTCAATTCGAAATGACGATATTCAGCCCATGGAGGACCAGAGCCAAGCTTCTCCCAATCACCCATGTTATGTGTGATTTATTTTTCACACAAATGAAAGGACCTACAGTTGAATGCCCACTCCGAACGGTGCGAGTCGAGAAGCTTTTCATGGCAAATATACTACGTGGGGTTTTGCCAGTCCCGCTGAGGAGTGACGCCGCGGAATAAACATTTAATGGCGTTAGTGTTATTGGGATTTGAACTCGCTCGTCGTGCGTCAGAGTCCAACGCATTAACCACGGCGCCCTTCACTGCATATACATATGTATTTATTTAGCCCTCAAAGTATACAAACTCAAAGTGCAACACCTATTTGTTTGCATATTATGATGGGATGCTCCTATGGAGCACATAGAGGTAACTAGGACTATGCGAATCTCCATGCGACCAGCCTAGTTACTTCCGACCAGGACTTGCGGGCCTGCCGATACTCCTCCACGGTCCACCTCCAAGTTAAGCGTGGGGACCTCGACTAAGCACTCTGTGTGGTCCAGGTAAGGGTCTACCTTGCAATATTTGTTACCGGTTTACGCAGGGTATGGCCTATCCATTGGATCTCTGCTGCGATGGGTAGCTATGAAGCTCTGTGCAGCAGCTCTTCGTTCTTAGTTCATTTAGCCAGAAGGCCTTCAGGATTCGTCCCAAGCAATTGTGGACGAAGACTTGAAGCTTGCGAACAGTTATGGTGGTTGTCTTTAAAGTCTCGCATCCGTAGAGCAGTTACCAAGCGGGTAGTAAACGTGGCGGGCCTTGTCTATACCAAACAAGACGTCAGTTTCTGCGCCTCCATCTTTGTACAATGTGCTGCTGAGGTAACAGAATTTATTGACTTCCTCGATTTGTTGTCCGTCTAGCAGGAAAGGTAATTGAATTTCAGTCCAGCTTTTCTGGCATTGAGAGAAAAAACACGTGTAGTTTTTCCTAGACGCCGGCTAAGGCGTTGGATAGCAGGAAAATGTCATCAGCGTAGTCGATTTCGTGGAGTTTCGCTGTTTGGGACCATTGGATTCAGCGTTATTGGTGCAGTCTAGGACAATGAACAAGAGCAGGGGTGATAAAATACAGTCTTCCTTTACTTCTCTGGTGTTAAAGGTGCTTTTTTCGCCCTTAAAGCGTACCTTGCAAGACGCCTCCCGGTATAGTTCCTGGATGAGTCGGATGATGGATGGCGGTGTTGCAATGTTATTCAGGGCGTCGAGATGACTTCTCGTCGAACCATGTCGAAGGCACTCTCGAATTCAATGAACGACATAAAGATGGAGAAGTTTCATTCAACCGATTGTTCAATGACCATCCGAATCGTGTTGATGGGATCAATACATGACTGGTTGGGTCGAAAACTGGCTTGCTCGCGGCGAGAATGTTTTTCGACAGTTTCAGAAGTCCAGTGCAGGATTAGTGAGGCGAGTAGCTTGTGAGGTACCTCTCCAGTTCTTGCACTCGCTCAGCAACCGCCAAAACGCGCTATCCAACTTCACGATAAGGTCTCTGAATACGATATTGATGTCATAATTGAAACATTGAGCGTAAGTTCCATCTAACACGTCACGTGGGTCCTTCTACTTGATCGTCTCTTCGCTTATGTTCCCGAAAATGGCTTTGATAAGAGTAAGAATTCTTATAATTGTTCATTCAAATGCCTAGAACCTAATATACTCTTGGCTGAGATCTGATGAAAATATTTTATTTGTCTAAACGCGCAATTTTCTCTTTCAGCAATTCATCTTCAGGTGGTTGGCAAGGGCAAATGCAAATGGGTAGAAATATTTCACCGAGATAATTATGGAAACTTCAACACACGAAACGTGTTCTATTCCGGCAAAGAGGTACTCCTTAATGATACCATCAATTGCCCCTATGTACCCGCCCGAGGCATTGAACTATCACCGGGCGAACTACCAATTGGCTTTACATATTTACTTTCTAAGGACCTGCCATCATCGTTTAAAGGAAGCTGTGGTTCGATCAAATACAAACTTAATGTTATTATCCAGAAGCCGTGGGCCTTTGACGAAAAATTCACAATCCCATTGACGATAATACGACACATGCTTAGTCCACGAATTACTGCAATTAATCCACCGCAACCACAGGTATTTCAATTGACTAGAAATGTGAGTGTATTTGCCAGTGGACCGATATCTCTAGTCGCTAAGATACCCAATGATTTCGTCGTACGAAATGAACCAGTTACCCTCGAGGTGATCGTCGACAATCGGAGTAGCATACATGTGGATAAACTACGTTTTACAATCGTACAGAAAATCACATACGTTAGCCGAAAGCCGATTGTGAACAACAGAGAGGAGACTGTGGTTATTTTCTCGAAAGAAACGGGTGGTGTGGAAAAGAAATCCGAACGTACATTTGCCCATGAGCTTTTAGTTCCTGCTTGTCCACCCACCGACGCTACTAAAATATTTCGTTTTCATTACTCATTGAACGTCGAAGCTATACTGCCGGCATTTTATAAAAATCTCTCACTTTCGTTACCTATTGCCGTCTACTCAGTGGATGGGAACCGAATGTCTGGGAATCCATTTGAAGCCGGCGACGAATCCATCGATAATTCTGTCTTCCCCATCGATAATCGGCTGAGTTCGTCCTTAGCCGCGGACAGTCCATCTCACTCACAACTACAAACAGAAAGCGAAAGCAGTTCACTGTACTCAACTACCTCGGAATCATCGACGGCGACTCTTAGTCCGGCACCAAGGGTCAATGATTCTGCGACTCTAGACAGAGGATCGACAGGGACTAGTTTTCGACATTCAATCGGTTATCCATGTAGTAGTACTTTGTCACAACAATCACAACCACTCACTGTTCAGCACGAATACACTTCGGGAGCCCGTTCACAAATAGCAAATGAAGTGTATGCTCCGCCCGAAATGGATAGTTCGTATCCCCCACCGAGCATATCCGCACTAGCCTATCTTCAACAATCATCGGTTCGTTTCGAAGTGCAAGCCAGATATCCCATACATGAATTACGTAAGTCCTACGCACACCAGCTCTCCTGTTGTCTATTCTAACAAAAAAATTCTATTTCACTTCCAGCACCATCATATGAAGAACTGTTTGGTAGTTCAACGACTCCAACAGCACCATCCCCCGAGACACCTGTTTAACATCAGCTTTTACGACTAGCAACAATATAGGCAGAATTACGGCATTTACACATGATATACATATACGAGCATACTCCATAACAGATTATTCCTTTGCGTCCATGCCTTAACCAACGATCGCAGCCGAGCTTCTTCGAATCGTTCGCACAAATTATTCTCGCCGAACTACATATGCTCTCAATTACGAATTTTGTTTGTCTCTAGTTACTATTCTTATTTATTTTGCGTCCTGCGTTATGATTTTTGTCTTTGCCTTTCTTTTTTATAAAACACTTTAAAGCACATTGCAAATTGTTATACAAAAGGAAACGAACGTCCTTCCCAGGGGTGGGAAAAGTATCGTCCTAGTTAAAGATAAGTTGAATAAACCCATATTTTTGTGTTTGTAATACAACTGGAAGTGCTTTTATTACACATATGTATCTATGTAAGTTGCCTTAGCTGAACGGTGTTCAGTCCGATCTCGAACAATGTAGACTTTGGACCACTTGTCTTCTTCTTCTTAACGTGCGCTACAGTTCGGGGTGAACCTGGACCTCAAACATAATGCCCCTCCAACTAGCACGATCTTTTGCTGGCCTTTTCCATTGCCGCACAACCAGTTGGCTGAGGTCCCTTCCAACTGTGTGCGCCATCTTAAGTGCGGCCGTCCTCTGCTTCTTCGTCCCTCGCGGAGTCTCCGGGCTGGAGCTGTGGTGTCCATTCGCTCTACATGGCCCAGCCATCTTAGGCGTTGAATTCGTAGACGCCTGACTAGACTCATGTAAAAACTCAACAGCCCGTAAAGTTCGTGGTTGAATCTTTTCCTCCATTCCCCGTCTGCATTTATAGGCCCGAAAAACGCGCAAAATCCTTCTCTCGAACCGACCAAGGTCCTCCTCATTCGTTTTTGATAGTGTCCATGCTTTTGCGCTACAGCAGGACCGGGATGATAAGGGTCTTATATAGAGCCAACTTTGTCGTTCGGGAAAGGGCTCTATTACTCAATTGCCTCCTAAGCCCAAAGAAACAGCGATTGGCAAGAGTGATTCTGTGTTTGATTTCGGAACTGATGTCGTTGTTCCAGATCACTGCGGAGCCAAGGTAGAAGAAGTCCTTAACTACCTCGAACTGATATCTGCCAATAAAAATGTTCTGGCCAAGACGTCGGTGGTGAGGGTCCTTTTTCGATGACAGCATATATTTAGTTTTGTCCTCGTTTACTGCCAAACCAATTTTCGCCGCCTCCATCTCAATACTCGCAAACGCCTCATTGACATCTCACTGTGTTCTTCCGATTATGTCAATGTCATCCCCGTATGCGAGGATTAAATTGTGCCTCTTGTGTTGGCCAGTGATTTCTGCACAATCATTTTTAAAATGATGTTGAAGAAATCACACGACAGCGCATCGCTCTGCCTAAATCCGTTTTTGACATCAAAAATATCGGTAAGGTGTCACCGATTCGGATGGAGCAGCGAGCATTCTCCAAAGTCATCCTGCACAGTCTGGCGAGTTTAGTCAAATGTAGACATAGCATTGTATAGCTTGTCTCTAATTACGCTGTCGTTTGCGGCTTTGAAGTCGACAAATAGGTGTTGAGTGTCGACTTGAAATTCATTGGTTTTTCCAGGATCTGCCGTAGTGTGAAGATCTGGTCGATGGTGGACTTCCCTGGCCTGAATCCGCACTGATAAGGACCTATCAGGTTATTTAGAAAAGGCTCCAGGCGTTCACACGAAATGGCAGAGAAGATTTTGTAGGCGATGTTAAGAAGACATTCCTCTGTAGTTGGCACAGTCAGAGGGGTCTCCTTTCTTGTGGATCGGGCGTACGATGCTGAGACTCCATTCCTCGGGCATGCTTTCCTCTGACCATATCTCACAGATGAGCTGGTGCATGCTCTTAACCAGGTCATTCCCAGCTGCCTTGAAGAGCTCAGCAGACAGTCCGTCTGCGCCAGCAGCTTTATTCGACTTGAGCTTCGATATGGCAATCTTAACTTCGTCGAGGTCAGGGTGACGAAATTTTCTGCGGTCTTCGTCGACTAGAAATGGATCATTCTGCCTGACAGCGGTATATTGATTAACATCGCCATCGTCTGCAGAAGTGGTTTTTCCATATTCTCAGCATCGACTGCGGTTCTACTACTAGGTGTTCATTCTCATCCATGCAGGCTTCCGTTCTGGCTTTATAGCCTTGGCATGTTCGCTTTATCTGTTGATAAAACTTTCGAACGTCACACCTGCAGTAACACCTCTCCTTTCTTTCTTCTGAGAAGCTTATGCTGCTTCCTTCTTCTTAACTCGTAGAGCTCACGAGCTGCTCTTGTTCTTTTTGCAGCGCAGCCCAGGACTGCGCTATGACTATAGGAATCCGGTCTCTGGGCAAGGAGTCCTCATGACCACACATCAGTCTTGGATCGATGGGCCATCTCGAAATTCAGAACCGAAACGGACTATATCACCCGACTTCCTTCCTGCGAGAGGAGATTCTTCATCAGAATTTCTTCCAGGGAGGAATGGACGCACGCGATATGAACTGACAATCGACACCGACGGATCCAAAATGGGTCCCGGCACAGGAGCCGGGGTCTTTTTTAAATCTCGTGAAATACATCGCTTCTATAGACTTGATGATGGCTGTAGCGTTTTCCAAGCTGAGGTTTTCGCAATCAAGCAGGCGGCAGACTTGATTCTTAGAGAAAATCTCTCAGGAAAAAAGATCAACATCTATGTTAAGCCATTAAGTTTCCGCAAGCAACATGGATAAGATTCAAGCTAGTCAAACTCTGCAAAGAGAGGTTGGGGGAGATATCAGATGTCAATAAGATGACCCTCTGCTGGGTACCAGGTCATGTGAATATTTCCGGAAATGAGAAGGCGGAAGAGCTAGCCCGAATAGGATCAGGCGCAAACTCCGCGCAGATCACAACTGAAGCTAAAACGCCACTCAGTACACTCTAAGGAGAAATAGAGGCGGAGCTGATAGTGAAAGCCAATAAACAATAGTATCAGTTAGATACATGCGCAACGACAAGATCAAATTGGTCCGTCTATGATAAGAAAAGGACAGAAAGTCTGCTAAAGTTCGGTCGTGGGAATAATTGATTGGCTTTCGGTGCCCTCATTGGCCACTGCATGTTATTCTACCATGCAGCCAGACTTCCGCAGAAGCTGCAGAGACGAAGAGGAAATTGAACCTACTGTGCGAATGCCCAGCACTAGCCCAAAAAATGAACTTATTCCTTGGAAGTCATTTCCTTTCGGGACGAGAGGACGTATGTAAGTAACATTGGACTGAACAGACTACTAGGATTTTTGTCTTCATCTAAGTGGTTCGGCTCAACGGAAAATGTTTAGGCTTCTACGGGTTAGAAGTTTAACTGGGCGGTTTGGTCAGTTCCTCTCCTACTATCTAGAACAACCACCCCTGGAAATTGGTGAACGAACATCTACTATCCAAACCACTGCACTCTATTGTGTGATAAACATTATAACAGTATAAAACTCTTGAACCTGCGCGACCTTAAAAAAAAAAAAACAAAAACTGGGCACAATGGAGTCCTCGTAGTCCAAGTGAGCCTTGACCTTTCGCCAATAGGGCACCCACTTACCTGACTTAACCTAGCAGGCTAGCAATCAATGGGGGATCTGAGACTGAGCTCTGCCTTCCATCAATGATGATCCCAGGCACGCTGCGTCAAGTTGTCTACATCCGCGGGGACCTTGGTCTTTATATCGGAGGTGCGGTCTTCCTAGTTGGATCGACGGATCTTTGCTTTGCTCGTAGAGTTCGCGGTTGTGTCTTCTCCACCATTCCACTTTCCTCCACTTTCCTCACAGACAGGACCAAATATCCGTCGTCATGCTTATCATCCAGCTTTCGGCTCCGTACAGCAAGACTGGCAGTATAAGCGTTTTGTAGCGCATGCCTTTGGTTCTTCGAATGAAGAATTTTGACCCAAATTGTTTGATCAAACCGAAGAAGCGGCTGTTGCCAAGGGCGATTCTACTTCGAATCTCCACTGTGGTGTAGTTTGTGGAGTTTACATTTGCCCCGAAGTATATAAACTCCTTAACTACCTCGAAAATACAGCTGTAAATCGTCATGTTTTGTCCCAGGTGGCGAGTGACGGATCGTGTTTGCTCGACAGCATGTACTTTGTCTTAGGCTAGTTGACCAACTCGTTTCGCCTGTTCTTCAATCGCTTCTCCATCACGCTAAAACCGCGCGATGATGTCAATATCATCCGCATATCCTAGCAACTGGACAGACTTAAAGAAGATAGTAACTCTCCTGTTGACGCCTGCCCGTCGGACTGTCTGCTTCAGCACTAAATTGAAGAAGTTACACACATCTCCTTGCCGAAATCCGGTGCATGTTTCAAACGGTTCAGATGTCCTAGAACCGAACTGCATCGCATATATTTCAGTTTGGCGTGACATAACCAAATCAGTTTTCCTGGGATCACGAATTCGGTCATCGCATCAGACAATTTCTTACGATGAATGCTGTCGTATGCGGTTTTAAATTCGATGAACAGATGGTATGTATCGATTTGAGACTCGCTGATTTTTTTTCAGGCTTTGTCAAAGTGTGAATAATGGGTCTATAGTGGATCTGTCGGCTGGAAACGGCACTGGTACGTGCCGATTAATGCGATGTAAAAGGGCTCTAGACGTTCACACAGTACGTTGGACAGGATGCAACACTGAGCAGGGATATATGTACCTCTATCGCCGTTTCTGTGGATGGGGTAAATAGAGCTGGTATTCCAATCGCCGGATATACTTCCATCTTCCCAAATTCTCAGATGATCTGGTGCATGCTCCCATCTGAACATGCGGCCTTTTGAATATCTGTGGGACTTCCTCAGGCCCTATCACTCTCTCTTGGTCATGCTCGTTAAGCAGCTGCTGGAAATGCTGCTTGAATACATTCACTTTACCCTACGTGTCGGTAACAAGATTACCTTCGAAATTTCGAAGGGCCTTGAAGCCTCCTGCAAGGCTTCTATCTTTTTTATAAAAGGCATGTATTTTATGTTTGTACCTAGACTCCTTGATATCCTTGAGCTGTGAGGCCGCAAAGATTCTTTTCTTTAATCGCAGAAGTTTTTTTTTCCTTCCTTCGTCTGACTCCTTCTCTCGCGCTGCCCTGGTTTTTCGCCGCAGAGTCGACGTTCGCCACCCCTGAATGTGTTCCGTGACCAGGATAATTGACGAATGTCTTGTGTCAATGAGCACGTAGTCGATTTGGTTGGCGGTTCGACCATCTGGAGATTGTCAGGTTGCTCTATGGATACACTTGCGAGGAAATATTGTACTACTTATCACCGCATTACGAGCTAACACAGAGTCCGTCAAACGTTGTTGTATTGTAGAGGCTGTGCTTACCGATCACTCTGCCAAAGGTGTTCTCCTTACCGATTTCGACATTCACGAGTACAATTTTAACGTCATACTCCGGACAGGCTCCGTAGGCGTTGTCCAATAAATCATGGAAGTTCTCTTTAATTGAGTCTTCAGCCTCTTCACACATATGATGCTGATGTTGTAAAATCTGCCTTTGATGCGGATCACAACGAGGCAATCAATTATAGGTTTAAAGTCGATGAGCTTCGACCTTAGCCGCTTCCCCACGACTAATCTACCTAACTACAAAAAAGTCCTTATATTTAATATAATTAGTTTACCAATACGCGCCGTGGCGCAGTGGTTAGTGTGCTGGACTCTGGCGCACGATGAGCGAGTTCGGATCCCTAAAACACCAACGCCATCGATTGTTTATTTCGCGACGTTCCTCCTCGGCGGGGTACTGGCAAAACCCCCCGTAGTAAACTTGCCATGAAAAAGCTTCTCGACTCACGCCGATCGGAATCGACATTAAACTGTAGGTCCCTTTCACCTGCGTGAAAAATAAATCACACACAACACGGGTGATTGAGAGAAGCTTGGCTCTGGTCCTTCATGGGCTGTAACGCCACCAAAGAAGAAGTTTGCCAATACATATGTACTCGTACATCTACTTTATTAACGTCTCCTGTTACTGTATAAAACATTTTCTTTTTGTGGCAATTTACACACTGGGAAACGTATACCATTTACGCATATACATATGTACATATGTAAAAATATGTCAGACATTGTAAGAGGCTAGTTCCGATGTTAGTTCAAGGGTGAGATCATGCTTTGGTAAGGGCAAACTTTTGTTTCTAAAGCAGTAAATCGATTTCTGCCGCGGAGCTGGTTGAAGCCTGGTGCGCTTGACTGCTACTTGGCATACTCTGTTGGCTTGCCGTTACATCGATTCCAAACAAACCCAACTCTTTCATTAGATCATCGTTAGCATGATTGGATGTGTGGACCATGCTCTCATCTTTAGTTGTAGTTGAATGTTCGAGCGAACTACTTTGGGGCTGTAGTCCTTGGTCTTGGTCTTTGTTGCTAAGAAAATCAATTATGTCACTTGGACTTTCGACTGCCTCAACAGCCGTGGCAACTTCTACAAGTTCACTGGGTTCCTCTTCGTCGACATGTGGCGTGAGCACATCCGACTTGTATTCGAATGCTGACGATTTAAAATCCACTTCGATTGGGAACAGATTCGGAGTTTCTTCAAGTCGCGTCACAGACTGCTTGTGAAGGTCAGCGAAGCATTCCAAAATACCTCGAAGTTGTTTCGTTAAATCATTTACGTGCTTACATTCCAAGAGTTCCATCTTTTCCAGAACATCATTCCTTAATTGGGCAAACTTCGAACGAGCTTCCTGCCGACATTTCAGAATTAAACGATATTCATAATTTCCAGTCTCGACCCGATACAATGGTTCTTGAAGAGCGGCGAAGCTGTGCTCCTCGTCATCCATTTCCTTTACCTTGAGGCAGTACGACAAATAGGTAAATTTTGCATCGGCGTATTTCTTAACCGTAAGCTTTGTATCAGGAATAGCTTTGTTTAAGTATGTTCCAATATCTGCTAGAATCGGCTTCATCGACTTAAGCATAGCTACACCATCTTTTTCAAAGTTTCTATGAAGCTCGCCGAACATACGAAAGGCCTCTGAGGCCCTTAATTGCGGTTCCTTGACACTTATCTCAGCGAATATGTCACCAAATTGCTTATATGTAACCAGTAGATCAAAATACGCTTTCAGCATCCTTTTCGCGTGCTCCACCAGACCTTTGTACATATACTCGGTACCTTCTAGTTCCTCTAATCGTTTAACTAACGAATCATTGCATAGAATCGCTCGCGACAGTCCCAGGGAATCTGCAGTGCTACTCGACATGGATTCAACAAATCGATGTTTGATCTTTTTCAATAGGATATCGAACGATTTGCCTTGCTCCAGATCTGCATGCAACTTATTATAATTTATCGTAACTTCCGTGGTTGCAACTTGAATCATTTTGGCCACTTCCACTTTCGTCTTACCCTTGACGTTTACACCATTCACAGAAACGATCTCGTCCCCACTTTGAAGAGAACCTTCTTTGGCAGCCGGCGTTCCGTCGAAGACCTTTCGAATAGACAATTCTAAAATGAGAATATTCTCAGAGGCTATACCAAAAGCATCTTACCTGGACTATGTACAAGCACGGGCATAATGGGGCGCCTCCTCCGATGCTGATGCCAATCAAATTGGTTTGATCTTTTGTAATTACGACGGTGCCAGTTGTCACTGTCATGCCCCTTATTTAAAGAGACATTGAGGTACGTACGTATGTTAGTTACAAACTTTTAAAATGGATTTCAAAGCACAAACAGAAACAATTGCTAATACACATAGGTATATGTACATAGTAGATGGAAACATCCCAGCGGGTATTCGATTTGCTGCAGGAGGAGACCGCAGGCAAGGAATTCAAGATTCGTGTGGTTCGGTTAAAGAAAGACTCCGCAAAATGGGCTTCAGGGTAAATTGGTTCAACATTCCTAGAGAGGGCTGTGTGTTGTGCGAAAATTGTCGAAGGGACGGAATGCAACTAACTATCTCTTCAGAGCATTTTCTGTGGAAGTATCGGTAAAACAGGGAGAGGCAGGAGACATTCCTGCAATATTCCAGCGAAACTAATGATTTGGTGATGCTGGCGTCTACTATCAGTTTTATCGCGCGATTGAGGAAGCAATGGTCGTCAAAATTTGAATTCTAGGAGGTGCAACGAGGTCTTAGATGCACCGAACCAGACATGAGAAATAATTCTTGCATCTGTTAAGAAGCCTGGTCGAAGGAAAGCATGCCCGACGAATGGAATCTCAGCATCGTTTGTCCGGTCCACAAGAAAGGAAACCTCTATAACTGCGCCAACTACAGGGGAATCAGTCTCCTTAACATTGCATATAAGATCCTCTCTGCCGTCCTGCGTGAACGCTTGAAACCCTTTGTGGATAATCTGATAGGTTCCTATCAGTGTGGTTTCAGGCCAGGTAAATCTACACTGCGGCAGATCTTAGAGAAGACCCAAGAATACCAAATTGACACCCGCGTATGACAGTGTCCATAGAGACGAGCTATAAGGACTTCCCTCCCAAACTCGTCAAATTGTACAGAATGATAATGGAGAACTCTCGCTGCTCCATTGAGGTCGGTAGCGAATTAACCGAGACCTTTGATGTTAAAAGGAAACGGATGTTTCTTCAACATCGTGCTTGATCATAGGAGACTCACTGGCCAACACAAGAGGTACGATATATTTCCAATTTCCAGCAATTTCTTTGGTACGCGGATGACGTTTACATAATTGGACGAACCCAGCGGGACGTCAATGAAGCGTTCGAAAGCATTGATGCAGAAGCGGCTAAAATGGGTCTTTCGGTTAACATGGGTAAAATGAAACATACATATGCTGTCAACCAAAAAAGACGCACAACACCGACGTCTTGGCCAGAATGTCCTAATTGGCTGCTACAAATTCAAAATGGTCAAGGACTTCGTCTAAGTTAAGAAGCATTTTTGACGACACCAAATAACATATGTATGTGGTCGTTCTAACTGAGATTGCTAGTAAAACACATACCTTAGATGAGCTTAGAGCTTTTCGGTTTCTTAAATGCAATTGCCCTTGATCGACAAAAGCTGCGAGTCAGGGTACGCTTGGAAGACAGAGGACAGCACTGTGTTTTAGAAGCATTAAATTCGACTCTATTTTCTCGTAAGATAGTAAACGAATACATATGTGAAGCTGAGGGTGCAGTTGTCAGCAAAGGAATGGATTAGAAAAAGAGTGTCAGAGACTAAATAGAGCCTTGCGGAACACGAGTATTTAAAAAGTGGATGTCAGACTTTAACCCGTCCAAAACAACTTGAATTGAACGATTTGAAAGGCGTTTTCTGATCCACCGAAGAAGAGTCTCATCGAACCCGACAAAAAGGCTACGTACCAAACTCTGTCAAATGCATACTTTGTGGCAAACCCTGTCAAACCATACCGGTCATTGAGGAGTTTCCGCGATTCAAGATATTTCAATAACTGGCGTTTGATCAACGTTTCTATGACCTTAGAGAGAAGGGATAGGCTGGACAAATGCTGTTTTCCACCGTTGGGAAAGAGTCCAGAAGTGTAAGAAAGGTGAAAAAGCTTACGTAGTGGTTTTGCCAGAAGAACACCTGTTCAGAACTATTGAGTAAATGCCATCTAAGCCAACGGATAGCTTAATATGCGTTCACACTTCATAGAACAGAAAAATATAAGGATAACGCCTATGTCTTACTTGGTAGGTTTATCTCACTTTATTGTGAGACTGGGTGAAGAAGACGTACCTGAAGGAGTCATAAAAAAACATAGCATAAAAAACACTAAATCCAGAAACACATTCAGTCAGACTTTATGACAAAGCGTATTACCTTAGCAGCATCATACAAATCCCACCAAACAAACGTAAGGGCAGCTCCTGGACCAATCTACCAGGAAGCAATGGTCGTCAAAACCCAGATCTATCCAATGCTTTTGCAAAATGTCCATACGAATTAAACAATGAAGAGATTTGGTCGAATAAACATAAGTGAATTGTATAAGTTGGTCGATTTTCAGATTCACGTAGGTCTTTTGGTTATGTACTTGGAACCGCCTATAACCGATGCATACTTTTAGGCGCTACGTTAAAGAAAACTTTCACACACTGGAAATAAGAAAATTCCATACCAAAATTCCTTCTATTAGTCCTATTCTAAACACAACACTTGAGGAACTAGCGTACTACCACAAACTGACGAAATTACTTACAATCTCTCTAACTCAGCGCTCTGGGAATAGGTGGCTTTTCTTTGACATTGCTCTTCCAAGCAAACGACTTCGATTTCGTTAATTTGATCGCCTGATTCATTCGTGGGCTCTTCGTCGCCTTGTAACAAATTTATTTCAGATTCACCTTGACTTTGGATAGAAAATCGTTAGTTTCATGTACACTACACTATTTTCACTACAAGTGGGTATAGTGCATTTAGGTGACCTCTTCTCTAATAAGATGCTCTAAATGATTATAGCAATACTGGGGAAGAGTGCGATATAAGACGCCCTTGAAACGTCTCTCAAGGCGAAAATGGGCCAATGAATTATATGAGAAACTGCCAAACAAACTGCTTATATTCGCGATGATTGAATATGTTGTACTCTTTAACCTACTAGACATGAAGCAATTTAAAAGAATAACAAAATAGGTTTGCAACAAAAAATGTGAAGGAGAAAAACAGGTAAACAAAAGCAATTTATTAAACACAAAGCTTCGCACAAGTCGGGGAATAGGTGTATATTTACATTCTATCCTCTTCAAAGAAGAAGTCTTCATCCGTGTCCGTAAGCATGATTCAAATATGACTAAATCAGCTTCAAACTATTATTTCTCGTTAGATTTGTACGTCGAGAGTACGTCACATACATATGTGCGGGATGGAAAGATCGATTTAACACATCCACCACTCTATTGAGGTCTGTCCAATGTCAGGAGTACACCGCCTTGTCTGATTTACTGAGTTTATAGTAGATCTTGAAGCTTTATTGTCCAGGAATATTTTTGGAAATACGTATTTTTTTAAATAGGCAAATTCCAATTGAAAAACGACTTCCTAAGCAAAGACGTATCCCACCACAGACAGACAGGTTGAAGAAATGTCATAAACTGTCATATTCCAATTAATTTTGTCCAATCGATGTTCTGGGTTGAAATTCGATATTTTGCGCGATGACAGTGGGGTCCCTCAAAAGAAAAATGGCAGAAAAGCTTCGTGCGTATTTTTATTTAAAATGTGAGTTCTGAAATCTCAATGAATTTCGATTTTACATTTTTTTGGTTATATTGGTACACATGTCCCTATCATATGTTAGCATACGCTTTCATTTTATATACTTAGCTTATTTACTTACTTATCACGCCGGCAATCCATGGAGGATCTGAGCCAGAGCTGTTGCTGCCTCCCTTCTTCCAAGTTGTCTTGCATCCGCGGTGAGTTGATCATTATACCGGAGGTTCGGTCTTCTCGAACCAGGAGGCTCGGATTCGAAGACTCTCTTAGCTGGAGCGTTGGTGTTCATGCGTTTGATATGGCCGAGCCAATGTAGTCGACGGATCTTTGCCTTTCGGACTATATTCACATCTTTGTACAGCTCATAGAGTTTGCGGTTATATCATGCTATGCTAGCTGCAAATTTCGTAGCTAGCTCTATGCTTCAAGATTGAGGGTGTCGAATACTCCATGCGATTAGTCTATTTTCACACTCGTACAATGAAAAGTGAACTTCAAGATATAAATATTCTAGAATCCGTTCGTCAAAAACATCAGAAACTCCGTCTCGTTGTCTATACACATACTCATTCACAATGACATTCCAGCTGTCAAACCCGATCTGCTTTCTGCCCTTTATCACCACCAAGGGACAAATTTACTGCCGTACCCGTATAGTTACAAGGGTTCTTAAAGAACTTGACACACACAAATCCGCTAGTCCAGATGGTATTTCCCCAATAATACTGACGAGGTGTTATTCTACGCTAGGAAAATCACTGCGTAAGCTTTTTCACCATTCCTACTCTTCTGGGCTCTATCCGAGTAGGTAAGAAACAGCATTTGTCCAGCCCATTCCCAAAAAAGGCGATTTTTCTCTCTCCAATTACCGACCCATTGCACAAACGTCTCTCCTTTCCAAGGTCATGCAAACGCTGATGAATCGTCAGCTAATGAAAGTCCTTAATGATTGACAGTATGGTTTCCCCGGCAACATATCCACTGGTTCGCTCATCCAGGCGGGCGAGAGCAAAATATTAGCACTTGATATTTCGAACGCATTTGACAGAGTTTGACATGAAGCTCTTTTGTCTAAAATGCGTGCATTCGGGATCGATAACTCTCTTCTTCCATAGAATAAAAACAATCTTTCGAATCATTCAATTCAAGTTGATTTGGATGAATTTAAGTCTGATACTTTCCTTGTAAATGCTGGTGTTCCACAGAGCTCCGTTTTGTCTCCAACACTCTTTCTCATTTTTATAAATGATCTCTTGTCTGTTACTTCTAATCAAATTTCACAAATTTCACTGATCTGGCTACAATTTTGAAGGCATTCATTCGTCCTAAATTGGAGTTGGACGCTCCTGTCTGGTCTGCCGCATCTAAGATATAAAACCGCGCGATAAAGCTCATAGGAGATTCCAGCATCATTGTTTTACCGTTACTTTTATCAAAAGTCCTCTGATGAAATAACCAGTTGCTTTTCGCCCCCTTGAATGAAAAAGCTTCTCGACTCACGCCGTTCGGAATCGGCATTAAGCTGTAGGTCCCTCTCACCTGCGTGAACACACAACATGGGTGTGTGGTTTGGCTCTGGTCCTTCATGGGCTGTAACGCCACCAAAGAAGAAGAAGATTCCGCCCCCTTCAAAACTTCTCCCGCGATACACGCTTCTCTCGGAATGCTCACAATTTCAATTTGAAGCCCGTTTTCGGTCGTACTGTCAAATATAGAGATTCATTCAAACGAAATTCACGAATGTGGAACACGCTACCTCGTTCAGCCTTCCCACCTCAATACAACATGCAAATATTTAAGACAACAAAAATAAAAATCCGCTGGTCCAGATGGTATTTCGCCAATAGTTCTGAAGAATTGTTCTTTTACGCTCACAAGACCACCGCGTAAGCTCTTCCATCTATTTTACTATTCGGGGCTCTTCCCGGGTATATGGAAAACAGCATTTGACCAGCCCGTCCCTAAAAAGGCGAAACTTCATCTCCAACGTCCTACCGACCAATATTACTTACGTCCCTTCTTTCCAAGGTCATGGAATTGCTGACAGCTACAGGTCGACTGGTAATTCGATGGCATGCCTCACCGTAAAGTAGAATCAATCTCTGCGCATCTCTAGTGAAAGTGAGACCGTTGCACTTGATATCTCAGAGGCAGAGTCTGGCGTCGGGCTTTTTTTTTCGAAAACGCGTGCTTATGTGATCGATGAGTCTCTTCTTGAATGGATTAGAAACTCCCTTCCGAATTGTTCGATTCCAATTATTTTGGAGGGTTTTTCAATTTGCAGTGGTCAACATCATCGACCGCCGAGCGGAAGGTTTATGGTTCAAATTCGCTTCATAGCCAAGAAAAATAGTAATTCCTATACGGACAAAAAGTATGCAACGCAGTTGTGAATGGAAAGTGACCACACGTACTGCTGCAAGCATAACACTCACAGTATATGGTCAACCGAAATTCATTTTCTGCGTATGCAATACTAAAGTGCTTGAACGAATTACTACGGACTATAACCAACGCGGAATTTGGTCGGCTCTCGTCCTATCTAGGTCTAGGACAGCCACCCCTGAGAGTAGTGAACGAACATCAACGACCCCAACCACTGCACTCCCTTCAGGTTGTGTGTGTTAATACATCATAAGAGAATATAAAAACTATTGAACCTGCGCGAGTCTCTAAAAAAAAAAAAAATTAATTTAATTAATGCGGTTGTACCCTAAGGTTCCGTTTTGTCTACGACTCTCTTCCTAATATTTATCAGTGATATTTGGTCTCTGATCACTATCTGCTATCTATATACAATTGTCATCTTACCATTTTAAGAGAAACCATTCCAAATCATAACAAATCCCGCTTCCGAAGTTTACAATAGTTTCACTAGCTCAATCTCTTCTCGTGCCAATTTATGGAATAACCTAACGGTTCATCAACGTTGACCTTTTTTTTGTCACTAAATAGTACATTTTTCCATTGCCTTTTAGCGAAGTCCAATACTGTCGTCTTTTCTGAAAACTATAGTTTCTTTCAACGGTTTTTGTACGTGTTTCGGGCTTGATGAGCCTGATGAGCTTGGGCTAGTTGAGCAATGTAGAATGGGAAAAGACTAGTTAAGTCTTTGTTTTTTTATCCCTGCGGACCTTGAGATTTAAACTTGCAAATTAATACGATCGGCTGTCCCACCTGCCGACGAAATTGGATCCGCGCTTTGCATAATTTCGTGAGAAGTGCATGTTGTGCAATTCACGGTCACACATCCACTGGAGTTTGATCACAGGTGCCTTGAGTCTGCGTGGGAAATGCGAATTCGGCAGTTAGTTTTAAGTTATGAAAAATAGTGTTAGGAACATTTTGAGTCAGTCGAGTACGGATAGGCGAAGAGCAGGCATTGTTGAAAGAATAAAAATAGATATAACGTTTTAACTCCTTGTTTGATATACCAGAGCCAGTGGTCGGCTCTGTAGAACAAATTTTTTTGAAAAAACCTCAACATAAAGCTTTAACTGGCGCCCGAGCAGGGACCAGCCGCGTTGTGCCTGTGTAAAAAAAAGAAAAACGCCGCAAATTAGAACGACACTTGTGCGTGTGTAAAAAAATAAAAAAGAGCGAACTTGTAGAATCGCCTGAGGAATAAAAATTGGAATTGAAACTGAAATTATAGAATAAATAAAAATATATTTTAAAATTGATCTAAACGGGAAGAGAAAACTCCCTGCCAAAGTGAATCAAAAATAATATCCTGTTACGAAATTTAATCCCACACCGAATAGGGTTCGCACCACTGGATTGCGATAAACTACAGTTGTCCTTTTTATCCGAATTAAATCACACACACTTTTTGGTTATTTCACCACAGATCAATTATCTGTGCAGCTTCACCACTTTTCTTTACTATCCAAAACCTATTGAACACTTTAAGGGAGGGAGGGAGCGAGCAAACAGAGCAAAGAAGTTGATCGCGTTTAACATGGCAAACGCCAGCTTCGATCTCTGTCCCTGCTCAATCCAAGTTGACACACAGCCTCCGCGTGGCCCCCCCTGGATAGCTAACCTGGCACCCGCCAGGTAGTGAACCAATGTGTGCAGCGACCCAACCCTTGTTCCTGGGGAAAGAGGAACCTGGCCCTCCAGGTTGGGGGTTGTGCCTAGGGGTAACATCCCTATCACGTAAAAACCTACTTGTTCCGAAACGACAACAAGCCTCGGATACGGACGGATACAAAGCTGACGACCCCTGCAAACGACTAACGGACTTGAGAGTCTGCACCTGGAATGTGAGGTCCGTTAACAGACCGTGTGCAGGCGATCAATTGGAGCAAACCCTCAACTGCTATAAAACAGATATAACCGCACTCCAAGAAGTGCGATGGGATGGACCAGGCAAAAAACGGATGAAAAACTGCGACATCTACTACGGGAACTGTTACAAGGAGAACAAACAGCGCCTATTCGGGTGCGGATTCGTTATTAGAGGAAGACTCCGACAAAAAGCCTTAAGCTTCTGAGATGTAAGCGAACGCCTCATAACAATCCGCATCAAAGCTAAATTTGGAAACATTAGCTTAATATGCGCTCACGCCCCAACGGAAGAAAAGGACGATCGACTCAAAGAAGAATTCTACGATCTCCTAGACAGAACATATGCCCAATGTCCCAGCTACGACACAAAGATAGTCCTAGGAGATTTTAATGCAAAACTGGGCAAGGAGGACATATTTGAGTCGATCATAGGAAAGCATAGCCTCCATAACACCACATCCGACAACGGATTAAGGCTAATCGATTTCCTAGCGGGGCGTAACCTCCTTGTAGCAAGCACGCGATTCCCCCATCTCAACATCCACAAGGGTACCTGGCGGTCTTGTGATCAATCGACCATCAACCAGATTGATCATATTGCGATCGACGCCAGAACGTCACCATGGGCGGATATAACTTTGAAGTGGTCAAGGAATTCGTCAACCTTGGCTCACTGATTACCAGCGACAACAACACCAGCGCTGAGATAAAACGCAGAATCACTCTTGCCAACCGCTGTTTCTTTGGGCTCAAGAGGCAATTGAGAAGTAGAGCCCTCTCTCGGAAAACCAAGGTGACACTATATAAGACCTTGATCATCCCAGTCCTCCTTTACTTGGACCTTAACAAAAGCGGATGAAGATGCCCTTGGTCGTTTCGAGAGGAAAATTCTGCGCACTATCTATGGTCCCGTTTGTTCAAACGGTGTATGGAGGAGAAGATATAACGAAGAACTGTACGGGTTGTACAGCGACATCGGCCTGGTACGACGTCTACGGATACAGCGTCTAAGGTGGCTAGGCCATGTAGAGCGCATGGAAGATACAGCTCCGACCCGAAAAGTCTTCGAATCCACTCCGGAAGGAAGGCGCGGCAGAGGACGGCCGCCTCAGCGGTGTCGCACGCAGGTGGAAAGGGACCTCAACCAACTGGAAGTGCGGCACTGGAAACAGCTGGCCAAAGACCGTGCCGGCTGGAGACGCTTGTTGGTTGAGGCCCAGGTTCACCACGGACTGTAGCGCCACCTAAGTAAGTAAGTATTCCGCCCCTCCAACATTTCTCCCGCAATACACGTCTCTCTAGGAATGCTCACCAATATACTCTGAAGCCCGCTTTCGGACGTACTGTCAAATATAGAGAATCTTTCATTAACCGAACCACACGAATCAGGAACTCCCTGCCGGATTCGGCTTTCCCCCCTCATTGCAACATGCAAGCATTTAAGATCAATGTCGATCGGCATCTCCTCTATTCCTCCTCCTCTCTACCTTCTGCCCGCACTGTGTCACCGACATAATAAGGTTATTAAACCTTGAGTGCGCGCAAATTATTAAAAAAAAAAACTGCGGGACCGTTTTTGTCTAGCCTATAAGTTGGTGCATTTTAAAAAGAACTCTTTGGCACCACTGCATGCCGGCATACCTGCGGCCGTGTTACCCGTCAATCGATTGCGTTACGTTATGGCAAACGTCAATACCATCCGTCGCACAGTCATACATCTCCTCCACTCCAAAGCGAAGAAAAAAATCCATTGGGTGTGTTGTATATTCGTGTATACCGTGGTGCGTGTTTTTCTTTTTGGTCGTCTCCCACTTTCAGACAACAGGAAATTCTTAGCCCGAAAGAAAGTCGAAAGAAAATTCTTCATCCAATATACCAATAATCGCCAGCTGAGTGAATTCTAAATACTTTACATAATGGGCCTTAAAGGATGTCAAATTCAACTGGACAATCCATGGAACACCTACTACGCTGGCCAGACCATTAGCGGACAGGTTAATTTAACGTTTGATTCGCCGAAGAAAGTCCGAGGTAAGATAGAAGTAAAAAAAAACGAAGAAGTATTTAGCATTAGGTATCTTGAAAATGAACTGAGACAACCTCATTGCGGGTGGTACGAAAATGTCTGTTTAAAGTTGAGGGAGGTTGTTAGAAAAAAGGGTGGTGGCGGCCAGCATTTGTCCTGGTGGGATTTATTCTAATATGGATGCTTTCGAAGAGGGAGAGAGCGAGAGAGAGCCGATATTTATATGAAACATGAAATCTTAAACTAAAATTTCGATTTATCTTCGACTTCTCGGTTAGGATGGGATGCATGCATCATCATGAGATTTGAGAATGAAATTTTCACAAGTCGCCCGTTAGTTGAATACAAATGAGATAAGAGACGAACAAAAATGTACGGAATGTGAATATATTTGAGAAAGACAAGGCAATTGGGGCATTGTATGCTTACGTTCTACATTATTTTAGTATTTGATCGGCTCTGCTACTTTGGTCCGGGAGATTTTCGCCCCGTACGCGTGCACACGAAAATAAAAAAAAAGAACTGGCTTTAGCGTAGCAATCAATGACATCATGCATATTTATTTGTCTTACGAACTATTTGCTGGATGGTACATAGGGGCGTCATTGCTATTTGAAGTGCATCGCGTGCTGTGCGAATAAAGCAGTTGTTTTGTTTAACAATTGTCGCAAAATTGTGTTTCATTCCACTTTGATTTTATAGAGTCGTGACGTACACAGTTTCGCAAATGTAGTCTCGAAATATTCAACCGAAATAATGAGTCGGACAGAGCTGGGACGTCTGGGAACCAGGGTACGGGGGCTTTGTTGGCTAGATAAATCTCTTCCGGATCCTTCCGTGGTATTCT
The DNA here is from genome assembly GCA_951905685.1 of Eumerus sabulonum. Classification (NCBI taxonomy): domain Eukaryota; kingdom Metazoa; phylum Arthropoda; class Insecta; order Diptera; family Syrphidae; genus Eumerus; species Eumerus sabulonum. Next base: position 1,084,847 of record OX645060.1, on the reverse strand, counting down.
CATTTCTAAAAGTAATACATTTCTAAACAGTTGCAATGAATCTATTATGGAGACAATATTAAACAATTCAATAAAGGACATTGGGCGTTGAGATATCACCCCCACACCTTTAACCTTCCGTCTGAAGCAGAATGCAGAAACCGTGGTTTATGTATTCCATCCTGAACTTCAGTAGAAAGGATGATGGTCTCCAGGCCTACTTGTCTGGCTGGGTTTAGTACCAGTTCATGAATAATAAGTCAGGAAAATAGGTTAGGTTTTAGGTGGGTGGGTGCCCTATCGACCAAGGGTCAAGGCTCACTTAGACTACGAGGAGTCCATTGTGTCCGGTTAACGCCTAACCCGTAGAAACCTAAAAAATGTCCGTTGAGCTCAAACACTTAGATGCGATAGACACCTGAGTAGTCTGTTCAGCCCAATGGTACCTACCTCTGCTAGTCTCGAAAGGAAGTGACTTTCAAGGAATATGTTCGCTTTTTTGGGCTAGTGCTGAGTATTCGCACAGTAGGTGACGAATGGATTCAATTTCCTTTTCGTCTCTGCAGCTTCTGCAAAAGTCCTGGTGGGGCTAGCCTAGTATGGCTGCATGGTAGGATATCATGCGGTGCCCAGTGTTGGCACCGACTGCAAATCGAATATTCCCACGACTGAACTTTAGCAGCCTTTCTGTTCTTTTCTTATCATAGACGGGCCATGCTGATCTTGCCGTTGCGCATTTATTGGTCATTTATTGGTTTTCACTATTAGCTCTGTCTCTGGCGTTTTAGCCTTGGTTGGGATCTGCGCGAATTTGCGCCTGATTCTAATCTAACAAGCTCGTCCGCCTTCTCATTTCCGGAACTATTCACATGACCTGGTACCCAGCAGTGGTTCGCATGACATCTTATATTTCCTCTAACCTCTCTTTGCAGAGTTTGACGAGCTTGGATCTTATCCTAGTTGCCTGCAGAGCGTTAATGGCTGTCTGGCCGTTAACATACATATGTAGATGTTGATCCTTTTTCTTGAGAGGTTTTCTCTAAGAATCAGGTCCGCGGCCTGTTTGATTGTGAAGACCTCAGTCACCATCAAGTCTATAGGAGCGATTTATTTCATGAGATTCGAAATAGACCACAACCACCACCAGACTATAGATTAGAATATGTTTTACCACCGCTGTCTATAACCAATATACCACTTTCGGTTTGAAGCTCCGTGTTTTTCCAAAAGCTATTTTGCACGAACATAGTGCCACGTAGGCTTGCATGGTTCTTTTGTTAATGTTGTCCTTCCAGCTAAGCTTGGAGTCTAGGATTATGCCAAAATATTTGGCAGATTTTCTGGGGATCAAATCGATACCATTCGTACGGGGGTAAGTGAATATTGGTATAGATCCTCTCCTTCTGAAGAGAACTATCTCGGTTTTCGTCGGGCTTACGCCCAGGCCTCGCCCTTTGACCCAGTTATTAACTAATATCAGTGCATAACTTAGTCTTTCGCTGAGGACCTGAGGAAACTTCCCAGATATTAGAATGGCAATATCAGCATAGGCCGTGATGTTAAAACCATCCGCCTCTAGAATTTTTACCATTCCGTCGACCACAAGGAGCCATAGGAGAGGTGATAGAACCCCACCTTGCGATGTACCCCGATTTACCACTCTTCCGCTTACTCCTCCCATCGCCGAATTTATTATACGAGTACTTAGCATTAGTTCGATCCGTCTATATGTTCTCGGCTTTATTGACCCAGTACTGACGTTATTAAAGGCACCCTCAGTGTCTAGAAAGGCGCCTAGAGTAAATTCTTTGGCATTGAGTGCCTTTTCTATCGTATAGATTATCCTGTGAAGAGCAGTATCTGCCGATTTACCCTTTATTTACGCGTTGAGTGATTGTGACAGATAGCTGTCACAATTTCATCTCTTATGTGCGTCGATTAATCGTTCCAGCGGCTTCATAAGGAAGGGGGTTAGACTAATAGGCCTATAATACTTTACAGTTGCGTGATTGACTTTTCGCGACATGGGGTATGAAAACCACCCTAACTTCCCTCCACGCTTGTGGAACGTATCCCATCTTGAGGCACTAGGATTAAATGCGCTTCAGCCATTGAATAAAACCGTCAATTCCTGGCGCCTTGTAGGGGTCAAACCAATTGACTGTCCATAGGATCTTTTTCTCTGTAACATTCTTGTCGATTGTTTCACGTTCATTGCATTTCCTTGGGAATGCGTCTGCCGAATTGAAAGTTCCTGCATTTTCATAGCCAGGGAAACTACATTTTAATAGGGTATCGAGCACGCTCTCATCAGGTCTCTTAATAGAGGATCTCTGTAAGGGAACTTTGGCAAGGACCTTTCTCAGACGAGCCTCATCGGTACAGGATTCAATAGAGCCACATAAGCTAACGGCTGTTAAGCAGCCGTTTAACATTTGATCATTCGATGGCCCCCTCTCTTGCGAGGTTCCCGCTATGTCTAGAGATACTTAGCCGCTCCGCTTTTTTTTCCATTCCACCATGGTGGGTGATTTCTTTTACTGGCTCGTCCGTTGGAACAGGACCGGTTTAATTTAGTGGTGAGGTTTAATATCATTTTATCGATGTCTTCTATGGAGTTGGGATTCCTTTCCGGAAGTCGATTAACGGTCTTAGACAGCTACGCATTAAACGTCTGCCAATTCACCTTCCGCGGGTAATTATAGTTGTAGTTACTTATGTTTTTACTTCAGCTCTAGCTGCTATTTTGATTTAAATTACATATTAAGTGTGTTTTAATTGCCAGGAATTACAATTCGCTTCTTGGGCGAAGCCAATACCGAGTGGACGGAATCAAAACGTGTCACGAACAGTGAGGGAAAGGATGAATCCGAGACCGAGCATTTGACTGGACATGAAGAATACTTTCAAATACAGTATTACTTGCTAGGTGGCAAGAATAGTAAGTTTATTATTGATTTAATTGCATTCACTTAAGTTATATGTATCAATAACAACATTTATTCAGGTTCGGAAATTGAACTGCCAAGTGGCACTCACAATTATCCGTTTACATGTGCTCTTCCTCCTACACTACCATCTTCGTTCGAAGGTGAATTTGGCCATGTTCGTTATACAATCAAAGTGACTCTTGATCGTCCATGGAAGTTCGATCAGGATATGAAAATGGCTTTCACTGTCATTTCTCCGGTTGATTTGAATTTAAATCCAAGGGTTAAGGTAAAGTTGGCAAATATCCATACATTCTTGAACTTGTTGTAATATTATTTACATTTTCGATTAAAGGAACCCTTCAAACTGGAGTTAGAGAAATCGTTTTGCTGTTTTTGTTGTCGTTCAGGTCCGTTGTCAGTAATCGTTAATCTTCCAGTGACCGGTTTTGTATCCGGTCAGATCATACCAATCACTTGCGAGTGTGATAACGCTAGCAATGTCGGTATCACTTTGGTAAAGTTCATCCTACGTAAGGTGATTGCATTTCATACAAATCAACCGCGTCGTGAAACTAAAAAGGATAAGATAACAATATCAGAGTTGAGTGTTGGGCCCGTTGGCCCTACTGAGTCAAGAACATGGACTCAGCAGTTAGAGATTCCACCACTACCACCATCGAGTCTATTAAATTGTGGAATTATCGATTTAGACTATCAATTACATGTAAGCTTAACGAACGAATGCATGAATGGGGTTTAAGTGAGAACGTTTGTTATTCTAGGTGGAAGTTGATGTTAGTGGTCCGCATAGAAATCTGACCGGGAATATACCGATAACATTGGGAACTATTCCGTTGGCTTCATTCAAGTCGCCAGCACCCTACACAGATGTTCCTCCTCCAGAGGATCCATCTATGGCACCAACTCAACCGGTAAGTCCGGCTAGTCCTCCAAATGGAGCTGGCGGTGCTTTAGGCTGGAATGTGGCCGACAGTGCTGGAGGACAACTCTATCCTAATATTCGTAAGTTCTGGAAATTATTAAATTTCCCAACAAATAACACTCTACATCCGATTGTCATTTCAGCTCCACCACAATTCTCTGAGAGTCAATTCAGGGCATCTACTCTACACAACAAAGACGATTCTGAACACACTCAACTTCTCGACACTAGCTTTGCTCCACGGTATCCAACGTTCCAATTTAATCCAAGTGCTCCACCAGCCAATTTCTAAAGTGCTATTACCATTTTGTCCCCAAGAGTGTTATGCGCCCACGAATGTGGGATAGTAAACGAAACTCATACACTAAGAGAAAAGTAAAGCGCACAAGTAATACAATATACATACATGCATATACACATAAACATATATTTTTTTATAAATGAAGAAAGTAAATGAAAAGACGAAGTCACAAATCTAATTTTACTCGTACAACATAAGCGCTTTTTTTATTTTTATTTACAATTAAAATATTTTATTGAAAGATAGGTGCTGTGATCGGAATTGTCATCACAATTTGTTTCAACATTTATTTTCCAATGATACGTTGGCTCTGCGTTTACTACTCGCTGTTTTTCTTATGTTGTTGCAATATTTTTTCTTTTTCTTGTTTTTTGTTTTTTATGTCTACAACACTGGATATGTACTTGGCGAGTTATAATGCGGAAAGACGAAGATTTTTATTTCGTTTTTTTGGTTTTTTTCTTCTTAATTTTTTTGGCTTCCGTCCAAGTTAACTTTAGTTTGCTTCTTTGAATCTCAGTCTCTGCAAACACATATTAACAAGAAGAAACAATATTCTACTTATACATACATTTATTAAATGAATCTAACTATAAACATAAACTTATATGCATTAACGAACACTTTTGTTTAGAGATATAAAGATACAGAACATGAGTGCCTAAACACAAACCTTTTTTACATGTTTTATTGTATAAGAAAGTAAAGTGTAACTTAAAGGAAACAAATTAATGAATGAAACGAAAACAAACAAATCGATCGGGTGGTAACTGTGTCAAAATTACTTTATTTCGCTAGTCAATTTATCGGGAATGCGCTGTGGGGGGGAACATTAAACAAAACAGTGTATGCATTTGAGCAGCTCTCATTTGTAATTGCAATGAAAGGTGTTTGAGACATTTACAAAGAATTTTATATACTCTATTGGGCTTTTTGAATGTATCGATAATGCTTTTCTATCTTGTCACTATGGCATGCAATGCTCTGTATTCAAAAAACAAAAAAAAAAGAATCTTATTCATAATTTTGTACCGGATCTATACAAATAAAGAGATGAATTACAATTAATTTTGTGTTTTTTATTTTGACGTGATACCTTTTTTTTTTTTTTATTTGCGCGCACTCAAGGTCTAATAACCTTATTATGTCGGTGACACAGTGCGGGCAAAAGGCAGAGAGGAAGAAGAATAGAGGAGATGCCGATGGACATTGATCTTAATTGCTTGCATGTTGCATTGCGGGGGGAAAACCGAATCCGGCAGGGAGTTCCAGATTCGTGTGGTTCGGTTAATGAAAGATTCTCTATATTTGACAGTACGTCCGAAAGCGGGCTTCAGAGTATATTGGTGAGCATTCCTAGAGAGCCGTGTATTGCGGGAGAAATGTTGAAGGGGCGGAGTGCAACTGGCTATTTCGTCAGAGCATTTTTGGTGGTAGTAACGATAAAACAGGGAGAGGCAGGTAACATTCCTGCGGTGTTCCAGCGAGTCTAATGTTTTGGTAATGCTGGAGTCGCCTATCAGTTTTATGGCTCGTTTTTGTATTCTGTCTTGTAGGTGCAGTGAGGTCTTGGAAGCACTGGACCAGTAGAGCGTTAAACTCTAATTTGGGGCGAATGAACGCCTTATAGATTGTAGCCAGATCTAAGGGTGAGAAATAATCCTTGCGTCTGTATAAGAAGCCTAGGCATTTCGCAGCATTCTTGGCGACGCTGAATATATGGTCGTTCCAATTAAGATTGTGAGCAACACCCGTACCCAGGATGGAAAGCTTTTCAAGTTCGGAGATGCAAGTGTCATTCATGGATAGTGGCTGCGGGTTAGTTATACGCTTTAACGACAAGAGACAGCATTGTGTTTTGGATGCATTCAATTCCACTCTATTGTTCTTACCCCATTGGATGATGCTGTCGATATCGGAATTTAATGAGCTTAACATACGCTGCCGCTCATTATCTACAACCGAAGTGCAGGGTCGTAAACTGGTGAACGAATATGAGAAGCTGAGGGTACTGTCGTCAGCGAAGGAGTGAATTGGATTAGAAGTAACAGACAAGAGATCATTTATAAAAATAAGAAAGAGTGTCGAAAACAAAACGGAGTCCTGGGGAACACCGGCATTTACAAAGTGAGTATCAGACTTGAATCCGTCCAAAACAACTTGAATTGAACGATTCGAAAGGTAGCTTCTAATCCATTGAAAGAGAGACTCATCGATCCCAAAAGCACGCATTTGCGACAAAAGGGCTTCATGCCAAGCCCTGTCAAATGCTTTCGAAATATCCAGTGCAACAATTTTGCTTTCACCTGCTTGGTGAAGCGAGTGATTCCACTTTTCAGCGAGAAATGCCATCAAATCACCAGTGGATCTGTTGCTGCGGAAACCGTATTGGCGGTCATTGAGGAGTTTCCGTGATTCAAGATATTTCATAAGCTGACGGTTAATCAGCGTTTCCATGACTTTGGAAAGGAGGGACGTTAGTGCAATGGGTCGGTAGTTGGAGGGAGAAGATGATTCGCTTTTTTTGGGTATAGGCTGGACAAATGCTGTTTTCCACCTACTCGGAAAGAGCCCAGAGGTGTAGGAAAGGTGAAAAAGCTTACGCAGTGGTTTTGCCAGCGTAGAAGAACACCTCTTCAGAACTATTGGGGCAATACCATCTGGATCAGCGGATTTGTGTATATCGAGGTCTTTAAGAACCCTTGCGACTGTACGAGTGCGGAAGTGGATTAGTCCAATGGTAGAATTGACGCACTCTAGTACAGGCGGAGACAAAGTACAGGCTGGCAGCTGAGAACTGGTTTCAAAATGGGCAGCAAGTAGGTTAGCTTTGTCTAAGGGGGTGACAGCTGGAATGTCATTGTGGATGAGCGTCGGTATAGACGACTTAGTTGAGTTTTTTACGTTTTTTACAAACGACCAGAAACTTTTGCTACCTTTGAGACATTGAAGGATTTTACGCCTTAATTTTTGGTCGGATTGGAATTTAATCCGTCGAATGTGGGTGTTGCAGTCATTTCTGACTCGTATGTACTTTTTTCGGCTTTCCTCAGAACTGTTTGCCTTGTAGGCCCGAAAACTTAGCTCCCTGAGCCTAATGGCCTCTTTGCAGCTCGAGTCAAACCACATATTATCCTTAGGCCTGATGCTTTTAATCTTGCTGGGAATAAAATTTGCCATGCCGATTCGGATAGTGTTTACGATAATATCAGTTGCGGCGTCCACGTCATTGTCGAGGAAGCACAACGAGCAGTTAAAGATCCGAAAGAAGTTGTTAAGGCCGCACGAGTTGGCTTTCTCGTATAGCCATAGTGTTCTCTTAGGAGCTTTTTCTTTAACTGGATGGTGGGAGCTCGAGAAATTTGCTGATGTCATGCAGTGGTCAGACAAGCCTAAGGGTTCCAATACATCGATCGTGTATTTGTCAGGCTGAGAGGTAAGAAACAAGTCCAGTGTGTTGGCGGTATGACCAGCAACATCGGGGATACGTGATGGCTCATTCACAAGTTGAGTTAAGTGATTTAACTCAGCAAAAATTTCAACATACCTTCCTTCGGGTGTTGTCTGTCCAGAATGTCGAAGCCACTGAGAATTGTGTACATTGAAATCGCCCGCTAAAACGATTTCAGTGCGAGGGAACAGGGAAACAATTCTTTGGATGGAATCAGACAGTGCGTCGAATGCATCAAATGTTGCAAACTTACTTATCAGGCCAGCGATCCATGGAGGATCTGAGCCTGAGCTATAGCTGCCTTCCATCCCTGACGGTCCCGGGCACGCTGCTTCCAGTTGTCATGACCAAGATGTCTTACATCCGCGATTACTTGGTCTTTATACCGGAGGTTCGGTCTTCTTCTCGAACCAGGAGGCTCGGAGTCGAAGACCCTCTTAGCTGGAGCGTTGATGTCCATGAGCTCGATGTGGCCGAGCCAATGTAGTCGACGGATCCTTGCCTCCCGGACTACATCCACATCTTGGTACAGCTCGTAGAGTTCGCGGTTGTGTCTTCTTCTCCATTCACCTTCCTCACAGACAGGACCAAATATCCGGCGCAGAATTTTTCTTTCGAAAGAACCCAAAATCAGCTCCGCTGTCCTGCTTATCGTCCAGCTTTCGGCTCTGTACAGCAAGACTGGCAGAATGAGCGTTTTGTAAAGCATGACTTTGGTCTTTCGAGTGAGGAGTATTGACCCCAGTTGTTTGGACAAGCCGAAGTAGCAGCGGTTGCCAAGGGCGGTTGTATGCGGGATCTCCACTGTGGTGTCATTTGTGGAATTACGTTTGCCCCGAGGTAGACAAACTCCTTAGCTACCTCGAAATTGTAGCTGTCAATTGTTATATTTTGTCCCAGGTGGTGAGCGACGGATTGGCTTTTGCTTGACAACATGTATTTCGTTTTGTCCTCCTTGATCTTAAGACCAACTCGATTCGCCTGTTCTTCAATCGCCGAGAATGCTTCCACAATGCCACGGCGAGAACACGCGATGATGTCTATATCATCCGCGTATCCAAGCAGCTGGATGGACTTGTAAAAGATAGTGCATTCCCCGTTGACGCCTGCCCGTCGCACTATCTGCTCCAGCACCAGGTTGAAGAAGTCACATGACAGCGCATCTCCTTGCTGAAATCCGGTGCATGTTTCGAATGGTTCCGAGGTCCTAGAACCGAGTTGCACGGTGTATCGCGTGTTTTTTAGCGTGGCGCGACACAACTGGATCAGTTTTACCGGGATCCCGAATTCGGCCATCGCCCCAAACAGTGCTTCACGATGAATGCTGTCGTATGCGGCTTTGAAATCGATGAAAAGATGGCGTGTATCGATTCGAAACTCGTTGGTCTTTTCCAGGATTTGTCGAAGTGTGAAAATTTGGTCTATAGTTGATTTGCCGGGCCGGAAGCCGCACTGGTAGCTGCCGATTAGTGCAGTGCAAAATGGTTTTAGACGTTCACACAATACGCTGGACAGGATCTTGTATGCGACATTGAGCAGGGATATACCTCTATAGTTCTTGCATGAGGTAGGATCGCCTTTTTTGTGGATGGGGCATATAGAGCTGGTATTCCAGTCGTCGGGCATGCTCTCATCTTCCCAAACTCTGCAGATGATCTGGTGCATGCTCCCTACCAGAACATCGCCGCCAGCCTTGAAGAGCTCTGATGGCAAGCCATCTGAGCCTGCGGCCTTGTTGTTCTTCAGCTTCTGAATAGCTGTGCCGACTTCTTCGATGCTGGGTGGGAGGACTACTTCAGCGGCTGGAGTTGGGATTTCGCGGTCCCTACCACTCTCTCTTGGTCATGCTCGTTAAGCAGCTGCTGGAAGTGCTGCTTAGATACATCCACTATTCCCTGCGGGTCGGTGACAAGATTACCCTCGCAGTTTCGAAGAGCCAGGGTGCCCTTTTTGAAGCCTCCTGCGAGGCCTTTGGCTTTCTTGTAAAAGGCTCGTATTTTATGTTTATCCCTAGACTCCTCGATATCCTTGAGGTGGGAGGCTGCGAAGATTCTTTTCTTTTGTCGCAGTAGTTTCTTCTCTCGGTACTCTTCTCGTGCTGCCCTGGTTTTCCTCTGCAGCGCCTTTTGGTACGCCTCGTCGGTTGCTGCCTTTTTCTGCTCACACTCGCCATCATACCACGGGTTTCTTGTCGGGGGTGTTAGGTATCCTAATGTGGTTTCGGCTACTTCCTGAATGGCTGAGCGGCAATGCAGCCACATATTATTGGCATTTGTGTTCGACGTAGGCATACCGCAGAGTCTTTCGCTCAGCTGCTCCCTGTAGACTCTGGCAACCTCCGGTGTGCTCAGGCGCCCAATGTCGAATCTCCTCCTGATGGGCTGGTGCAGCTTTCTAACATTGGACAGTCGAGCTCTGAATCTTGCTGCTACGAGGAAGTGGTCAGAGTCGACATTTGCCCCTCTGAATGTTCGCACATCCAGGATGTTTGACGCGTGCCTTGCGTCAATGAGCACATGGTCGATTTGGTTGGCGGTTCGACCGTCCGGAGATCGCCAGGTTGCTGTGTGGATTCGCTTGCGAGGGAATCTTGTGCTACTTATCATCGCATTACGAGCTGTCGCAAAGTCAGCGAGTCGGAAGCCGTTATCTGTTGTTGTATCGTGGAGGCTGTACTTTCCGATCACTCCGCCAAGGAAGTTTTCCTTTCCGATTTTGGCATTGAAGTCCCCGAGCACGATTTTTACATCGTACTCCGGACAAGCTCCGTAGGCGTTGTCCAGGAGGTCATAGAAGTCCTCCTTGATAGGGTCTTCAGCCTCGTCGGTAGGGGCGTGTGCACATATAAGGCTGATGTTATAAAATCTGCCTCTGATGCGGATCACAGCCAGGCGATCACTTATAGGTTTAAGGTCGAAGACCTTCGACCTTAACCGCTTTCCCACGACAAATCCGCATCCCAGTAAGTGCAACCTTTTGTGACAGCTGTAATAAATGTCGCAATTTTTCTTTCTAATCATACCGTTTCCTATCCAGCGTATTTCCTGGACCGCAGTAATATCCGCCTTGTATTGCGTGAGGATTCCTTCTAGTTTATGAGCAGCTCCGGGAGTGTACAGGGTTCTGACATTCCAGGAGCATACTCGCAAATCGTGTTCCTTTTTCGTGCGTTGTTGTCGTCGAGTATCCGTCCGTGTATCCGAGGCATCTTGCTCATTCATAACTTTAGCTTTTTTACGTGGGCGGATTGTTAGCCCGCCGCACAACCGCCATTCTGGTCGAGGTTTTTTTCGCTGCATACGTTTGTTCACCTCCCAACGGTTGTTGAAGAGGCTATCCAGAGGGCGCCGCGAGGAGGCCGTATGCCAACTTGACCCGGGCATTTAAACAAGGATCGTTGCTGGCATCTCGCCAGGTTGAGAGCAATCAACAACTTTACCCTGTATGTCCGAGCCCATGCCCCCCCGGTTTGCTCATTACCGACCTTAATGGAGCAGCGAGAATTCTCCATTGTCATCCTACACAGTCGGACGAGTTTGGCAGGGATGTTAAAACTAGACATGGGTTTATATAGTTCATCTCTATTCAAGGCTATGCAGCCTTAAAATTGACGAAGAGGTGGTGAGTGTCGATTTGGTATTCCTGGTCTTCTCAAAGATCTGCCGTAGCGTGAATATTTGGTCCATTGTGGATTTACCTGGCCTGAAACCACACTGATAAGAGCCGATCAGGTTATCCACAAACGGTTTCAGGCGTTCACACAATACGGCAGAGAAGATCTTATATGCGATGTTAAGGAGACTTATTCCCCTATAGTTGGCGCAGTTATAGGGGTCTCCTTTCTTATGGACCGGGCAAACGATGCTGAGATTCGATTCGTCGGGCATGCTTTCCTCCGACCATACCTTGTGAATGAGATCATGCATGCACCTTACCAGCTCTTCTCCAGCCGCTTTAAGAAGCTCGGCAGACAGGCCGTCTGCGCCCGCGGCTTTATTCGACTTATGTAAGTCTCGATATCGTTATTTTGACTTCTTATAGGTCGGGTAGACGGAATTCTCTTACATCGTCGTCCATTACGAACGGATAGTTCTGCCCGACAGCGGTGTCTTGTCTGTCACCCCGTTATACAATCTGCAAAAGTGGTGTTTCCAAATCCTCAGCATCGACTATGATTCTATTACTAGTTCTCCATTTTCATCTCTGCAGGCCGTGAGAACGCCCAGCCAGCCAGACCACCTAGCCAAGTTCGAACGCCTATATAGACCGCCAAGTCAGAACGCCCAGCCAGGCCACCTAGCCAGATCGCCCAGTCAGACTGTCGAGCCAGAACGCCCAGCCATCCAGACCACCTAGTCCGACCGCCTAGCCAAACCACGCAGTCCGACCACCCAGCCAGTTAGACCGCCCAGTCAGAACGCCCAGCCAGACCACCAAGCCAAGTCAGACCGCCCAGCCAGGCCACCCAGTCCGACCGCCCAGCCAGACCGCGCAGGGAAACTACCCAGTCCGATCACCAAGTACGACCACCCAACCAGACCGCCCAGATTAAATAATTTCTTACTCTTTATTATTATAAATACTAATTGCCAAGTAATACTGATCGAAATTTTGTCAAACTGCCTAGTCAGCCCGACCAGATAGACTGCCCAGCCGGACCGTTCAGCGGTGCCGTAAAATAACGCCGAGCGAAATAACGCCGAATTCCAAAATTCGGCGTTATTTCACTTTATGAAAGCGAAATAGCGCCGAATTTCCATGTTCGGTGTTATTTCACTTTGTCAAAGTGTAATAAAGCCGAGTCGGCTTTATTTCGCTTTTAATTTATAAAGACCTTGAGATAAAAATTCCTGTTTTCAGACTAGCGCCCCTGAAAATGTACCGTTGAATGGATTCACACATACATATTTCAAACACATTCAACATTCTATTTCCATTTTATTTTAATTAATAAAGTTCAAGTTGTTTAATTAATTTCGAGTTACCTATACGGTAACCTATGTTAATAACTTAAAACAGAACAACGTTTAAGAAATACATGCCTAGAATATGAGAGTTTAAGGGTATACTTTGGTGGTACTTTAAACAATTTGCCTGCAAATTGGACAAAGAATTGGGCTACTGAACTTTAAATACTTATCTGACAATCCTGTATAACAGTTCAAACACAGCTTAAAGTTGTAGAAGGATACTTCGAGCATTTTCACAACATATAATGCACACTAGAGATGGATTATCAACATTAAAATTGTACGGTTCTGCTTCATCTAGATTTGCATCATCTTCATTTCATCGTTGCTTACAATTTCAACTAACAAATCTTCAGAAAGTAAATTGTTGCCATCATTTGTCATTTGATTTAGAAAATCGTGGATTGATATATGCTTTTTGTCCAGTTTAATTAAAGCCATTTAAATTTGCTCTCCCCTGTCTTTGTATTTTTTTCTTTGGCGGTTCAAAGTTTTGGAAGGTGCCATCCTTTGGATTATAAATTCTTTGGATTTTATAACATCAATCTTCAACCTCTACCAACTTCCGGCTTAGTCTTCTATTGTATCCCTCAACAGTGCTTGTTGTTCTCATAGGAACCCTGAATATGGATACAACTGGAGGACTTTCCTAAGCACACAAATATATGTAAGAAAATAACAGTTATGTTTCCGCAAAAGTATAGTAAAAGCTGTCGGTCATTTTATTAATTTAAGCATTTATTAATTTCGCGCGAATTTTGGACTTTAATTTTCTCAAATTCTAAATGCTTAAATTAATAAAATGGCCGACAACTTTTACTATACTTTTGCGAAATATAACTAATGAGATGGCTACACATCGAGTTACAAGCAATAAACCTTGATTGCGTTAAAGTTTTCTTGTTATTCTAACAAGTACTATTGGCTTTTTAGCCTTTTCTCCGAATTCGGCTTTATTTCACAAGCAATGTTCGGTGTTATTTCACTTTGTCATTGAGAAATAACGCCGAATTCTAAATTCGGCGCTGTTTCGCTTTCATAAAGTGAAATAACGCCGAATTTTGGAATTCGGCGTTATTTCGGTCGGCGTTATTTCACGGCACCCCGTTCAGCCGAACCGTCCAGCTGAACCGCCAAATCAGAACGTACATCAAAGAGAATCGTGACGGGATTTCGTGACGGAGATTCGTGACAAAAAATTCTCCCTTTTTAGGGTTCCGTACCCAAAGGTAAAACGGAACCCTGTTACTAAGACTTCGCTGTCCGTCCCTCCGTCCGTCCGTCTGTCACCAGGCTGTATCTCATGAACCGTGATAGTTAGGGAGTTGAAATTTTCACAGATGATGTATTTCTGTTGCCGCTATACTAAAAACAGAACAAAATTAATATTTAAGGGGGGCTCCCATACAACAGACATGAGTTTCATCCAAAAAATCCCCTTGGTCACATACTGAACTAAGGTTAGCCGACAATATCCCAGAACCAGTAGCAAAATTCCCAGCTTTGATCCCGTTTGTGTCTTTGATGAATTAATCCTAGCTGCAAACCTTTTTCCCATATTTCCCATTATTGTTATTCACCTTTTCACATCGTTGCTGTTAAGTAAGATAATTGATTTGAATTCAATTGACACTTTGATGATCAACTATATCTCATCATGAAGATAGTACATGCATAGTCTCTTTCATATTTATATATACAGATGGTACGGAACCCTTCGTGCGCGAGTCCGACTCGCACTTGGCCGGTTTTTTTTTACCTAGCCTCCACCCGACAAATCCGTATCGTCCAATAAGGAACTTCGTTCCAATAATAAAAGTTTTTGTGTATTGAATAAGCAAACAAATACATAGTTGTAGCTTATCGCAATCCAGTGATCGATCAAACCCTATTTGGACTCGATTTAACTTTCGTAACAATAATAAAATTTCGACAAAAAATGTGAGGAACTTAATTTGCCTGTAGATCAAATTTATAATGCGGACGATCCTTAATTGATCAAGACAACATGGAGGACCAGACCTCGGACCAGAGGCCTGGGGCGGGCCGCCCCTTCCGTCAGTGGAGAGAAGAAGAAAGATGGGGCGGATCGATTCAGTATACCACCCTCTACGATGACAAAAGATGTGCTAGCTGTCACATAATCGAGAGACAAGTGGAAAAGGCAAAGACCACGTGAGTTCACTCAACTTGAACATTGCCTACTTAAATTGATTACCTAATGTAGATTAGAAAATGATTGGAGGCCCTCTGTTGAAGGAAAAGACGACCTTTTTCGAGGAAAAATTGGAAATCAGCGGAATCAAGCCTAGTGGTGAATGGCTGAACAAGTTTAAAATAAGGCATCAAGCTTCGTAAAAATGCGGTGAGAGCGCAGATGTTGGGAAAGGAGTTAACAAGGAGTGGAAAGAAAAATTGGCGGAGATGATTTCCTCTTACGATCCAAAAAAATGCCAATGAAACTGGTTTATTTTATATACATAGATGTGTCCCTCGAGAGCACCGTGGCGCAGTGGGTAGTGTGTTGGCCTCTGACGCCGATGACATGGGATCGAATCCCGACACAGCCATGTCATCGAACGTGTTTTTCACGGTGTTTCTCCTCAGTGGGGTTCTGACAAAACTCCTTGTAGTAAAATTGTCATGAAAAGCTTCTCGAAATTCGCCGTTCGGAACCGGCAATAAACTGTAGGTCCCTTTCACCTATGGGAAAATGAAATCACACACAACATGGGTGAGTGAGAGAAGCTCGGCTCAGGTTTTTCATGGACTGTAACGCCAACATACATACATACAGATGTGTCCCTCATCATACTCTCAGTTTCAAATCGAACAAGTGCCTTACTACTTACTTAACGGGCGCTACAGTTCGGGGTGAACCTGGGCCTCAACCAACATGCCTCTCCACCTAGCACGATCTTTCGCTAGTCTTTTCCAATGCCGCACGCCCAGTTGGTTGAGGTCCCCTTCCACCTGTGCGCGCCACCTCAGGTGCGGCCGTCCTCTATTCCTTCGTCCCTCGGGGTTGGATTCAAAGACTCTACGGGCTGGAGCTGGCCTAGCCATCTTAGGCGTTGGATCCGTGGACGCCTGACCAGACTCATGTCGCTGTACAACCCGTACAGTTCGTGATTGAATCTTCTCCTCCAACCCTCCTCTGTGTTTATGTGACCGAAAATCGAACGCAGAATCTTTCTCTCGAAACGACCAAGGATTTCCTCATCCGCTTTAGATAAAGTCCATGTTTCTGCGCCGTATAACAGGACCGGGATAATTAAGGTCTTATATAAGGTCAACTTGGTGGTACGAGAGAGGGCTCTACTTCTCAGTTGCCTCTTGAGCCCAAAGAAGCAGCGGTTGGCAAGAGTAATTCTGCGCTTGATTTCGAAACTGGAGTCGTTGTTCCAAGTCACCGCGGAGCCGAGGTATATGAAGTCCTTAACTACCTCGAGCTTATATCTGCCAATATGCACGTTCTGTCCAAGACGTCGGTGGTAAATGTTCTTTTTCGATGACAGCAGATATTTAGTCTTGCCTTCGTTAACTGCCAAGCCAATTTTTGCCGCCTCCATCTCAATACTCGCAAACGCCTCATTGACATCTCGCTGCGATCTACCTATTATGTCAATGTAGTCGGCATATGCAAGGAGTTGCGAGGATTTGAAATAGATTGTGCCTCTTGTATTGGCCTGTGATTTTCGCACAATCATTTCTAATATGATGTTAAAAAAATCACACGACAACGCATCGCCCTGTCCAAATTCTTTCTTGACTTCGAAACTATCGGTCAGTTCTGCACCGATTCGGATGGAGCAGCGAGTATTTTCCAGGGTCATCCTGCATAGTCTGATGAGCTTAGCAGGGATGGCATTATATAGTTAGTCTCTAATTACGCTGTCGTATGCGGCCTTGAAGTCGACGAATAGATGGTGTGTATCGACTTGAAATTCATTGGTTTTCTCCAGGATCTGCCGTAGTGTGAAGATTTGATCGATGGTGGACTTCCCTGGCCTGAAGCCACACTGATAAGGACCTATAAGCTTGTTTACGAATGGCTTCAGGCGTTCACACAAAACGGCAGCGAAGATCTTGTATGCGACATTAAGGAGACTTATTCCTCTATAGTTGGCGCAGTCCAAGGGATCTCCTTTTTTATGGATCGGGCAAACAATGCTGAGACTTCATTCCTCGGGCATGCTTTCCTCTGACCATATCTTACAGATGAGCCGGTGCATGCTCCTAACCAGCTCACCGCCAGCCGCTTTGAAGAGCTCAGCAGACAGTCCATCTGCACCAGCAGCTTTATTCGACTTGAGCTTCGACATGGCAATCTCAACTTCGTCGAGGTCAGGGAGACGGAATTCTCTGCGATCTTCGTCGTTAAAAAATGGATCATTCTGCCTGACGGCGGTATGTTGGCTGTCATCGCCGTTATACAGTCTGCAGAAGTGTTTTTTCCAAATTCTCAGCATCGACTGCGATTCTACTACTAGGTGTCCGTCCTCATCCTTACAGGCCTCCGTTCGGGCTATATAGCCTTGAGACATTCGTTTTATCCGCTGATTAAATCTTCGAACGTCGTGCCTGCAATAGCACCTCTCCAAGTTTTCAATCGCCCGCTTCTCGTGCTCTTTCTTTTTTCTCTTGAGAAGCTTATGTTCCTCCCTTCTCTTAAACTCGTAGAGCTCACGAGCCGCTCTTGTTTTTTTTGTGTAGTGAGGCTTTGTATGCCTCCTGCTTTTCCGCATGAATCCTTCTACACTCGTCATCGAACCAGGTGTTTCGTCGTGGTGGAGCTTTAAGGCCCAGCACTTCCGTTGCTGTGCTCTTCAGGGCTTGTTTGCACAGGCTCCATTGTTGCTCTAATGACTGAGTGGAGGATTGAGGTGTATCGGAGAGCTTAAGGGAGACGCGGTTGGCAAAAGCACATCGAATAAGTGCCACGGCGGAGAAAACAGCAAAGAACGAGTGACTTTACTTTTGTGTGCAAATATTGACGGATCCGAGAAACCTAAACCTTTCATCATCGGAAAATCAAAACGTTCTCGGTCATTCCCGTTAATGTATCGAGCAAATAAAAACGCGTGGATGACGACAGAATTGCTTAAAAAGAGCCTCTTGGATCTGAATAACGACGTGATGAAATAGAAACGAAAAATCTTATTGCTGTTCGATAAATGTACAGCTCATATCAATATTCCAGAGCTTAGATATGTAAGAGTGGAGTTTTTGTCGCCGAACACAGCTTCCCATCTGCAACTTTAAGGTGTTCTACCCCAAAGAAATTGTGATTCAATTGTTGGACTGCATCGACGAAAACCGAGAGCACAAAGTTTCAATTTTGAAGCCATGAACAATGCTCATAAATCATGGGACGATCTGAAACACTACCGTTTTTATGAAGATCAAAAAGCTGAAATACATTTAATTCCAGAAGTATCCGTCGCCGTTGCTGCTGCTGACTGGTCTCGATCAATTATGGATTTTGTTCAAGTGCCATGACTGATGACGATATCGTGGCTCAACACATTCACGGCGACTCGGATAATCAGGATGACGATGGAGACGATAAAGACGACCAGCCGACTTCTTTCAAACGAGCTCGATCTCACTATGTACGTAATTTCTTGTCGACGAGAGACGTAGACTAGTCCGGTTTTACTCGCGTGGTTTGTATCGAAAATGTGTTCGACCGCACTCGTCTGGATCAGTTCAAAAATAACTGACTTAGTGACTTTTATAAAACCTGATAATTTACGTATGTAGGTACTTTTGCTGGAAATAAGACGTAAATACAGATAACTCGTGTTCTTTCCTTCTCCAACTTGCATAATACGTAGCTTCGATATTTCGTTACCTCCAGTAATTCATTGTAAATACTCAGTCCCTTCAATTACGAATTATCGAAGCTCTATGGTAATATATAGACGAAACCTAGTCAAAAACAAATTCAGACAATTATATTGGTTCCTAGGAAAAAAAAAAAAACTCAGAACTATCGACAGGAAAAAACTCATAATCTACACACCAATAACAAAACCAATAAGGGCCTACGGAAGCCAAATATGGGGTACTCCGAATTCGACGAATAATATTTTCTTCGGACAATAGCCAATGCACCATCGTACATCACAAATGAAGACTAACTACTGTAAAAGACGAAATCAGAATATCAAGCAGGACACACCATATCGCACTATAAAAATATGTAACTAGCTATAGAACCTACCGGAGTAAGATACCGACCCAACAAGACGATTAAAAAGACGCAAGCCTGTCGATTTACTTACTTACTTTTCAGGGCAGCAACCCATAGAGGGTCTGGGCCTGAGATAATGTAGCCCTCCATGCTTGGCGGTCCCGAACACGTTGCTTCCAGTCGGAAAGACCAAGTTGTCTTACGTCCGCGATCACTTAGCTTGTGGCCGTGCCATTGTAGTCGACAGATTTTTGCTTTCCGGACAGCTCATAGAGTTCGCGGTTATGTCTTTTTCTCCATTCGCCTTCTTCGCGGACAGGACCAAATATCCATCGAAGAATTATATTTTCGAAGGAGCCAAGGATCGCCTCTGCTATCCTGTTTATTGTTCAGCTTTCAGCTTCATATAGCAGAACTGGCAGGATGAGATTCTTGTAGAGCATAACCTTGGTTCTTCGGGCAGGCGTTTGGATCCTAGCTGTTTTGACAGGCTGAAGTAGCAGCGGTTGCCGAGGGTGATTCTGCGCCGGATCTCCACTATGGTGTCATTCGTGGAGTTTATGTTTGCCCCGAGGTATGAGAACCCTTTCATCACCTCGAAATTATAGCTGCCGATCGTTATGTTTTTGTAGAGAGCATATAATTTGTCTTCTCCTCATTGACGTGAAGAACAGCTCGTTTCGTCTGACCTTCAATTTCAATCGCCGTGATAGCTTCCATAATGGTCAGCTGGGAACTTGCGTCAATATCAGTATCGTCTACGTAGCCCAGCAACTGGACCGATTTGTGGAAGATAGTGCCTTCGCCCGCCGCACTATTTGTTCCAAAACGAGATTGAAGAAGTCGCATGACGGCGCGGGTGGCCGTGGTGCAGTGATTAACATCATCGACCGCCGAGCGGAAGGTTTATGGTTCAAATTCGCTTCATAGCCAAGATAAAGTAATTCCTATACGGACAAAAAGTATGCAACGCAGTTGTGAATGGAAAGTGACCAGACATACTGCTGCAGGCATAACACTCACAGTATATGGTCAACCGAAATTCATCCTCTGCGTATGCAATACTAAAGTGCTTGAACGAATTACTACGGACTATAACCAACGCGGAATTTGGTCGGCTCTCGTCCTATCTAGGTCTAGGACAACCACCCCTGAGAGTAGTGAACGAATATCAACGACCCCAACCACTGCACTCCGTTCAGGTTGTGTGTGTCAAAAAAAACTCTTGAAACTGCGCGAGTCTCTACAAAAAAAAAGCAAATCTCCTTGCCGAGTGTGAGTGTTTGTTATTGTGGCTCGACACATACG
This sequence comes from Eumerus sabulonum, assembly GCA_951905685.1. Taxonomy (NCBI): domain Eukaryota; kingdom Metazoa; phylum Arthropoda; class Insecta; order Diptera; family Syrphidae; genus Eumerus; species Eumerus sabulonum. The sequence goes on along the minus strand of OX645060.1, from coordinate 1,064,763 downwards.
GATCAATTTTCCCGGGATCCCGAATTCGATCATGGCGTTTATTGGTTTTTTCCAGATGAAATAAAACAACCGAACGATCCAATTTCTGAAGAGGAACAGACTTCTATATATTTTGCATGTATATATGTATATATTACAATAAAGGGATAATACGAATAAGAAGAACGAGAAAGAGACAATGCCATGAAAAACATAACTTGTAAAAAAACCAAGTCTCGCAACTCAGATCTTCTACCGTAAAAAGTTGTAAGATCAATGTATTACCAAGTCAGTTAACTTATTCAGTCCCTACTTAAGGGACCTTCTGCCTTGATTGATTACGTAATTAGCTAACCTAACAACATCTTATAGTGACCATACCAATATCAAAATCTTTTATGTTTTAAGTAAATAGATTGACCTGGCCATCGCATGAAAACACAATATATCTCTCAAGTAATACATATAATATTAAATTAGATTATTCAGTGCGATTTCCAAGTCAATCTATTTACTTAAAACATAAAAGATTTTGATATTGGTATGGTCACTATAAGATGTTGTATCAGCATCAGGTATCAGCGAAATTGTGCTTACGCTGAAGAAATACATATGTATGTACATACATAACTGTATGAGGGATACATAGGACGGGTGAGGAATGGGAGATTAGACAAATTTAAAGCAGAAGGTTAACTTTATCACCCAAAATAAATAAATATATAATACAATAAAAAGTAAAAAAAGTAATAAAAAGTTTCTTTAGTTTCTTTATGTGTATGTAGTTTCTACCTTCTAGTAAAAAAAGTAACTCAGTTTTAAAGAAAAGATAAAAATAACCATCCTCGATATATTATACATACATATGTAAGTAAAGAAAGAAGTGAGAGCACCGTGGCGCAGTGGGTAGTGTGTTGGCCTCTGACACCGATATGACACGGGATGGAATCCCGACAAAGCCATGTCATCGAACGTGTTTTCACGGTGTTTCTCCTCAGCGGGGTTCTAACAAAATCCTCTGTAGTAAAATTGTCATGAAAAGCTTCTCGAAATTCGCCGTTCGGAACCGGCAATAAACTGTAGGTCCCTTTCACCTATGGGAAAATGAAATCACACACAACATGGGTGATTGAGAGAAGCTCGGCTTAGGTCCTTCATGGACTGTAACGCCAACATACATACAAACATACATACATCTACAAAAAGGAATGAGATGCCATGAAAAACATAACTTGTAAAAAAACCAAGTCTCGCAACTCAGATCTTCTACCGTAAAAAGTTGTAAGATCAATGTATTACCAAGTCAGTTAATTTATTCAGTCCCTATTTAAGGGACCTTCTGCCTTTATTTATTACGTAATTAAGTTTTTCATCCGAAAGGCTGTTGGGAATGAACTCCAAACCAGCGTTCTTACTAAAGCGGGCTGTACTCGAAGGACTGATTGGTATACCTACAATAAATGTGTGTGAAAAAAAAAGGAATTCAAATAAAATAATTTTCTACAAATATAACAGTAATACATTTTATTTCATTAAAACCGCGGCAACAATCTATGAAAAAACAATTGCACAATATTCATACTTTAGCGCCAAAAGTTCGTTGATGTTCGTTCACTACTCTCAGAGGTGGTTGTCCTAGATAGGACGAGAGTCGACCAAATTCCGCGTTGGTTATAGTCCGTACTAAATCGTTCGAGCACTTTAGTATTGCATACGCAGAGGATGAATTTGCAGTTTACCATATACTGTGAGTGTTATGCCTGCAGCAGTACGTCTGGTCACCTTCCATTCAGCTCTGTGTTGCATACTTTTTGTCCGTATGGGAATAACCTTTTCTCGGCTATAAAACGAATTTGAACTATGGACCTTCCGCTCGGCGGTCGATGATGTTAACCACTGCACCACGGCCACCCCGGCTGATTTCAAATATTCGACCAGCTCTTTCCTGGCAATTTTACCTTGGTAAGCAGAAAAGAAAAACATTTTCGATGGCATTTTTGCTGCCGGAATTCAATTTAGATAAATATGAACTACTACGCTACGGCGACGTTCCCTAAACGTTTGTTAAAAATATTTATTTTATTTCTATCAGAGAAATCGCCATCCTAAATATTTTTCATTTTTACTTATTAATTCGACATCTTGCGACCTTATAATTCATCTCATATTTCATGTGAGTGTAATCTCTTTCATATTATGCATACTAAGGTGCTTTACTGTCTCTACGTGACTTAGTGTGTACGAACTACGAACTATATGTAGTTCACGTACTTACGTATAGTAGAGTCGAATAAGAAGGGTTATACAAGTTAGATTTGCATCTAAATTGCAGCTTATCAGCATTGCTTTAATCAACAGTGTCGTTTGATAACTTGCATGCTTGTCAAATGCACTCTCGATTTGTCTTGCTGGATACCTCAGCAAAAAATAAATGTTCACAGCTAGCTATATTCTACATGTATGTAGCACAACTAATCTCCGCGAATTAACTTGCATAAAGGGATTGAAGGCAATGTTAGCCTCATTTTGAAAATTTTTATTGTGAGTGAGTTAACTCATAGTAAATAAATTGGTCGATTAAAATGTTCAACACGTTTTTAGATCCGAAGCTTTGAACTGTTCACAAAAGAGTCGTTGAGAGCAATTGGATGTTTGACCGGTAAATAATCAAATTGCTCTTATAGTAATGAACAATCGAATATAATTACTAAAACATACGGCTTAAATAGGGGAATCATTTCACGCCCACCGGTACTGTGGAACAATTAATTTGGGTGGACGGCCACGTAAAATGACAAGTCACAATGGCAGAAGAATTTGTGTAACAATGAAATAAAATCCTGGGGCGTATCAAAGGAAATTAGAAATATTTTCTTTAAAATTACGTGTACACTCAAGAGAGCGCCGTGGTACAATGGGTTGTGTGGTCGAATATCGACAACAGCCATGCTATCGAACGTGCTTTTTCGCAGTGCTGCTCCTCAGAAGAGTTCTGACAAAACCCCCTTTAGTATAATTGTCATGAAAAGCTTCTCGAAATTATAAAATTATTCCCACTGCGGATACCTTTATTAAAAGCTTTTACTTTCACACTGATTTATCGACTGATCACACTGTATAACGACTGATCACACGTTATTGAATTCTGAAAACTGAATGCTCCCGAGGGTGAGCGTTCACGCTTATATAGCTCCCGGTCCACTTTCTCGAATGTTCGCCGTCAGACGTTCCCCTTCGGAAATCTCTAGAATGATCTGGCATTCAGCAGTATACTGCTGAAAGTTACCATCATTTCCATATCGGCCTCACCAGAGCATTCGAACTTCGACAGTGAAATTCGAACATAACCGTTGGTTCGTGTCCGCAACAATATGTACGTACTTACACTCAAATATTATGGGAAGACGAGCCTTAAAAGATAATTTCAGATATTGCATACTAATCAGAAAACCCATGCTCATGAGAAACAATTTAATAAACTGGTAGGTAATACTACAACATTTTGCTCTTTTCGAGCAAGTATTTTAGATTGTTTTTCGTCAAAGAGGGGTACTATTTAGCGACAAGTCCGAATTCAATTTGATAAGCTCGGATGGAACGTGTACTGTATGACGGCAAATGGACTGGTCGTCATACAGAGACTGCATGGTCTCTGCTAAGTAAGAGGGTGGTAGTGTGATGGTATGGACATCAAATCAATCCCGAAACTTATGTGCAACCATGATGGTCAAAACGTATATATAAGACAATTGTGTTTAAGTTCTCTCGCTGAGGTACGAGACCTAATAGCCTACTGTCCCCAGTACAGATGGTGGCATCTGGTCATTTGATTCGATGCCAATGCGCACGACATGAATTGGGACTACAATAACACTAAAGCTACCCTTACACGATCAATCGAATGACATCAATTCTTTACGTGTGTTTGTGAAAATGCGTCTGAGTGCGTCACACACATTCGTTGGTGACCGAATGACAAAAATCAAAACATTTATGATATTGCATGATCATGCTGATTGACGTGTGTAAGGATTGGATTGACCAAATAAGCTTATTGTGTGTCGTGCAGGTGTGGTGTCGCGGGCGTGGAAAATTTAAATTGAAGGAGGATGTTTTTTTTTTTTTTTTTTTTTTTTAAGAATTTGCGCGCACTCAAGGTCTAATAACCTTATTATGTCGGCGACACAGTGCGGGCAGAAGGTAGAGAGGAAGAGGAATAGAGGAGATGCCGATGGACATTGATCTTAAATGCTTGCATGTTGCATTGAGGGGGGAAAACCGAATCCGGCAGGGAGTTCCAGATTCGTGTGGTTCGGTTAATGAAAGATTCTCTATATTTGACAGTACGTCCGAAAGCGGGCTTCAGAGAATATTGGTGAGCATTCCTAGAGAGACGTGTATTGCGGGAGAAATGTTGAAGGGGCGGAATGCAACTGGCTATTTCATCAGAGCATTTTTGGTGGTAGTAACGATAAAACAGGGAGAGGCAGGTAACATTCCTGAGGTGTTCCAGCGAGTCTAATGTTTTGGTAATGCTGGAGTCACCTATCAGTTTTATGGCTCGATTTTGTATTCTGTCTAGTAGGTGCAGTGAGGTCTTGGAAGCACCGGACCAGACATGAGCGTTAAACTCTAATTTGGGGCGAATGAACGCCTTATAGATTGTAGCCAGATCTAAGGGTGAGAAATATTTCTTGCATCTGTATAAGAATCCTAGACATTTCGCAGCATTCTTGGCGACACTGAATATATGGTCGCTCCAATTAAGATTGTGAGCAACACTCATACCCAGGATGGAAAGCGTTTCAGTTTCTGAGATGCAAGTGCCATTCATGGATAATGGCTGCGGGTTAGTTAAACGCTTTAACGACAAGAGACAGCATTGTGTTTTGGATGCATTCAATTCCACTCTATTGTTCTTACCCCATTGGATGATGCTGTCGATATCGAAATTTAATGAGCTTAACATACGCTGCCGCTCATTATCTACAACCGAAGTGCAGGGTCGTAAACTGGTGAACGAATATGAGAAGCTGAGGGTACTGTCATCAGCGAAGGAGTAAATTGGATTAGAATTAACAGACAAGAGATCATTTATAAAAATAAGAAAGAGTGTCGGAGACAAAACGGAGTCCTGGGGAACACCGGCATTTACAAAGTGAGTATCAGACTTGAATCCGTCCAAAACAACTTGAATTGAACGATTCGAAAGGTAGCTTCTAATCCATTGAAAGAGAGACTCATCGATCCCAAAAGCACGCATTTTCGACAAAAGGGCTCCATGCCAAACCCTGTCAAATGCTTTCGAAATATCCAGTGCAACAATTTTGCTTTCACCTGCTTGGTGAAGCGAGTGATTCCACTTTTCAGCGAGATATGCTATCATATCACCAGTGGATCTGTTGCTGCGGAAACCGTATTGGCGGTCATTGAGGAGTTTCCGTGATTCAAGATATTTCATAAGCTGACGGTTAATCAGCGTTTCCATGACCTCGGAAAGAAGGGACGTTAGTGCAATGGGTCGGTAGTTGGAGGGAGAAGATGATTCGCCTTTTTTGGGTATAGGCTGGACAAATGCTGTTTTCCACCTACTCGGAAAGAGCCCAGAGGTGTAGGAAAGATGAAAAAGCCTACGCAGTGGTTTTTTGTCTAAGGGGGTAACAGCTGGAATGTCATTGTGGATGAGCGTCGGTATAGACGACTTAGTTGAGTTTTTTACGTTTTTTACAAACGACCAGAAACTTTTGCTACCTTTGGGACATTGAAGGATTTTACGCCTTAATTTTTGGTTGGATTGGAATTTAATCCGTCGAATGTGGGTGTTGCAGTCATTTCTGGCTCGTATGTACTTTTTTCGGTTTTCCTTAGAACTGTTTGCCTTGTAGGCCCAAAAACTTAGCTCCCTGAGCCTAATAGCCTCTTTGCAGCTCAAGTCAAACCACGTATTATCCTTAGGCCTGGTGCTTTTAATCTTGCTGGGAATAAAATTTGCCATGCCGATTCGGATAATGTTTACGATAATATCAGTTGCGGCGTCCACGTCATTGTCGAGGAAGCACAACGACCAGTTAGAGATCCGAAAGAAGTTGTTAAGGCCGCACCAGTTGGCTTTCTCGTATAGCCATAGTGTTCTCTTAGGAGCCCTTTCTTTAACTGGATGGTGGGAGTTCGAGAATTTTGCTGATATCATGCAGTGGTCAGACAAGCCTAGCGGTTCCAATACATCGATCGTGGATTTGTCAGGCTGAGAGGTAAGAAACAAGTCCAGTGTGTTGGCGGTATGACCAGCAACATCGGGGATACGTGATGGCTCATTCACAAGTTGAGTTAAGTGATTTAACTCAGCAGTGATTTAACTCAGCAACATACCTTCCTTCGGGTGTTGTCTGTCCAGAATGTCGAAGCCACTGAGAATTGTGTACATTGAAATCGCCCGCTAAAACGATTTCAGTGCGAGGGAACAGGGAAACAATTCTTTGGATGGAATCAGACAGTGCGTCGAATGCATCAAATGGTGCATTCCTGTCTAGATTGGGGCTTCTATAAAGAAAACAGTAGTGGATGGGGTGCTTACGGAATATGAATTTAAGCCATATGAAATTGAATTCCGGGGTGGATGTTTGGCTATACTGTGGAAGTAACTGGTAAGCAATATCACTACGGACATAGATGGCGAGACCACGGCGAGAAACGAATAATGGCACTAAGCTATATCCAGGAAGACTGAAATCCGAAGGATCAGACTTTTCATCGACCTGTGTTTCACAAAGTGCCAAAACAGCCGGTTTGTGGCGAGAGAGATGGATATACGTGGCAAAGAAATTCTTCCGTAATCCACGAATATTGCAGAACTGCACACAGAAATCCCTCATCAATCTTGAATCTTGACCCATCACTAAAAAGGACTGAGCTCCACTTCTGAATGTCCCACAATAAATGTTCATTTGCAAATTGAATTCGTTTTTTCTGGTTTCGGATCGAAATCACTGTTTTTTGGCAGGTCGAAAGGGGCCCACATTAACTTCGATCAACCGACGAGATACTGTTCTAGCACTTACTGTTTGCTGGAAATCTTGAACCAGTTTCGGCGCAGATATGAAGGGATCGATTTTAACTGTTCGGGCCAACAAAGCGTCCATTCGGGAGCTTGTTTTACGTGGTCAACCGCCGCGATGCAAAACACCTACTTCTTTGGTTTTTTATACCGACCTATAATTTGGGAAACCGACGATTTATTTATATTGTACTTCATAACTATTTCCTTTTCTGAAATGCCTGATGTGAAATCATCCACAATACGCTGTCTTAATGCATCACCGAATGTATTAGGTGCCATTATAACCCTTTTTCAAGATCACTCTGTTTAAAAATATTTACGTAAGTGAGCCTTCAGTCAACGAACCTCTGACATGTGCTCAATATGACACAACTCAGAAACAATAGAAAACGACTGCGATTAACTTTAAATATACTGTTCAGCGTTGCAGTCACTTCTGTTGCAATTGTTTTGTCGCGAGAAAATTGTAAGTTCCTTATCCTAATTTATCGTAAGAAATATATATTGGCTTTTTGTGAATTACACGTTTTCGCACCGTGAGTTAACTAATGGGAGCCAGTCGTGGTCCCAGAATTATAAATATTAATAAAACAAGATGAACAGACTTATTGCTTTTTCAAAAACGATGTTTATTGCACGGCGTCACTTTCAAAAGTGACGCTTTCGTTCTAGTCTTTTCTTAATGCATAAGTCATAAGTATAACTAACGAAAAGAGGGGAATAAATAAACTATCCTACTTACATACTAAAGATTTTTATTGGGTCAGTTATCAAATGCACACTTACGATCCCAGAGAGTGGTTGGTGTACATGCTCATTCCAAACCCAATATCGTACATTTGGTTACGAGCATGTCACTCGTGGCGCAGTGGGTAGTGTGTTGGTCTCTGACGCTGATGACACGGGATCGAATCCCGACACAGCCATGTCATCGAATGTGGTTTTCACGGTGTTTCTCCTCAGCGGGGTTCTGACAAAACCCCCTGTAGTAAAATTGTCATGGAAAGCATCTCGAAATTCGCCGTTCGGAACCGGCAATAAACTGTAGGTCCCTTTCACCTATGGGAAAATGAAATCACACACAACATGGGTGGTTGAGAGAAGCTCGGCTCAGGTTCTTCATGGACTGTAACGCCAACGTACATACATACATATATTTTCGTTTTCCTTAAATATTGAGCTTTAAAAATATGTGAAGACATTGTATGTTTTCGGATAAAAATTTAGTGAATTTTATAAAATTTCCCTGTTTCTGTTCGAGTTGCAAATGTTTTGTCCGATACTGTATGTACATACATATGTGCTATACTATCGTCGGCACGTGCTCAAACTATTTGTCAATCATCTGATAGCTTGGCAGAAGCGCGAGGGCACTTGTGATAACGACAACGTTTACGTAAAGCCACTCGGTGTGTTTACGGAAATTGAATTCATTTTATTTTCATTCCGTTGAGCTTACATTGTGCCACTCAACTAAAGTCTTAAATAAGCTTTCTAATCACGATCATAAAATAGCAATTACCGCACTATGTACTAAATGTGCATGTAATTATGTACGTACAATATACCTAAGTAAATTGCCGGCTGTGTTTGATATTAGGTACATGCACCTGTTAATTTTGAACACTATCTGATTTGCAAGAATGGAATTTTTCCATCGTTCTAATGGTAACTATTTTGTAAGAGGTTACCGAGTGATGTTAACCTTTACTGATAACGATTATCGTATTCATAAATATGTTTATTTATAAACAAAAGTTTGTTTTTATGTTTTATGCACACGTCACTTTATTGGCAACATTCCATCTGAACAGACTACTATCTACGGATGTAAGTATTAAACCAAAATAAAAATAAAAAACAAGTTCTCCGTCCCACACAGAGCAAAGCGTTGAGATAAGTTCTAGTCAATCGCCAGGCGGAAGGCAAATGTACGAGTAAAATGTGAACTGCAAACAGTTGCCGGTCAGTTGAAGCAAAACAGCCAACTTAGCAAGTCGTTCGCTCGAGGAAGGAACTAACATTTTCGGTAATCATTTCAATCTAACACAGTTTTCAAAATATTACGAGATATAACCATGGCCAAGGACAATCTCACGGCAGTGCTGTATGGCATCGAGGATTTACGACTTGTAAGTTAACATACATACATTGAGATTGCTCACGGGTAAGTGAAAGATATGTGTTAAAAGCGTGCTGGTTGTAAGAAAACGTGCTTACTTACTCGTATCTATTTATCTATTTTTTACGTTCACTTTGTTTCTTTGGGCGTGCGCGTTGTAGACATTGTAAAATAGTCTTAAATGCATATTTAGAATAATTACACAAATCCATTAGCTTTCATTGCTTTGTATCCTAAAGCCCTTTGAAACTACAGCAGCATCAGGTGATTACAGAAACTGGTGTACTCAGACTAGCATTATGTCACTCATTTTATTGACAAGCCAAGTGCATTGATCCGCATAGCATCGACATATGTATGTACATACATATCATATCAGATCAATTACTACATGTTGCATTGGAATTTACATATTACCCTTTGCGTTTACAGGAACAACGACCGATTCCAGAAATCAACAGCAATGGTAATACAGTGTACATCGCGCTTCTTCTTCGCCTACAGCTCAATCATCAACGTTTCGTTTTTTTATTCCAGAGGTGCTTTTGGAAATGGATTCCGTGGGTATTTGTGGCTCAGATGTTCATTATCTAGTCCACGGACGCATTGGAGATTTTGTTGTTAACAAACCTATGATAATCGGCCACGAGGCATCAGGTGTGGTGGCGAAAGTGGGAAAGGACGTGAAAAATCTCGTTGTGGGCGATAGGGTTGCCATTGAACCTGGCGTACCATGTCGTTTCTGTGATTTTTGCAAAACCGGACGATACAATCTCTGTCCAGAAATGGCCTTCTGTGCTACTCCACCGTACGATGGAAATCTGACGAAATTCTATCGTCATGCAGCAGATTTCTGCTTCAAACTACCACCGCATGTTTCAATGGAAGAAGGAGCACTATTGGAACCACTATCTGTTGGTGTACACGCTTGCCGAAGAGCCGGTGTTGAATTAGGTTCGACAGTACTCATTCTTGGTGCCGGTCCGATTGGTCTTGTTACCTTGTTGGTCGCACAATCAATGGGAGCGTCGAAAATTATCATTACCGATTTGAGTCAGAATAGATTAGATGTTGCGAAATCGCTCGGTGCTACTCATACTTTAACGATTTCGAATGATAAATCCGAGACACAGCTTGCCGCTGAAATACACAAACTTGCAGAAGGCGCACCTGATAAGGTCATTGACTGCTGCGGAGTGGAGGCGACATCCAGGCTAGCTATTTTTGTATTTATTCCAGATGCAATCGTTGCTGCCGTATTTTTTAAAATAACTATTCCATTTTTAGAGTGCCAAATCAGGAGGCTGTGTCGTCATCGTCGGCATGGGTGGTGCTGAGGCGAAAATACCATTGGTAAATGCCTGCGCTAGGGAGGTCGATATTCGTGGAGTATTCCGTTACTGTAACGAGTAAGTTGTTACATACACATATGATGGCTGTTTGGCAAGTCTTATTTTTTACATTTTCTATTTCATGAAGTTATTCAGCCGCTTTAGCTCTAGTCGCATCCGGACAAGTTAATGTCAAGAAATTGGTAACACATCACTTTGATATAACCGAAACTGCAAAGGCATTTGAGACATCTCGCTATGGTCATGGTGGTGCAATAAAAGTCATGATTCACTGTCAACCCCGAGACAAAAATAACACAAAGCCTTTTTAAATGAATATACGTACACACTTATGTACATGTGTAGATATGTAGTTAAGGAATATTCAGGGACCACTGTAAAAAAGAATTCTTTAAGCCAAAGAATACATATGAAATTGCAATAAATGCAGATACATACGTACATACTTCATTTTATTTATATTAAACGATAAGTGACAATAAATAGTGATATGGGTTTTGAAATACCAACGGATACCCATAAGCCCACGGCCACGTTGTTTGATAGCAGGTTATCAGTGATAAAGTGGTTATCGAGTTTATACCACATTTATTGGAAATAGGGAAGAAAGCAAAACATATGTACCTAAAGCAAAACATATGTACCTATGCGACTAAACGCTTCCCTTCCAATATTAAGCTTAAAATGGATTCTCCAATTCTCCTACTCTAGGTTAGGTTAGGTAAAAGTTGTTGGCATAAGCCACACGTAGGCCTAAGTCGGCTCATTGTGATACCACATGGATCATATTACCTTGATCCGCTACAACACAACCAACCGATGCTTCTGATGAAGCGAGGGAGTTAATCTATTTTTAGGTCTGCTAGCTCACTTACATTTTCATAGAAGGGCCCGCCGAGGTAGATCCTCCTGCGGTTCGCAAAAGAAGGGCATGAGCAGAGGAGGTGATGTATCGATTCCTCTTCCTGCTCGTCCATGCAGCCGCGGCAGAAGTCGTTGGAGGGAACCCTAGTCTGGCGGCGGGTTTTCCAATGACGCAGTGACCTGTATTGACACCCACTACAGTGCCTAAGCTTGCCCTTTCGGTTGCCACTAGGTCCCTGGTTCGTCCTAGACTTAGCTTAGGTTAGGTTTATATTTGTTTAGTGATAAAGCCGATATTACTTTCACTCCATTGGAGGTTGGTCGCCTCTATGGTTCGAAGTATTAACATGTGCTTTACCGTACTTATTGGTGTTTTTAGGTACCCGAGGGTAGGTAGACTGCGTGTGCTTGACCCTAACTTTGCGAGTTCGTGAGCCGCGCAGTTTCCTGGAATATCCCTATGCCCGGGAACCCACAGTACTTTAATGTTGAACTGTTCAGCCATCTCGTTTAGAGATAGGTGGCAGTTAAGGGTTGTTTTTGATTTGTGGGTTACCTCGGCCAGGGATTTTATCGCAAATTGGCTGTTCGTGCAAATTATATTATCCTAAGCGGATATTACATAGATCCTGGTCCATGCAAGGGCCTCCGTTATCGCTGTTATTTCTGCTTGATACACACTGCAGTGATTTGGGAGTCTGAATGAAAGGTTGAGGTTAAGTTCCTTGGAAAAGACTCCACTACCTACACCCGTCTCCATCGGTATAGAGGAAAATCGAGTCCTTCGGTATGAGTTTCCCTTCAGCCCATTCCTCCCTGTATGGAAAGACAACTTCGAAGTTCCTCCTAAACACATTCTGCGGGATGATGTAGTCCATGTCCATGAGTACTTCGAAGTGATTAAGAGAGCTAGTATGGCCTTTATGTGATGTGGGCCGTTTACCCATGCCCCTGATCCGTAGGGCCGCGCAGGCAGCAACTTGCTTGCTAAAGAGGTAAAACGGTGGAAAATGTAATAGAATATTTAGGGCCTCCGTGGGGGTTGATCTGATCGATCCGCTTATACATATATAAACTGACCGATCTTTGTACTTTCCCCAGAAGGTTTCGATAGACTGCCTTGTCCAGTGCAGTTCACCAGACTACGACACCATACAGGAGGATGGGACTTATGACTGTTGTACAGAGCCAGTGCATAATGCTTCGTCGGAGACCCCATTTTATGCCCACCACTTTCTTATAACTGTAGAGGGCAGTGGTTGCTTTCTTGACACGATCTGCTACTCTAAGTATAATCTCTCAGGATCTGAATCCTTTTCAAGCCCGGTTACATATTTACATACGTATATACGAACTGATGTCTGCCAGAAATCCTTAAATTATAGTCGTGAGGGGGACGACAAAGCAAAACATTTTGTCGTACAGGTACATATGTACATATCTAATGCCCCCATATATCATATACATACATACATATAGCGCATCGAGAAACCAGAGGTCTACTATACAACGCTTTCTAACGTAAAATACATACACCTTTCTTTTCACGGATTTACATACGTACGCATATAATATACTTATGATGTACATTCGTGTTGGCTGCTTGGTTCTAAAGTCACAATTTATGGGAATTCGAGGTGAAGCTTTTTTTGCTTTCTTGCTTTTTTAGAACTAACTTAAACATTTCTCGACCTCCTAAAACGCCTTCACAAAAAATGGAGTTTGAAGAGAGCGTAAGGAAAAATGGAAAACAAACGTTTCACTTCTAATAACCTTATTATGTCGCCGACACAGTGCGGGCAGAAGGTAGATAGGAAGAGGAATAGAGGAGATGCCGATGGACATTGATCTTAAATGTTTGCATGTTGTATTGAGGGGGGAAAACCGAAGCCGGCAGGGAGTTCCAGATTCGTGTGGTTCGGTTAATGAAAGATTCTCTATATTTGACAGTACGTCCGAAAGCGGGCTTCAGGGTATATTGGTGAGCATTCCTACAGAGACGTATATTGCGGGAGAAATGTTGAAGGGGCGGAATGCAACTGGCTAGTAACTATAAAACAGGGAGAGGCAGGTAACATTCCTGCGGTGTTCCAGCGAGTCTAATGTTTTGGTAATGCTGGAGTCACCTATCAATTTCATGGCTCGTTTTTAGGGTTCCGTACCCAAAGGTAAAACGGAACCCTATTACTAAGACTTCGCTGTCCGTCCGTCCGTCCGTCCGTCCGTCCGTCCGTCCGTCCGTCTGTCACCAGGCTGTATCTCATGAACCGTGATAGTTAGACAGTTGAAATTTTCACAGAATGATGTATTTCTGTTGCCGCTACCACGACAAATACTAAAAACAGAACAAAATTAATCATACATATACATAATTACAAACAACCAATAATAAATTGTTTCGAAAGGTTTTCGTTGTCATCTTTCGGTCAGTTCCCATTTGTGAGCGGCTCGTAGTCATCCATTTTGGGAAACCAAACTCAAAGAAAGCGGATAGCCCGGGGGTACGATCAGCGCTTGACACGCGAACGAGTGGAGTTCAACCCGCAGAAGGTCAGCGTTTTTGTTTCTTTTTTTTTGTTCCTAGTAGCACATGAGGGAGAGTGGGCGAAGAACTCGGGGAGAAATCTTCGGCGAAGTACTCGGTGAGTGATCTTCGGGGAAGAACTCCGGTGCGGTTTTAAGCAGTTCCCAGTACGCGGCCGTACCGTGTGTCCTATTGCCTACGTTGGTCGCGGATATCACGTTCATTGTATAAGGTATTGAAATCACAAATTTGCGTGTCGCGATTGGTGATGCGGGCTAAGTCGTTGGTCAGAGGAGTTTCGGTACGACTGTTCGAATACTCAAGCTGCGGTCTGTTTACTTTTTTGAACAGTGAATTCCTTTTTTTTTTTATTTTACATATATTTTTTTTATTTATTTCGACTTTTTTTATTGACATACGGTGTAGGGTTGTTTTAAGGATTAATTGTAAACCTAGATAAAGTTAGGTTAAGGAAATTAAATTTGTGACATATTGAATTGGAAACGATGACGGTGTTTTTTTTTTCTTTTGCGTGGGATATTTCGCGAGTCTCGTAGCAAATTCGCGATTCTTGCTGCGGGTAAGTCGGCGTGAGGGCAATCGCGTGGCGCCATTGCTCACGACCAGTCCTCGCAGCTGTCCTAGCATCCCTTTCGCACGACGTCGCGGCAGGTGGAGAGGAGCAAGTGAGCAAGAGGAGCAAGCGATCTTGCACACATACGAACCGATACGTACATACGTGCATACGCATCACATACGTGCATACACTCACACATCTCTACGCTATGTATAAGTATACATATATACATACATACATATGTACATTACGAAGTAGAGTTGGGTAGTTCCGGACATGTATAGTTCACGGAACTATGTCCTCTCTCGGACACATGTCCTCTCGCTCCGCAAATTGAACGAAAAGAGTTCCATAGTTCCATTCAACCCTTATTCATCAAGCACATATGTACAAAACGAAAAAAAAAAAACATAAATGCAACGAACATGCTTCTCATACGGTATGACTTATACCCTGTGGTTTTTAAGAAACCCAAAAGTATGGAGATGTGGCGATAAAGCTCGAACAGTTGGTGTACACTGTACAGCACACTTGAACTGAAATGAAGAAAAGAAATGAAAGAATATAATGCCCGCACCGCATTTCGTGAACGAATGTCATACATGTGTATGTATGCATTCAGGTCCGGACATGGACATGGTTTGCTAGTTCCATATCGGTGCGATAATACATTTAGTTCCGGACATGGACATGTTTTTGCTAGTTCCATATCGGTGCGAGTATACATTTAGTATTTTAAAACGGGTAGAGATTAAAGTGCATACTGAGATGGAATAATTATCTTATAACCCCATTTAGATAATGTTTCAAATATATTGAATGGTCATTCCAACAAAGTTGTTGGTCCAATGTAACACCTAAATATTTAAAACTGTCCACGTGTTCAATCAAGAAGCAATACTCAAACATTCTTGATTGTTGAATACTATATCTTCAAGAACAAATCGATTACACAATGGTGCATGATAATATAAGGGAAGGTCTCTGAAAACTCTACCATTGATATTAAATATCATGTACTTCGTTTTGTTGCTAATTATTAGTTTATGATAATTAAACCATCTCCTTAACATATCTAGGTCACAGTTAACATCTGCAAAACTATCAATTAAGTTAGTGTTTGAGTGGAAAAGAGATGTTTCATCAGCAAAGGCAGTTATTTTGCCTTTAAAAGGTTGTAAGAAAAACGAATTAACATAAATTAGAAAAAGGATTGGGCCCAATACTGCTCCTTGGGGAACACCCATATTTAAGAAGTCTATAGAACTGTAAACATTCCTAATTTTCACAACTTGATAACGGTTGAATAAATAAGAAGAAAACCATTTATAAATGGAGCCTCTGAAACCCGCTTTGTAAAGTTTATCGAGTAGCAAAGTATGATTAACCATATCAAAGACCTTACTGATATCAACAAATAATGTTGATGGTGTTTGAGAAGTGTTTAGACTATTATATATTTCACCAGTTAATTTCAATAAAGCAGTTTCAGTCGATTTGCCACGTCTAAACCCAAATTGGCAATCACTCAAAAAATTAGTATTTTCTAAAAATTACAACATTCTAGATTTTAACTATCCGAAAAGTGAGAAAAAATGTCACTGATTATGTATTTCTGTATATACTTAGACAGAATATAATAAACATATGTATAAATGGGGCTCCCATACAACAGACATGCTTTTTTTGGAGTTTTTATACATAATAGTACGGAACCCTTCGTGCGCGAGTCCGACTCGCACTTGGCCGGTTTTTGTATTCTGTCTAGTAGGTGCAATGAGGTCTTGGAAGCACCGGACCAGACATGAGCGTTAAACTCTAATTTGAGGCGAATGAACGCCTTATAGATTGTAGCCAGATCTAAGGGTGAGAAATATTTCTTGCATCTGTATAAGAATCCTAGGCATTTCGCAGCATTCTTGGCGATACTGAATATATGGTCGCTCCAATTAAGATTGTGAGCAACACTCATACCCAGGATGGAAAGCTTTTCAGTTTCTGAGATGCAAGTGCCATTCATGGATAATGGCTGCGGGTTAGTTATAAGCTTTAACGACAAGAGACAGCATTGTGTTTTGGATGCATTAAATTCCACTCTAATGTTTTTATCTATGCTATCGTGGATCTTCTTCTTCTTCGGCGCTACAGTTCATGGTGAACCTCCATTGCCGCACGCCTACCTGATTGAGGTCCTCCTCGACTTGCGTGCGCTACCTTAAATTTGGCCGTCCTAGACAGGGCGATGCGCTGTCGTGTGATTTTTTTAACATCATTACAGGCCAATACAAGAGGCACAATCTATTTCAAAACCTGGCAACTCTTTACATACGCCGATGACATTGACATAATAGGTAGATCACAGCGAGATGTCAATGAGGAGTTTGCGAGTATTGAGACGGAGGCGGGAAAAATTGGTTTGGCAGTTAATGAGGGCAAGATTAAATATCTGCTATCATCGAAAAAGGACATTTACCACCGACGTCTTGGCCAGATAGTGCATATTGGCAGATTTAAGTTTGAGGTAGTTAAGGACTTCGTAACCCTCGGGTACGCAGTGATCTGGAACAACGACACCAGTTTTGAAATCAAGCGCAAAATTACTCTTGTCAACCGCTTTGGGCGGTACATATGTATGTACATATCAACTGCTTGTTGTTTATTGTTAGTGGTAGTGGTGTGTATTTTGTTTTGGTTGTGTAGATAACTTGTATCGTTTTGTTTTCGTTAATCTTTACGTTCCATTTTGAGAACCAGTCGCCTGCTTTATCTAGCTTTTGTTGTAGTTAGTAGGTCACATTCGGTAGGTGGTGTCCGGAATTTAGTAGCACAGTGTCTTCCGCGAAAGTTGCGATCATGGCCGATTCACTGCCAGGGGTGGGCATGTCTGCTGTGAAAATCAGGTAGAGGAGAGATCCTAATATACTTCCTTGGGGTAGGTACTCCGGCTTTAATTTGGTGAATATTAGAGCATTTGTCGTCGGTTCTTACATAGAAGCATCGCTGCTCCAGGTAGCTTTTTAATAGTAAGAAGTAGTCCTTGGGAATGACGTTACTGAGCTTAGCCAAAAGTCCCTTGTGCCAAACTGAGTCAAAAGCTTTCGCCACGTTTAGGTACACTGCTACTCAGAATTGTGTGTCATCTAGTGCGGTTGATAATTTATTTGTCACTCTATGTATCTGTTCAATAGTTGAGCTTTGTCCTCTAAAGCCAAACTGGTGATTAGGAATAGTGTTGAATTTTGTCAATATTGGCTGGAGTCTTTTTAGTAGGAGTTTTCAAAAAATTTTGATAAGAGTGCAAGTAAATTGTATGAGGTTGTCATTGTGGCGTCTCTTCCTGGTTTGGGTATAGCTATTATTTCTGCTACTTTCCATAATTTTGGCTAAGATGGGTCTCAAGGTTAATGAGGGTAAAACCAAATATCTGCTTTCTTCTAAAAGAGACGGACAACACCGACGTATTTTCCAGAACGTCACCATGGGCGGATATAACTTTGAGGTGGTCCAGGAATTCGTCTACCTTGGCTCACTGATGACCAGCGACAACAACACCAGCGCTGAGATAAAACGCAGAACCACTCTTGTCAACCGCTGTTTTTTTGGGCTCAAGAGGCAATTGAGAAGTAGAGCCCTCTCTCGGAAAACCAAGGTGGCACTGAATAAGACCTTAATCATCCCAGTCCTCCTTTACGGCCCAGAGGCTTGGACCTTAACAAAAGCGGATGAAGATGCCCTTCGTCGTTTCGAGAGGAAAATTCTGCGTACTATCTACGCAGGTGGAAGGGGACCTTAACCAACTGGGCGTGCGGCGCTGGAAACAGCTGGCCAAAGACCGTGCGAGCTGGAAACACTTGTTGGTTGAGGCCCAGGTTCACCACGGACTGTAGCGCCACCTAAGTAAGTAAGTAAGTAACGGTGCCTCAACTTACACTTGAGGATTATCATCCCTCCAAACACGGCAGTTTTGTTTATTGACGTATCCATTCAGCCAAAAGTGAGCTTCATCGCTAAGCAAAATTCGCTTATGGTATTCGCGGTAGGTATTTCGAACAGAACCATGATTTTCAAAATAAATTGGCACAATTTGGACGCGTTGTTCAGGCGGCAGTCTATTCACTATTCGTGTTAAAATGCCAAACCAAACTAAAAAAAAATCACTTGACAGCTGACTAAATGGCCGCCAATTAAAATAGTGTTGCCAACTTAAAGTTCTATACTTCTTAAAAAAACACCTTTTACATAGAGTAGTTCGTCTACTAGAATTTGCCATAGAAGCGATAATAATCCACCCCCTTGAGGGCAACTTCTAATAGTTTTTATCACTACCTTAGATGTGTCTAATTTGGCTATTATATGCCGTTTTTAGGGTTCCGTACCCAAAGGGTAAAATGGGACCCTATTACTATGATTTCGCTGTCCGTCCGTCCGTCCGTTTGTCACCAGGCTGTATGTCATGAACCGCGATAGTTAGACAGTTGAAATGTTCACAGATGTTCACTAAAAACACAATAAAATGAATATTTAAGCGGGGCTCCCATACAACAGACATGATTTTCATCCAAAAAATCCCCTTGGTCACATACTGACCTAAAGTTAGTCGACAATATCCCACAACCAGTAGCAAACTTCCCAGCTTTGATCCCTTTTGTATCTTTGAAGTATTAATCCTAGCTGCAACCCTTTTTTCTATAATTACGAACAACCAATAATAAATACCCTTTAAGCTTTGATGATCCCTAATGTGTCACTGCTAAGTTAATACTTTGCTGCAAACCCTGTCGTACAATTGCTATTCCCCCCCTTTTCCATCCTGATAGATTAAGATATCAAATACTTACTTACTTACTTATAAGGCCAGCGATCCATGGAGGATCTGTATGTATGTATGTATTTTGGCGTTACAGTCGATGAAGGACCAGAGCCGAGCTTCTCTCAATCACCCATGTTGTGTGTGATTTAATTTTTCCCATAGGTGAAAGGGAGCTACAGTTTATTGCCGGTTCCGAACGGGGAATTTTGAAAAGCTTTTCATGACAATTTTACTATAGGGGGTTTTGTCAGAACGCCGCTGAGGAGAAACACCGTGAAAACACGTTAGATGAAATGGCTGTGTCGGGATTCGATCCCCTGTCATCGGCGTCAGAGGCCAACACACTGCCCACTACGCCACGGAGCTCTCAAAGGAAACGTGATAAAGACAAAAAATACGTGCAAAGGCTGTTAAGTAGTGCAGATAGATAGAATAATCTAATTGTGAAAGTACAAACCGTCACCGAGTACTTATGGTCGTCTCTTCTTATCATGAAATAAATAAAATAGCTTCAGAGGGATTAATTAAGATATTGTACTCATTTAATTATTATTAAGAAGTGAGCTTAATCGATTGAATGCGAACGAATAGAGCTATACGTCTGCTACATCAGCAGTATATCATTGAAGATTAGAGATATCAAATGGAAACTAAATCAGAATGGAAAACTGGTGCACCCGATAACATGGAAGGTATAAAAGGAGTGAAATAGAGAAAGCTGGTTCTAATTGAGATTTTCAAATCGCACACCATGGTTCGGGTAACGGGAGGCGTTCTGCTACTGACTATATTCCTCCTCGAAGGCGGCAGTAAGTTGTACCAAATTAAGTTGTATCTGTACTAAAAGCAGTGTGATCAGTCTAGTGCTAATAACTAAGTGTTAAATATCTATAATATTTTCAGTTCATGCCAGGCAAGGTTTTGGACCTGGTGAACAAGACTGGGGCTATGTAGATGTGCGGAAAGGTGCTCATATGTTTTATTGGCTTTACTATACGACAGCCAATGTATCTAGCTACACCGAACGTCCACTTGCAATATGGTTACAAGGAGGTCCAGGAGCCTCTTCGACCGCGTACGGAAACTTCGAGGAATTAGGTCCCCTTACTCTGCACTTAAAACCACGGAACCATACATGGGTCAAAGATATGAATGTCATTTTCATCGATAATCCAGTTGGAAGCGGATTCAGCTATGTGGACAGAATAACTGACCTGACTACGAATAATAAACAAATTGCCTTGGATCTGGTGGAATTTATGAAAGGATTCTACAATCTTCATCCGGAGTTTAAGACAGTTCCATTGCATATATTTTGTGAAAGTTATGGCGGTAAAATGGCTCCTGAATTCGCCTTAGAACTGTACAGAGCTATAGAAAGGAAAGAAATCGAAAGCAATTTGCAATCGGTTGCCTTGGGTGATCCATGGGTATCTCCCATTGATTCGGTAAATGCTTGGGCCCCGGTTCTATTAAACATGGTATGTCCTTTTCTACTCGTGGAATTTTCTAATCGGTCTACAAGGTATACTTCATCAAATTTTCAGGGCATTGTTGACGTCGATGGTTATGAGCGTATCACAAAAGCAGCACAAGAAACTCAAGAAGCTGTAGATAATGAAAAATACACACAAGCTACCTTACTTTGGAGTAATACTCAACAGGTCTTACTTCGGGAGTCGAAGGGAGTTGATTTCTACAATATTCTATTGCCAACAAAAGAATCTTATCTTCGAACTTTGGCTAAGGGCCAAGGTAATAATACGATTCGATTGCTAATTTCTGTAAACAATATTTAATTATTTATCATTTTCATTACGATTAGATCTCATGTACCGGACATTAGTGCGTTACGCTTATGATATCGATGACAATCGCGATGCGATTTTGAGCAGCTTAATGTTAGGGCCAGTTAGCAAAGCATTAAAGATCTCATCGGGGGTAATGTGGGGTTCACAAAGCACTTTGACATTCAGTGTACTCAAGGAAGATTTTATGAAACCTGCCATCGAAGTTGGTATGGCTGACTTAGCACATCAAAATTTATTAGAAATAATTGCATACATTTTTACTTGCATATGGCAGTGGAGACTCTATTAAACTCGACCACAGTGAAGGTAGCCGTTTTCTCCGGACAATTGGATCTTATCTGTGCAACTCCTGGCACAGTTAAATGGATCAATAAAATGAAATGGGCCGAAAGTACTGTTTATAAGAATGCTAACCGAACAGCCATTGTAGTAAATCGTGTACTAGAGGGTTATCAAAAGGAAGCTGGCCACTTTGCAATGTTTTGGGTTGATAGAGCTGGTCACATGGTGCCTCACGATAACCCAAGGGCGATGGATTACATATTGAAGAAATATACCCATTACGATAAACCACAAAAATAATTTGGCTGAAAAACATCAAAAATATGTCCCATAAATTCGGATTGTAGGTTACACGAGTATCTAAATTGATTCATTTATGTATGATAGTGTATTTATTTTATTTAAACAAGTCAGTATGAAATGTTTATTTCGTATTTGCCCGTTTGCCCTGATGAAAGTTTGGGTTTCTATCTTAGTATTGCTAAGTATGTAGGTATTATTTGTGAGCCCGTGGCACAGTGGTTAGTGTGTTGGACTCTGACGCACGATGAGCGAGTTCGGATCCCAAAAACACTAACGCCATCCAATGTTTCTTTCGCTGCGTCCCTTTTCGGCGGGATACTGGCAAAACCCCCCGTACTATGCTTGCCATGAAAAATCTTCCCGACTCATGCCGATCGGAATTGGCATTAAACTGTAGGTCCCTTTCTTCTGTGCGAAAAATAAATCACAAAAAATATGTGTGACGGAGAGAAGCTTGGCTCTGATCCTTCACCGCAACCAAAAAAGGAATGTAAATATTTTAAATATTTTAACTGCTACGTAAGAGCAGATAGAGCTTATTTTAAAATGCGTTTATTTTTTCATCCTCGTATAGCAATATGACCGAGAGCGCCGTGGCGCAGTGGGTAGTGTGTTGGCCTCTGACGCCGATGACACGGGATCGAATCCCGACACAGCCATGTCATCGAACGTGTTTTTCACGGTGTTTCTCCTCAGCGGGGTTCTGACAAAACCCCCTGTAGTAAAATTGTCATGAAAAGCTTCTCGAAATTCGCCGTTCGGAACCGGCAATAAACTGTAGGTCCCTTTCACCTATGGGAAAATGAAATCACACACAACATGGGTGATTGAGAGAAGCTCGGCTCAGGTTCTTCATGGACTGTAACGCCAACATACATACATACATAGCAATATGACTGGAACTCTTCTGTTGATGGCCAGCTGAAGTGCCAGATTTTTTAAAAGCTTTTTTTGATTACATGGAAGATCAAATCCGAGTTTCTCTCAATCACCCATGTTGTGTGTGATTTTACCTACAGTTTATTGCCGATTCCGAACCGCGAATTTCGAGAATTTGCTAATTGAGGTTTTGTCAGAACCCTGCTTATCCCTATTGTGTTGTATTATTCTTAGTTGCAAACCTTTTTTCTATAATTACTGTCATTCACCTTTTCATCTCCTTGCTGTCAAGTACGATAATTGATAGGTACATAAATGTTATTCCGCTCCTTTTCCTTTCTGATAGAATAAGATATCAAATGTTGCAACAAATTCAATTGTTGTAAACAAAAATAACCTATTTTCACTAAACTCCCTTGGTCGCATACTAAATCACGGTTAGTCAAACTAACTTTCGATAATATCCCATAGCCAAAATCACACTTCCAAGCGTTGATCCCTATTGTGTCCTTGATATATCAATCCTAGCTGCAAACCTTTTTTTCTATATTACTGTTATTCACCTTTACACCTTTTTGATGATCAACTATCTTATCATGGAGATTTTTGATCATCAATGTATAAAAAGTACATACAATTCCAATATCGTCACTAAATCCTTATGTTCTGACCCGATGGAACATACATTTATTGAAATATTACTCAGTGGGTGGAAATTATTAGTTAGTTGCATTTATATGCCCACGAATGTGGACAATCTCTTCTTACCTAGGAATATCTTAGAGAAGTTGTCACCACTTTATACGGATATTGTTGGCGTAGGTGATTTAAATCTTAATTTGCGTCATGATAAAAATAACTCCTTCATTGAAATGGTAAAGCCTCTACACCTTAGTTTTACTAATCCAAATAAGCCGACACACGCCATGCCCAATCGTAAGCCTTCTCTCCTAGATGTATGTCTTGTTTCTCATCAAAACCTTCTTTCGCACTACAATCAAATCTTCGCCCCAGCCTTTTCTTATCACGATCTGCTTTTTGCCTCGTTCAATATCACATCACCTGTCATACTACAATTTTTCTCGTATGAATATTACATCATTATTCTCCCACTGTCTGAACCTAAATTGGTCACCAATCTATAACTGGAGCAATGTTGACACGCAAGTAAATTGTTTAAATAATAACATTCATATCCCCTTCTAAAAACATGTACCAATCAAAGTCATTAGGAAAAAAATAACGACACCTTGGCTCACCAACGAAGTCCTTACCCTTATTAGACGACGGACATGATCTGCTTTATTCTAGATGGAGAAAGTACAAATGCTCAGATCTACTGAATAGTTACAAAGTAGCACGTAATAAGGTAACTTCCCTTATTCGTAGGAATAAGCGACATTTCTATTCAGAGACTTTTTCTAATAGCAATTCGAGTGCTGCTTTTTGGAAAAAAGTTCGTAGAAGGGGCATCTGCTCCAAAAAATGTACAACCCCTAACAATTTAGACCTCGAAGCTCTCAATAGCAAATTTGCTCAATGGTCATTGAACGGCGATAGTCATACATATAACCCATCCTATCTCAGGTAATAATCAAAACACCTTCTCACTCTCTTGACGAACTGTCCGTTGGACTTACTTTAATGAAAATAAAATCGAAAGTGGTCGGATGAAATACACCCTATTTTCATCAAAACACTTCTTCCCTGTGTCCTGCACCAAATCACGCACATAATGAACACCATTATTATGTCCAACCTCGACCTTCTCAGGTAGCTGGAAAGTTGCGAAAATTTTTCCCCTACCTAAAACATCATCTCCTATTGGCACCGAGTTTCGTTCAATTGCCATTCTTCCAGCATTTTGTCAAAAACAATATAATCACTAAGTTCCAATCTGGCTTTCGTGCTAAGCATAATTGCACAACGACCTTGCTAAAAGTTTGTGAAGATATCCGCTTGGGTATGGATAGTGATATGGTCGGACTATTGGTTTGGTTGGACTTCTCTGAAGCCTTTGACAACGTGAACCATGAAATTCTCATAAAAAAACTTAAGAACCAATTTTCCTGTGGGCAATCTTTATGTCTCCTTATGTCGTCATATCTTACAAACCGTTCGCAATTCGTGTACCATAATAGTAAACGTTCTTCGTGTCTTATTGTTAACTCTGGTGAGCCTCAAGGTTCTGTGTTCGGCCCTCTTTTATTTTCGTGTTTCATAAATGATATATATATAAATGTTTCTCATCGTGTAGTTACCACATTTACGCCGGTGATGTTTAGGTCTACTCTATGTTCCCGAAAATATGTTGTGCCTCGGCCATGAATTCACTTTCGCATGAACTTAGTTAGAGAGGGTACGGGGGTGGAACAAGGTCGCCTGATCACTGCGGCCACGAGCGGGCCTATTGTGATGTCCCCCACTTACAGTTCACTCAAGAATCCTGAGTTAGTGATAAAACTTAGTTTCCTTTTAGTGAGCTAGCAGCTTCTGCTTCAAGATAATACTTGCGTGTAGTGACGATGACGTGTACTGACAAGGCAGTTACAGTGGCACAGTATGTGCTCTGCTGTTTCTTCGTCTTCATTACACATTCCGCAAGTATCATATTGTATAATGCCCATTGTTTTGAGGTGTTTGTTGACTAGGCGGTGTCCAGTAAGGAAACCTGTGATTAAGCGAATCTGACTGCCCGAAAGCATGAGGAGTTGTTTCGTTCTACTGAGAGATGTAGTTGGGAGGAACAACTTGGCTTGTCTTTTTTTTTTTTTTTTTTGTTAAACACGCGCAGGTTCAAGAGTTTTATATTCTCTTGTATGATGTGTTGTTACACACACAACCTGAACGGAGTGCAGTGGTTTGGATCGTTGATGTTCGTTCACTACTCTCAGGGGTGGTTGTCCTAGATAGGACGAGAGCCGACCATATTCCGCTTTTGGTTATAGTCCGTAATAATTCGTTGGAGCACTTTTAATATTGCATTCGCAGAGGATGAATTTCAGTTGAATTTCAGTTGTGAGTGTTATGCCTGCAGGCAGTACATCTGGTCACTTTCCATTCACAACTGCATTGCATACTTTTTGTCCGTATAGCGATTACTTTTACTTGGCTATAAAGCGAATTTGAACTATTGACCTTCCGATCGGCGATCGATGATGTTAACCACTGCACCACGGTCTGCTACCTTTTGTTTGTAACCAGTAGTGATCCGTCGTGTTCCTTAACCAATTGTTTATGCAGCATTTGGTGGTGCCGCGGATGGGTATGCCGCAGAAAGGCCGTGGCGTCATAAATGGTGATGCAGAGCCTTTCCTTGCTAGTAGATCCGCCTTTTCGTTGCCTGTATGGCCGCTGTGACCAGGTATCCAAATGAGATGAACTCTGTTTGTGCTGGCCAGCTGGTGAAGTAGCTCTAGGCAGTCCCATACCCTTCGCATGAACTTAATCTTGTCCACCATTGGTCGATAAACAATAAACTGAATCTAAAAACGTCAAAAACAAAAGCACTAATTCTCAATAGAAGTAGGGCCGTGTTAAATGTACCGCCCTTTTTGATGAACAACTCTCCTATTGATTATGCCGAAAAAAATAAAAATCTAGGGATATTTCTCGAACCTAACCTCAGCTGAAATTCCCATTTAAATTGTGTGGTGTCCATTTATACGGTGCTCTTAGAGGCTTAAGCCCTACTACCAAATACTTGCCCACCAAAGTTAAGCATAAACTTGTAACGTCGTTCATTCTACCTATTATTCTGTACGGTTGTAAGCTGTTTTCGAACTTGGACCATGAATCTCTAAGAAAACTCAACGTCGCGTATAATTGCTGTGCCAGGTATATCTACAACATCGAAAGGCGCGAGTACATCTCCGAATTCACCCAAAAAATTGCTGGCTCTTCACTTACAGCACTGATGAAACATCGTACCTTGTTACTGTTGCATACAATTATAGCATCCAAAGAACCTGAATACATTTTCGAATGCATTCAGTTTGCAAGGGCGCAACGTTCTCTAAAACTTATAGTTCCAAAACACCAATATTTAACAACGTCCCGCCAATTTTTTGTGAATGCTGTTAAGCTGTGGAATATGCTACCTCTAAATATCAAGCAAGTGAAGAGCACAAACGCCTTTAAGCTGAAATCTTTTGCGTACCCTAAAGAACGTTTCCTTTCTTTATTCTTTATCTTGTATTTGCTTAACTATTACTATTGTTTATCTTTTTCTTTATTTCTTTATAACTTGCACTGTTATCTAGTTGTAGTCTTATTATTAATTAATGTTATTATTATTATCTTTTTGGCATGTTACAAACTTATAAGATGTTATATCTTACGTGTACATGTAATTAATTCAATAAATTAAATTAAATGAAAGTAATATGTCTATGACCTATCTACAAACAAAATATCATTTCAAACGAATTAGCCGTTTCAATGTGATGAGGTAATATACAACGTCTCTTTCATTTTTGTTTGTTCGTATTTTGTTTTTTTTACATCCGTTCTAACTAGTTTTAGTTTAGTTTCGTTTTATCTCAATCCCACTTCTGATAAACTGTAACGCGGTTTGTTTGAGATTCCATGAACGATTCAGCTCGCCAATCCCTTCGCACGTGAGCAGCTTGATTGCGGTACGTACGCACACGAGCAACTTGGCTTTGGTACACACATGCACGAACAGCTTGACTTGATTTCTTCACCAACGAATATACATTGCTTTTTCTACCATCGCGTCGTCCGATTCGGACGTACATATCTTTGGATTGTGTAATAAAACGTTGTTACGATAGCTCGTAATATAAATATGTATATAAAACCCCGACTCAAGCAGAAGGAACAACAAATTACTTTATTGGCACGTATCTATATTTCATATATTTATTAAGTGGACTGTATGTACATATTTGCAATTTATCTCCTCTCACAAAGATACGGTCAACCGCACTGGTTGGTGGTTCAATCGCGAGTGACGATCCGCCGATCGCCTTTGTTCCACCTCGGTGGTGGTGCTCGTATCATCGCTCTGCTCGGTTGCGAGCAGGGATAAAGAATGAGATACCAATCTATTGGCTTTGACAGGCACTTTGACAGTTTGCACCTACAAACGCGTTGAGGTTTGACGGCGTCTTGACTATGGAATTCTGCCTTGTTCCGACGTCTTGACTCTAAGTCAAAAGCGTCGTTTTTAGTGTTCCGTACCCAAAGGTAAAACGGAACCCTATTACTAAGACTTCGCAGTCCGTCCGTCCGTCTGTCACCAGGCTGTGTATCATGAACCGTGACAGTTAGACAGTTGAAATTTTCACAGATGATGTATTTCTGTTGCCGCTACCACGACAAATACTAAAAACAGAACAAAATTAATATTTAAGGGGGGCTCCCATACAACAGACATCCCC
The DNA here is from genome assembly GCA_951905685.1 of Eumerus sabulonum. Taxonomy (NCBI): domain Eukaryota; kingdom Metazoa; phylum Arthropoda; class Insecta; order Diptera; family Syrphidae; genus Eumerus; species Eumerus sabulonum. The sequence continues at coordinate 1,036,798 of OX645060.1, read as the reverse complement.
TTGGTCACATACTGAACTAAGGTTAGTCGACAATATATTTGTGTCTTTGATGAATTAATCCTAACTGCAAACCTTTTCCCCATATTGTTATTCACCTTTTCACATCGTTGCTGTCAAGTAAGATAATTGATTTGAATTCAATGGTGATTATCAAAGTAATATGCCGATAACCCGCCTGCAACCAAGATCTGTCATCATACAAAAAATGTGATTTGATGTGATGACTGATGAGGTAACATACATACATAGTCTCTTTCATATTTATATGTATATACAGATGGTACGGAGCCCTTCGTGCGCGAGTCCGACTCGCACTTGGCTGGTTTTTTATCATGACACTTATCCATTTGATAATTTAGGGGTCGCCCTTTTTTCTGCAGAGTGCATTAGTTAATGATGAGTCGCACTATTACTCGTAAATGGTTCTTCTATATCCACAAAGGCACAAGTCGCGACCTCCTTTGCTTTCAGAGATTTTTCTATAAAATCCGTGATTTTATGAAGGTTACTTTAGATTAACCTTTTTGATATACAAATTGCAGTTTGAGGAGTAGTGCTATCCCCAGTGTTGACCTTATGACTGTCAGCTTTTCTGTCATTTTTAGTAAAAATGAGGAGGACTGAGAGGTGATTTGTGGCCTCTTTGATATACATTTTACTCTAACTGCTATAAAACAGATATAACCGCGCTTCAAGAAGTGCGACAGGATAGACAAGGCAAAAGACGGATGAAAAACTGTGACATCTACTACGGGAACTGCTACAAGGAGAACAAACGACGCCTATTCGGGTGCGGATTCGTTATTCGAGGAAGACTCCGACAAAAAGTATTAAGCTTCTGGGATATAGCCTCATAACAATGCGCATCAAAGCTTGGATAGCTTTGGAAACATTAGCTTAATAAGCGCTCACGCCCTAACGGAAGAAAAGGACGATCGGCTTAAAGAAAAATTCTACGATCTCCTAGATAGAACCTATGCCCAATGTCCCAGCTACGACACAAAAATTGTTCTAGGATATTTAACCACTTAACAGTCGGATTTTTGAGAAAAAAGAAGTAAAAAATTTTTTTATTTTTATTTTATTTGACTTATACATATACATATGTATATATAACTGTTTTTCCCGCTATTGAGGAACAGGCGACGAAATACTCGGGCAAATCACCACCAACAAGTTAAAACCAAACTTGCCCGAACGAGACTCGGGTTCGTCAGTGTACGGAAAAATGTCATGCCCGAGTGCTGTTCGGGCAAAACTGTCAAGTGGTTAAATGCAAAACTGGGCAAAGAGAACATATAAAACCACTTCCGGCAACGGACTTAGGCTAATCGATTTCCTTATGGGGCGTAACCTCCTTGTAGCAAGCACAGGATTCCCCCATCTCAACATCCACAAGGGTACCTGGCGGTCCTTTGATCAATCGACGCCAAACACTCCTCCAGTATTCTCGAGGTATCAACCTTCCGAGAAGCCAACATCGACTTGGACCACTACCTTGTTGTAGCCAAGGTAGCCTCCATAAGAAAGGAGACCCCTAAAACTGCGGCAACTATAGGGAAATAAGTCTCCTTCATTTTTTTTTTTGTTTGTTTACAGTCACACGCGCACTGAAGGCTAAAGCCTTATAACGTATTAACGTTGTGCGAGCGAAGGTAACAGGGTGAGGGAAAGTTTCGCGCAGGTTGATGTTTTGACACACAACCTGAACGGAGTGCAGTGGTTTTTGGGTCGTAGATGCTCGTTGACTACTCTCAGGGGCGAATTCTCAGTAATTCGTTCATGTACTTTTGGTGTTAGTATTGCATACGCAGTGGATGAATTTCAATTGACCACATACTGTGAGTGTTATGCCTACAGCAGTAAGTTTGGTCACTTTCCATTCACAACTGTGTTACTTTTTTCCGTATAGGAATTGCTTTTTCTTGGCTATGAAACGAATTTGAACTAAAGACCTTCCGCTCGACGGCCGATGATGTTAACCACTGCACCACGACCACCCCTTAACATCGCATATAAGATCTTCTCTGCCGTATTGTGTGATCATTTGGAATCGTTTATGGATAACCTGATCGGCTCTTATCAGTGTGGTTTAAGGCCAGGTAAATCCACAATAGACCAAATATTTACGCTTCGGCAGGTCTTTGAGAAGAATACCAAATCGACACTCACCACCTCTTCGTCAATTTTAAGGCTGCATAGCCTTGAATAGAGATGAACTATATAAACCCATGTCTAGTTTTAACATCCCTGCCAAACTCGTCCGACTGTGCAGGATGACAATGGAGAATTCTCGCTGCTCCATTAAGGTCGATAATGAGCAAACCAAAACCTTTGATGTTAAAAAAGGATTTAGGCAGGACGACGCGCTGTCATGCAACTTTTTCAACATCGTGTTTGAAAAGATCATGCAAGAGTCACTGACCAACACAAGAGGTACGATTTATTTCAAGTCTTCGCAATTGCTTGCGTACGCCGACGACATTGACCTGATTGGACTGACACAGCGAGACGTCAATGAGGCCTTTGTAAGCATTGAGTTAGAAGTGGCTAAGATGGGTCTTAAGGTTAATTAGGGTAAAACCAAATATCTGCTTTCATTTGAAAGAGACGGTCAACACCGACGTATTGGCCAAAACGTCACCATGGGCGGATATGACTTTGAAGTGGTCAAGGAATTCGTCTACCTTGGCTCACTGATGACCGGCGACAACAACACCAGCGCTGAGATAAAACGCAGAATCACTCTTGCCAACCGCTTTTTCTTTGGGCTCAAGAGGCAATATGCCCTTGGTCGTCTCGAGAGGAAACCTCTGCGCACTATCTACGGTATGGAGGAGAAGATTTAATGAAGAACTGTACGGGTTGTACAGCGACATCGGCCTGGTACAATGTCTACGGATAAAGCGTCTAAGGGGACAAGGCCATGTAGAGCGCATGGAAAATATAGCTCCGACCTGAAAAGTCTTCGAATATACCCCGGAAGGAAGGAGCGGCAGAGGACGGCCGCGTCTACGGTGGCGCACGCAGGTGGAAGGAGACCTTAATCAACTGGGCGGGCGGCGCTGGAAACAGCTAGCCAAAGACCGTGCCAGCTGGAGGCGCTTGTTGATTGAGGCCCAGGTTGACCGCGGACTGTAGCGCCACCTAATTAAGTAAGTAAGTATGTTGTGTGTGATTTATTTTTCACACAGGTGAAAGGGACCTACACTTAATTGCCGATTCCGAACGGCGTGAGTCGAAAAACTTTTCCAGGGCAAGTATGTATACTACGGAGGGTTTTGCCAGTACTCCGCCGAGGAGGGACGCCGCGAAATAAACATTCGATGGCATTGGTTATATCGTGCGTCAGAGTCCAACACACTAACCACTGCGCTACGGCGCCCTTAATTTATTATTTCCTTGAATATGTATCAGATATAAAAGGGCAATCAGCAATGGATTTTCAAGATATCTTCATAACATGACGTCTACTATTTTTGATAACAATAAATTGATTTTGTTAACGAAACCATTTTTTTTTTAAATTTTACTCCATATTTCGTTATCGGTTTTTATTAACTATGCCTTCTAATATAAACAATATACAATAGGTAGATGCCGGGCGTTCCGTGGCGCTCAGCTTTTTTGTATGTTGGTACACATGTCCCTAACATCTGTTGGCATTGTAAGCCATTTTGGATATTTAGTTTGTTTTTGACAGACATGAAGACTAGAAATCTAATGGCGTAATCATGGGACTTTCTTCTCCCTTTCCTTGTTGAAACAGTTCTATTTAGGATTTCAGTAGATGCATCTTTTCGTATACTATTACTATTAACAATTCTTTATTCTTTCCTTTCATTTTTATAAACATTTAAAATATCAATTAACAATTAAATATAAAGGAAAATAAATAAAATATCAATCCTTAACATATGTTAGAGCGGATTGACACTGTTGACAATAACCTGCGGTGGGGGAGCATCGGTTACTTACTACATATACATATTAGATAGAGGAAAAAATACATAATACCTAACACATAAATATACATATTGAGGAACTATTGATATAAAAATAATATTGACATTTACTTGTGCTGATGACTAGGATAGCAGATCTCGTTTGAGTAATGATTCAAGGACATCGTAGTTTAATGAGAACAACCAGTCTTTTACTTTTTTTAGAAATGTATTAAGATGTACGATTTTTCGGACAGATAAGGGTAGCTTGTTGAACATTAATGGGGCTGTGACAGTGTAAAAATGACAAAAATTACTATTGTGAGCAGTTAGGACATCAGCAAGATGCATACATTTATACGGAGATTATAAATCCGATTACTCCTACTGGGAATATTGTCACTTCTCTTAAAAAATTCCTTAAGCACTTTGAAAACATAAAGGCGTCTCAATGGTAGAATATGTAGGTTTCTGAATAGAGGCCAACTATGAGAAAAACGATTTTTATTACTAATGATTCTGAGTAAATGTTTCTGAGCTAATAACAATGGTCTTAGAGAATAATTATAAGAACCTCCCCAGCTTGAGATACCATATTGTAATTTAGAGTGGGCCAGGCCATAGTATAATGACTTTAACACTTTTGATGAGCAATACTTTTTTATAAGATACATTTTGCGCGTCACTAGTAACATGTGTGATTTGATGGATTGAATATGATGTTTCCAATTTAAGTTATGGTCAATGAATACTCCAAGGTACTTGAGGTGACTCACTAACTCAATGTCGAAGCAATTCTTAGAACAAGATGAACTCGGGACAAAATTACATTTTCCACAACTATGCACAGGTAAACAAAATTTTTTACAATCATTAGAATGGAAACATAGGTTATAGTTGTCTAGGACGTTATTTGATAATTTAAACGACATGAGTTTTGTTTTTTGACTAACAATCAATTTATGCTCTGCAAACCAAAGCCTTAAGGTTCCTAGATCTTCCGAGATTTTTGCAATACATTCGTATTCTGAATTATATTGGTAGGTAAGGGTTATGTCATCTGCAAAAGCAGTTGAGGCTCCATTCAATTTCATTTCAAAGAAAGAATAAATGTAAATTAAAAACAACACAGGACCGAAAACTGAACCCTGAGGTACGCCATTCTTTAACGTACGTAAGTCACTGAAGCTTCCATTTACATTAACTCTTTGTTTTCTATCATGGAGATAAGACTTAAACCATTTATGGATTACTCCTCTAAAGCCAGCATTCAGTATTTTTTTTAACAGAAGGTTGTGATCAACCATGTCAAACGCTTTCGTCATATCAATGAAGAGAGCCATGGTCGGTTTATTACAATGAGTGCCATTATACAATTGGCTGCTAACTCTTAGAATAGCATCCTCAGTTGACAAACCCCTTCTGAAACCAAGCTGATCCTTTTCTCTCTTCATAGACAATGCAGCATTAAACAATTGGCGTGCTCGATATGTTAAACAGTCGTTTATATACATTTTCTCCTTTTTCCCATGAGTGCTTAGTAGCGTTGTTGTCAGATGTGCTTTTCTCTCTCTCTTTGCGTTCAACAGTTTCTCTTTACATTGACGAGAGACAAATTTGACAAACAGAATCTTTTTTGTTGTTTGATTACTGCTTGTGTTTGGTGTATTTTTTTGCCGTTTGGTAATGCGCTTTGTGTAGCGAAGGTCAATGTCCTCCTTTGTTACATCGGCAAGTAGACCATCGCGGAAAATCTTCAGTGCCGTATCAATGCCGGAGGAGTCGTTACAATCTGGTGGAATGTTGTAAATCTCGACGGCATTTCCGATGATTTGTTGTTCTAGATCAGTGGTTCCCAAAGTGGTCCCTACGGACCCCTAGGGGTCCATGGGATCATTCAGGGGGTCCTTGGAAAATTTAAATCGATTTGGGGGTCCCTGAACAACGTCAGGGGGTCCGTGCATGGTTTAATATAAAATAAAAAAATCGTGACACATTTTTATTAATATAGAAGTTAAAATAAATAACAATGAAAAAATGATTAGCGAATTTTATGTCCTAAGTAAATCATAAATATAGACAAGTGCATAAAATACAAGTAATAATAGGCATGGCGGTAATTCAGGCAGATTTCAACAAGTGCATGCAAAAAATGTTCCTAGTTATTGAGAAAACAGATATGCAGATAGCGTACTTTCGTTACGTACATAAGTATATTTGAATAAAATTGATATTCCTTAATTTAAATTTATTTAAGCAAAGTTATTACTTACTTACTTACTTACTTATCAGGCCTGCGATCCATGGAGGATCTGAGCCTGAGCTATAGCTGCCTTCCATCCTTGACGGTCCCGGGCACGCTGCTTCCAGTTGTCAAGACCAAGATGTCTTACATCCGCGATTACTTGGTCTTTATACCGGAGGTTCGGTCTTCCTCTTCTTCTCGAACCAGGAGGCTCGGAGTCGAAGACCCTCTTAGCTGGAGCGTTGATGTCCATGCGCTCGATGTTGCCGAGCCAGTGTAGTCGACGGATCCTTGCCTTCCGGACTACATCCACATCTTGGTACAGCTCGTAGAGTTCGCGGTTGTGTCTTCTTCTCCATTCACCTTCCTCACAGACAGGACCAAATATCCGGCGCAGAATTTTTCTTTCGAATGAACCCAAAATCAGCTCCGCTGTCCTGCTTATCGTCCAGCTTTCGGCTCCGTACAGCAAGACTGGCAGAATGAGCGTTTTGTAAAGCATGACTTTGGTCTTTCGAGTGAGGAGTTTTGACCCCAGTTGTTTGGACAAGCCGAAGTAGCAGCGGTTGCCAAGGGCGATTCTACGCCGGATCTCCACTGTGGTGTCATTTGTGGAATTTACGTTTGCCCCGAGGTAGAAAAACTCCTTAACTACCTCGAAATTGTAGCTGTCAATTGTTATGTTTTGTCCCAGGTGGTGAGCGACGGATTGGTTTTTGCTTGACAGCATGTATTTCGTTTTGTCCTCATTGATCTTAAGGCCAATTCGTTTCGCCTGTTCTTCAATCGCCGTGAATGCTTCCACAATGCCACGGCGAGAACACGCGATGATGTCGATATCATCCGCGTATCCTAGCAGCTGGATGGACTTGTAAAAGATAGTGCCTTCCCTGTTGACGCCTGCCCGTCGCACTATCTGCTCCAGCACCAGGTTGAAGAAGTCACATGACAGCGCATCTCCTTGCCGAAATCCGGTGCATGTTTCGAATGGTTCCGAGGTCCTAGAACCGAGTTGCACGGTGCATCGCGTGTTTTTTAGCGTGGCGCGACACAACTGGATCAGTTTTACCGGGATCCCGAATTCGGCCATCGCCCCAAACAGTGCTTCACGATGAATGCTGTCGTATGCGGCTTTGAAATCGATGAAAAGATGGTGTGTATCGATTTGAAACTCGTTGGTCTTTTCCAGGATTTGTCGAAGTGTGAAAATTTGGTCTATAGTTGATTTGCCGGGCCGGAAGCCGCGCTGGTAGCTGCCGATTAGTGCGGTGCAAAATGGTTTTAGACGTTCACACAATACGCTGGACAGGATCTTGTACGCGACATTGAGCAGGGATATACCTCTATAGTTCTTGCAAGAGGTAGGATCGCCTTTTTTGTGGATGGGGCATATAGAGCTGGTATTCCAGTCGTCGGGCATGCTCTCATCTTCCCAAACTCTGCAGATGATCTGGTGCATGCTCCCTACCAGAACATCGCCGCCAGCCTTGAAGAGCTCTGATGGCAAGCCATCTGAGCCTGCGGCCTTGTTGTTCTTCAGCTTCTGAATAGCTGTGCCGACTTCTTCGATGCTGGGTGGGAGGACTACTTCAGCGGCTGGAGTTGGGATTTCGCGGTCCCTACCACTCTCTCTTGGTCATGCTCGTTAAGCAGCTGCTGGAAGTGCTGCTTAGATACATCCACTATTCCCTGCGGGTCGGTGACAAGATTACCCTCGCAGTTTCGAAGAGCCAGGGTGCCCTTTTTGAAGCCTCCTGCGAGGCCTTTGGCTTTCTTGTAAAAGGCTCGTATTTTATGTTTATCCCTAGACTCCTCGATATCCTTGAGGTGGGAGGCTGCGAAGATTCTTTTCTTTTGTCGCAGTAGTTTCTTCTCTCGGTACTCTTCTCGTGCTGCCCTGGTTTTCCTCTGCAGCGCCTTTTGGTACGCCTCGTCGGTTGCTGCCTTTTTCTGCTCACACTCGCCATCATACCACGGGTTTCTTGTCGGGGGTGTTAGGTATCCTAATGTGGTTTCGGCTACTTCCTGAATGGCTGAGCGGCAATGCAGCCACATATTATTGGCATTTGTGTTCGACGTAGGCATACCGCAGAGTCTTTCGCTCAGCTGCTCCCTGTAGACTCTGGCAACCTCCGGTGTGCTCAGGCGCCCAATGTCGAATCTCCTCCTGATGGGCTGGTGCAGCTTTCTAACATTGGACAGTCGAGCTCTGAATCTTGCTGCTACGAGGAAGTGGTCAGAGTCGACATTTGCCCCTCTGAATGTTCGCACATCCAGGATGTTTGACGCGTGCCTTGCGTCAATGAGCACATGGTCGATTTGGTTGGCGGTTCGACCGTCCGGAGATCGCCAGGTTGCTGTGTGGATTCGCTTGCGAGGGAATCTTGTGCTACTTATCATCGCATTACGAGCTGTCGCAAAGTCAGCGAGTCGGAAGCCGTTATCTGTTGTTGTATCGTGGAGGCTGTACTTTCCGATCACTCCGCCAAGGAAGTTTTCCTTTCCGATTTTGGCATTGAAGTCCCCGAGCACGATTTTTACATCGTACTCCGGACAAGCTCCGTAGGCGTTGTCCAGGAGGTCATAGAAGTCCTCCTTGATAGGGTCTTCAGCCTCGTCGGTAGGGGCGTGTGCACATATAAGGCTGATGTTATAAAATCTGCCTCTGATGCGGATCACAGCCAGGCGATCACTTATAGTTTTAAAGTCGATGACCTTCGACCTTAACCGCTTTCCCACGACAAATCCGCATCCCAGTAAGTGCAACCTTTTGTGACAGCAAAGTTATACTCTTGTTTAAGTTGATTAAAAAAAATATGTGATACGTCACAGTTATCAGTATAGTAACATTCAAGGATTTTTTTATTTAAACTTAACCCGGTACCGGTCTTATGGCGGTACACAGGCCGCTTTCTAGTATTTCTTGAATTTTCAGGAATTCGCGTCGACGGCCGGCTGCTCAGTATTCCAAGAAAACTATATTAGCTGGCACGTGCCGGATATTTGGATTTATCATTATTAATCACTTTCCTTCCATCAGTCAGTTAATGTTTTCCAAAGATAATGTTTTTTTTCGGCACTCCGCATCGCCCGCGACTAGTAATGTGAGTTTTTTAAAATTGACCTTTTTCTTTATATTTTCTTGTAATACCTATTTTCTTAATAGTCAAATTAGTTATTATTTATCAAGATTTAACTTTGCAGATGAATTCAATGACTTTCGGGGCAAAAATCGTATTATATGTTTTATTGTGGCTTATTATAGTTTGTACAAATTTGCAAGTTATGCATCCTTTTGTAGGGAAAAAGGTATTTTCCTAATAAGGTTAAGAAGGGACTGTAAGATTTTCTACCACAGATGGGTTTCTAAAGAATATATTAGGATTCTGTAAAAGAAGTCAGACATATTGGGTTTAATAATTTAATATAATGCACCCTAAAAGTTATAGCTTACTATTTTATATTTTTGTTTACTTCCGTGAATGTTTGGAATTGCTGTATATTACTGTGTTATTATATTTTGTGGTTAATTAATTTTGAATTATTTATTATTATTTTTGATATACAGTCGCCTCCCTTTAAGTCGAAATTCCCTCTAAGTCGAACACATTCTTTGAATTCTTGATCTATTTCCAATCTCTCTAAGCCGAATTGTTTTTTTTTTTTTTTTTTTGCGGAAAAAACAGTCACCCTCTCATAACTCGTATTAAAAAACACCAAGCACACACGCTCGCACACTTCGGATCTCTCTGTCGCATCGCATACACGATATACCACGGTGCGCTGTTTATTCCTTGTATTGTTGGTTGGATTCCAAACAATTCGTTTTTAATTAGAAGACAGGTATCTCAGAAGTTCTTTTGTTTTACTGTGCGCGTGTATTGGAAATCTACTATAAAAGGAGTATAACATACGGACGTCTACCATTGAGATTCCAATTGTAAATATTTGCGGGCGTGCGTAAAGCAAAAAGTTAACGGTGTAGTCAAGAACAGAAAATTGAACTTTTAAAGTACTTCATTGCTTGGATGGTAGATGGTAGGTAATGCATTGTACATATGAGGGAATTTCAATTTCTTTCCAAATGTATACATAACCTACTTTTCAGATATATTATGGTTACAAAAACAGATCCCAATTTGATATACAGCATTATGGGTTTTTGTACGGAAGCTGTTGATTGCTTTTCCGTCTTCCTATTTGGTAGAACGTGGATTCAGTGCCGTTATGAGCCTCGTCACCAAAAAAGGAACGGACTAGAAATTAGTACTCGTGGGGATTTGCGGCTGCTACTCACAAACATTGAGCCAGACATAAATACACTCATAACATCCCATCAGGTTCTTCCAAGTCATTAATTTCTTATGTATTTCAAAACCAAAGTTATAATTTTAATAAATACTTCTTTAACAAAATGTTTTTTTTTTATATTTTATTTTTACTTCACCATTTATCATTCGAGATGTTAAAGTTTAAGAATTTAAATTCTATTATGCAGGTATATATCATCCAGGGTCCGTGGGAAAGTTTTGACGATGAAAGGGGGTCCGTGGGCCAAAAGAGTTTGGGAACCACTGTTCTAGATGGTCTACTCTGTCTTCAAGTCGCCGAATTTTTTGTTCGCATTCATTGTTCTTCTTCTGCAGCTCTTCTATTTGTTTTTTTTGAATTTGTTTAATTATTTTGATTTCCTCATATATTACTTTTAATGTCACACCAGACTTCGAAGGATCGGTAGGTGTTTGATTCTGGTTCTGTGAAGTGGTGATGTCAACTCTTTTGTGCAGATGTTGATGGTGCTGGAGTTGATTGGAGATGCGTACAGGTGATTCCTCAGATAAGGACTCACGTCTTTTATTAGCAGCACATAAATTGCACTGCCACAATTTGTTTGCTTTTTTCATGAACTCTATATCGGCCGGCATGATGTTAGCACAGGTCGCATGAAAAAGGCTTTTGCAATCTCGGCACACCATCTTCAGTTGGGTGCGCTCCACTTTATTTCCGCACGTTTTGCATGACATTTTTAAATTTAGAAGTACTATAAAAAAAAAAAAAAAAACAGAAAGGCGTTTAAAGGTTCTCGCGGGGGGGACGCGTGCGTACCCCACGAAAACACACACAACAAAGCAAGGTAAGCATTATGACTGTCACCCATACCAATACTCGTATAAGAATACAATTTTCCCTGTTAGGACATTTGTACAATGTAAAAGCGTTCTTGACTCTTCTTGACACTAGCATCCCGCCCTACAGCCTGGAACTTGCAACTCAGGTACATGTATACATGTACATACATATTGACGGAAAGTATATTTGTATATATATATTTGTACATACATATTGACGGAAAGTATATTTTATTAGAAATAATTTTTCTCTGCAAATAAGATTCTAGTCTGCAAAGCTTCCAAGATCTATTTTCCTAAGTGGCTGGTTGAGCAAATAGTGCCATTCATTTCGTTTGCCTTTACGTTCCAGTTCTTCGATTGTGTAAAGGAAACGTGATAAAGACAAAAATTACGTGCAAAGACTGTTAAGTAGTGCAGACAGATAGAATAATCTAATTGTGAAAGTACAAACCGTCACCGAGTACTTATGGTCGTCTCTTCTTATCATGAAATAAATAAAATAGCTTCAGAGGGATTAATTAAGATATTGTACTCATTTAATTATTATTAAGAAGTGAGCTTAATCGATTGAATGCGAACGAATAGAGCTATACGTCTGCTACATCAGCAGTATATCATTGAAGATTAGAGATATCAAATGGAAACTAAATCAGAATGGAAAACTGGTGCACCCGATAACATGGAAGGTATAAAAGGAGTGAAATAGAGAAAGCTGGTTCTAATTGAGATTTTCAAATCGCACACCATGGTTCGGGTAACGGGAGGCGTTCTGCTACTGACTATATTCCTCCTCGAAGGCGGCAGTAAGTTGTACCAAATTAAGTTGTATCTGTACTAAAAGCAGTGTGATCAGTCTAGTGCTAATAACTAAGTGTTAAATATCTATAATATTTTCAGTTCATGCCAGGCAAGGTTTTGGACCTGGTGAACAAGACTGGGGCTATGTAGATGTGCGGAAAGGTGCTCATATGTTTTATTGGCTTTACTATACGACAGCCAATGTTTCTAGCTACACCGAACGTCCACTTGCAATATGGTTACAAGGAGGCCCAGGAGCTTCTTCGACTGCGTACGGAAACTTCGAGGAATTGGGTCCCCTTACCCTGCACTTAAAACCACGGAACCATACATGGGTCAAAGATATGAATGTCATTTTCATCGATAATCCAGTTGGAAGCGGATTCAGTTATGTGGACAGAATAACTTACCTGACTACGAATAATAAGCGAATTGCCTTGGATCTGGTGGAATTTATGAAAGGATTCTACAATCTTCATCCGGAGTTTAAGACAGTTCCATTGCATATATTTTGTGAAAGTTATGGCGGTAAAATGGCTCCTGAATTCGCCTTAGAACTGTACAGAGCAATAGAAAGGAAAGAAATCGAAAGCAATTTGCAATCGGTTGCCTTGGGTGATCCATGGGTATCTCCCATTGACTCGGTAAATGCGTGGGCCCCGCTTCTATTAAATATGGTATGTTCTTTTCTACTCATGGAATATAATAATAGGTCTACAAGGTATACTTCATCAAATTTTCAGGGCATCGTTGACGTCGATGGTTATGAGCGTATCTCAAAAGCAGCACAAGAAACTCAAGAATCTGTAGATAATAAAAAATACACACAAGCTACCTTACGTTGGAGTAATACTCAACAAGTGTTACTTCGGGAGTCGAAGGGTGTTGATTTCTACAATATTCTATTGCCGACAAATGGCGAATCTTATCTTCGAACTTTGGCTAAAGGCCAAGGTAATTATACTATTTGATTGCTAATTTCTGTAAATATGTAATATTTAATTTTTTATCATTTTCATTACGATTAGGTCTCATGTACCGGACATTAGTGCGTTACGCTTATGATATCGATGAGAATCGCGATGCGATTTTGAGCAACTTAATGATAGGGCCTGTCAGCGAGGCATTAAATATCTCATCGAAAGTAACGTGGGGTTCACAGAGTAGCTTAACATTCAGTGTACTCATGGATGATTTTATGAAACCAGCTATCGAAGTTGGTATGGCTCATTTAGCACATATGAATTTATTAGAAATAATTGCATACATTTTTACTTGCATATGGCAGTGGAGACTCTATTAAACTCGACCACAGTGAAGGTAGCCGTTTTCTCCGGACAATTGGATCTTATCTGTGCAACTCCTGGCACAGTTAAATGGATCAATAAAATGAAATGGGCCGAAAGTAATGTTTATAAAAATGCTACACGAAAGGGCATTGTAGTAAATCATGTACTAGAGGGTTATCAAAAGGAAGCTGGCAACTTTGCAATGTTTTGGGTTGATAGAGCTGGTCACATGGTGCCTCACGATAACCCAAGGGCGATGGATTACATATTGAAGAAATATACCCATTACGATAAACCACAAAAATAATTTGGCTGAAAAACATCAAAAATATGAGATTTAATTCTGATTAATTTTGTCCCATCAATTCGGGATGTCGATTACACGAATATCTAAATTGATTCATTCGTGTTTTGTGTCTGATAGTGTATTTATTTTATTTAAACAAGTCAGTGTGAAATGTTTATTTCGTACTTGCCCGTTTGCCCTGATGAAAGTTGGGGTTTCTATCTTGGTATGGCTATGTATCATTTGTGGGCACATGTAAATATTTTAACTACTTCGTATGAGCAGGTAAAGCTTATTTTAAAATGCATTTGTTACCTTCATCCTCGTATAGCAAAGTGGCTGGAACTCTTCTGGTGATTCCCAATTGAGTGAATGGTTCGCTGATCGCTGAATGACCTCGACTACGCAGATGACATATGCCTTTATGCCTTTGGGCCAACAATTACAATGATATGATATGATATGTCCGAGAAGCTTGGCTCTGGTCCTCATCGGCTGTAACGCCAACGGCAATTGCGTCAAAAGCTAGACTCCATATAAACACGGGAAAAAAAAAAACCATGCGCATCAACACAAACAACCTTCGCGCGCTCCATATAAATAACACCAACTTTGAAGACTTCCAGCCTTTTTGCTTCCTTGGGTGTTTCATTTCAAGTGAAATTGATATCGAGAATCGATTCAAAAAAATGCATGTTGAGCCTGTTGGAACAACTAACTGAAATATGGAAATCATCTTCCCCCGCATACGACACAAAAGTCAGAGTTGTCAACTCGAACGTTGTGAAACATGGAATGCAATGCCACGTTTACGGCAACTCATCCAGTTTTTCGTTAACTGATGCTTAAGGCGAATCCTAAAGATTCACTGGCTAGAAACGATATCCAACACAAGGATATGGTCTTTAACAAACCTATCCGAACAACTTTCATTAAAACAAAATGGAACTGGATCGGACACACGCTCAGAAAATTTCCCAATCATATTACAAGACAGGCCATCGAGTATAGCTCTCAAGGTAGCCGTTGAAGAGGGCGGCCGACACATACCTGGTGAACGCAACTTGACAAGGTCCTACGTTAGAACGAAGAGGATTTAATGTTGTTATGGTCGTATGCCATGCCACGGCAAAGGAGTATAGACCTATTAGCCTATCCTCCTTCCTTATGAAAACACTGGAACGACTAATCGACAAACACATAAGAGATGAGATTGGTGATAGCTACTTATCACAATCACATAACGCTTACATAAAGGGTAGATTGGTAGATACCGCTCTTCACAGGGTGGTCTATACGATAGAAAAGGCACTCAATATTCGTGCAGAGTAGCTTTCGGAAAGACATGGGGCCTTAAACCAAAGGTGGTATACTGGTTGTATACCGCGGTGGTAAGACCTATTTTAGTCTATGGATCTGTCCGGTCCTACAGACTTGATGATGGCTGTAGCGTCTTCCAGGCTGAGATCTTTGTAATCAAAAAAGGTGCGGATCTGATTCTTGGGGAGAATTTCTCAGGTAAGAGAATCAAAATCTATGTTGACAGTCATGGACATGGATAAGATCCAAACTCGTAAAACTCTCCAAACTAGAAGAAATATCGGATGTCAATGAGGTAACCATCTGCTGGGTACCAGGCCATGTGAATATGTCCGGAAATGAGAAGGCGGACGAACTAGGCAGACTGGGATCAGGTGCAGATACGTCGCAGATCACAACTGAGGCTAGAACGCCACTCAGCACACTATTCAGATAAATAAGGGTGGAACTACTAGGAAAGGCCAAGAAGTGGTGGTGTCAATTAGACACATGCGTTACGGCAAGGCTAACATGGCCTGTCTATAACAAAAAAACGGACGGAAAGTCTGCTAAGTCTTGGTAGAGGGAATATACGACTGGTAGTCAGCGTCCTTGGGAGGGAGCGAGCGAGCAAACAGAGCAAAGAAGTTGATCGCGTTTAACATGGCAAACGCCAGCTTCGATCTCTGTCCCTGTTCAATCCAAGTTGACACACAGCCTCCGCGTGGCCCCCCTGGATAGCTACCCTGGCACCCGCCAGGTAGTGAACCAATGTGTGCAGCGACCCAACCCTTGTTCCTGGGGTAAGAGGAACCTGGCCCTCCAGGTTGGGGGTTGTGCTTAGGGGTAACATCCCTATCACGTAAAAACCCACTTGTTCCGAAACGACAACAAGCCTCGGATACGGACGGATACAAAGCTGACGACCCCTGCAAACGACTAACGGACTTGAGAGTCTGCACCTGGAATGTGAGGTCCCTTAACAGACCGGGTGCAGGCGATCAATTGGAGCAGGCCCTCAACTGCTATAAAGCAGATATAACCGCACTCCAAGAAGTGCGATGGGATGGACCAGGCAAAAAACGGATGAAAAACTGCGACATCTACTATGGGAACTGCTACAAGGAGAACAAACAGCGCCTATTCGGGTGCGGATTCGTTATTAGAGGAAGACTCCGACAAAAAGTCTTAAGCTTCCGAGATGTAAGCGAACGCCTCATAACAATCCGCATCAAAGCTAAATTTGGAAACATTAGCTTAACATGCGCTCACGCCCCAACGGAAGAAAAGGACGATCGACTCAAAGAAGAATTCTACGATCTCCTAGACAGAACATATGCCCAATGTCCCAGCTACGACACAAAAATAGTCCTAGGAGATTTTAATGCAAAACTGGGCAAGGAGGACATATTTGAGTCGATCATAGGAAAGCATAGCCTCCATAACACCACATCCGACAACGGATTAAGGCTAATCGATTTCCTAGCGGGGCGTAACCTCCTTGTAGCAAGCACGCGATTCCCCCATCTCAACATCCACAAGGGTACCTGGCGGTCTTGTGATCAATCGACCACCAACCAGATTGACCATATTGCGATCGACGCCAGACACTCCTCCTGTATTCTCGACGTACGAACCTTCCGAGGGGCCAACATCGACTCGGACCACTACCTTGTTGTAGCCAAGGTACGAATGAGGATATCAAGAATGCTTAGGAGTCGAGTAGGACAACGTAAGTTTGACGTTGGAAAGCTACAATCGCAAGAGACTGCCAGAATCTTTGCCGATCGTGTCTCCTCAAAGCTCTCTCAAAATCCGCCCAGAGCAGCACAAACAATAGAGCAGGAATGGGCTCATTGCCAGAGCGCCGTCAGAGATGCTGCCTCAGAGGTGCTGGGTTTCAAACAGCCACCACCTAGAAACCCCTGGTTCGATGAACAATGCGAACAAGCCCATGCAGCAAAACAAGAGGCATATAAGGCCGTGCTGCAACGACGGACGAGAGCTGCTCGCGAAATCTATGAGCAGAAGAGAAGAGAGGAACACACGCTTTTCAGAAGAAAGAAGAGAGAGCACGGAAAGCGTGAGATCGAGGAGATGGACAGATGCTTCCGCAGGAATGACGCCCGTAAATTTTACAACGAGGTGAAACGAACATGCCATGGCTACAAAGCCAGAGTGGCGGCCTGCAGGGATGAAAATGGAGAACTGGTAGTAGAGTCGCAGTCGATGCTGAGGATTTGGAAAGACCACTTCTGCAGACTGTATAACGGCGATGATAGACAAGATACCGCTGTCAGGCAGAACGAGCCATTCGTAAGGTGCATGCACCATCTCATCTGCAAGGTATGGTCGGAGGAAAGCATGCCCGACGAATGGAATCTCAGCATCGTTTGCCCGGTCCATAAGAAAGGAGACCCCTATAACTGCGCCAACTATAGGGGAATAAGTCTCCTTAACATCGCATATAATATCTTCTCTGCCGTAATGTGTGAACGCCTGAAACCGTTTGTGGATAACCTGATCGGCTCTTATCAGTGTGGTTTCAGGCCAGGTAAATCCACAATAGACCAAATATTTACGCTACGGCAGATCTTGGAGAAGACCCAGGAATACCAAATCGACACTCACCACCTCTTCGTCGATTTCAAGGCCGCGTATGACAGCGTATATAGAGACGAGCTGTACAAAGCCATGTCTAGTTTTAACATCCCTGTCAAACTCGTCCGACTGTGCAGGATGACAATGGAGAATTCTCGTTGCTCCATTAAGGTCGGTAATGAGCATACCGAGACCTTTGATATTAAAAAAGGATTTAGGCAGGGCGACGCGCTGTCGTGCAACTTTTTCAACATCGTGCTTGAAAAGATTGTGCAAGAGTCACTGGCCAACACAAGAGGTACGATCTATTACAGGTCTACGCAACTGCTTGCGTACGCCGACGATATTGACGTAATTGGACGAAAACAGCAAGACGTCAATGAGGCTTTTGTGAGCATTGAGGTAGAAGCGGCTAAGATGGGTCTCAAGGTTAATGAGGGTAAAACCAAATATCTGCTCTCATCTAAAAGAGACGGACAACACCGACGTATTGGCCAGAACGTCACCATGGGCGGATATAACTTTGAAGTGGTCAAGGAATTCGTCTACCTTGGCTCACTGATTACAAGCGACAACAACACCAGCGCTGAGATAAAACGCAGAATCACTCTTGCCAACCGCTGTTTCTTTGGGCTCAAGAGGCAATTGAGAAGTAGAGCCCTCTCTCGGAAAACCAAGGTGACACTATATAAGACCTTGATCATCCCAGTCCTCCTTTACGGCGCAGAGGCTTGGACCTTAACAAAAGCGGATGAAGATGCCCTTGGTCGTTTCGAGAGGAAAATTCTGCGCACTATCTACGGTCCCGTTTGTTCAAACGGTGTATGGAGGAGAAGATATAACGAAGAACTGCACGGGTTGTACAGCGACATCGGCCTGGTACGACGTCTACGGATACAGCGTCTAAGGTGGCTAGGCCATGTAGAGCGCATGGAAGATACAGCTCCGACCCGAAAAGTCTTCGAATCCACTCCGGAAGGAAGGCGCGGCAGAGGACGGCCGCCTCAGCGGTGGTGCACGCAGGTGGAAAGGGACCTCAACCAACTGGGCGTGCGGCACTGGAAACAGCTGGCCAAAGACCGTGCCGGCTGGAGACGCTTGTTGGTTGAGGCCAGGTTCACCACGGACTGTAGCGCCACCTAAGTAAGTAAGTAAGTCAGCGTCCTCACTGGGCACTGCATGATATCATATCATGCAGCTAGACTAGGCCAGCTCTACAACGATTTCTGCAGAAGCTGTAGAGACGAAGAGGAAATAGAATCCATTCGTCACCTACTGTGTGAATGCCCTGCACTGGGCCGAAAAAGATTTACGTTCCTCGGGAACTACTTCTTCTCGGGTTTAGAGGAGGTAAGAGACATTAAGCTGAACAAACTGCTAAGATTCTCAATTGAATCTGGGTGGTTCAGCTCAGCGGGCAACTAACAGGTTCCCCTCGGGTTAGTTTTTCAAAATGGGCACAATGGACTACTCGTAGTCTAAGTGAGCCTTGACTTCATGTCAATAGGGCACCCAACTAACCTAACCTAACCTATGGCCGTATGCTGCTCTCAGGAATGAAAGGAATCAGTATATATTACGAAAGCCTACTACTTCGGTTATAAAACTTTACGAAGAAAGACAATTCGGACAAGATTTAGATAGACCCTATCTAGAATCGTAGTGGTAGAGAGTAGAGCAGTGATAAAGACGCGTTTGGTGTCGTTATTCACTTTACACCTTATTTTTATAAAAAAATTTTAGTGACATCAAGAGTTTTGATAGACAGCTTCTGTTCTGTTTGTCTGTCTATTTTCGAGCCATAAGACCATATTTATTTTGCAGCTTTAATGTCTTTATAAACTCTCTCATGACGGTTTTCTAAAGGCCGCTACCAGCCGCTCCGAGGAATTATTCAAGAATTCATTATCAAATTCCATTCCATTTATACAGTACTCTATTAGCAATAGAAAACATTTTACCCTTTAATACTCATTGATTGACATAAGTTAACAACAAGCGATTGTCTTGAGTAATAAACAAAAAAGAAATGTTTCGACAGGTAATTCTGTTTTATTTCATGATCTAAAATTGTCATAAAAATTTTGCTCAGAATTTATTTAAAAACGATGTTATCATACATTACAGAATAGAAATATTACATCTAGTTAGTACAATACATATATGTATGTTTCTGTATAATAAATAAAAAAATATAAAATCATTGAATTTACAGATTTGACAGCATTCTCGAATCTTTCTTTTATATAGATATTCTCTTCATAGTCAGTAACTAAAATTTGTCTTCAATTTTGAATGGAACAATTGCGTTTTGATTTTTGATACGTTTTAGGTTTATTTCGATAATGCGACTCAAGCAACTTATTCGATAAAGTTATAAACACACGCCCGTGTACATTTTCGAAGTGTCTGCAGCGGTAAATAGCATAAGTAAGGAAGTCCAAGCATTCAAGTCTCAGAATAATATGTATTTACATCTTTTACATCTTAGTCCTAACGGGTATGATCTGGCATTGATAAAAAAATCCTAAAATCTAATTAATAAACAAAGGTCCATTTCATTATCACCATTGAAAGAATTGAAACCGTCGATTCATTGTGAACACGGTTACTCATTTAATCGTAACTATACAACAAGACGGTTTCTAACGAATTTTTTTAAAATAACAAAATCCGTATTTAGTTTCATTGCTCTTACAATGAAAGTTCTTCAGTCAAAGTATTTGCGTGGGGATGCTCCTCGGGAGAACGAATATCTGTTAGTATTACAACTTCGTAAGGACTGCAATCTGATAAGTGGAGGAAGGCACATAGCCATCCGTAGAAACCCTTTTCTATATCTGAAATCTCGTTCAGCCAACTATTCAGTTGTAGGCTAACTTGCACAATACCTGCATATACGCCCAACCCCACGGTGCAGACAAGTATGCCAATAGGATACGATAATATAAGAATTGGCGACATGAAGAACTTATGCACATAGCTACGCTCCTCACTAAAGTATGTGAACATATTGTACCATGTTAACGTTCCGATGTAGAAGGAGTAAACTCCTGAGATCAAAATCACAAATGGAAGACTTATTAGCGAAAGCAAGAGAATGTGTAGCCCGGTAGTCGACGAGCACATACAACATAGATTTCGTTTCTTTTTTGTCTCAATGGCAATTGCAGTGGCATTGATTTGCTCCAGCTCCTCACGGCTTATATTGATCTGCAAGTCAACACATTGCCCCTTTTTTCGTCCTCGTTTTATGGTACCTGTTAGATTTAACATATGTTTTAAAAGTTAATTCTTTTCATCAAGCTTTAAATGCCTCACCTGTCATTGTTAAATAGCTGCTATCCATAGATTTCTTGGTATTGTATCTTTCCAGGCTATGATCGTCGGCGTTAAGAACGCTCGTTTCACCCGACTCTAAATCATCAAAGTTAACAACCTCCGGTGAATTTCTACTACTGCGTACGTGCAAAGCATCCGTTCGGATATTAACACGCTTCTTCGAAGAACGAGTACTAAGACAATCTTGTGACTTACTTAGCTTCGCATCTAAACTGCTTTCTGAGTAACTACTTGGTGTGACGGTGGAACTTTCACGTCGAGTTGTTGGTAGTAAAACAGGTGGAAGATTCTCAAAATGTCGTAGTTCGTTGTCTTCTCCTTCATAGATGTTATCGGAGCTTGCGGCGATTTTCTTATCATGTACTTGATTTGGTGATGTTTTGATTTCATTCAGCGGCAGCTGTGGCAGTGGTTGCTTGTTCTTGAGGATTAATGAAGTCTTTAAAAGATCGTCTTCTAGACTTGGCGAAGAAGGAGAATGTTTTTGGCGATTCTGAAAATATTCATTTATATGTAAGTACTTTTAGCTCATTAAAAAATTATTCGTATTATCATTATTATTATTCGTATTGACCACCGGACAACTGGTCAACTCTTTGGATTGCTATGAGGCAGGCATTACCGCGCTCCAAGGACTGCGATGGGATGGGGCAGACAAAAAGCGGTTGAAAAACGGTGATATCTACTTCGGAAACTGCTAAAAAGTCTTAAGCTTCCAGTATGTAAGCGAACGCCTCATAACTATCCGCATCAAGGCCAATCTCGGCAATATAAGCTTATTATGTGTCCCCGCCCCCACAAAGGAGAAAGATGACCGACATAAAGACGACTTCTATGATCTCCTAGGCAGAACAGTTGCCCAATGTCCCAGCTATGACACCAAATTCGTTCTAGGAGATTTCAATGCGAAGCTGGGTAAGGAAGCTATCTTTGAACGAGTCATTGGAAATCAGAGCCTACACAAGACCACGTCAGAAAACGGTCTAAGGCTAGTCGACTTTATGGCGAGACATAATCTAGTAGTAGCAAGCACACGAAACCCACACCTCAACATCCATAAGGGGACCTGGCGGTCTTTCAATCAATCGACAACCAATCAAATTGATCATATTGCGATCGACGGCAGACACTCCTCCAGCATCCTAGATGTCCGAACCTTTCGACGAGCCAACATCGACTCTGATCATTACCTTGTTGCAGCCAAGGTACGGATGCGAATTTCTCGGTATCAACGGAGTCGAGTAAGAACACCAAAATTTAACCTTGGAAAGCTGCAATCGCAGGGGACCGCCAGGATCTTCGGCGATCAAGTCACCCTCAAGCTCTCCCAAGTCCCGATGCAATCTGCAGAAACCATAGAACAGCAATGGTGTCGTTGTCAGAACGCCATCAGAGAGGCCGCCTCAGATGTACTCGGTTTCGAGCCACCACCGTCGAGAAACCCCTGGTTTGATGATGAGTGCAGAAAGGCCCATGTAGAGAAACAGAATGCATACATGGCCACATTGCATCGACGGACGAGAGCTGCCCGCGAGCTCTATGAACAGAAAAGGAGGGAGGAGCATGCGGTTCTGAGGAGGAAAAAGAAGGAGCACGAGAAGCGCGAGATCGAGGAGATGGAAAGATGTTACTGCAGGAACGACGTTCGAAAATTTTACCAAAAAGCAAAACGAAAATGCCAAGGCTATAAGACCTGAGCAGAAGCCTGCAGGGATGAGCACGGACAACTAGTAGTGGAGTCACAGTCGATGCTGAGATTGTGGAAGGACCACTTCTGCAGACTGTATAACGGCGATGATAGTCGAAATGCCGCCATTAGGCAGAGCGAACCATTCACAATGGACGAAGACGAAAGAGAATCCCGTCCACTCGACATAGACGATGTTAAGACAGCGATATCGACTCCCCGCGGAACTGTTTAAAGCAGCTGGCGTTGAGCTGGCCAGGAACATGCACCAACTCATCTGCAAGATATCGTCGGAAAAAATCATGCCCGATGATTGATCTCAGTATCGTTTACCCGGTCCATAAGAAAGGAGACCCCTATGACTGCGCCAATTACAGAAGGATAAGTCTCCTGAACATTGCGAACAAGATCCTTTCTGCCGTACTGTGTAAGCGCCTGAAACCATTCGTGGACAATCTGAGGAGGTGAACTAACCGACCCCTTTAATGTTAAAAAAGGTTTTAGACAGGGTGACGCACTGTCATGTGATTTCTTTAACATTATTCTTGAAAATATCGTGCGGGACTCGGCGGCCAATACAAGAGGTACGATCTGCTTCAAGTCAACACAATTGCTTGCCAACGCAGATGACATTGACGTTATTGGACGGACAGGGCACAATGGACTCAACGTAGTCTGCGTGAGCCATGACTTTACGTCAATAGGGCACCCATATACCTAACCTATTGGACGGACAAAGCGAGACGTAAATGAGGTGTTCGCAAGCCTTGAAGCAGAAACGGCTAAAGTGGGTCTATGGGTAAATAGGGACAAGACCAAATATATGCTGTCATCAAAGAAAGACAACAAGACCAACGTCTTGGTCAGTACGTCACCTTCGGCAGCTATATTTTTGAAGTAGTCAATTACTTCGTCTACTTTGGCTCGATAGTGACAAGAAGCAACTACGCCAGCGCTGAGATAAAATGCAAAATAACTCTTGCCAACCGCTGCTTCTTTGGGCTCAAAAGGCAATTGAGTAGTAGAACCCTTTCTCGAAAAACTAAGGTATCCCTCTACAAAACCTTAATCATCCCGGCGCTGAGGCTTGAACGTTATCAAAAGCAGATGAGGAGGCTTTTGTGTGTTTCGGGAGGACAATTCTGCATGCAACCTTTGGTGCCGTTTGTGTAAACGGAAAGTGGAGGAGGAGTTAGACGTCTTCGGATCCAACGCCTAAGATGGCTAGGCCATGTAGAGCGAATGAACATTACCGCTCCGGCCCGAAGAGTCTTTCACTCCAACCCCGATGGACGACGCAGCAGAGGACGACCGCATCTAGGGCGGCGCGTACAGGTGGAAAGGGACCTCAACCAACTGGGCGTGCGGCACTGGAAGCGGCTGGCCAAAGATCGTGGCGGCTGGAGAGGCTTGTTGGTTGAGGCCCTGGTTCACCCCGAACTGTAGCGCCATAAGCGTGCTCGTATCCATGTACAGGTAGGTAGGTAGATTAAGGTGGCTACACGACTATGCGCGTCAGGGTACAATTAGCGCGTAGCCACCGTTTTCATGCTACAAAATTCGTGAAAACTAAGGGATTTAAAGGGGGATGTTAATTTAAATCCAGCCAAAGGTGCAGAACCTGTGATTTGCTGGTGCTGGGCATTCGTTAAGAAAATGGTGCAGGGTTTCCTCTGGGCAGATGTTGTGATAACTACGACAGTGGGTTCCTATAGGCCAATAGCCCGCACTGACTGCCACGATATGTTGAAGCGGTATCTATTGAAGAGGTAATTTGTTTTGTTTTTTGAATTAGAGGGTTCAAGAGTCGTACTTTTATTATGTTTGTCAAACAACCTGGGCGGAGTGCAGATGGTTTGGGTCGTAGATATTCGTTCACTACTCTCCAGGGGTGGTTGACCTAGATAGGATTCGGGAGAAACTTGACTGAATTTTCACGTTGGTTGTAGTTCTCAGCATATATTCCATGCCATTATGGTGTTATATTAGAACTGCACACACAGAGTTTGAATTTGAAGTGACCATATACTGTAAGTGTTATGCCTTCATTAGTATTTTGATCCCATTCACAATAGATGTGTTGCATAACTTTTCCGTGTTGGAATTGTATTTCTTGGGTACAGACCTTCCGCTCGGCAGTCGGTGATGTTTACCGATCGATATTATTGTGTCCTGGAACCAAAATCCGCCTTCCGGGATTGCTTGCACTTCAGCTTGAAAGATGCTCGAGCAATCAGACAGACGGAATGAATTTAAGACACTAGCTTGGAGCAGCTAGTGAAAATCAGAAGTTGGAATTTCGCGACTAGGTTGCACGCTTTCCATTCATTTTTGGAAAGAGAATGCACGACAGTTTTGAAGTCGAGGGAAGGCGTAATGTAGAACAAATTTGTTGGCAAAAGTGACAGAGCTCTGCTGTGGCTATACGCGCTAGGTGGCCAGAAGTCCGGCTTGGGTGAAGATCCAAGGGGAGTAGAAGCTATTAAGTGCTTTGGAGGGGCATGTGTCCATGGCTCCCGTGGTTCCGATTCTTGTTGACCTTTGGATCTTGTTAAGTTTATTGATGTAATAAGCTAGCTTATGACTGGCTACCAACCTAGGGAGCAATAGGTGAGGATAGGACGGACAACACACCTTTTACCGAAAGTTTTGCTGCAGGCGTAGGAAGCTACACTAGCTTTCCTAAAACTTTGTTGGTTTTTGTAAAATTGCGGTACCACACCCTTGAACAAAAACATGGGGTTTTCTAAAGTGAATTGAAATGTTAAATCGACAGCTCCATGGGCATATTACATGAAGTAAATTATACCCAAAGTAATAAATTAAATAAAAATGCATCAAGTGCTCAATTTTGACGAAAGTGTGTATGGAGCGATTTTTTGTACTCATCCCTGACAGAATCTGCTTTGTAGTGTCTGGGGTCGTTTTATTCCATTTTGCTAATTACTTTTATGTAATTAGCTTCACTTTAGGAAAAGTTGGGCTCGAGCTTCTTTGGAATCATAAATCTCTATTAAGCCATTTTCACGCTATCCGAAAACAAAACAAAGCAAATCATTTGAGAAGCACTTCACGAAGATATTGCTTAATTAATGATTGTCTACCGACCGTTTAAACAATTTAAAATGCCTTGTGTGTGTTATAACATGATGGTATTCAGAAACAATCTCACCTGTACTGCCACTATGTGGTCGACATAGTTTTGTGTCCCATTTGCTTTTTTCGAGGTCTGCCGTTTCCGTGGTGGTATAAAAATTGGACGTTCCTTAGCCATATTAACCTCTGGCGTTAACAAAGTCTTTCCCACCATATTTGTGCATTAGTTAATTTTCCTTGATTTATTTTCGTCCTGGCCACGCGTTCGAAAACAAAACAAAAAACTGTGAAAACAAACACAATGGATGGGCTTGCAAACTCGACGTCAACTGTTCAGACTTTAAATATTTACATAATTGAGTAAAATATATTAAATAAATAGTTAAATTGAAATTCACATCGAGTAAGGGGTTAGAATTAAATGAAAATAAAATATATGCGGCGAGGTAATTTCTCTTTGTGCACTTTTGCTGCAACGTTTTCTTAACGTATTGATTTTCCATGCAGTATCATTTGACCTCGGTGACGTTTTGCGAAACATCACCTTTTCCACCCTAATCTTTATGTGCAGAATGAGGTTTTTTTCTGGCGCGCACTGTTGCGTCAATAGCATACCGTCCTAAATAATGTACAATAAATATTTGTCTAGTCAGTAGTATGCCGTTTTTTTTTTATTTCTTATGAATGAGTAGAACTAATGCATCTGCTTAATTATTAAAAGCATAAATGTTAAGAAAAGGAAACAGGAAATTTGAATGTTGTAAAGTACCAGTTTTTTACCACCCGGGCAGAGGAAAGCTCTAGTACTTTTTTAGAAATGTCACTCAGCTGTCAATTAGATTTGCAACCAAATGGTTTTTTAAAGTAATTAAAAGCAATGCGGAGGGGAATTTGGGTTTGTTTACGAGATATAACGGCAAAGACCAATCAATTGTCTGTTGAACGGTTGATATGCGCGATTCGATGGTAATCTTAAAACATTTATTGCAAAAATAGCATTCGATCTCTGGCCACAACTATGGATGAGGACAGAAGGACACGTCTTGCAAAAGTTCTTCTCCGGGAACAAGAAGTATTTCGTCACTTGGAACGTGGAATAGCTGAAGTCATGGCAAGAATGGACGACAATATAAATGCGTTAAAGGTAAGCATTTACTTATGATCAAAACATATGCAAAACTGTTTCTTTTCCAGGTTGAAGAATTACAACTGCAATCAAATGCGGTAAGCTCGTCGAGTGGAGAAGTCGATGATACTGGAGATACGAAACAACCTCAAGATATGACTATTAGAACAGAAGAAAGACAATCATTTATCGATAATCCCGATGATGTGAACCAACAAGAACTCGATCTCGAAGTCATTTTGGCCGACATTAATGATGAAAACGAGGACTAGACTAAGCAAAAATCGTACGCATTTGTACTTACTCTGACGATAAATGAAACTAATAAGTACAACTTATATATGTAGAATGTTTTTTTATTTAATATGCTTATACGAGGTCCTATGGTATGGTTTTATTCGTTTTTATCGGTTGTAGATGATGAGCTGCTACTACTACTACTATTACGTCTTTTCTTTGTGCCGTCGTCCGACGAAGATGATGATTCGGACGAAGATGAACTATCTGAAGATGAGGATGAGTCTGAGGACGAGCTATCTTCATCACTGTCAGACGAATCGCTATCATCTGAGGATGAACTGGAATCTGATTCATCACTCGAACTTGATTCTGAAGAAGTGGAATCGTGTTTGGTTCGCTTGACTTTCGGTTCCTTCACGGCAGATGCGCTAGCTGCATCCTTTTCTTTTTCAGCTAATTTACTCTTCAACTGTTTTGTGCGTGAGCTGCGATGAACATACTTTCGTTTTGTTTCCTTACATTCATAGCTCCAATGACCCAACTCGAGACATTTTTGGCAACGGACACCATTCGGAAAAGCGGCCGCTAGTTTAGCGTTCCTACAACAAAATCGTTCAAGAAATTGTTTACAAACAAACTGCAATGTATAGTTACCTCTTTTTTAGGGACAATTTTCTCGCCGCCAACCCGACTAAAGTCATTTTGCAGAGGAATCGAAATTTGCTCGACACAATTTTTGTTTACTTTTACTTTTTCGTAATACAAGATGTACTTGCTTATTCGCGCAGTAAATTAAAAATAAAATTGAAGTACGTATAGAAACGTAAGTGTTTTCTAAATCACGTTGAATTAATACTGTGATCGTCGGTTAATATGTACCTCCTTGCTTTTTCGATTTCAGGATACGAGATATGCGTGTGTATTTTTCTTTTTTTATTGTAAAATAAATTCTAAAGATACAACCATAGATTAATCCATAGAGATGGCACACCGATGGGCTTTGACAGATAGCCCCCACAAACGCGTTGAGGTTTGACAGCTTCTTCACTTTGTCATTCTGCCTTGTTCCGACGTCTTGACTTTAAAGTGCGGTCCACACCTTCGATCAAATTTGACGTCTGTTTTGAGTGAAGGGCCTCACGTACACACTGTAGATCTTGTTTGACACGCAAAACATCATTAGCGGCGTTCACACCATACGATTTGTCTATACGATTTATTTGACAATCAAAAGTACGTAGCGTTCACACTATACTGCAAGTTTGATAGATTTCATTTGTGAGAGAGAATTTGTGTCGTGAATATCGTTACCCCTGTTTTTTTTTTTTTTTTTAATATACATCCGAGTTGTTACCAAATGCGGAGAATGAAAGGCATGCCTGTCGTAAGAGGCGAGGCGCTGGAGTACTGCCTTGCTCCAAAGTTGGGAGTTTTTCTAGGGTGAGGTGCTAGACCTCGAGCTTTGCGGGACTCATCTGGAAGTGACCTTGCGATCGCGAAGCTCCACCGGTAGCTCTAATCTGGTACCACGAGAAACAGGAACCCCGCAACTGGCGGTCGGTATCTCGGTGCCTGGCGTCGGTGCCGGCGGCTCCGAAGTGGAAGTATCGTGGTGGCGTGTAGTAGAAAATATTTTTGGAATTATAACCACAAGATTTAGAGTTTTGCTGACCGCTGCCAATTTAAGCCAGCTACATACATATATCCGAAGCTCGGAAGTAGACACCAATCCCGCCAACAATAGTCTATTATTACATCTACAAGCTCGCAAATGCCATAACTTGTCACTAAATTCGTCGTCATATCGCCTTTGTCCGCTGATGTTCACCCTTCGAAATCACAAAAAAAGTAAAAAACGTACGGAAGCATAATTTCTGACTTTTACACATACACGGGCACCCACACAAGCAAGGCAAAAAGTCGAAAATTCTGAACTTCATACTACAAATCGTATCGACTTGCAGTATGGAACGTTCACATTGACGATTGGCAGTACAGACACGAGTCATCAAGCAAATCGTATAGACAAATCGTATGGTGTGAACGGCGCTATTCAAGTACATAATTTCGCGCAGTCACCATGGACAGCGAATTTGTATTTCTTCATTAAATTCACTAATTCCTGGTAACCTTTGTCTTTTTTGTCCCGACATATATATTCTGGACACATTACGTCCCAGAGACAACGGTGCGAATCTCAAATATTTATAAATTCCTCGAGAAGTTGTCTGTTCTCATCCAATCCCATCCATGTCCAACGCTTGAATGACACTATTCATATTTCATGTACACACTGTCGATCAAAACCAGCATGGCCGCTGATCGTCATGCAACCACGAACATTATTGCAACTCGTCACTTTTGATCGTCAAACCATCATTCACATGTACACACTAGTTTTGAGTGACACTCAACTAAAACGTCACTTTTGATCGATGGTGTGTACCTCGCTTAAGTCAAAAGCGTCGTTCTTAAAGCGGCCCCTAGACGCTCAATATTATTGTACAAAATATTGCACAATTTTATTGGCTTGCTGCCCCAGACGGTTCAATATTTTTTCCAATAATTTAGTTGACCGCTCATATTTGTAATAAAAATCAAAAGCGTTTTGATTTTCCGCAACATATCGCACAATCTTGCAATATTATCTACAGACGAACATTAATATTGTGCAATATCAAATATTGCACAATATTATTAAGCGTCTAGGGGCCACTTTATATTACAAAAGCAACAACCGATTTCACCGGTGATCACAGGGCAGACGTACGAAGGTTTTCCATGTCGGAGTCTAGACGAGGGCTATCTGGTGAGGGCTTAAATAAGTGTAAAAGAGAGGGTAAGTGAAACAGAAATACAATGGCACACTCACGCGCGGGTAGTCGGAGTCTACACGAGGGCTATCTTTTTGCGCCTTTTTCTTTTGAACCTACGTTCCAATTTGAGGACGCGTCCACACGGAGTTTTTCTGCGTGTGCCTGTTTCTTGACATTTCGCTTCACATTTCAATTTCGTTGCCTGTGGTGACGTTTGAAAAGTAGGGATGGTATCCAAACGTACACTACCAAGTCAGAAACAAGAGTGAAGCGACATCGCAAAACAAAGAAAAGGAGATAAGGAAATGGCAAAAAACCCACGAAGTAGCTACGTCGGAGTCTACACGATGACTATTTGATGAGGGCTAACATAAGTGTAAAAGAGAGGGCAAGTGAAACAGAAATACATTGGCACGGTCACGCGCGGGCAGCTACTTCGTGGGTATTCTTGACATTTCCTTATCTCCTTTTTCTTTGTTTTGCGGTGTTGCTTTATTCATCTTTGTTGGTTGTGCGAACCGTGTGCTTTGCGTGAGTTACGGACACCACACAATTCATTCGCAGACTAAGCATCCGCTACCTAAAGGAAATGTGCGGATCGCTTTCACAAAGTTGCAGTAAAGCGAACCCAAGGAAACCATATCCTTCGTCCTTTATTTTATTATCCTTAAAAATGTTCAAGCGGGATTTTCCCAGAGTTGTTTTTATGGTTCAGCTTAGGTAAAGCTGTATAAATTAAAGAGTAACGCTCGCCGTTTGGGTTGCGGAGATAAACCGATATTTTCCCATTTTTCCTTACTTACATATGTACATATACATATTCTTTTAACTCCATTCTTCTGTTTTAAATCTCACCAGCAAACAGCGATTGCAAACGAGCATGAAAAAGCGAAAATGAAATGTGAAGCGAAATGTCAAAAATAGCCACGCGCAGAAAAGCTCCGTGTGGACGCTTCTTCAAATTGGAACGTAGGTTCAAAAGAGATAGACACAAAAGGAAAGCCCTCGTGTAGACTCCGACTACCCGCGCGTGAGTGTGCCATTGTATTTCTGTTTCACTTACCCACTCTTTTACACTTATTTAAGCCCTCACCAGATAGCCCTCGTCTAGACTCCGACGTAGCTACTTCGTGGGATTTTTGCCATTTCCTTATCTCCTTTTCTTTGTTTTGCGATGTCGCTTCACTCTTGTTTCTGACTTGGTAGTGTACGTTTGGATACCATCCCTACTTTTCAAACGTCACCACAGGCAACGAAATTGAAATGTGAAGCGAAATGTCAAGAAACAGGCACACGCAGAAAAACTCCGTGTGGACGCGTCCTCAAATTGGAACGTAGGTTCAAAAGAAAAAGGCGCAAAGAGATAGCCCTCGTGTAGACTTCGACCATCTTGTTCATTTATCTATGGATACAACACGAATTTGGACAATGGAGACTCAAACGTCAAAACTGCTGTCAATTTGACAGTAGTTCAATAAATTTCGTTTCTGTCGCTATCGATAACCAAATATTTGAGTAACATTGTTTTTGTTGTTATTTTTTGCTTTTGCAATATAGGAAGCATCTTACGAAATTGTTGTTCTATTGTTTTTCTCATTTTAAACAAAGAAATACGCATTTTCGTGTCTAAATTCAGTGTCAGCAACAGTGCAACATTATCAGCTAGCCTTATCAAATACGCAAACTTTTATCCATACTGTACCCGACGTATTGTCATACATTTTCACTTGAGTACGCAGCCATTCATTTACACCAAAACAAAATAAGAGATAATTTTTTTATGCGACGTCGCAGTGGCACGAAAAAGTGATATTGATAGTTGATGCATGCGCGAAAAACAACATTGGAGCTTGCATTGTACAATCGCATACAACTTCTACAATCAAAGGAGAAGGAGTATACAAAATTTCCAATTATTCTCACCAAAGTCGACATAATTCTATTCTATTCCAGCAGTTTTAAGAGGACCTTGGCTTCGTACAGGACACAGTTCGAGTTCCATTATTACTCTTTTGGAGATCAGTAGGGAAGGTTGAAAAAAGGATATCTTCATCAAGTTGCTGGGAATAAATCGAATTTCAGGTTTTTTCTGTCCACAATCAGAAGCTGATGTGCTTGGGAAGTAGTTTTTAAAGATTGAAAAAAAAAAAAAAAAAAAAAAACTATTATAGGGAGTTTTGTAAGAGTTTCTCTAGTGCAGTGGGTATCAAGTTCTAATTATAAAACTCTGAATAATTGGAAAACTACAAGGACAGTAAAATGTTTTCGGGATTAACAAATCAAGTAACATCTTGGATTGGTGCTGCGAAGGGTGAACCTCAGGATGAAGACGTTCCAGCACCGCCTCCATCAGCTAACACAACAGAGCAACCTGAACCAGCCGCTGCTCCAGTTGATCTAGAACAGGCGGGTGGCGATCAGCCTGTTGAAGATGATGGCACTGCAAAAAGGTAACATAATACCATTTTACATTTTATTAACCGTGCAGGAAAAATTTCAAAATTTTCAAGGACTAATCAAATTCATAGATTCATAGATTCCATTTTTTTTTCCTGTCGTCACAACGGAAAAAATCGATTTTTCTTTGCCTCGTGGACGTATGCGTTTCCAATATTGTTCTCTTCAATGGAATTCTCTTAGTTTTGAAGTACATACAATACATGTTCTTGTGTACATTCCAATTGGGTAGCTCAAAGTGTGTCGCGAACAAATTTCTCCCTCCACCCCCTATTAAATATATTTTTTCCAGCTGGAGACTGGGAAATTTTCACTTTCCCCTAACATATTTGCTTGAGCGCTTGAAAAGGAATTTTCTTTTAATCAACTTCGATTGATGAAATTTCCATGTGTGACCTTTTCGAGCAAATCAAGGATTGTAGACGATTTTATTCCAGCCAAGATTTGACCTCCACATTAACTGGAAAGCACTCTACTCTCTTGGGAATATGTACCTTTTTTGTATTCCAATTTTTGATAAAATGGAAATTGCACATTCAATTGATATTGCATATGTGCGTTTGCAATATTCAGATGTGGATTTTGCTACTTTCGAATTGTCTATTTGCAATGTACTAGGTTTGCCTACATGTCTATAAAAAATTAATAGGTTGAATGCTTTTCTTGATCTTATCTCGCTTTTGTTGATTGGTTTTTAGAATCAAAAAATACCACGTCAAGTGCATGTGCGAAAGAACTAAAAAAAGGTTTTCGTAAAAAAAAACGGAGAACGTTATTAGGGAATGTTCTCTTGGTTTTCAGGACTCTCTTCGTTTTATCCCCAATTTAAATATCCTATTTCAATCGATATGCGAACATCACAATGCTCCGTACGAGAGATGTTAATGAAAAAAGAAAATACATCTGAAAGGCTTTGATTATGATTTACTTTCAAAAAATGCTATTATGCATTGTATGCACACATTTTTTCCTGATATTAAGAATCTTTTTTAGGTTAGTTTTTGCAAAAAAAAAGTGTATTTCAATTAATAAAATAAAAAACTTTAATCTCATAACATAAACGCCACTATCGAACATTTTAAAACTATTTCATCGATACATATGTATATACCCATGGGAGTAAAGGGCGTATTCATTGGGATATGCAACAGTATCTTTCGACCATATGAACTCTTATATGTATGCAGAGAAACTATTATCCAACAAATAAATGTGCATTATATAAACGTTTACCATATTGGTGAAGGAAGCACATGTTATATAAAACCCTTGATGCCCATAGCCTCTTATCATGAGTAATCTAAGTCGATACACGTGCTTGGAATGAAAAAAAAAGCAATATTTTGTATATGACCTTCTTCGGTCGATTGCCCAAACATCTGTGAAGAGCTGTAAATAATTGATCCTTTCAATCAACATTATT
This sequence comes from Eumerus sabulonum, assembly GCA_951905685.1. NCBI lineage: Eukaryota > Metazoa > Arthropoda > Insecta > Diptera > Syrphidae > Eumerus > Eumerus sabulonum. The sequence continues at coordinate 1,003,017 of OX645060.1, read as the reverse complement.
ATTATTTTTTAACTTTTTGTTGTTTGTTCTTAGATTAGATTAGATTTATTTAGCTTCGAGCTATTTTTGTTTTTTACGAAAGTTGTACAATTGTTCTTAGAAAACTGAAAATTAATTATACAGTCAAATTCGGTTATAACGAACTCGACGGGACCGGAGAATTTGTTCGTTATATCCGGTGTATTCTGTAATTTTTTGCTGTCGACATTTTTGTTTTATGAATTCTTCTATTTTCATCTCCTCCTCCTCCATCACTCAACAAAAGAGACGATTTCAGGGTATTGACAGCCTGAAGTGCATCTTCAACTGTCGGTTGAATTTGTGTTTCAGTTTCTGTAAGTAAAAATGTTGTAAAAAGTTTTCATAATTTTAAAGAAACAAGACTAAAAACTCTTCGTACCTTCCTCATTGTCGTCATTCTCCACATTTTAATTTTGATCAGAATCAATGATTTGTTTGTCAGTTAAAAACTCTGCAGTCACAATGTTTTTGTCCGCAATAACCAAATCTTGAAAAGTGCATAAATCAAAAATGTTATCATATGACTGAATATGTTTAATCCAATGATTTAACGGCCAATTATCTTCCTCGTCGAACTCAGATTGAATTATCAGATTCTTGTGGGATAAATCCACCATGCTTAAAACAATTGTTGATAGTTGTCATAGACACCCTCTCCCAAGCTCTGGAAATCAGTAGAATGGCATCCAACAAACTCAATACATATGGTTCATCTTGTTTCTCGATGTTACGAATTATGTTGAGTACTTGAAGCTTTCTGTAGTGCTCTTTAAGTAATCTGATTATACCCTGAACCATTGGTTGTAAAACAGATGTAGTATTAGGTGGCAAAAATACAAGCTTTATAGAAATAAGACTATCAATCATTGGATGTCCAGGAAAATTGTCTACTAACAACAGAATTTTTTCCTTTCGTTTTGTCAGCTGTCTATCCCAATTCCTTAAATATCTTTCGAATATCTCTGATGTCATCCAGGCTCGTTTATTGGACTCATATAATGATGGTAGTTTCTTGACGATTTTAAAGCACCTCGGATTTTTTGATTTTCCAATAACCAACAACTTTTTTTTAGCAGTCATATTAGCTCCTACTATGTAAAACCGTTATTCGTTCCTTTGACATTTTGCCCCAAAGCATTTTTCTCCTTTGAATTTTAATGTTTTATTAGGTGTAGGTTTGTAGAATAAATATGTTTCGTCAATGTTGAATATTTGATCATCTGAATAACCCTCTCGCAGCTTTAGCCAACAACACGCAACCAATCGTCCACAATTTCTGTAGAAACGCTACCACATTCACCGCTTACCCTTGCACTAACGATGTTATGTCTTTGTCGACATCGTTGAATCCAAGCTGTTGAGCAGGTGGTTATTTTTTTCCCAATCCTTTTGCAAAGTTTTACTGCCTTAGTTTGTAGAATTGGTCCGCTGAGTCGAGTATTCAAGTTTCTTTGGGCTTTGAACCACTTGAGCAAAGCGTCATCTATGTCGGGATGGTTACTGCATCGGACTTTTTTTATTTTTAAGTTGGATTCTTCGAAATTCTTGTTAATTTTATCTCGGTCTTTGAAAATGGTAGAGATTTTTGAAGCCGATACAGAAAACTCTGCTGCCAAACTTTTATTGGAATTACCAGCTTCGAGCCTTGACATTATTGCAGATTTTTCTTCAATCGTAAAAACTCTACGTTTTGAACTCATTTTGAAAAAAAAAAAAAAAAAACTAACACACTTCTTTATATAAAATATGGACTATCCCAGCTCCTCTCAGAAACAGAATGCGAAATTCGCGTATAAAGCCCGATTCACAATACTGCGTTAGTGCTACTGTAGACATCTAACAAACGCAATTCAATGGGAGTCTCTAAAATATTGCGTCGTGCTACCGTTCCTTACGTTTGCGGAAAATTAGAGCCGAAAGAGAACAAAATTCGAATTAGTCGACAAAATCGAGATAAAGATAGGACATTTTTTACGTTTGCCACAAAAATAAGAGCGAATATGGACGTAACCTCACGTAACCATCGCACTCTCTCACGCAAAAGTTTCGACATTGTCAGAGATCTAGGGAATTCCCCATAATTTACTATTTGAAATGCATGAAACTTCCAATGCCTACTTATTCTTTTTTTATATTCGTTATAAACGATCCTAAGGGAGGTCATATATAAGCGATATTTCGTTATAGGCGATGTCGTTAAAACCGATATTTGGTTAGTACAATTTGTATGGACCTTTGTCGGGACTTAGAGATTAGTTCGCAATAACCGATATTTCGTTATAACCGATGTCGTTATAACCGATTTTGACTGTAGTTTGTTTTGATATAAGAAACTAACTTTCTTTTAAAAGTCTTAATATTGGATTCACTTTTTAATTCATTTGGCAAACTATTATATAGTTTTGGGATCTATTATTAGAAAAAAAAGCCAAGTCCAAAATTTTCTCTTTTTCTTACATTATAGGGCTGAATATCTGCCACATAAACTAATTGATTTGTTAAATACTTTGGGGTCAGACTTCTTCATTTTAAATAAAAATAAAAGTACATTCATTAGTATTCTTTGGTTTATTGTCAACCATTTTAGAGTGTCAATCATCGTTCTTACTGGAGTTAATATATTGCACATTAAAATACATCTCATTCCCCTATTTTGTAATTTTTGCAATCTTACTTTAAATTCATTTTGACTTAAGAAAACAATTGTTGAGCAGTATTCAAAATAGGGTTTTATCATGACTTTAATCATTTTTATTAAAGCATTAGGTCTGTTCCCGTACTTGTCGAAAACAGCGAAAATCTAGTCGAATATTATACGATTCAATTTCGATTCAATTCTCTCTCCTCGAACACGAACATGAAGGCGAGAGAAGTGAGAAGCGTCCGGGGTAGGTCGTATTGCCTGTACTGAGGATTTGATTCAATACTTTGACAGTTCTCCTTTTCTTTTTCTCTTATTTTGCGAGTGTTGGTGCGGTGTCTCTCAGCATAACGTAACATTCACACACACAAAGACAAAATGCTGGCTAAATGTCACTTTAGGTGACATTCAATGAACAGAAAACACGAAAGAGAATAAACAAGAATTGACTCAAAGAATTGAATCGTATAATATCCGACCTACGAAAATCTACGAAAAACAACGAAAGTCTGTTCCCGTACTCAAAAAATTCACACTTTTGGGCAAAAGAGAGCGCTCTCGAGAGAGCAAACAATTTCCCCATGCTTCGAATTTCTGCCCTAGAAATTTCTGTGGGCAGAAATCCACAACTTTGATAAATCATCGATTTCTGTCATTTTTAATGCAAAAGTCAGTTGAAAAATTATGCGAAATTCAAATTGCTCAAAAATAGAGAATACACTTGCTCGCATAAGTCTGCGTACAACGGAAAAAACCGGCCAAGTGCGAGTCGGACTCGCGCACGAAGGGTTCCGTACCACCTGTATACATAAATATGAAAGAGACTATGTATGTTACCTAATCAAATGACAGATCCTGGTTGCAGGCAGGATTTTTTGGATGAAAATCATGTCTGTTGTATGGGAGCCCCCCTTAAATATTCATTTTGTTTTTAGTATTTGTCGTGGTAGCGGCAACAGAAATACTTCATCTGTGAAAATTTCAACTGTCTAACTATCACGGTTTATGAGATACAGCCTGGTGACAGACGGACGGACGGACGGACAGCGAAGTCTTAGTAATAGGGTTCCGTTTTACCTTTGGGTACGGAACCCTAAAAAGACCCAAACATTAATTTCAAACGCAAATATTTCAGCTATTATAGCATGCATCGACTTCATTTCTCTTTTAATCATTTCATGCGTGTCTAGACTGTAGATTTGAATTTCAGAATTTGGAGAGATAAGTTGATTTAAATAAGCTATGGAAAATAAAGGAAAAGAAATTTGTACTGTGAGAGGAGGTATTAAAGCGAAAAGGATATCCAACAAGCTACTAGGACATCATGAAACTATTGTTTGCTTTGCTTTAAAGAACTTGTACGCAGACTTATGCGAGCAAGTGTATGTTTTTGACATTTAAAAAGCGTGTAGCATTTGTGGTTTAATGCGTTCCCGTACTTTTTGGTGTTTTGCCTCTCTTTGAGAAAATTTCGTCCCCACTCCATGAAAATTGACAAAGTGTGAATTTTGGTGCACAAAGTACGGGAACAGACCTATTAATTGATTGTTTTTGTCTGATTCGTTTGAAAAACCCGATTGTTTGAGCTGTATTTTTACAAATGTTACTTAAGTGTTTCTTTTTTCTTCTTCTTCTTTTGGTGGCGTTACAGCCCATGAAGGACCAGAGCCAATCTTCTCTCAATCACCCATGTTGTGTGTGATTTATTTTTCACATAGGTGAAAGGGATCTACAGTTTAATGCCGAACGGCGTGAGTTAAGAAGCTTTTTTATGGCAACTATACTACGGGGGGTTTTGCCAGTACGCCGCCGAGGAGGGACGCCGCGAAATAAACATTCGATGGCGTTGGTGTTATCGGGATCCGAACTCGCTCATCGTGCGTCAGAGTCCAACACACTAAACAACACTGTTTATCAAATTTTAATTCCTTATCGATTATAACACCCAGATATTTGATTTCACTTACTTGTTCAATTGGAACTCTATCAATAATAATATGTTTGTTTGATTCTACATTTATAACCAAAGCTTTAGTTTTACTAATATTAACTTACTTACTTACTTATCAGGCCTGCGATCCATGGAGGATCTGAGCCTGAGCTATAGCTGCCTTCCATCCTTGACGGTCCCGGGCACGCTGCTTCCAGTTGTCAAGACCAAGATGTCTTACATCCGCGATTACTTGGTCTTTATACCGGAGGTTCGGTCTTCCTCTTCTTCTCGAACCAGGAGGCTCGGAGCCGAAGACCCTCTTAGCTGGAGCGTTGATGTCCATGCGCTCGATGTGGCCGAGCCAGTGTAGTCGACGGCTCCTTGCCTTCCGGACTACATCCACATCTTGGTACAGCTCGTAGAGTTCGCGGTTGTGTCTTCTTCTCCATTCACCTTCCTCACAGACAGGACCAAATATCCGGCGCAGAATTTTTCTTTCGAAAGAACCCAAAATCAGCTCCGCTGTCCTGCTTATCGTCCAGCTTTCGGCTCCGTACAGCAAGACTGGCAGAATGAGCGTTTTGTAAAGCATGACTTTGGTCTTTCGAGTGAGGAGTTTACTAATATTAAGCTTTAGTTTATTCATCTTTAAGTAATTTGAAACATTTTCTAAGTCGATATTTAGTTGGTCGATACATTCATCCACCGAATTTCCAGATACAAAAATTAGTGCATCGTCAACAAACAACCTAATTTGGAAGATTGAAGGATCTTTTCCATGTCATTGATGTATACGATGAATAAAAGCGTTCCAATAACTGCTCCTTGGGGTACTCCTAATTCTACCGTCAAAGATTCTGAGGTGTATTCATCTATTCGGGTTCGTTGTCGTCTGTTTGATAAATAACTTTTGAACCAATTCAGCTCAGTTCCTTCTATCCCATATTTTCTTAATTTTTCAATAAGGATTGCTTTGGATATTGTTTCAAACGCCCTCTGAAGATCAAGAAATACCGCTACTATTACTTTTTTGTCATATACGTGAGATTTCCATTGTGTTACCACCAGATTTAATAGGGCTTCGCAACTGTGTTGTTTCCGGAATCCAGACTGATATTCAGATAGTAGTCTGTTGCTTTCCGTACATCTGGTTAATTGTTTAAATTCCAATTTTTCAAAAATTTTGCATTCAGTCCTTATCATATTTACTGGACGAAATTGTACTGGCTTATCAGTCTTTTTTACCCTTTCGATAGCTTCTATAGCCACTATAGCTTCTTCAATTATAATCCGCAGAAAGATTGGCCCTGATTGGCACTGTTTAGAAATCTTTTTTATTATTCATCTTCTTCATTGTGTCTTTCCGCTCATTGATTTGTATTAATTCAAATTTAAGACGGCTTTCATTATTGCTATCTATTTGATTGGTATGTGCTTCGAATGGAATATTGCTGTTCATTTCTTTGACGCTAGTGACGAAGAATTTGTTTAGTGTAGTTGCTATAACTTTTTTATTCGTTATCATTTTTCCTTTATAAGTAATTTTGTTAATTTCACTCTTTTAGGGTTCCGTGCGTCCGAAAAAAAAACGGAACCCTTATAGGATCACTCGTGTGTCCGTCTGTCCGTCGCTCACAGTCAATTATCTCCGAATCTACTGGACCGATTAAGTTGAAATTTGGTACACATATCAAATGACCCAAATGTAAATGTATTTTATTTGTAATTTTAAAATAAATAGTTCCCAAGTTATTCAAGAAAATAGAGGAAAATTTACCATCCATTGACCATAATGGCACGGAACCCTTTGTGCGCGAGTCCGACTCGCACTTGCCCGGTTTTTTTCTTTTATTACAAGGGATTTTATTATTCTCCACATTGCTTTTTGATTATTGGCTCCATCTACATTTCTCGAAATATTATTATTTTTTGCTAATATAAGTTCTTATGTATATCTGTTTCTAAGGTATTTATATTTAAAGGCGTTCAGGGCATCACTGGGGTTCGTCCAAACAGCGGTGCGATAGCTTTGAATTTTGATTCGTTTCAAGTAGGATAGGTGCTGATTGAACCAACCACAACTTTCGTTGCAGTCCCTGCATGTTTTTATAATTACCATCTTTGCACTGCTTTGTTTAATCCATAAAAAAATCTTTTACCATATCGTTATAATTAGCTTCATTATCTGTCATAATTGTCGTAAAGTTTCTAATGTTTCGTAATTCATTTTGGAAGGTTTCTTCATTAAAAACTGTAGTTATATACGTTCGCTGACTTTTCATCTGATTAATTGACCTGACTTTAAATTTCACTTCAAGACACTCGTGGTCACTTATTTTATAGTCGGCGTTTGTGGTACCTATAACATCCATAAAGTTTGCTATCACATATTCGATCAATGTGGATGAAGTGCTTGTTATTCTTGTTGGCTCACTAACAATTTGTTGAAATGAGTTATCTATTACGGATTGCGCAATTCTCCCCTGATATATATCATTTTCAAACCCATATTTAACTGAATTTTATTTTATTTTGTTTTCTTATTTTAAATAAATATTTTATTTTACCTAGTCCTGCCATAAGTTCTGTTGCAAATATAAAACGCTATAAGAAAAAAAAAAACAATAAACCTATTGTATTTAAAATTATTTCATTTGTTAGAACCCAATATTGATTATTAAAAAAAATGGATTCATTCGAGATGACCGTCTTTTGCTTTAACACAAGCTTTCAAACGGTGTGGCCATTGGGCTATAGCGGCACGTGCGGTTACCATGGAGATCGTAGACGCTGCTTCGGTTAATGCTGTTCTAAGGCTTTCCGAATTTCTGTTGGGAGTCTTGCATGCCATGTTTTCCAATTGTGACCACAAACTATAATCCAGTGGACTCAGATCTGGACTCCCCGATAGCCAATCTTCTACTGCTATAAAGGCAGGAATATTGACTCTGAGCCACTCCTGCGTGGTTTTGGCATTGTGGCGCTGATGAAAAGGGTATTGGTCAAACCCTTCGAAACACCCTCTAGCACATCTCCTTGGTAAACCTTTGCACCAATTTTTACGCCGTTTTTACAGAATTGGAAGATTGTGACACCATGATAAGAGACGCCCCAACCAACCATTACGGAAGCGGAATGATGGCCACGTTGAACCCTTGGAACAACTTTTTTCGCTTCCTTAAATGAAGTGGCATACATTTTGTCATATTGTTTGTTGAAAACTTCTTCCACGATAAAAGTTTACTCATCCGTAAACAGAATGTTTTCATAGCCATTGTCCGCGTGCCACTGCAAAAATCGCTTGCATCCTTCGAGCATAATTTGCTTTTTAGTTGATAAGTTAGAAGATGACCCTTGAACTGATGATAGGCTTTCATATGCAGATCATCCCGAATCAGCCTAGACATGGATCGGGTTGATATGTACATATAACCAATTCCTTGCATATGATCTGCTTCCTAAAGGGATTTCTTCGAACTCGTTCACGCACTGCCTTTACTACCGCACTCGTACGGACAACGCGCGGGCAACCACTTTTTTGCCTGTCTTCTACTCCAGGTAATTCGCCGAAGTGAGCAATAGCCCAATAAACAAATATTCTTGATATTCCGCGTACTGATTCTCTTTAACGCCACACTCCTTGTTAATAGTTTCCAAACTGAAACCAAACTGACTAGTGTTCTTCACTGTTTAGTACTTGTGCTCTGAAAAAAAATGAACGGTTCTATTCCCGCAAGAAGTGGGTCGCGTGGGTAATGCATGCACACGAGATCTCCAGGCCACTCGATCCTCCGCCATCGACTTTAACTCATGAGGCGCTTTGCCCAAGCGCCCTCAGGCGAGTTTTTGGACTTGGTCCAACCACCTCGTCCTGGGTCTGCCAAGCGGTCGCCTGCCTGATGGTATTGCATTCAAGGCACGCTTCGGAAGTCGTGATGATGGATGGCGTCATTAGTCTCACGTGACCAAACCATCAAAGCATAGCCATTTCCGTGCGAAGAAGCAGCTGCTCAACATTGAGCTCCCCGCGCACTGCCGTGCTTCTCACCCGGTCCAGGCGAGTAGCTCCCAGAACAGTATGAAGAAATCTCATTTCGGCAGCTTGTATTCGCAATCTTATTCTTTCGGTCAATCCCAAATTTCATGACCATAGGTGAGAATTGGAACAAATGTACATATGTATGTATGTATGTTAGCGTTACAGTCCATGAAGAACCAAAGCCGAGCTTCTCTCAATCACCCATGTTGTGTGTGATTTCATTTTCCCATAGGTGACAGGGACCTACAGTTTATTGCCGGTTCCGAACGGCGAATTTCGAGTAGCTTTCATGACGATTTTACTACAGGGGGTTTTGTGCTAAGGAGAAAACCGTGAAAACAGGTTCGATGACATGGCTGTGTCGGGATTCGATCCCGTGTCATTAGCGTCAGAGGCCAATACTTCACAGGATCATTTCTGTAGTCAGTCTTCATTTACAACAAATACCGAGTTATAAACCGCTTGGCTTTGATACCAAGCTCGGCCTTCCTGATTACAGACCCTCCAAGCTGTCAAGCTGTTTCAAAATTGACTCAGCTAGGCCAATCCTGCAGGAAAGCTCAGTATTACTCTTCCCATCATTCGTGAAGAAGACCCCGAGGTACTTAAACTTACACTAACATGTAGAGTGCATTGGACAGGTGTTCTGGAAGTAACCATAACCTCGGATTTGTCCACGTTAACCCTCATTCCAGCATCAGCACATACGACCACAAAACTATCTAGCGCGCGCTGGAGTTCCGACTGGGAGGATGTGAGGACAACTTAATCATCTGCAAAAAGAAGATGGCTTACCCTCAACTCTCCCAATGTGAAACACTCATCGCCTCGACTGCGCTGCAACATCCAGTCCATATAAATAATGAAAAGGAGAGGTGATAAGATAAGGTCAAGTCCAACGCCCACGGTGAAAGGTGTTGATTTACTACCGTTAACTCGAACACAACTGCTACAGTTTGTGTATAGAGCCTAACTGGCCCTCAACAGAGGACCATCAATCCCATATTCCTGCAGAACACTCCAGAGTTTACCTCGAGGAACTCGGTCATACTTACTTACTTAGGTGGCGCTACAGTCCGTGGTGAACCTGGGCCTCAACCAACAAGCGTCTCCAGCTGGCACGGTCTTTGGTCAGCTGTTTCCAGCACCACACGCCCAGTTGGTTAAGGTCCCCTTCCACCTGCGTGCGCCACCGTTGATGCAGCCGTCGCTTGCCGCGCCTTCCTTCCCGGGGTGGATTCGAAGACTCTTCGGGTCGGAGCTGTATTTTCCATGTGCTCTACATGGCCTAGCCACCTTAGATGCTGTATCCGTAGACGCCATACCAGGCCGATGTCGCTGTACAACCCGTACAATTCTTCGTTATATATTCTCCTCCATACACCGTTTGAACAAACGGGACCGTAGATAGTGCGCAAAATTTTTCCTCTCGAAACGACCAAGGGCATCTTCATCCGCTTTTGTTAAGGTCCAAGCCTCTGCGCCGTAAAGGAGGACTGGGATGATTAAGGTCTTATATAGTGTCACCTTGGTTTTCCGAGAGAGGGCTCTACTTCTCAATTGCCTCTTGAGCCCAAAGAAACAGTGGTTGGCAACAGTGATTCTGCGTTTTATCTCAGCGCTGGTGTTGTTGTCGCTGGTCATCAGTGAGCCAAGGTAGACGAATTCCTTGACCACTTCAATGTTATATCCGCCCATGGTGACGTTCTGGCCAATACGTCGGTGTTGTCCGTCTCTTTTAGATGAAAGCAGATATTTGGTTTTACCCTCATTAACCTTGAGACCCATCTTAGCCGCTTCTACCTCAATGCTTACAAAGGCCTCATTGACATCTCACTGTGTCCGTCCAATCACGTCAATGTCGTCGGCGTACGCAAGCAATTGCACAGACTTGAAATAAATCGTACCTCTTGTGTTGGCCAGTGACTGTTGCACGATCTTTTCAAGCACGGTGTTGAAAAAGTTGCATGACAGCGCGTCACCTTACCTAAATACTTTTTTAACATCAAAGGTCTCGGTTTGCTCATTACCGACCGGAGCAGCGAGAATTCTCCATTGTCATCCTGCACAGTCGGACGAGTTTGGCAGGGATGTTAAAACTAGACATGGCTTTGTATAGCTCATCTCTATACACGCTGTCATATACAGCCTTGAAATCGACGAATCTGGGTCTTCTCCAAGATTTGCCGTAGCGTAAATATTTGGTCTATTGTGGATTTAACTGGCCTGAAACCACACTGATAAGAGCCGATCAGGTTATCCACAAACGGTTTCAGGCGTTCACACAATACGGCAGAGAAGGTCTTATATGCGATGTTAAGGAGACTTATTCCCGTATAGTTGGCGCAGTTATAGGGGTCTCCTTTCTTATGGATCGGGCAAACGATGCTGAGATTCCATTGGTCGGGCATGCTTTCCTCCGACCATACCTTGCAAATGAGATGGTGCATGCACCTCACCAGCTCATCTCCAGCCGCCTTAAAAAGCTCAGCAGACAGACCGTCTGCGCCCGCGGCTTTATTAAACTTAAGTCTTGATATCGCTATTTTGACTTCGTCTAGGTCGGGTGGACTGAATTCTGTTACGCCTTTTCCAAATCTACAAAGCAGCTGTAGATCGGTTTGGCGTACTCCCAAGCCTTCTCGAGTACCATTTTTAGTGTGCAAAGCTGGTCGGTTGTACTTCTGCCGTGACGAAAACCGCACTGTTCATCCCCTATTCTGGATTCGACCAAAGCTCTAGAACGCGCCTCCAACACCTTAGCGTTGACTTTATCGTGGACACTTAAAAGTGATATGCCCCTATAGTTGGAGCACTCTTTTTTATCACGCTTTTTGAAAAGAGGGACAATCGTTAGATGCCTCACCGCATTCCCAGTCCATCTAATGATACGAGAGAACCATAATACTCCCTCTTTACGCATTGCCTTAAGCATTTCTAGCCGAATTTCTTCCACATCGTCGGATAAGCCAATTTTTAGCGATTCAATCGCTAAAATGAAGTTTTGAACGATACTTACTTTGACGGCGTTACAGTTCGGGGTGAACCAGGGCCTCAACCAACAAGCCTCTCCAGCCGGCACGATATTTGGCCAGCCGCTTCCTGTGCCGCACGCCCAGTTGGTTGAGGTCCCTTTGCACCTGTGCGCGCCATCTTAGATGCGGTCGTCCTCTGCTGCGTCGTCCTTCGGGGTTGGAGTCGAAGACTCTTCGGGCCGGAGCGGTGATGTCCATTCGCTCTACATGGCCTAGCCATCTTAGACGTTGGATCCGTAGACGTCTAACTAGGCCGATGTCGCTGTACAGCCCGTACAGCTCTTGGTTGAATCTCCTCCTCCACTCTCCGGTTACACAAACGGGACTAAAGATTGCACGCAGAATTTTCCTCTCGAAACGTCCAAGAGCCTCTTCATCCGCTCTTGATAACGTCCAAGCCTCAGCGTCGTAGAGGAGGACCGGGATGATTAAGGTTTTGTAGAGGGATATCTTAGTTTTTCGAGAGAGGGCTCTAGTACTCAATTGCTTCTTGAGCCCAAAGAAGCAGCGGTTGGTAAGAGTTATTCTGCGTTTTATCTCAGCGCTGGTGGGTGTCGTTGCTGCTTGTCACTATCGAGCCAAGGTAGACGAAGTCCTTGACTATTTCAAAAATATAGCTGCCGAAGGTGACGTACGACGACCAAGACGTTGTGTGTCTTTCTTTGATGTCAGCATATATTTGGCGTTGTCCCCATTTACCCATTTACTTTAGCCTCTTCTGCTTCAATGCTGGCGAACGCCTCATTGACGTCTCGCTTTGTCCGTCCAATAACGTCAATGTCATCTGCATAGGCAAGCAATTGTGTAGACTTGAAGTAGATCGCACGATATTTTCAAGAATGATGTTAAAGAAATCACATGACAGTGCGTCACCCTGTCTAAAACCTAAAACCTTTTTTAACATCAAAGGGGTCAGTTAGTTCACCTCCGACCTTAATGGAGCAGCGAGAGTTCTCCATAGTCATCTTGCACAGTCTGGCGAGTATGGCAGGAATGTTAAAGCATGACAAGGCTCGCCTCTATAAACACTATCATACGCAGCTTTAAAGTCGACAAAAGGATGGTGCGTGTCGACCTGGAATTCATGGGTCTTCTGCCGTAGTGTAAACATTTGGTCTATCGTGGATTTTCCTGGCCTGAAACCACACTGGTAGGAACCTATCAAATTGTCCAAGAACGGTTTCAGGTGCTTACTCAGTACGCAATGTTCAGGAGACTTATCCCTCTGTAATTGGCGCAGTCATAGGGATCTCCTTCCTTATGGACCGGGCAAACGATACTGAGATTCCATTCATCGGGCATGCATTCTTCCGACCATATCTTGCAGATGAGTTGGTGCATGTTCCTGACCAGCTCATTGCCAGCTGCTTTAAATAGTTCTACGGGGAGTCCGTCTGCTCCAGCAGCCTTATAAGACTTAAGTTTCGATATCGCTATGTTAACATCGTCTATGTCGGGTGGACGGGATTCTCTTTCGTCTTCGTCCATTGTGAATGGTTCGCTCTGCCTGACGGCAGCATTTCGGATATCATCGCCGTTGTACAGTCTGCAGAAGTTTTGAACGATAAGCGCTGGAAATTGTGTAACAGAACTTACGGCAGGACTAGGTACATATATTTTGATTTCAAATTTTGTATTTTAATTTCATTGCTTTGTTTTTATTATTTTTATTTCATTTTGATTTAGAAAAAGTATAGTAGATTCGTTGTTTTCAAGGTAAGCTTGTTCATTATTTTCTCTATTATGACTTTACTCGAAAATTACCTCCAACACTGCCATGTATCTCAGAAACATTATGAATTATTGAAATACATAACTAGCTTGTTTCGTAGTTATTTAACACATATTTTCTACTTCCTTTTTTTATCTTATTTCTTAGTGGAATGTTTTCAAATGTGAAAGGATGGTTGGGTAGTGCTTCCATTCCGTCAATGCCAGCCATGCCAGCTATGCCATCAATGCCGGCTATGCCGTCTATGCCAGCGATGCCATCCATACCATCGATTCCTGGCTTGAGGAAGGGAGCTGGCGAAGAAGGTAACGTAGAAGGACTTGTGGAACAGAGTGCTAATGAAGCTGCAACTGCAGTTAGTGGAGATGATGAAGACAAGTCGAGGTATATTAGGTATGGGCCAAACATTTAATGACGGAATAATGGTATTTCTTACATTTTCTTTCGTTTCATTTACCTTTTTTCGTTTTTTAATTAAACAATAACCAATATTAAGCATTTGGCTTTTGAATAAAGCTTTTGTTTAAATGCTTTCAGTTTCGATTCACTTATTTAGTTATTCCATTTATAGTTATAAAACATATTCTTGATTTGTTTTCGAGTATTTTGTTAACATTTAATTCCTTTTGATCCCGATCTTGGCCAATGTAGACAGCTCGAATTAACTAATATTAAATCACAATTTTAGGTAGAAGTTTTTGAAAATTTCAATTTATGCCCATCAATTCCTGTAATCTGTTGAAGGTTTTTGCATTTTATTCTTTATCATCAATACGTTGAATGGACATGCGTGTAGCAGAGAAACGTCTGTATGTCTGTCATTATTAAACAAAACGACTGACACCTAATTAGAAGAAACATGGGTGGAGAAATGAATTATTGTTATAATTTGCTTTTTTTGTATTGTAATAACCATTTGAACTACGATTTAATAGGTAATTTTGGACCTTTAGGCCCAATACACACGGAGCAACACACGGAATGAAACTAAACCTGTTAGCAACTCGGGTTACAAACCATTTACGAACTCAACGGAGACTTGACTCCACACACGAGGAAACTCATCATCGATCCAAATCCAGTCCCCGATTCGGTCGGTGGTGGGTGGAGGCATCTCAGCAGAAAAAGAATAGCTACTCGTGGATGGGCATGAGGAGGGAGGACGCGTGGATTTCGCTGACAGTATGTCATCCACAACATCCAAGGTCTTCCTCTTAAATTGTCGCATTTCACGATCATCCATTTGCATGAGATCCGGAAGCATGCTAAGAAGGAACATTTTCAAGGCTTCCTTTCTGGGCTCTACCACTGGCCAATAAAGTCGCCTTCTTACATTCCAAATATTCGATGAACGCATTATCCACATCATCATTCTTCGCAGCACGCTTCTTTTTTTGTATTGGCTGTTGGATTGGCTCGGACCTTGGAGGTGGTTGTGGGGATGGTGATGGATTTTCAGATGGTGAGTCGTAATCACCCCCATCATCCTCTACGGAAAGTCTTTCTTCCTCCTCCTGTTGCGCCTATGACAGATTTCCGGAAGGCTTTGATATAAGATTTTCCCAGGCTTTGATATAAGGAACAGTAACTAGAAACTGAAATCAATAGGCAACCCGACATGCAAATCAATTGGCAACTGTTTACAAACGGTAAACGAGTTTTCAACCAGTCGCCTCGTGTGTATCGTCCCATTTGATTACACAGGGTACGACTCAAAGCAAACTAGTTGCCAATTCGCATCGCTGATCAGTTTCTTCCCGGTTTCTCCGTGTGTATTGGGCTTAGAGATTAAGTCAAAAATAGCCATTTCAGCCATAATACTACGTGAAATATTAGAATATTTATATTTTTTTTTAATACGGAAAGGTAATGGTTGGTAAGGATTCGAAAACACTTATACTCGCTTTAACAGCTCGGTCTCAATTGCTGAACGGTTGACCAGAGACTGAGCCTCTTTCAGTCAGTGGTGTTGTGCATGAGTTATTTTTCACAAAGGCCTTCCAATAAACAAGCCATACAGTTATTTTAAAAAAGATTATTACCTAAAAACTAGATTAGAGTTTTTGCACAATTTTTAAAACGAATGTCTGCTAACTTTCTTTAGTTCGGTGAAGGCAATCATTTCAGTCATAGTGCATTTGTTATTCTTTCGTTTTTTTTCAATTTAATTAAACAGAGGCGTCTGTTTTTGGTTTTTTGTGATAGTAATGGAGTTTTCTTAAATATTTTGTATATTCTTATATCATTTTTCATTCTTTTAGTTTTTTGAAGCAACACAGCAAATTATATAATGAAGACGATAACGTTTAAAGCACATAATATCAAATTCCATCATTTGTGTACGGCCCATTACAATCATCATTAGAATTATTGTTAGTAGCATTATTGAAGATATATAATTTCTTTTTCTGTTTCCTTACTAGAATTTGTTTTAGTTTCTTGTTGATATTGGCGTACGTTGCTGCTTTTTTGTTTTCTTCTCTGTTTTGTTATTGTCATTATTTATGGCCATCGTTTCTTTACTTACGCACCTATGCATGGTAGTACAGCTTGGGCATGTTTGTATCTTTTAAATGCTTTGCTGCTCTTACTATCCTTATTAGTTTACACACATGGAAGATATATTTTCTAAAGCGAAAAGATATATACAGCTACGGTCGAAAAAGTAGCACTACCCAATGTATTGAAAAAGAGGCGTTTATTACGCGCATAACCTTCTAACCCTATAGCAAAACCAATAAACTTTGATTTTGGGAAGAATTATTCAAGTACACTGAAACTTCTCTATACGGACAGCCGCGGGACCATAAAAAATGTCCGTTATGTAGGGGTGTCCGTTCTAGGGAGGTAACGTATGTATTTTATTCATAGAAATTGGCATGAAATTTTGTGAATAAACTCAACACCGTAACACTCATTGTATAGTGTCAATTCTGTCCTAAAACACGTTTGAGTCGATTACCCGCAAAGTTTTATGAATAAACTCAACAGCGTATTACTCAATGTGTAGTGTCAATTCGGTCCTAAAACACGTGTGAGTCGATTACCCACATTCACTGTTTCTAACGGTTTAGGCTTTTGGTGATGTATTGTAGAAGCAGTATGCATTTGTATAAAAAGAGTGCATTGGTCTGTAGAAGCGCTGCAAATATTTATGTATTAGTATGCATATAGAGCAAGGGAATGCGTATATACAATATTTTTCGTTCTCTTCCATCTTCGTTTTTGCTTCGCATGTCCGTTATAAGAGATAAAACTGCTCAATAGGCGCTGAAATTCGTGTCCGTGTTCGGAATAGAGGAGGTCCGTTGTGGAGGGGTCGAAATACACGAATAGCCCTATCTTCATGCCGGGGACCAGAGGAATTGTCCGTAAAGAGAGGTGTCCCTTATGGAGGGGTGTCCGTACAGAGAAGTTTCACTGTATATCCACAAATATAATTTTCGGAAAAAAATATAGTAGGTCAACTCGAAATACGGTGATTACAAAAATTGTTTCTATTTAATTCATAACCTATTGAAAGACATATGCAACGCCGTGTCATTGAGTCAACCAATGATTGACATTTTTCTCTAGGTTTCGCATACCAGCGACGTTGGATCACGTCCCAAAATTTGTTGATGTTTCTTGGCTGGTCCTTGTAAACACCTTTTTTTAACTCGGCCCTAAACCAACGGCATTTCATCGGAAGCAAATGGCATTATGACATCATTGATTATTTGAACATAAAGGTGTTGGTCATTTTTCTTCTTCTTCTTAATGGGCGCTACAGTTCTAGGTGAATCTGGGCCTCAACCAACACGCCCCTCCAACTAGCACGATCTTTTGCTAGCCTTTTCCATTGCCGCACACCCAGTTGGCTGAGGTCCCCTTCCACCTGTGTGCGCCATCTTAAGTGCGGCCGTCCTCTGCTTCTTCGTCCCTCGGGGTTGGATTCAAAGACTCTCCGGGCTGGAGCTGTGGTGTCCATTCGCTCTACATGGCTCAGCCATCTTAGGCGTTGAATCCGTAGACGCCTGACTAGACTCTTGGCGCTGTACGGGCTGTAGATTCGTGGTTGAATCTTCTCCTCCATCCCCCGTCTGCGTTTATAGGCCCGAAAATCACGCGCAAAATCTTTCTCCTCGAATAGAGCAAGGGCCTCCTCATCCGCTTTAGATAGTGTCCATGCTTCTGCACCGTACAAGGGTCTTATATAGAGTCAACTTTGTCGTTTGGGAGAGGGCTCTATTACTCAGTTGCCTCCTAAGCCCAAAGAAACACCGATTGGCAAGAGTGATTCTGCGTTTGATTTCGAAACTGATGTCGTTGTTCCAGGTCACTGCGGAGCCAAGGTAGACAAAGTCCTTAACTACATCGAACTTATATCTGCCAATGCAAACGTTCTGGCTTAGACGTCGGTGGTGAGCGTCCTTTTTTGATGACAGTGTATATTTAGTTTTGCTCTCGTCAAACCAATTTTCGCCGCCTTCATCTCAATACTCGCAAACGCCTCATTGACATCTCGCTGTGATCTACATATTTTGTCAATATCGTCGGCGTATGCAAGGAGTTGCGAAGATTTTAAATAGATTGTGCCTTTTGCGTCGCCCAGTGATTTCTGCACAATCATTTCTAATACGACGTTGAAGAAATCTCACGACAGCGCATCGCCCTGCCTAAATCCTTTTTTGACATCAAAACTATCGGTAAGGTGTTCACCGATTCGGATGGAGCAGCGAGCATTCTCCAAAGTCATCCTGCATAGTCTGACGAGTTTAGCAGGTATGTCAAAAGTAGACATAGCGTTGTATAGCTCGTCTCTAATTACGCTGTCGTATGCGGCTTTGAAGTCGATAAATAGGTGGTGAGTGTCGACTTGAAATTCATTGGTTTTTTCCAGGATCTGCCGTAGTGTGAAGATTTGGTCGATGGTGGACATCCCTGGCCTGAATCCGCACTGATAAGGACCTATCAAACGGCAGAGAAGATTTTGTAGACGATGTTAAGGAGACTTATTCCTCTATAGTTGGCGCAATCAGAGGGGTCTCCTTTCTTGTGGATCGGGCATACGATGCTGAGACTCCATTCCTCGGGCATGCTTTCCTCTAACCATATCTTACGGATAAGCTGATGCATGCTCCCAACCAGGTCATCGCCAGCTGCCTTGAAGAGCTCAGCAGACAGTCCGTCTGCGCCAGCAGCTTTATTCGACTTGAGCTTCGATATGGCAATCTTAACTTCGTCGAGGTCAGGGGAACATAATTCTCTGCGGTCTCCTGACAGCGGTATATTGACTAACATCGCCGTTATACAGTCTGCAGAAGTGCTTTTTCCATATTCTCAGCATCGACTGCGATTCTACTACTAGGTGTCCGTTCCCGTCCCTGCAGGCTTCCGTTCTGGCTTTATAACCTTGGCATGTGCGCTTTATCTGTTTGATAAAACTTTCGAACGTCATGCCTGCAGTAACATCTCTCCAAATCCTCAATCGCGCGCTTCTCGTGCTCTTTCTTCTTTCTTCTAAGAAGCTTATGCTCCTCCCTTCTTTTTAACTCGTAGAGCTCACGAGCTGCTCTTGCTCCTGCTTCGCTGTGTGA
This sequence comes from Eumerus sabulonum, assembly GCA_951905685.1. Classification (NCBI taxonomy): domain Eukaryota; kingdom Metazoa; phylum Arthropoda; class Insecta; order Diptera; family Syrphidae; genus Eumerus; species Eumerus sabulonum. The sequence continues at coordinate 984,037 of OX645060.1, read as the reverse complement.
ATCCTCCTGCACTCGTCATCGAACCAGGTGTTTCTTCGTGGTGGAACCTTGAAACCCAAAACTTCAGATGCAGAGCTTTTCAGGGCTTGTTTGCAAAGGCTCCAGTGCTGTTCTATTGAAAGCGTGGAGGATTGAGGTGTATTGGAGAGCTTAAGGGAGACGCGATCGATAAAAGCACGAGCGGTTTCTGGCGATAGTAGCTTTCCGACGTATAACTTTGTATTCTTACTCTACTCCGCTGCGTTCGTGATATCCGTAAGCGCATCTTGGCTACTACAAGATAGTGGTCCGAGTCGATTTTAGCCCCTCGGAAAGTTCGAACATCAAGAGTAGTGGAGGAGTGTCTGACGTCGATCGCGATGTGATCAATCTAGTTGGTAGTCGATTGATCAAAAGACCGCCAGGTGTCTTTGTGTATATCGAGGTGCGGGAAGCGCGTACTGGGTAGAAGGGGATTTCGCCCCGTAGCAAGATCAATCAGCCTGTGTCCGTTATCGGATGTGGTGTCTTGTAGGCTATGTTTGCCGATGACTCGTTCAAAGATGCTTTCCTTACCCAGCTTAGCATTGAAGTCTCCTGGTACAATTTTGATGTCATAGCTGGGACATTGGGCATACGTTCTGTCTAGGAGATCGTAGAACTCATCTTTGGTGCAGTCATCCTTGTCTTCCGTGGGGGCGTGGACGCAGATCAGGCTGATATTAAAAAATGTAGCCTTGATACGGATTGTTATGAGGCGTTCGCTTACGGACTTTTTGTCGGAGTCTTCTTCGAATAAAGAATCCGCATCCGAATAAGTGTTGTTTGTTCTCTTTGTAGCAATTCCCGTAGTAGATGTCGCAGTTTTTCATCCGTCTTTTGTGTGGTCCATCTCATCGCACTTCCTGGAGCCTGGTTATGTCGGCTTTATAGCAGCTGAGGGTTTGGTCCAATTGATTGCCTGCACCCGGTCTGTTAAGGGACCCTACATTTCAGGTGCAGACTCGCAAGTAGTGCTGTAGCAAATCGTATGTATTCGTTACTGAGTAACGGGTACTCTAATTTGTACCAAGTAACGAAACGTTACTCCCAAATAAATGTCGTTACTAGCACGATTTCGTTACTTCTGTATTTGAGTATAACGAATAGTGCTGTAGCAAATCGTATAATCGTATGTATCCGTTACTGAGTAACGAAGTATCATTATCGATACGCTAACCATTCATGTACTTTGGGTATTTTGGGTATAATGGTATCTGGTATATCGTCGTCGATCGGTACGTATCATTCAAACTGCCTCACCTGACTTATTCTGACTTATACTGTTTGATGTGGGTATCTGTTTTGAGTACTGATAGCAATACAGTGTGTTTTGTGTCAAATGGTGTGTAGTATCGTCTCGTCATCGCTACTGGACTTGTTCTTCATTGTACTGTTTTTTGTGCATCTAGAAAGTAACGAGTAACGACATTTTAGTAACGAGTATTCAAAACAAAAGTAACGTATACATACGGGTATTCAATTTGAAGTTACTTTTACAGCTCTACTCGCAAGTCATTTAATCGTTTGCAAGGGTCGTCAACTTTGTATCTGTCCGTATCCGAGGCTTTTGGTTGTTTCGCAACCACAAGGGATGCTACCCTTAAGCACAATCTCCAACCTGGAGGGCCAGGTTCATCTTTCTCCAGGAACAAGGGGATCAGGTCTCAGGCCCACATTGGTTCACTACCTGGCGGATGCCAGGGCAGCTGTCCTGGGGAGGCCACGCGAAGGTTGTGTATCAACTTGGATTGAGCAGGGACAGAGATCGAAGTTGGGGTTTGCCACGCTAAACGCGATAAACTTTTTTGCTCTGTTTGCTCGCTCCCCCTACCCTGTAAAAAGTAAGTACAAGGTGTCTCAAAAGAAGGTTTGTATTTATTTAGCTTATTGCGTGAACGGAACGAATCCGAGGGGCGCGGGGGGTATGCCAATCGGTAGCCTGGCATACAACATACATAGTCTCTTTCATATTTATATATACAGATGGTACGGAACCCTTCGTGCGCGAGTCCGACTCGCACTTGGCCGGTTTTTAATCAATCCACTAAATATAAACTTTCTTTTGAGACACCTTGTATAACCGAATAAATTCACTTCAAAAGAATTCTTCGCTCAATAATTTGTAAAAAAATATATTTGTTGTACGACTGCCACGGCTGGTGCTTTTATTTTGACTACAGAAGCAATGAGCTCATGACTAGGTAGGTTAGGTTAGGTACAAGTGGTTGGCATAAGCCAACACGTAGGCCGGAGTCGGCCCATTATGATACCACATGGATCATTACCCTGATCCGCTACCTGAGAACCAGCCGGTGCTTCTGATGAAGCGATGGAGTTGAGCTGTTTTTAGGTTTGCTAGCTCACTTAGATTTTCATAGAAGGGCGCGCCGAGGTAGATCCTCCTTCGGTTCGCAAAAGAGGGGCATGAGCAGAGAAGGTGATGTGTTGATTCCTCTTCCTCCTCGTCCATGCAGCCGCGGCAAAAGTCATTGGAGGGCAGCCCTAGTCTGTCGGCGTGTTTTCCAATGATGCAATGACCTGTAATGACACCCACTAGTAGACACTCAAAGTAGCCCTTATGGTTGCTACTAGGTCCCTTGTTCGTCCTAGGTTTAACTTAGCCCAGATTTGTTTAGTGATAAAGCCGATATTACTTTCGTTCTATTGGAGGTTGGTCGCCTCTATGGTTCGAAGTTTTATCATGTGCTTTACCGTACTTATTGGTGTTTCAAGGTACCCGAGAGTAGGAAGACTGAGTGTGCTTGACCCTAACTTTGCGAGTTCGTCGGCCGCGCAGTTTCCTAGAATATCTCTATGCCCGGGAACTCACAATACTTTAATGTTGAACTGTTAAGTCATCTCGTCTAGAGATAGGAAACAGTTTAGGGATGTCTTTGATTTGTGAGTTACCGCGGGCAGGGATTTTATCGCAGCTTGCCTATCCGTGCAAATGATAATATCCTTAGCGGATATTACATTGATCCTGAGCCATGCAAGGGCCTCCGTTATCGCTATTAATTCTGCCTGATACACACTGCAGTGATTTGGGAGTCTGAATGATAGGTTGAGGTTAAGTTCCTTGGAGAAAACTCCACTACCTACACCCGACTCCCTCTTGGAGCCATCGGTATAGAGGGAGATAGAATCCTTTGGTATAACTTTTCCTTCAGCCCATTCATCCCTGGATGGAAAGGCAACTTCGAAGTTCCTAGTGAACACATTCTGCGGGATGATGTAGTCTGTGTTCAAGGGTACTTTGATGTGCTTAAGAATGGTAGTATGTCCTTTTTGTAATGTGGGCCATTTTCCTGTGCCCCTAATTCGTAGGGCCGCGCAGGCAGCAACTTGCTTGCTGAAGAGGTCCAACGGTGGAAAATGTAACAAGATATTTAGGGCCTCCGTGGGGGTTGATCTGATCGCTCCGCTTATATATAAACAAGCCGATCTTTGTACATTCCCCAGAGCAGTCTGTTGTGTAGAGCCAGTGCATAATGCTTGGTTGGAAACCCCACCTTCTGCCCACCACTTCTTAACAGCTGTAGAGGGCAGTGGTTGTTTTCTTGACACTATCAAGAATGTTAGGTTTCCAATTCAGCCTCCTGTCCAACCTCGGTGGGTTGAAGGGCGGAATTGTATATTTATTGGTAAACAGTACTAGGTCGGTTTTCTTAGGATTGACCCCCAGACCACAGTACCGCGTCCAGGTTTCTACTGTACGTAATACACCCTGCATTAGGTCGCTTAGAGTGCTGGGAAATTTTCCTGTAGCGGCAATAGCAATGTCATCTGCATAGGCGGTCACAGCGTACTGTGACTGTGTCCTGTTCTATCAACAGTAGTAGTTCGTTGACCACCACGTTCCAGAGGAGAGGGGAGAGTACTCCACCCTTCAGTGTACCTCTGCTGACCATTCTAGTTGAGACGGCACCAGCGAAGTTGGCTTTGACTACTCCTTGCGTTAGCAGTTGTCGTACCAGTTATATCACTGAACCCGTAACGCCCAGATCAGACAGCGCTTTGATGACGGCCCATGGTTCAACATTGTTAAAAGCGCCCTCAATATCGAGAAAGGCGATTAGAGTGTATTCCTTACGCTCCAGGGACCTTTCTATTTTGCTGACCAGTGAGTGGAGTACTGTTTCCACCGATTTGCCTTTGTTGTAGGCAAAATTTTAGATAGTTCACCTTAGGTAACTGCTTTGAACAGTAAAGTGTGAAAAAAGTGAATAGAAGGAAATTCTTAGAGTTTGTAGTAATACGATCGTGGTGGTATTTTTTTGACCGCAGCTGTATGTATGCATCCTTCCAATCGATACTCTCATGCTTCATGACTCGCTCGAATTAGTATTTTCAATCGCATTACATTGAAAATGGAATAAGTTTAACTACGCGAAATAACACCTATAAACCTAATTTTCTCTTAAAAAAATAGAAAAAATACAAATGTGCTTGTTACATTCCCTGCTCGTATTATGTCTACACTTAGTATTACTACAGGTGCAAACTGGAATGGTTCTGCTTAATATCTCGTTGTCAATCTCAGCTACGAATTGTTTCCAAAACCTCATTTCTATCGATTTCGCCTACAATTTCTATATAATTTACCCTTGAAGAGCCCTGTATATAGAATCTAAATGTTTGTATGGCAGCGAGCTTCTGTATCTTTTAATGTTACCCTATTCTATCTTTACCCTGACAAAAATAGTCGTATAGTAATAATACTAAAAGAAAACATCCTATAGCAGCACGTGAGTAATTTAAACGAATTGTATGTCTAGGAAAAAAGCCTCAAAACTAAGTAATGTATTCATTTTTTTTTTTAATTCGGAAAAATATTTCGAGAGCTATTGGCACGTTTACTGTATATATGAATGTCATATACATGTGTACTACTGGGTTGTTCGATGTATACTTCTTCATAACGAAAAGCCTGTTTGCTGAACACATTTTTTATGTTAATTTTGTAATTTTTTTATTTTTTTGTTTAATTTAGTGCCACAGAGGGAGCTGATTCGCATCCAGCTTCAGGGGGTGGTACTCCAACGGATGAAGGACAGATCGGACAGGGTAAGGGAGAAAATAAAAGTATGTGTCGGGATGCATTGATTTTTAATTTAAAATTGGTAAACATAAAAACACTCAACAATCAGTAGTATTTTTACACTTTTTGATTTCCACGTAGAGTCCATTTGGTTGTAATTTAAAGAAAATATCGTTATTTATCGTTACTTTCACATATTACACCTACAGCATTAACACAGTTATTTATCCAGCGATACAAACATTTAATTTGCTCTTTTCTAGTAACAACAAAGGTTACACAAGGTGCCAAACATTTTGGTTCGTTTTTATATTCGGCTGTTAATAAAGCTGGGGCTAAAATTAAGGAAACGGTCAAGGATAATGTAAGCCAAACGAACATTTACATGTAACTATACTAAAGTATACAGTGCTGTACTGGATGAAGAAACTAAAGGTTTTTTTTTTTTTCTGTTTTTTATTAGGGTTCCGTACCCAAAGGTAAAACGGAACCCTATTACCAAGACTTCGCTGTCCGTCCGTCCGTCTGTCACCAGCCTGTATCTCATGAACCGTGATAGTTAGACTGTTGAAATTTTCACAGATGATGTATTTCTGTTGCCGCTAAGGTTAGTCGACAATATCCCACAACCAGTAGCAAACTTCCCAATTTTGATCTCTTTTGTGCCTTTGATGAATTAATCCTAGCTGCAAACCTTTTTCCCATATTTCCCCACCTTTTCACATCGTTGCTATCAAGTAAGATAATAAATTGATTTGAATTCAATGGACACTTTGATGATCAACTATATCTCATCATGAAGATAGTACATGCATAGTCTCTTTCATATTTATATATATAGATGGTACGGAACCCTTCGTGCGCGAGTCCGACTCGCACTTGGCCGGCTTTTTTTTTTTTTTTTTCTTTTTGTTTGACACTCGTGTTTCAAATTATTAGGAAAGGTATGCATTTTCTGAGTGCAGAATTGGCCAGTCTGTATATACTTATCAGATCACCTATATGTATGTTGGCGTTACAGTCCATGAAAGACCAAAGCCGAGCTTCTCTCAATCTCCCATATTGTGTGTGCTTTTATTTCTCTTTCAATTCCGAACGGCGAATTTCTAGAAACTTTTCATGACAACCATACTACAGGCGATTTTGTCAGAAGTACGCTGAGCAGAAGCACCATGAAAACACGTTCGATGACATGGCTGCTGTCGGGACTCCATTCCATGTCATTTACATCAGAGACCAACACACTACCCACTGCGCCACAGCGCTCTCATACTTACTTACTTACTTTGATGGCGCTACAGTTCGGGGTGAACCAGGGCCTCAACCAACAAGCCTCTCCAGCCGGCACGATCTCTGGTCAGCCGCTTCCAATGCCGCACGCCCAGTTGGTTGTAGTCCCTTTCCACCTTTGCGCGCCACCTTAAATGCGGTAGTCCTCTGCTCTGCTCTGGTGATGTCCAGTCGCTCTACATGGCCTAGCCATCTTAAACGTTGGATTCGAAGACGTCTAACTAGGCCGATGTCGCTGTACAGCCCGTAACGTTCTTGGTCGAACCTCCTCCTTCACTCTCCGTTTACACAAACGGGACCAAATATTGCACGCAGAATTTTTCTCTCGAAACGGCCAAGAGCCTCTTCATCCGCTTTTGATAACGTCCAAGCCTCAGCGTCGTAGAGGAGGACCGGGATGATTAAGGTTTTGTAGAGGGATATCTTAGTTTTTCGAGAGAGGGCTCTACTACTCAATTGCTTCTTGAGCCCAAAGAAGCAGATGTTGGCAAAAGTTATTCTGCGTTTTATCTCGTCTCAGTGTCGTAGACGAAGTCCTTGACTACTTCAAAAATATAGCTGCCGAAGGTGACGTGCTGACCAAGACGACGTTGAAGTAGATCGTACCTCTTGTATTGGCCGCAGAGTCCCGCACGATATTTTCAAGAATAATGCTAAAGAAATCACATTACAATGACACACTCTGTCTAAAACCTTTTTTTAACATCAAAAGGGTCGGTTAGTTCACCTCCGACCTTAATGGAGCAGCGAGAGTTCTCCATAATCATACTGCACAATCTGACGAGTTTGGCAGGAATGTTAAAACATGATATGGCTCTGTATAGCTCGTCTCTATAAACACTGTCATACGCGGCTTTAAAGTCGACAAAAAGGTGGTGCGTGTCGACCTAGAATTCATGGGTCTTCTGCCGTAGTGTAAATATTTGGTCTATCGAGGATTTTCCTGAACTGAAACCGCACTGGTAGGAACCTATCAAATTGTCCAAGAACGGTTTCAGGTGCTTACACAGTACGGCGGAGAGGATCTTGTACGCAATGTTCAGGAGACTTATCCCTCTGTAATTGGCGCCGTCATAGGGATCTCCTTCCTTATGGACCGGGCAAACGATACTGAGATTCCATTCATCGGGCATGCATTCTTCCGACCAGTGATACCGCGCTTTTTTTGAGGTAGAGGGAAGCTCTTCAGCAGACCTCTAACGCTTGCCTTCTTGATCTGTACCGGATGAGTTTCCAGGTATACTCTTGATTATGCATTCCGCTCATTCGAGAGCATTTTGCTCCTTTCTGATAGCTGATCTCTTGGGGCGTCATGTAGTTTGCCTAGTAGCTGGCAGGCCGCGCGAAGTTTTTATAGCGTGTTTTGGGGGCACTCCGGGCTGGGTGTCGAGGAGCGGTCCTCTCCTCTTCCTTTCCTGAGGGAGCTAGACCAGGCTTTTGCGCGGAGGCTGAACCACATTGTCACGCCGTAGCACCTTTTCGAGCGTCAATATTTATACTGTTTCCTGAGGGTGTTTGACCGGGTTTATGTGCGGAAGCCGATGTCGTAGAATTTTGTCGAATGTCAGTATTTATACTGCTTCCTGAGGGTGCTCTACCAGGCTTTAGTACGTAGGCCGATTTCGTAGCGTCTTGTCGAATTTCAATAATTATACAGCTTTCTGAAGGTGCTGGACCCATCTTATGTGTGGAAGCTGATAACTTACCACCTCGTCGGAAATCAGTAATTATATTTGTGTTTATATAATCTAAAGGTGTGTGATTTCCAGTATTGTTCTTATTATTGTTATTTGCGTTGCTATTGTTGTTTTCATTTATGTCATTTGGATTCATACTCGGCCCCACGAGTAGCGGAGAAGGGGAATACCACCCCTGCGAAAAGATCCGCAGTACACAGAGAGGGGCTAGATATTCCTGAGTACGCCTGGTGCTCACGATACTCCGTTCGCTGATAGGCTATTTTCTTAAAATGGGCCCTCAACCAAGCTGATCTTCGGCTAGGGTTGTGTAACACATTGATCTGGTCCATCATAGAGTTAAGCTTGTTCATCATGAGGTTTAATTCATTGAGCGTTTGCTTGATGTTAAAGTAAAATTCTTGAATTTCTGAGTCCTCACATTCACTTGTTGGTGCATATACCTGGGTGATGTTCATTATGGTATGCATGATACTTAGTATGCAGACAGCACTGTATATCATTCTTATATTGTTTTGTTTCCTTTTTTCTTTTTATTTTTATTTTTCCTTAATTATAATTCTATAAGACACTATTCTTGTAGACAATTCTCGGTGAATTCAACAAAGAGCAGGAAGCGTTTATTAAGGGACAACGTGGTAATGAGCCAGGCCAAGCTCCTTGGGTTGGACATAGCAATGAGCAAAAAATTAAAGAGGAAATCCTTGGCCTATCACAGGATCGTCGTAACTTTGTGCGCGCACCACCGGCTGGTGTAGATTTTCAATTTGATTATAATACCGCATATCTGACAGCCATCGCTATTATGGCCGAAGATCAGGCGCTCGAGAAAATGCGATTCGAGCTTGTACCTAAAATGTAAATTGCATTGTTTCCTTTAAATATGTTTCAATTGAATTTAAATTACCTTCTATATTCTAAACTCTTAATTCATTTCTCACAGAATTACGGAGGAGAATTTCTGGAGAAATTATTTCTACCGCGTTTCGCTAATAATTCAAGCAGCCGAATTGGGTACGTTGGGAGCTGATGGCGTTGGTCAGGCATCCAGCGAAGATGGTAAGTTCTAAACTAAAACTGCCACAGTTAAGATTTATCTCCTTTCGAGCGTGTTTAGGAAAATGAGGAAATGTTTAACTTATATTTATTTCAATTAAGCATTTTGATTCTTTTTTTTTTTTTTTGTAGATTTTCATTTAACAAAAAATCGAAAATAGGAAATAAGTTTATCTTGCTTTTTACTTTTTTTTCCTCCTAACACAAAATTACAATTTGAATATCCTTATAAAGTAGATACCTTAGAAGTTAGTTTTGCTCGCTAGTAATTCCTATATACTATGTATATTAATACGTAAATATAGAAGAATAACAGAAAAGAATCTGACGGATTGCGAAATAAATAAAACAAAAAAAGAAAACTAATATTCTTGCAAAAAGAACAATATCTAATTCCATAAGGTAAATGTAATATAAATCATTTCACTTCATTTTTTCTCAAAGACTACCCCGAAGGATAGCTGAATGATTATTTGTACTAATAGTCCAGTCAAATAAGACTTTGAAGGTATCAAAAATTCCCATAGAGCTAAAAATTGGTATGAATGTTCAGAATACTATTATAAATGAATTGTGAAAAGTCCCCATCAATCCCCCTTGTGCAAAAAATGTTATTGATCATGAAAGTTTGCAAAAATAGGTTTTTCGCGTTTTTCAGCTAAACAGTGAGTTTTACAGCAAAAATAGTTCAGCCTAAAAATGTAGATCATCCGATTCTCTACAAAAATGTGTCCACACTTTTTTTCATAAGTATGTATTGCCATTTCCGTGATATAGCGGTTGAAAGAATTGAAAAAAATATTTTATTCGTAATATGCACGTTAATGTACTTTTATATACATTTTTGAACCGTTATACGAGTAAACATATGAGTCCCTATGTCTTATTCATACAAATTATAAAATTCTTGGAATATAAATGAACGTCAAAAACTCCGCCCCTATTTTCATATAGTCGCATGGCCTTGAGTAAGGCCATGGGCTGGCTGTGGTGCAGTGGTTAACATCATCGACCGCCGAGTGGAAGGTCTATAGTTCAAATTCGCTTCGTAGCCATGAAAAAGTAATTCATATACGGACAAAAAGTGTGTAACGCAGTTGTGAATGGAAAGTGACCAGACCGTACTGCTGCAGGCATAACACTCACAGTATATGGTCAACTGAAATTCATCCTCTGCGTATGCAATATTAAAAGTGCTCGAACGAATTACTACGGACTATAACCAACCCGGAATTGGTCGGCTCTCATCCTATCTAGGACAACCACCCCTGAGAGTAATGAACGAACATCAACGGGCCAAACCACTGCACTCCGTTCAGGTTGTGTGTCTAAAAAAAAAAAAAAACAAGAATCTGTCTTCCATTCAATTGTCAGATGTCTGGTCTTTCAGGAGTACCTGAAAGACCAGACATCTGTAAAAATTCATGTGCAGTATCGACAAAATTATACTCGAAAGACGAAGCTGGTTCATCAAAAATAAGTCCTCCTCGTACTAGAGCACGAGTAAGTGAAGCTACATTTTGCTTAAATCTACTTACTTACTTAGGTGGCGCTACAGTCCGTGGTGAACCTGGGCCTCAACCAACAAGCGTCTCCAGCCGGCACGGTCTTTGGCCAGCTGTTTCCAGTGCCGCACGCCCAGTTGGTTGAGGTCCCCTTCCACCTGCGTGCGCCACCGCTGAGGCGGCCTTCCTCTCCCGCGCCTTCGACGCTGTATCCGTAGATGTTGTACCAGGCCGATGTCGCTGTACAACCCGTACAGTTCTTCGTTATATCTTCTCCTCCATACACCGTTTGATCAAACGGGACCATAGATAGTGCGCAGAATTTTCCTCTCGAAACGACCAAGGGCATCTTCATCCGCTTTTGTTAAGGTCCAAGCCTCTGCGCCGTAAAGGAAGACTGGGATGATCAAGGTCTTATATGGTGTCACCTTGGTTTTCCGAGAGAGGGCTCTACTTCTCAATTGCCTCTTGAGCCCAAAGAAACAGCGGTTGGCAAAAGTGATTCTGCGTTTTATCTCAGCGCTGGTGTTGTTGTCGCTGGTAATCAGTGAGCCAAGGTTGACGAATTCCTTGACCACTTCAAAGTTATATCCGCCCATGGTGACGTTCTGGCGTCGATCGCAATATGATCAATCTGGTTGGTGGTCGATTATTAACAAGACCGCCAGGTACCCTTGTGGATGTTGAGATGGGGGAATCGCGTGCTTGCTACAAGGAGGTTACGCCCCGCTAGGAAATCGATTAGCCTTAATCCGTTGTCGGATGTGGTGTTATGGAGGCTATGCTTTCCTATGATCGACTCAAATATGTCCTCCTTGCCCAGTTTTGCATTAAAATCTCCTAGGACTATTTTTGTGTCGTAGCTGGGATATTGGGCATATGTTCTGTCTAGGAGATCGTAGAATTCTTCTTTGAGTCGATCGTCCTTTTCTTCCGTTGGGGCGTGAGCGCATATTAAGCTAATGTTTCCAAATTTAGCTTTGATGCGGATTGTTATGAGGCGTTCGCTTACATCTCGGAAGCTTAAGACTTTTTGTCGGAGTCTTCTTCTAATAACAAATCCGCACCCGAATAGGCGCTGTTTGTTCTCCTTGTAGCAGTTCCCGTAGTAGATGTCACAGTTTTTCATCCGTTTTTTGCCTGGTCCATCCCATCGCACTTCTTGGAGTGCGGTTATATCTGCTTTATAGCAGTTGAGGGTTTGCTCCAATTGATCGCCTGCCCCCGGTCTGTTAAGGGACCTCACATTCCAGGTGCAGACTCTCAAGTCCTTTAGTCGTTTGCAGGGGTCGTCAGCTTTGTATCCGTCCGTATCCGAGGCTTGTTGTCGTTTCGGAACAAGTAGGTTTTTACGTGATAGGGATGTTACCCCTAAGCACAACCCCCAACCTGGAGGGCCAGGTTCCTCTTTCCCCAGGAACAAGGGTTGGGTCGCTGCACACATTGGTTCACTACCTGGCGGGTGCCAGGGTAGCTATCCAGGGGGGGGCCACGCGGAGGCTGTGTGTCAACTTGGATTGAACAGGGACAGAGATCGAAGCTGGCGTTTGCCATGTTAAACGCGATCAACTTCTTTGCTCTGTTTGCTCGCTCCCTCCCTCCCATTTTGCTTAAATCAGTGTTGTTTATTTTGCGGCAATGAATTAAATGAATAGTTGGAGCAGAAAAAGCGCTGCAGTACCGGCGTAAAATTTCTAAAGTGACTACACTTCCGTTCAAAGACAGTATTCTAACTATGGCTGAAACTCGTTGTGATGATGTAGCCAAAGCTGTTGCTGCTCGAATTGAATTTGAATATGATTTAGTCGCTGCCGAGGCTAAGTATCATAACGATTGCTACAATTCTTTTTTGAAACCGACCACTGGGGGTAAAGTCGGTCGTCTTCAAGATGAAGCTACAAATATTGCGATGGGAGAAATATATTTAAGTATATTGACAATAACGATGATTGTCAATTCACATTAGATGAATTGAAAAGTATTCAAAGTATTCATCGTGGAATAGGCCTACCGGGGAAACCACGTTAAAAAGAAAGCGCCAAGCACACTAGCTCATAGGTGGTGTGGAAACGTGTGCATATTACGAATAAAACATTTTTTTCAATTCTTTCAACCGCTATATCACGGAAATGGCAATACATACTTATGAAAAAAGTGTGGACACATTTTTTGTAGAGAATCGGATGATCCACATTTTTTGTCTGAGCTATTTTTGCTGAAAACGCGAAAAACCTATTTTTGCAAACTTTCACCATCAATAACATTTTTTTGCACAAGAGGGATTGATGGGGACTTTTCACAATTCATTTGTAATAGTATTCTGAACATTCATACCAATTTTTAGCTCTATGGGAATTTTTGTAACCATAGTTCTATTTTAAGGACTAATTTGACTGGATATAAGTCGTACGTGCAGATTTCTTCCTAGGAGATAATCATTTATATTTCGATAAATCACAGTCATGCGTCCACGTTATATAGCTAATCATTTTCTATTTAAAAAAAAAAAAAAATAGATTACCTGTTTCAACCGAATTGGAAAAATATGTTTTTAACCAAATTATTTTTCCAATGTGGTTCTTAGATCAGTATTCGTCACTAACTAAAAGAAACAATGCTTGATTAGGACTTAGAACCTAGGAACTATATGCCTCTGACTTATTTTTTCATCACCTAAATGCATGTGTCAGCTTTCAACAGACGTTTATTATAAGTACCCTAAATAAGAGTAAAAGGTATTCATTTTGAAGCATAGTCATGAAAAAATGCTTACTTTGGGCCTTTTATTGTGATATATTAAGACAGCGATTCTATAAGAGCAGTGTTTTGTTTTTAATTTACATAAAACACTATCATCTCACAGTTCTACGGCATTTCAAAATTATAATTTTTAGTGTTTTCATGTCATTTTATTAATTTTATCCTTTCGGTTTTGTATTTGTTTCTTCTTTTTCATTTATTTGATTTCCTTTTTTGCATATTACCTTTTTTTTATTTAATATACACTACTATACTGTTATACAACACACTGGATCAACACACCCGTAACTGACTGTATTAAAAATATACTATATATATAAAAAAACAACAAACAAAACAAAAACAAAGCTAAAATGCAAATTTCCGAAACAAATTCGAAAAGTATGAATGTAATCCTCCCAGAATTGGGACCAGTCGACAATAAGAACGTTGTAGAAAATTCAAATGTTCAATCTTTAAATAAGAACATCGATATTACAAGAAGTGGCAATGTTAAGAAAAAGACAAATAAGAATATGAAAGCAGAAAAACTTTCTGAGTCGGAATTTGTTTCGGATACTTTTCAAACTACAGAAACTGATTTAGAAGAAGTAAAGGATGGAATGCGAAGACTCGGTATCGACAGTATGACTCAGCAAATTCTAGATAACAACGGTAAGACTTATTTCTACTATATTTTCAAAAATTGAATTTTATTTCATTTCGATTCGGTTTTGGTTTCGTGTTGATTTTTAATCGCTTTTACATGAAAACCAATCAAGTCGCTAATCATTACTTAAACATTGTTTAAATTACGTCAATTACGTACGCAAATTATTGTTGTAAGTAAATACATATGTATGCTGTAATTAAGTTTTCTTTTAATATTAAAAATAAAAATAGGAATGCAGGTTTAGGTATGTTACTCTTATTGTAATAGGAATTTCAAGCCCCATGCATATGGGAGCCGTTGGAGTGCCTTGCTTTATTCCGTCCATTAAGATTTCGCCATAAACTTCTACTCCTAATAGCACGTCGATTTTTGCTCGAGTGCGAAATTTTGAATCCGCCAGTTCAGGTGTCTGGTGTAATAGGAATTTCAAGCCCCATGCATATGGGAGCCGTTGGAGTGCCTTGCTTTATTCCGTCCATTAAGATTTCGCCACAAACGTCTGCTCCAAATAGCAGGTCGATTTTTGCTCGAGTGCGAAATTCTGGATCCGCCAGTTTAGGTGTCTTGACTGTTGTCTTTACTCCGGTGCTGACGTTGGTTGATGGTAGACAGTGCGTAATTCGGTGAATTTCCTTGGTGGACCATTTCTCTCTAATGGCCAACTGTATCTGTCCTCCACTTCGTTTGGTGGAATTCCCGATGCCCTTGATTATGACATTGGTTGATTCACGCTTGAGTCCCAGCGCGTACTTACTTACTTAGGTGGAGCTATAGTCCGTGAGACAAGCGTCTCCAACTGGCACGGTCTTTGGCCAGCTGTTTCCAGCGCAGTACACCCAGTTGGTTAAGCTCCCCTTCCACCTGCGTGCGCTACCGAAGATTCGGCCGTCCTATGCCGCGCCTTCCTTCCAGGGTGGATTCGAAGACTCTTCGGGTCGGAGCTGTATTTTCCATGCGCTCTACATGACCTAGCCACCTTAGACGCTGTATCCGTAGACGTCGCACCAGGCCGATGTCGCTTTACAACCCGTACAGTTCTTCGTTAAATCTTCTCCTCCATACACCGTTTGAACAAACGGGACCATAGATAGTGCGCAGAATTTTTCTCTCGAGACGACCAAGGGCATCTTCATCCGCTTTTGTGAAGGTCCAAGCCTCTGCGCCGTAAAGGAGGACTGGGATGATCAAGGTTTTATATAGTTTCACCTTGGTTTTCCGAGAGAGGGCTCTGCTTCTCGATTGCCTGTTGAGCCCAGAGCAACAGCGGTTGGCAAGAGTGATTCTGCGTTTTATCTCAGCGCTGGTGTTGTTGTCGCCGGTAATCAGTGAGCCAAGGTAGACGAATTCCTTGACCACTTCAAAGTTATATCCGCCCATGGTGACATTCTGGCCAATACGTCTGTGTTGACCGTCTCTTTTAGATGAAAGCAGATATTTCATTAACCTTGAGACCCATCTTAGCCGCTTCTACCTCAGTGCTTACAAAGGCCTCATTGACGTCTCGCTGTGTTCGTCCAATCAAGTCAATGTCGTCGGCGTACGCAAGCAATTGCGTAGACTTGAAATAAATCGTACCTCTTGTGTTGGCCAGTGACTTTTACACGATCTTTTCAAGCACGATGTTGAAAAAGTTGCATGACAGCGCGTCACCTTGCCTAAATCCTTTTTTAAGATCAAAGGTCTCGGTTTGCTCATTACCGACCTTGATGGAGCAGCGAGAATTCTCCATTGTCATCCTGCACAGTAGGACGAGTTTAGCAAGGATGTTAAAACTAGACATGGCTTTGTATAGCTCATCTCTATACACGCTGTCATATGCAGCCTTGAAATCGATGAAGAGGTGGTGAGTGTCGATTTGGTATTCCTGGGTCTTCTCCTAGATCTGCCGTAGCGTACATTTTCGTCTACATATTGTGGATTTACCTGGCGTGAAACCACACTGATAAGAGCCGATCACGTTATCCACAAACGGTTTTAGGCGTCACAGAATACGGCAGCGATGTTAAGGAGACTTATTCCCCTTTAGTAGGCGCAGTTATAGGGGTCTCCTTTCTTATGGACCGGGCACACGATGCTGAGATTCCATTCGTCGGGCATGCTTTTCTCCGACCATACCTTGCAAATGAGATGGTGCATGCACCTCTCCAGCAGCTTTAAGAAGCTCAGCAAACAGGCCGTCTGCGCCAGCGGCTTTATTAGACTTAAGTCTCGATATCGCTATTTTGACATCGTCTAGGTCGGGTGGACGGAATTCTCTTACATCGTCGTCCATTACGAACGGATTGTTCTGCCCGACAGCGGTATCTTGTCTGTCATAGCCGTTATATAGTCTGCAGAAGTTTGTATGTATGTATGTTGGCGTTACAGTCCATGGAGGACATAAGCCGAGCTTCTCTCAATCACCCATGTTGTGTGTGATTTCATTTTCCCATAGGTAAAAGGGACCTACAGTTTATTGCCGGTTCCGAACGGCGAATTTTGAGAAGCTTTTCATGACAATTTTACCACAGGGGGTTTCAGCAGAACCCCGCTGATGAGAAACACCGTGAAAAACACATTCGATGACAATGGCTGTGTCGGGATTTGGTCCCGTGTCATCGGCGTCAGAGGCCAACACTGCGCCACGGTCTGCAGAAGTGGTCTTTCCAAATCCTCAGCATCGACTGCGACTCTACTACCAGTTCTCCATTTTCATCGCTGCAGGCTGCCACTCTGGTTTTGTAGCCATGGCATGTTCGTTTTACCTTATTGTAAAACTTACGGGTGTCATTCCTGTAGAACCAACTCTTCATCTCCTCGTTCTCACGCTTTCCGTGCTCTCTCTTCTTTCTTCTGAAAACCGTGTGTTCCTCTCTTCTCTTCTGCTCATAGATTTCGCTAGTAGTTCTCGTCCGTCGTTACACCATAGCTTTATATGCCTCTTGTTTTGCTACATGGGCTTGTACCATTGTTCATCGAACCAGGGGTATCTAGGTGGTGGCGGTTTGAAACCCAGCACCTCTGAGACAGCGTCTCTGACGACACTCTGGCAATGCACCCATTCCTGCTCTATTGTTTGTGCTGCTGTGGGCGGATTTTGAGAGAGATTGGAGAAGACACGATCGGCAAAGATTCTGACAGTCTCTTGCGATTGTAGCTTTCCAACGTCAAACTTGCATTGTCCTACTCGACTCCTAAGCATGCTTGATATTCTCACTCGTACCTTGGCTACAACAAGGTAGTGGTCCGAGTCGATGTTGGCCCCTCGGAAGTTTCGTACGTCGAGAATACTGGAGGAGTGTCAATCTGGTTGGTGGTTGATTGATCAAAAGACCGCCAGGTACCCTTGTGGATGTTGAGTTGGGGGAATCGTGTGCTTGCTACAAGGAAGTTACGCCCCATTAGGAAATCGATTAGCCTAAGTCCGTTGTCGGAAGTGATGTTATGGAGGCTATGCTTTCCTATTTTTGTGTCGTAGCTGGGACAGTGGACATACGTTCTGTCTAGGACATCGTAGAACTCATCTTTGGTGGAGTCATCCTTGTCTTCCGTGGAGGCGTGGACGCAGATCAGGCTGATGTTAAAAAATGTAGCCTTGATACGGATTGTTATGAGGCATTCGTTCAAATGCCGAAAGCCTAGGACTTTTTGCCTTAGTCCACCTCGAACAACAAATCCGCATCCAAACAATGGTTGTCCTCTCTCCCTATAGCAGTCGCCGTAGTAAATATCGCAGTTTTTCATCCGCTTTATACCCGGTCCATTCCATCGCATTTCCTGGATGGCGGTTATGTCCGCTTTATAGCGATCTAGGGCGTCCGCAAGTTGTTCGGCTGCACGTGGCCTGTTTAGGGACCTAGCATTCCACGTACAAATCCGAAGATCATTGTCCTTTTTTCGTTTTTCGCAAGGGTCGTCAACATAAATCCGGTCCGTTATATCCGAGGCTTGTGGTTGTTTCGGAGTTTGAGGTTTTTTTACGGTTATGGCTTACTAGGCCGTAGCCCAACCGACTAACCCTGTTTTTTGGCGCAGGAGGCTCCCCATTCCCCCTTCCCCGTCTGCAATTTCCATAGGAAATCTCCAGATGGCACCACGAGGAGGTGGGGATGGGACTTACTAACAGTGCCGCAAGATGTTCGACTGCGGTGGCTCTTCTCGCTTTTTAGCAGGCCAAAATCCGTCGGATAGATGCTACAAGTGCTTCAATAGTTGCTTCAAGAATGAACAATTTTGGAGTAATAAAATCTCTCCACTGGGTTGCGTGTTCTCGACAAGCTTCGGTACGCCCTCTTGTAAATCTAAGTTTTCATTAGATTCAGATGAAGGGTCATCCTATAACGGTATGTAAGATGATGTCGAAGGAGTCGGCTCACACAAATATTTAGCACGTCGTTTTTCTTCTTCGATAGTTCTGAGGCGCGCTCCAAATTTGATATAAGTTTACAATTTTTTTCACACAATTATGCAAAGATTCAGTAGGAATACGCGCCTTTTCCCAATAGATAATACACTCGCGAATAGTGAGATTCGCGCTTTCATTGACAGTTAAATGCACTTCACGGATATTGTAAAATAAAACTGGTATAACGCCCCCATTGGACAGAAGTTTTGAACCTGTTATTTGATGTTTTACTTCACCTACTTCACTGACATGTCGACTGATTGAAAACAATGCGAGTTCTATAACTAAATAACGAGTAATCACAAGCACATCGACACGTTAGGTCGCATAAGCCTTAGGCCAAGGCCACGCGCTGAGCGGCAAGCGGGAAAAAAAATTTAAAATGTATGAAATTGTATTGAGCGGCAAGCGACGTTTCCTAGCGGCAGAGCGGTGCCGCTCAGTTTTCAATTCTGTTCTATTATTTTAGTGTAGTGCTGAGCGGCAAGAAATAATTATGTAGAAATAGGTTAATTTCGTTTTGTAATTTTAGAAGAACTTTTTCCAACAGCAAGTCAAATGATTGTATTGACATACGTAGGTATTGTGTGAATCGGTCTTCGTCATGTCGAAGATTGCTATACAAATTTCACCATAACCTGATCTTTTTGGGTTTATTGGATGAACACCAAATCTTGTGTCTTTTTAACTTACTTTCTGTAAAGGTTAAAACGACTTCCTTGTAAAACGATGCGGCGAGCAACACTCGATAACGACATTTTCCCAACTAATCGCTGAGAATTGCCGCTCAATAAATGGCCAATTGCCGCTCTATCGCTCTGCCGCTATGCCGCTCATCGCGTGGCCTTGGCCTTAGTCGGATATTATACGATTCAATTCTTTGAGTCGATTTTCGTTTATTCTCTTTTGTGTTTTCTGTTCACGGTTACACGATTCAATAGAGAGCTCGCCACAAAGTGACACTTTAGCCCGCATTTTGTGTTTGTGTGTGTAGATTTTACGTTATGCTGAGGGACACCGCACAAACATTCGCAAAATAAGAGAAAAAAAAAAAAAAAAGAGAACTGTCAAAGTATTGAATCAAATCCCCAATACAGGCAATACGACCTACCCCGGACGTTTCTCACTTCTCTCACCCAATGTTTGTGTTTCTGGAGAGGGAATTGAATCGGAATTGAATCGTATAATATCCGACTTAGAGATCAAGTACTGACATGTACGGGTTACCGATTGTTTTGACTTGGCTAATCCGTTTAAAATTATTTTTTGTATGAGGACAGATCTTGGTTGCAGGCAGGTTATAGGCATATTACTTTGATGATCAAAAATCGCCATGATGAGATAGTTGATCAGCAAAGTGTCTATTAAATTCAAATCAATTATCTTACTTGACAGCAAGGAGGTGAAAAGCTGAATAACAATGATAATGGGAAAAGGGTTTGCATTTGGGATTAATATACCCAGGACAGAATAGGGATCAAAGCTTCGAAGTATGTTATTGGTTGTGCAATATGATTGAAAGTTAATTTCACAACAATTGAATTTGTTGAAACATTTGATATCGTAACCCAACAGGATGGAAAAGGAGGGGAATAGCAATTGTACGTAAGGGTTTGCAGCAAGGATTAACTTGGCAGTGACACAATAGGGATCATAAAAGTGTAAGGGGTATTTATTATTGGTTGTTCGTAATTATAGAAAAAAGGGTTGCAGCTAGGATTAATACATCAAGGACACAATAGCGATCAAAGCTCGGAAGTTTGTTACTGGTTAGAACAGCTCGTTAGGAATATTTATTGCTTTTTTTGCACATAGTTCAAAGCGACAGGCAGAATTTAAGGAGTTTCTAAAATATTTCCAAAATCCAGAGCATAGAATTTTGAATGTATGCACGACACGATTGCTTTCACTACTCTCAGCTATAGACAGGAGCCATGGGTTCGATTGCGGCACTACTTTCTTCTTCTTTTAAGTGAAAACAAAAGTAACAAGCTGTAAAGCATCCGCAATGATTTTAGTAATCACAATAAATGTTATTTGTACTTTTTGTCAAATTACCTTAGGTCAGTATGTGACTAAGGGGATTTTTTGGATGAAAATCATGTCCGTTGTATGGGAGCCCCCTTAAATATTTATTTTATTCTGTTTTTAGTATTTGTTGTAATAGCGGCAACAGAAATACATAATTTATGAAGATTTCAAATGTCTACCTATAACGGTTCATGAGATACAGCCTGGTGACAGACGGACGGACGGACAGCGAATTAATAATAGTAATAGGGTCCCGTTTAACCCTTTGGGTACAGAACCCTAAAAAACGACTCTTGATTTTTGGGGACACCCTAATATGTATGTCTATATTGTAAATGTACTTTAAAATATGATCTGCGTTTTATTCAAAATTGTTGACCACATAAATAATTTAAATTCTTTATTCTTTCTTTATTCTTTATTCTTTATTAAACAGCATTAATTACATGTCATATTTAAAAACTACAGCTATTGCACAGAGATTTGGTTATTGTAACCTTACTACTGAAAATCTATATACATACTACATAAGGAACTACATATGTAACAATTTTTAAGTCGATGTTGATATAGAGAGGAAAAGCTGATGAAAAAAACCTCTATACAAATTAGTCTTCTTGAGAAGGTACGAGGGATGGTGGCGTTTAACGATGATTTCAAGTATTGCGTAAAGTGAGCAAGTAGAAGTATATATTATACATTTTATGAAACGAAAGTTAGGTTAACAAGTCATGGTGTATAGATCTATGATTAAACAAATATGGTAATTAGATGAACAGGTATATGAATAAATATAAACAGTAAATGTGTAAATAAATAAGAATAACAAACAAAAATAAATAAGAATTATATAAGTAACTATATAAATAAATAAATAAATGGGGAACAAGGAATGTTTTATCTATAGATAAAAATAGATTAGTTAATATTACGTCTCACTAAGCAAACTTGAAATCAAGTAGTTGTCAGAAGAACTGCAAGACCAGCAATAGCGTTCATATAATTTACCCAATTTGACAGGAACTTTTTCAATTTTTGATATTAAGTGGAGTTCGTCGGTGGAAAAATGCCAAGGCAAGTTTAGAATAGTTTTTAGAATTTTATTCCGCATGATTTGTAGCTTACGAATGTGAGATTTAGCACATTTACCCCAAACAGGGGAGCCGTAAAACATAATCGGTTGGAAAATTGCTTTGAAAATAATAAGTTTATTTTCCGTGCTCATTTTTGACTTGCGATTTATGAATGGGTACAACATTTTTATAGCCAAGTTAATTTTTTTAATGGTTTCTTGAACATGGAGATTATAAGTTAGTCTTTTATCTAAGTGTACCCCGAGATATTTAGTACTTGATTTCCAATCTGACTGAATATTGTTTAACGTAATTGTGTTGTTTGGTAAGAAACACGCTTTTCTCTTCCTTGTAAAAAAGACGGTCTGAGTCTTAGAAGCGTTTAGTTTTATCTTCCATTTTTTGAAGTATGTTTCAGCTTTATTTGCTCCATATTGTAATTTGGTAACTATATCATGGCCTAATGAGTCTGATGTATAAATGCAAGTGTCGTCTGCAAAGATAGCAACTTCACAAGTGTTTAATGATGGAAAATCATGGGTAAAAATATTGTACAGTAAAGGCCCAAGTACTGAACCTTGGGGTACTCCCGCCTCAATTGAAAGACTAGCTGACATGTAGTTGTTTACATAGACTATAAAGTTTCGACCAGATAAAAAGGACTGAATAATTT
Source organism: Eumerus sabulonum (assembly GCA_951905685.1). Lineage (NCBI taxonomy): Eukaryota > Metazoa > Arthropoda > Insecta > Diptera > Syrphidae > Eumerus > Eumerus sabulonum. Next base: position 961,854 of record OX645060.1, on the reverse strand, counting down.
TTGTTAAGTAGAGTGGAAAATTGAGATTGTGAAACTTATGGAGTAATCCCTTGTGCCAAACCGTGTCGAACGCTTTTTCAACGTCCAGAAGGATCATGCCAGTACTTTTTCCCAACACAAAGTTATCTTTTATGTGTTTCGTGATGCGATGAATTTGATGAATTGTGGAGTGATGTGGCCTGAAACCGAATTGTTGCGCAGGAAGTATGTTGTGAAAGTCTAAATGTGATACTAGTTTATTATTGATAATTTTTTCAAAGCATTTACTCACAGAGCTTAACAAACTTATGGGCCGATAACTACTGGCCAGACATGGGTTTTTCCCTGGCTTTGGAATGGGTATAATTTTGGATGTTTTCCATTCTTTAGGAAAATAACCCAGCCTGAAACAGCAGTTGAAGAGCCGTTGCAAGAATTTTATGCCGCATTTTGGAAGGTTCTTAAGGAAGACATTTTTTATCCCGTCTAGGCCAGGTGACTTTGAGTTTTTTAAATTATTAACTACAATTTCTACATCTTCCGTAGAAACGCATTCAACAACTTCAGTTGTTAATACTCGTGAGTTAATTAGGTCTATGGAGTGTTGAACAAGGGCCTCCTCGCTACAGCTTATGTTCATGCCAATTGAATGATTCGCATAGAAAACACTTGCTAGCGAATTTGCTTTTTCATTGTTCGAAAGTAGCATCGAATTGTCTTCTTTTAAAACGGGGATTGTATGATTCTTTTGTTTAACAACCTTGAGAATGTTCCAGAATGGCTTGCATCGGGTTTCTAAGCCCTGCAACTTCTTGTTCCACCTTTGGTTCCTAAAGGTCAAAATAAGTGCTTTAATTTTAGTGGTTAGGGCTTTAACTATATTTAAAAACATGGTGTCTCTAGTTCGAATCCATCTAGATCTGGCAAAGTTTCTTATCTTAATTGTTTCGATAATGTATTGTGGGAGTGCATCTGTTTGGTTCCATCGAATAACTTTTTTGGGAACAGACTGGTTGATACATTCGAGAACCGAATCTCTGAAAAAACTCACCCCAACTTCAATTTGATTTTGATTCACTTCTTCAGGTAAAATATCCTGCCAGTTGGAAAATTTGAGGCACATTTTGTGTCTGTATAAATCCCAGTTGGCTTTCTGATAATTGAAAGCAGAGTTGTTTCTTAGGTTAGGTGACAAAACAGTACTACATTTTACTGGCAAATGGTCAGAGCTCAAATCATTTATCACAATAGGTTGGGTAAAAAGTTCCTGCATATTCGTAAGAAAAAGATCTAAAGTAGATGGATTAGCACGGTGGTTTGGGGGAATGTAAGTTGGATGAGGGGGAAATAAAATATGAAATGGGTGTCTGGAATGCAAATCAGCAAGAACATTGCCCCACGCATTTGCTCTTAAGCAACCCCAGGACATGTGCCTACAGTTGAGGTCGCCTCCTATTAAAAAGATGTCGTTTAGTCTTATTAATTCACGCAAGTCCTGATTGAGATCGATACGTTTTTGTTGTGAAGTACGTCCACCCGGAAAATAAACAGAAAATATTTTTAATGACCGACCATTGCTGAGAGGTATTTCGATTCCTACATTCTCAATCAATTTAGTTTTGACAATGGGAAGTACTTTGTGTTTTATTGTTTTCTTTACAACAACGGCAACACCACCACCTACTCGTGTTACGATCTACACGATAGAACCTATATTCACTGTTTGATAATTTTTTAACATTTTCATCAAGACAAGTTTCACTGACTAGACCAACATCGATATTATGTGAGCTTAAAAAAGCAAAAAATTCTATAGATTTATTGCGAATGCTTCTAGCATTCCAACAAATAATGTTTAATCCAACATTCATACTTATTTACCTTCTTGGTACAAATACTTAATCGCCAATTGTGTGATAGTATTGAATTGCTCAGCTTTTGAGGTACAATTCCCAAGCAGAGTAATCATTTCAGCCGTGAGAGCGTTGATTTCTTCGAATGTAAATAGCTTACTTGTTGCCTTAGAGGAAGCAGGGACATTGTTGTTGATCCTATTTGTCCACACGTTGGGGCGAACGTTTAATTGAGTTGCAGGTTGAACAGCTGGTTCCACTGAACTTTTCCGATATGCAGCAAGAGCGGGGAAGTCGTTAGGGTTAGAAACGAACCCATGAGGTCGCTGGGAACTAGCATTCTTAGTGATAACCCTAGTAGCTTGGGCATTATTTTTGTTGGAAAACCGTGTTCTAATTTCACAAAAGGACTTACGGCTTTCACATGATACATCGTCTGATTTATGTGTCTTGCTGCAGTTAGCACACTTAACATTTACGGATTTGCACTCATTGGTATGATGGTTTTCAGCACATAAACCGCAATGAGTTTTTATATGGCAATTTTTCTCGCCGTGGCCAAACATTTGGCAATTGAAACATTGCGTGATTTTATTATATTGCTTCCGAGCAAAGTCTCACTTAACTTGGGTTCTAAAAACCGAACGAATATTTTTTTTTAGCTCATTTAGCTTAATGGAACCGCACTCCAAAAAAACTATATAAAACACATCACTGTATGCACCATAGTTCTTTCTAATAGTTTTAATGTTTTGGACTTTCAGACCTAATGCTGTTAGTTCGGTTTTGAGTGGTTCGATAGGCATTTCGTCCAGCCCATACAATACGACTTTGAGTGACCTTGCTGCTGGGAGGTCGTGTGAGAAAAATTGCCAACTCTTTGATTTAAGTAATGAACAAATAGCACTGTGACTATCGATATTATCACAAGTAATTTTGATGCCAATGGAAATTTTCTTAACATAATAGTTATTAATATTTGCTTCGCAAAAAACAGTATGCACGTCAGCGGAGGATTTTTGCAAGACACAGATCGAAGGAATCTTGTTTATTCTCATCGAGGTAGATTTCGCTTGAATCACTTCACAATCACTGTCGTTATCCGAATCGGGCAAACATTGTAGGGGTTTAAAAAAGTTAGTTCTGGAGGAGTCACCAGAAGAGTTCATTTTTGACGTTTTGATGTTTGAAGACCTAAGATTGTCTTCAAAATTAGAGGACCGGTTCCTCTTGGGAATGTTTATTATTATTATTCTTTATCGTTATTATACTAGTACCGCACAGAAAATGGAAACGTCGAAACGATTTTTTCCTATTACAACTTTTTATTTTAGTTATATGAATTTTTTCTTTTTTTATTTTATTTTATTTTGTTTTCGTTTTGACAGCAAACCTATCGCACCGAGCACGTTGATAGGAGATCCAGAAATTGATTAAATTATTTTTGTTTTAATCATAATAAATTGCTAGTATTATCCATATTATTTTTTTTGTATTTCAATTCAGTATACGTATTTGTTGAGAGCACCGTGGCGCAGTGGGTAGTGTGTTGGCCTCTGACGCCGATGACACGGGATCGAATCCCGACACAGCCATGTCATCGAACGTGTTTTTCACGGTGTTTCTCCTCAGCGGGGTTCTGACAAAACCCCCTGTAGTAAAATTGTCATGAAAAGTTTCTCGAAATTCGCCGTTCGGAACCGGCAATAAACTGTAGGTCCCTTTCACCTATGGGAGAATGAAATCGCACACAACATGGGTGATTGAGAGAAGCTCGGCTCAGGTTCTTCATGGACTGTAACGCCAACATACATACATACGTATTTGTTATTCAGTGAGTATTATATACATATATACGAGGGAGTAAACAGATGTATTTATTTAAAAATTTAAAATGTGTTTAATTGAATAGTATGTAATAAAGTTTTGTTTTGTTTTTGAAAGTAGGTTGGTTTAAAGTCATCAAATGAATTGATAGGAATCACGATCAGTCAACTCTGTTAATAGCAAATATTCTTATGATCCGCCATATCCATCTCACTTTAACTATATAGTTTCCATATAATCTTTCCTAACCACTCATGTATACATCAGTAAAAATGAACCTCAAATCATACCAACAAATGGTTTTCTTTTTTAATAATATTGTCTATGCTGCACTGACATGAAATAAGCCAACTGTGTTAGCTTAAGAGCTCATCATACATACCTGTATGTTAAGTAGTTTTAAATGTTTTGGATAAATGCTCGCATTTCGATCAATATTACTTCACTTTTAATACTGAATATATAGAATTATGGCCATGCTTCTTTTTATGGAAGTTTAATATATAGTAAATATACCTATACTATTCTATCTATATATTTATAGCCAGCTTGCAGAAATCTATAATAACTTTAATTAAATGTTCCTAGATATCATAGAGAAGTTATCAGTAACTTTAGCTCACACTTTTCTTTTAATCGCTCATATCAATGCCCAGTTTAAGTAATTAAGCAGAGTATTGACATTCATATGTTGTCTGCTCTTCAGTCTTTGCGAAACAAAAAAAAGAAAAAAGAGGATAATGCATACATTTCTGCAAAGAGATTTTCTTTAATTTACATTTTGTTTTTAGTTCTCTTTCTTATTTCTGATTTGTATTTGTCTTTTTATACTAAATCTTACGAGAAATTTGGAACATTGAACTTGCAATGCCAAAAGTTTTTCGGTTTCCCTTTATTAGGAAAATTGTTTTTAACATTTATGTACCAAATCCAGACGTTAAACTTTTGGTGTGAGCCATATTAAGTACATTTTCAATTCTCGTTTTAAGCATTATACTTAAAAACGGGTTAGCACAAAAAAAAGTTAATTTGTGATATACATTTACAGTGGCGACTAAATAAATAGCACAGGTACATGGTATCCACTAGTTATGCTCCAAATCAAATGTTTAATCGTTTAAGCATAACATAGTTTTAGGCTTTACAATGTGTAGCTTCATTGTAAGTTAACGGTACATGTTGCCGCTTAAATCATCCCTGCTTTTAAAAATTAAAAATCATTTTGTAAAAGCTGGCGGCTTTAGTAAGGAGCACACCTTTTGTTTATTTCAAATAATTTGTAAATTTTAACTCTAATTCCCGATATGTTCAAGGTAAATATATTCTTTTGCAAGAAATGTGCCGAAGATTTTATGAATTAGATACATCAACAACAGTATGGGACGAGGAAATCCTTCCAGAGAGGACTTCAGGCGATATGTTCTTGCCTATAAGAATGAAGGACACTCGAATACAGATATGGCACAAAAATTAGTGTGCTCGAGGAAAAAGGTAATAAATGCCATCTAACATTACAAATGGGGGGTGGCCGTGGTGCAGTGGTTAACATCATCGACCGCCGAGCGGAAGGTCTATAGTTCAAATTCGCTTCGTAGCCAAGAAAAAGTAATTCCTATACGGACAAAAAGTATGCAACGCAGTTGTGAATGGAAAATGACCAAACGTGCTGCTACAGGCATAACACTCACAGTATATGGTCAACTGAAATTCATCCTCTGCGTATGCCATATTAAAAGTGCTCGAACGAATTATTACGGACTATAACCAAAAGCTGAATTTGGTCGGCTCTCGTCCTATCTAGGACAACCACCCCTGAGAGTAGTGAACGAACATCAACGACCCAAACCACTGCACTCCGTTCAGGTTGTGTGTGTAACAACACATCATAAGAGAATATAAAAACTCTTGAACCTGCGCGAGTCTCTAAAAAAAAAAAGGAATGGGGTCGATCCAAAACAAAGTGCGCAAGGATCGGACGCGAAAGACCAACTCTAGAACCGACTCGACCATGCTTCGTTTGAGCAAATTCAATCCGTTTTTGACAGCTCCTAAAATAAAGCTACAGATTGAACAACGGCTAAATATAATAAATGTAGGCGCGTGGAGAAGAACAGCGACGAGTCAGTCGTTGAGGTGACGCACATGAGAGAGGAGGTCGGGAGCTCGAGAAGAACACGAAGCGAGTATCTACATACGTTTGCAACCAACCCTAAATATTGTTTTTGTAATATGTATAAATACATTTGTACTTTATTTCTTCTGAGTGAAATCTGTCTATCTATCTTCTATCTTCTATAATATAAAAATGAATCGCTGAATGTGTTGCTAAGCGCAAATCTCGAGAGCAGCTTAACCGATTTCTCTAATTCTTTTCTTATAATATTCCTTGAAGTACGAGGATGGTTCTTACGAAGAGAAAAATTTAAAAAATTATCTGAAAAAGAAAACGCTTTTCTATATTCCCATACAAAAGATTCCTAATAATACTTAAAAGTCAGTTTGAACTTTAATACCATACCATAAAGTTTAAATGTTAGTGGAGGGGTTCCGGGAAGGCAAAACTATTGAGTGACGTTAGTATCGTATAAATATTAATGTCAATATTTGTCAATATTTATACGATGGTAACATTACTCAAAAACAAATTGTCTATGGTAAAATGTAAATTGTCTGTGGTAAAATGTCACTTGAAATGTAAACGTCTCTGCTGTGCAAATACATATAATATTACTAAATCTAAAAGCCGCAAATTTCTATAAAATTAAAAAAGTGTTGTGTGTTTGTGACTTATAAAATATGCCTCCTGCATTGATTTCACTAGCACTAGCTCTGGCTTCGTCAGGCATTGCAGCAACTTTGCTTGAAGGCGAGCGAACAGCCCATTCAGCTCTAAAATTGCCATTGAATATGCAAAGAAACGAAACTCCGACCTGCAACATTTCCAAGAATTCGGTAATGGCAAAGGTTTTGCAGCAATGTAAACTGATGGGATGAATGCACGATTGCGCATAAAAAATCTTTAGAGGCTTTAGATAGAACCTTAAGAGATCTACGGAACAACCAAAACCAATTTGTTGACGCAATGATTTTATTATCAGGAGATTTCCGCCAAACATTGCCAGAGGTTCCACGTTCAACGCAATCTGATGAGCTGAATGCATGTTTAAAGTCCTCCAATTTGTGGAAACATGTCAAGGTATTAAATTTAAGCAGGAATGTGCGTGTCATGTTGCAAAATGATCAATCTGGAGACGTATTCTCTAAACAACTCATTGATATTGGTAATGGCAAATTTTCTATAGACGTGCGGACTGGCTGCATCACCTTTCCCGAGAGTTTTTGTCAGTTAACGCAATCAAAAGCTGAACTCATTCAAAAAGTGTTTCCAAATGTTGCTCAAAACTACTTATTCCATGATTGGTTGAGCGAACGAGCTAGACTGGCTGCCAAAAACACTAATATAAATGAATAGGAAACGCTAGGAGTGCAATACCGGTAGAACGTTGTAAGGCCCTGGTATCATCAATGTGCCGCCGATATACTGCGGTTATCAAAAATAAAGGCTACCCGACAAAATATTCATCACATCTCATATTTATCTTTTTTATTTTCATTGATATTTCACTAAATTAAATGAATTTCGTAAGTGTGCTATTTATTTTGACCGCGAAAAATTGAACTTAATAACAGTTTATTTATATTATTTTTTTTTATATCAATGAAATGTTTATTGTTTATATTTTCTGAAGGTAAATGTCTTCAATTTTATTTGGTTACATAAGCGAGCTATTTTATGCTAAATAAATATAGAAAAAATAGATTTGAAAAAATGAAACATGGGTGTGCTATTTATTTTGTCGCCACAGTATGTATTTACATGATATATGATATATCTGCTCCTATATCGATGTGTGGGGACTGTAAATCCAGTAATTATGTTTGCCACTGCTTTAGACTGTGGTAATCCGTTTGAGATAAACTTTTAATATTTGATTGTACATAGTTCCTAAGAACGTTGTACATGAAAACATAAATTATTTTTTTCTCTTCTCTTTTCGCAGCTTAAGATACATATAAAAGGGTTATAATACTAATTAAAATATATATCTCTGTAATAATTTCTTATAATACCAATCCTCGAAGGAAAATATCGTTAATCCTCATATACCCAAAAACCAAAGTGTATTTGTATGTATGTACTAAATCTAAGTTCGAAAGAGAAACATCAACAGAGAGGAGAATCTTCTGAGGAAACTACTTAATTCACGTATGTAGTTAAAGAGAAATAAGCACTTGAAATGAAATATCATGAGAAAGACGAACAGTTTAAGAAGCTCCTTTGTACGATCGAAATCAATCTTGATTCGTATACACAGATCTACAATTGACACCTATGTATGTATGTAAAGAGAATACAACAAAAACAAAAGTGAGAATTAAATCTTTAGGGACATTTACAAAATCAATCAAGTATCCCTGTTATTTGAATTTTATAGAAAACCCGTAAAAAAGAAAAAAACGATCCAGCTGTGTTTAGGAGCATTTTGTATTAAATACTATACATATATGATAGACATTTACGAGCATATATCAACCATACATTGACTAAACACACAAACGTTATCCTTTCTTGTTTTTTATTTGTTGTCACTTGATTTACATATTTCCTTTGATTTTCCGTTCTTATATATTTCAATTAAATTAAATGCTGTAGGCACGTGGTCAAATGGGATATCAATAATCCGAACTTATCGCTCATACTATGTACACTTTTAAATCTTATTTCAAATCGCCTGCTACAACCTAACTAGAATTCGTTTAGGTCTCTTCAGTTATAAGCAAGAAGATACATACATATATTTTTATTCCATATACTCATATTTGTTTATTTAATTTTTTTGTAGCATACATATAACGATATAACTACACACTATCATTTGAACGCTGGGGATTATTCCCTATGTTTATACAGTGTCTGTGGTCTAATTACAGCCTTCCGTTCATAGAAAATTTTCCCCATTTTCCAAAGTCTTTTATTAATCGGTGTGCCTTTATTGTTTCTTCTTATTTTCTGTAAAATACAATCGAAATTACAACAAAATAATAAATTATTTATTTGTATTGACATCATTTATATTTGTTTCTTTTTTATTTCGATTCATCTTTCAGAAGATTGAATGGATTAACGGTTAATTATAAAGTAAAATAAAATTTTAACAAACATAAAAAGAATATATTTATAATAAATAAAAAAAAAAGAAAAAAAAAAGCAAATATACAAATATAGTATATAAATACAAAATTTTGTGTGGTAAGTTCACATTACATTTATTTCGTTTATTAGATAAATAAATGCGAAATTATTTTTAATATTTTTACAAAATTCAAAATTACTGTTAAGTTATTTATAGCAAACAACAAATAGTTTTACTGTCTGTGTGTGATATTCTGTTAACGTTTGTTGATTTAGAACTGATGAAAATTGCAAATTAAATAATTGCTTTCGATATACATAAGTGCTCTGTTATATTTTTCTCCGTGCTCATATTAAAACATTTTTGTATTCGTTAAAAAAATCAAATCCTTTTATTGGCATCTTTTTTCTTTTCGTGTTTCATATTTCTTCATCTTTTGTTTTTTTTTTTTTAATTTCGTTGTAGACGTTCTGTATGAACTCTTGAAAAAAAAACACACAAAACAACTAGTTTCTTTGTGATGTAATTTCTTTTCTATGTGTACGCTGTTCTGCTAAACGTTACCTTAAAAAATGAATTCATTTAGATTGCTTAAAGTATCTGAGTATAATCATAATATGATGATTTTGTTCGCAATTAAATGTGCTTAAATTAATGCATAGATATTTATTTATTTCTTTTCTGTCAGGTGTTTCTTTTATTTCCCTTCAAAATTTTTTTCCGAATCGTTAAGGCGTTTTAAGTCGACTTTCGTCGAGCAAACTTGAATAGTTTGTCGATACTATCTTTTACATTAGCTTAAACCTGATCAATTGCAAATATATTGTTTAATTAAATGTAAATGTAAAATGCTGTGAGTGATGAGCAGCCGGTTCGGTCAGCATAATAGTGCTACAAGTCTTTCTCTTTCATATCATACTCTGATTAATTTTAGTTATATATGGTTTCATTGGTTTACAAATTTGTTTAAAAAAAAAACTCACCACACAAAATACCTATTATATATTTTTATTTAATAAATATTTATGAATTTTAGTTCAATATTTTCTTTAATCTCCCATTACTTATGTATAATTTATTAAATTAAATCAGTCATTATAAGTAGGCTTGCACAAACATATATCATTTTGATTTTCTCTCTACGACTTAAACATACTTTCGTTTCATATTTCAACTTTTTTCTCTATGCTATTAGTTTTATTTATTTCTACTCAAATGTACATAAATACAAGTTAAGCTCTGGTATACTTCTGGAGTCATTTGAATTATGCATTTTTACATACCCGTATTTGCTTTTTTATATTTCGTATGTGTTGAAGAGATGCATTTTTATTTTTGCATTGGATTATTTAGTGGGTTATCTTCAGAATATATCGAAAATCGGTGTTAAGTATCAGGATATCTTCAGCCTGATGGAAAGAATTCATAGAATACGTGTTTTATAAAATGACGGGACATAATCTTATAGAAGCCGACATTTTAAATAAACACTTGCTTACTGCTGCTCTGTTGTTGCAAAAATTTGATTTCTATTCCTTTGTTTCGGTTTTTATTTTTCATTTATTTTACTAGGATATATTTTATTATTTATTTTTTATTGAGTATATATATATAGGTACATTTTTTTATTTTTCATTATGTTTTGCTCTTGTTTTGTTTTTTTTTTTTTCTTTTTTTTTTTTTTTTTTGCGTGCGTAATCATTTCATTAATCCGACCGGTTCATATGAAATGTAAATTATGTTATAAGAATGTTATCCATACAGAAATTTTGTTAGTATGTACAACTGAAATTATGATTAAATATTATTTAAAAGAAATAAAATTAAAAACAAAATGGAATAAAATATATAAGAAAAAAATAAATAAAAAAATAAAAAACAAAATGTTGAAATAAATTGATAAGACAAATAAATATATGCAAACCATATTTAGAGGAGCAGTGGGAAAAGGATCTGGAAGCTGAGTTACAAGAATACGAAGTCGTTACGGGCGGCGGTACATCATCTGGGGGCTGTGAAGGCGGTGGTGAAACATCAAAAACGACGATACGCAATCGGAGTCCTTCGAACAACGATTGGGAACAATATGCTGATCTTATCGATGAAACCGATGATTTAAAGTAATTAAGAGCTTATATCGTAGTTTTTTCTAAGTTCGTTGAGTTTTTCTCATTTTATTTTTTATATCTCCCCCATTTTCTTCCCCGGAATATTTCTTGTTAATACTATATCGTTTTATACCTTTCGCAACGACTTTATGCTATTCCATCATACATACTATGATATCCATTCTCCCTATATTATTAATTAATATCTAAATATTAAAATATTCGCATACATCAGAACGTTGAAAAGTTTGAAGAAAGTAATGTTAGGCTGAAAGCAAATTTAGTCACCGCCACTCAACCTCAAACAACTTGGTTGATGTTTCATGTTTTCGATACTGTACTATATGTAATTTAACATTTATACAAAATGTAATTCGGAACTTGAAATAAAGAAAATGTTAGCAAAATGGCAATTAAATTCTGCTACCACATTCCCATCAAATATATGTTTTATTTTCCAAATAATATTACTCATCGTATTTGTGGTAAATATTTTGCTAAAACCAAAAAAAGGAACAAACAGGCATATTGCTGCATACAAGTTTGAGACAAACACTATCCTACGTCGGTCTTTGTGTATTTAAAAAAAATAACAAATTGATTGTATTTAAAAGAGTATTGCATGTATTATATGATGTATGAAGGTATGATACAACTAATATACATAAATAAATATTAAATAAAGTTTAAAGCTCATTTTAGCTAATTTATGTTGTTATAGACAAGTATAAATAAAACAAAAACATAATCACAAAACAAAAGAATGAAGGTTTATCGCAAATTAAGGTTATATGTACTCATAGAAAGGATATGTTTATATATATATATAATTTTGAAGTGTTAAAAAATATTGTAAATATCATTAAAAACAAAGGAAAAGAAAAAGATGAAAAGCAGAATTCAACGCTGTTGATCTACAAATGTTGCTTATGTCCTTCGTTTTCTTTCTTTCTAATCCAACAAACAACGTTTAACTATATAGACAAGAAATTGTATACATACGTATATGCAATGATTTGAGACTGTTCTTCAGCGCAATTATATTTGTTTCTTAACCAGAGGAAACCAAATTTCAGACGTGCCAGATACAGTGCAAGTACGTGTCTATATATACAAACAGGCCATTATCGATGAACTTTTATTCGATAAAAATACATTATTTTAGGAATAAAACGTATTCTCCATATTTTGTTTTTAATTTTTGTGTTTTATTAATGGTGCAATAAAGGAAACCTAATTCTTCCCTCAATTTGTTGAAATAAGTATAACAAAATTGTATAAGTTTTAAATTATGACCTACTCTAAATATGATGTATATTGTACAATTTTCGAATTTTGAATATTAGTAAATTGTGAACAGAAAATACATTTGGGAATATACCTTAAAATACAAGTACATAGTAAAACATCAAATGCGTAGTTTATTTCTCTTAGATATTGATCGAATATGTGGTGCAGTGGTTAACATCATCGACCGCGGAGCGGAAGGTTTATAGTTCAAATTCGTTTCATAGCCAAGAAAAAGTAATTCCTATACGGACAAAAAGTATGCAACACAGAGGTGAATGGAAATGGACCAGACGTACTGCTGCAGGTATCACACTCACAGTATATACTTACTTACTTAGGTGGCGCTACAGTTCGTGGTGAACCTGGGCCTCAACCAACAAGCGTCTCCAGCTGGCACGGTCTTTGGCCAGCTGTTTCCAGCGCCGCACGCCCAATTGGTTAAGGTCCCCTTCCACCTGCGTGCGCCACCGATGATGCGGCCGTCCTCTGCCGCGCCTTCCTCCCGGAGTGGATTCGAAGACTCTTCGGGTCGGAGCTGTATTTTCCATGCGCTCTACATGGCCTAGCCACCTTAGACGCTGTATCCGTAGACGTCGTACCAGGCCGATTTCGCTGTACAACCCGTACAGTTCTTCGTTATCTCTTGTCCTCCATACACCGTTTGAACAAACGGGACCGTAGATAATGCGCAGAATTTTCCTCTCGGAACGACCAAGGGCATCTTCATCCGCTTTTGTTAAGGTCCAAGCCTCTGCGCCGTAAAGGAGCACTGGGATGATTAAAGTCTTATATAGTGTCACCTTGGTTTCCCGAGAGAGGGCTCTACTTCTCAATTGCCTCTTGAGCCCAAAGAAAGAGCGGTTGGCAAGAGTGATTCTGCGTTTTATCTCAGCGCTGGTGTTGTTGTCGCTGGTCATCAGTGAGCCAAGGTAAACGAATTCTTTGACCACTTCAAAGTTATATCCGCCCATGGTGACGTTCTGGCCAATACGTCGGTGTTGTCCGTCTCTTTTAGATGAAAGCAGATATTTGGTTTTACCCTCATTAACCTTGAGACCCATCTTAGCCTCTTAGCCGCTTCTATCTCAATGCTTACAAAGGCCTCATTGACGTCTCGCTGTGTCCGTTTAATCACGTCAATGTCGTCGGCGTACGCAAGCAATTGCGTAGACATGAAATAAATCGTACCTCTTGTGTTGGTTAGTGACTCTTGCACTATCTTTTTAAACATGATGTTGAAAAAGTTGCATGACAGCGCGTCACCCTGCCTAAATCCTTTTTTAACATCAAAGGTCTCGGTTTGCTCATTACCGACCTTAATGGAGCAGCGAGAATTCTCCATTGTCATCCTGCACAGTCGGACGAGATTGGCAGGAATGTTAAAACTAGACATGGCTTTGTATAGCTCATCCCTGGGTCGACGAATCTGGGTCTTCTCCAAGATTTGCCGTAGCGTAAATATTTGGTCTATTGTGGATTTACCTGGCCTGGAACCACACTGATAAGAGCCGATCAGGTTATCCACAAACGGTTTCAGGCGTTCACACAATACGGCAGAGAAGATCTTATATGCGATGTTAAGGAGGCTTATTCCCGTATAGTTGACGCAGTTATAGGGGTCTCCTTTCTTATGGACCGGGCAAACGATGCTGAGATTCCATTCGTCGGGCGTGCTTTCCTCCGACCATACCTTGCAAATGAGATGGTGCATGCACCTTACCAGCTCATCTCCAGTCGCCTTAAGAAACTCAGCAGACAGGCCGTCTGCGCCCGCGGCTTTATTAGACTTAAGTCTTGATATCGCTCTTTTGACTTCGTCTAGGTCGGGTGGACTGAATTCTGTTTCATTGTCGTCCATTACGAATGGCTCGTTCTGCCTGACAGCGGTATCTTGTCTATCATCGCCGTTATACAGCCTGCAGAAGTGGTCTTTCCAAATCCTCAGCATCGACTGCGACTCCACTACCAGGTCTCCATTTTCATCCCTGCAGGCCGCCGCTCTGGCTTTATAGCCATGGCATGTTCGTTTTACCTTATTGTAGAACTTACGGGCGTCATTCCTGCGGAAGCATCTCTTCATCTCCTCGATCTCACGCTTTCCGTGCTCTCTCTTCTTTCTTCTGAAAAGCGTGTGTTCCTCTCTTCTCCTCTGCTCATAGATTTCGCGAGCAGCTCTCGTCCGTCGTTGCAGCATGGCTTTATATGCCTCTTGTTTTGCTGCATGGGCTTGTATGCATTGTTCATCGAACCAGGGGTTTCTACGCGGAGGCTGTGTGTCAGCTTGGATTGAGCAGGGACAGAGATCGAAGCTGGCGTTTGCCATGTTAAAAGCGATCAACTTCTTTGCTCTGTTTGCTGGCTCCCTCCCCCTACTCACAGTGGTCAACCGAAATTCATCCTCTGCGTATGCAATACTTAAGTGCTCGAACGAATTACTACGGACTATAACCAACGCAGTCATATTTCAAGTCGACACTCACCACCTATTTGTCGACTTCAAAGCCACATACGACGGCGTAATTAAAGGCGAGTTATACAACGCTATGTCTACCTTTGATTTACCTGCTAAACTCGTCAGACTATGCAGGAATTACTTTGGAGAATGCTCGCTGCTCCATCCGAATCGGTGAACACCTTACCGATAGTTTTGATGTCAAAAAATGAGTTGTGTGTGATTTCTTCAACATCATATTAGAAATGATTGTGCAGAAATGACTGGGCAAAGCAAGAGGCACAATCTATTTCAAATCCTCGTAACTCCTTGCATACGCCGACGATATTGACATAATAGGTAGATCACAGCGAGATGTCAATGAGGCGTTTGCGAGTACTGAGATGGAGGCGGCGAAAATTGGTTTGGCAGTAAACGAGGGCCAAACTAAATATATACTACTTACTTACTTATCAGGCCAGCGATCCATGGAGGATCTGAGCCTGAGCTATAGCTGCCTTCCATCCTTGACGGTCCCGGGCACGCTGCTTCCAGTTATCAAGACCAAGATGTCTTACATCCGCGATTACTTGGTCTTTATACCGGAGGTTCGGTCTTCCTCTTCTTCTCGAACCAGGAGGCTCGGCTCCATGCGCTCGATGTAGCCGAGCCAGTGTAGTCGACGGATCTTTGCCATCCGGACTACATCCACATCTTTGTACAGCTCGTAGAGTTCGCGGTTGTGTCTTCTTCTCCATTCACCTTCCTCACAGACAGGACCAAATATCCGGCGCAGAACTTTTCTCTCGAAAGAACCCAAAATCAGCTCTGCTGTCCTGCTTATCGTACATGACAGCATGTACTTCGTCTTGTCCTCATTGACCTTAAGACCAACTCGTTTCGCCTGTTCTTCAATCGCCGTGAATGCTTCCACAATGCCACGGCGAGAACACGCGATGATATCGATATCATCCGCGTATCCTAGCAGCTGAACGGACTTGTAGAAGATAGTGCCTTCCCTGTTGACGCCTGCCCGTCGCACTATCTGCTCCAGCACCAAGTTGAAGAAGTCACATGACAACGCATCTCCTTGCCGAAATCCGGTGCATGTTTCAAACGCTTCCGAAGTCCTGGAATCGAATTGCACGGTGCAACGCGTATTTTTTTAGCGTGGCGCGACACAACTGGATCAGTTTTCCCGGGATCCCGAATTCGGCCATCGCGCCAAACAGTCCTTCACGATGAATGCTGTCGTATGCGGCTTTGAAATCGATGAAAAGATGGTGTGTATCGATTCGAAACTCGTTGGTCTTTTCCAGGATTTGTCGAAGTGTGAACATTTGGTCTATTTGCCGGGACGGAAGCCGCACTGGTAGCTGCCGATTAGTGCGGTGCAAAATGGCTTTAGACGTTCCCACAATACGCTGGACAGGAACTTGTATGCGACATTGAGCAGGGATATACCCCTATAGTTCTTGCAAGATGTAGGATCGCCTTTTTTGTGGATGGGGCTATTTGCCCCACTGGTATTCCACTCGCCGGGCATGCTTTCGTCTTTCCAAATTCTGCAGATGATCTGGTGCATGCTCCCTACCAGAACATTGCCGCCAGCCTTGAAGAGCTCTGATGGCAAGCCATCTGAGCCCGCGGCCTTGTTATTCTTCAGCTTCTGAATAGCTGTGCCGACTTCTTCGATGCTGGGTGGGAGGACTACTTAAGCGGCTGGAGTTGATATTTCCTCGGTCCCTACCACTCTCTCTTGGTCATGCTCGTTAAGCAGCTGCTGGAAATGCTGCTTAAATACATCCACTATTCCCTGCGGGTCGGTGACAAGATTACCCTCGCAGTTTCAAAGAGCCTGGGTGCCCTTTTTGAAGCCTCCTGCAAGGCCTTTGGTTTTCTTGTAAAAGCCTAGTGTTTTATGTTTATCCCTAGACTCCTCGATATCCTTGAGCTGGGAGGCTGTGAAGATTCTTTTCTTTTGTCGCAGCAGTTTTTTCTCCTCCCTTCTTCTGGCTTGGTACTCTTCTTGCGCTGCTCTGGTTTTCCTCTGCAGCGCCTTTTGGTACGCCTCGTCGGTTGCTTTCTTTGTTTTTTTTTTTTTTTAGAGACTCACGCAGGTTCAAGGGTTTTTGTATTATCTTCTGATGTGTTTTTAGACACACAACCTGGACGGAGTGCAGTGGTTTGGGTCGTTGATGTTTGTTCACTACTCTCAGGGGTGGTTGTCCTAGATAGGACGAGAGCCGACCAATTCCAGGCTGGTTATAGTCCGTAGTAATTCGTTCGAGCACTTTAGTTTTGCATACGCAGAGGATGAATTTCAGTTGATCATATACTGTGAGTGTTATACCTGCAGCAGTACGTCTGGTCACTTTCCATTCACAACTGCGTTGCATACTTTTTGTCCGTATGGAAATTACTTTTTCTTGGCTACGAAGCGAATTTAAACTATAGACTTTTCGCTCGGCGGTCGATGTTGTTAACCACTGCACCACAGCCACCCCACAGCTGCCTTTTTCTGCTCACACTCGCCATCATACCACGGGTTTGTTGCCAGGGATGGTAGGTACCCTAAGGTGGTTTCGGCTACTTCCTGAATGGCTCAGCGGCAATGCAGCCACATATTATTGGCATTTGTGTTCGACGTAGGCATACCGTAGAATCTTTCGCTCAGCTGCTCCCTGTAGACTCTGGTAACCTCCGGTGTGCTCAGGCGCCCAATGCTGAACTTCCTCCTGATGGGCTGGTGCAGCTTTCTGACATTAGACAGTCGAGCTCTGAATCTTGCTGCTACGAGGAATGGTCAGAGTCGACATTTGCCCCTCTGAATGTTCGCACATCCAGGATGTTTGACGAGTGCCTTGCGTCAGTGAGCACATGGTCGATTTGGTTGGCGGTTCGACCGTCCGGAGATCGCCAGGTTGCTGTGTGGATTCGCTTGCGAGGGAATCTTGTGCTATCACCGCATTACGAGCTGTCGCAAAGTCCGTGAGTCGGAAGCCGTTATCTGTTGTTGGAGGCTGTGCTTTCCGATCACTCCGCCAAGGGTGTTCTCCTAAATATATGCTGTCATCAAAAAAGGACGCTCACCACCGACGTCTTGGTCAAAACGTTTATATTGGCAGATATAAATTCGAGGTAGTTGAGGACTTCGTCTACCTTGGCTGTGCAGTGACCTGGAACAACGACATCAGTTCCGAAATCAAACGCAGAATCACTCTTGCCAATCGCTGTTTCTGTGGGTCCAGGTGGCAATTGAGTAATAGAGCCCTCTCCCGAACGACAAAATTGACTCTATATAAGACCCTTAACATCCCGGTCCTGCTATACGGCGCAGAAGCATGAACACTATCAAAAGCGGATGAGGAGGCCCTTGGTCGGTTCGAGGGAAAAATTGTGCGCGTGATTTTCGGTCAAAATAGGTTTACTGATAAGGCTAAATAAATAATTCTAAAAGAAAAAAAAGTAGACTAGGTGCCACCCGCAAGGCCCACAAGACAAACTTCCCAGTGGAAAAAATTAAGACACACCCATTTAATTTAATTTTTAACCCCCGACGCAAAAAGAGGGGCGTTATAAGTTTGAGGAATCTGTGTGTCTGTCTGTGGCATCGTAACCGTGAAAAACACGTTCGATGACATGACTGTGTCGGGATTCGATCCCAAGTTATCGGCGTCAGAGGCCAACACACTACCCACTGCGCCACGGTGCTCTCATTCAAGGCCATTAGCTGCGGTAGGATAATGGGTAATGTATCGGTTCTCGTCTGATCACCGCAATCAACCAGCATCGGGCACGGTCAGTACTTAGATGGGGAACCGCTTGGGAACACCGCGTGTTGTTCATTTTTTTTGCCTATTTTTTAGTTATTTAATTTCTAATTTCTAATTATGCGTGGAATGAACCCGAAATTCCGGTTCGCACATGCGCGCATACACACACATACATCTCTATAAAAACCTTGGGTTTGGATTCTGTTGACCTTGAAACGTGGAGATATGTCAAAACTTGGAATTCGCAAAATCGGCTCCCATTAATGAAACTTACCTTGCAATTTTCTATTTGCAGTGTGTTTTTGAAATGTTAACATTTCACTTTGCCAATAAGTAAAACAAACATGCTAAGGCTATAAAGCCAGAACAGAAGCCTGCTGGAATGACCACGGACAACTAATAGTGGAGTCACAGTCGATGCTGAGATTGTGGAAGGACCACTTCCACTGACAGACTGTATAACAACGATAATAGTCAAAATGCCGCCGTCGGGCAGAGCAGACCATCCACAATGGACGAAGACGAAAGAAAATCCCGTTCACCCGGCCTAGATGATGTTAAGATAGCGATATCGAAACTTAAGTCTTATAAACTGGGATAATGAATGTCTGCCCGTTGATCCCCGCAGGGGTTGGTTGTTGCCTTTGTAATACACACCGATACTATACGTGTTATTCTCGTTCAAAAACGACGCTTTTGACTTATCATTGAGTTAGTCTCAAGACGTCGATGTGTAGAGTCAAGACGTCGGAATAAGGCTGAATGACATAGTCAAGACAACGTCATACCGCAAAACGTTTGTAAGTGCAATCTGTCTAAAGTGCCTGCCAGAGCCAGTGGATTGGTATCTCATTCATTATCCCTGCTTATAAAGCTGAAGCAGACGGATTTCCCGCGGAACTGTTTAAAGTAGCTGGCGATGAGCTGGTCAGCAACATGCACCAACTCATCTGCAAGATATGGTCGGAAGAATGCATGCCCGATGAATGGAATCTCAGCATCGTTTGCCCGGTCCATAAGAAAGGACCCCTATGACTGCGCCAATTACAGAGGGATAAGTCTCCCGAGCATTGCGTACACGATCCTCTCTGCTGTACTGTGTAAGCGCCTGAAACCGTTCGTGGACAATCTGATAGATTCCTACCAGTGTGGTTTCTAATGGGTAGTAGAGCCCTCTCTCTAAAAACTAAGGAATCTCTATACAAAACCTTATTCATCACGGTCCTCGTCTATGGCGCTGAGGCTTGGAAGTGATCAAAATCGAATGAAGAGGTGCTTGGACGTTTCGAGAGGAAAATTCTGCGTGCAATCTTTGGTCCCGTTTGTATAAACGGGGAGTGGAGGAGAAGATTCAACCAAGAACTGTACGGACTGTACAACGACATCGGCCTAGTTAGACGTCTACGGATCCAACGTCCAAGATGGCTGGGCCATGTAGAGCGAATGGACATCACCGCTCCGGCCCGAAGTCTTTGACTCCAACCCCGAGGGCCGACGCAGCAGAGGACGACCGATTCTAAGGTGGCGCGCACTGGTGGAAAGGGACCTCAACCAACTTGGCGTACGGCACTGGAAGCAGCTGGCCAACAATCGTGCCGGCTGGAGAGGCTTGTTGGTTGAGGCCCTGGTTCACCCCGAACTGTAGCGCCATCTAACATTCCAACAACAAGCTTCACAGACTGTTTAGTTCTCGCCGGAATTCAAATAACATGCTGTTATTGACTTGCTACTTTTTGGTACTTTTTTGGATCGACAATGATAAGTGTCCCTTAGGCTGCGGCCACGCAGTGAGCGACTGAGCGATTGAGCGACGAGCGATGAGCGACTGAGCGACGATTCTGAGCGACGAGTGGCCATTTACTGAGCGACATCGCTGAGCGATTAAAAAAAGACAAACATATACATCAATAGGAATTAACGTGCGAGAGGATGAGATAGAAGACATTATACAGTGTTTCTTATATTTGTGGTCTCTTCTTTGTACTGTACTTCGCACCCTCTCCAATGTCTACCAAGACAAAGTGGAGCTACGTGCCATGTCAGGGTCTACATTGTGCGCCTGCGTATTACGAAGCTTTGGTGGAGGCGTCGTAACAACCGTGGTGTAATGTACACGTGTATCGTTCACATAAACATTTCATCATTTTAATATAAACATTTTTCAACTATGCCATAAGACTGGACGACTTCGAACAGCAGAAATCAACATTTTCGTGTTGATTTTTTCCATTTTTGGAATTCGTCGCTCAGCGACAGTCGCAAAAATTAAAACAATTTTGATTTCAGAGCGACGTCGCTCAGTCGCTCAGGAACATCGCTCGTCGCTCAGGGCCTACGTGGCCACCCCCATACAATTCAATATGTTTTAATTTTTTTTTGTCGCTCAGCCGCTCATCGCTCGTCGCTCAATCGCTCAGTCGCTCACTGCGTGGCCGCAGCCTTACGCGGCCGGGTATTTGAAATATAAGGCGGAAAAGCAGCCGGTACGAATTAGTACTGTCAGATAGGAAAGGGATAACTCAAGGAAGAATTGTGAAATAACTGCAAAAGGCTTAAGGCAGTCAAATGCATAATACTTCATACGAGTACTTGAAAATATAAAACGTTTATTTCTATTTTAAATACAATTTGTTCACCACAATTATTTACTTAAAACGAGTCAGTTTTGCATGCATCCTGCGACAGTTATAAATGCCATACATCTATACCACACATACATATATGCTATATCATTAAAATTTCGCGAACTTAGTTACATACATTTTCGGTACAAATAAATATTGATTGGATACCTTAACGATTTGGTCATACATGTTAAAAATCCCGTCAGTCGCCATATACTCTATTTTGGTAGGGCGGCGGAATATATTTGATTTGCAGGGGCCTGTTGTCCCTTTGTTTAGAACCTCCCCTTAAATCACGCCAAACCATTGCTAACAATATAAAAAATCCACCAACAATTTTACAGCACGTGTCAATAATGCGCAAAAATATTGGAGTTCCGGCCACTAGCAGTTTTCGAAATTCTATCATAAAGGCAATTGTAAATCGTCCAGCAAATTGGACGGCATGTACAGATGCCGTAAGCAGTGTAATTACCAATAATAAGACATTATTCAATAACATCTTTAAATTTTCCTTTGATATGTCCTTCGACATAAAATTATAGATATTTCTCTTTATATCCGTTCCCCAACCGACTACAACCTGGATAAAATCCTGCAATGTAGGAATATTGTTTAATCCTTCTGGCGTTTCCGGAATGTTTTGTTTCCTTGTAGACTCATCTTCTATTGCACGAACTTGTTTTACTTTAAAGATTATTTCGTTTTTCTTAAATCGTATTCCTTTTATGATAAACCAATAATGACCAAATGCTAATTCATCTAACTCGGCCCAAAGGCAAATGTCTTTAGTTGTATCAGCAATATTTGTTGACATTCCTATCCATATAGGTGACTCATTCCCCGGTGTCTGTACCAATTGTTTTGCAATAGCTTCCAAGCCCAAAATGAGATCGGTTTCCGTCCGATTTACAACTATTAAATCTCTGTAACCCCTAACTGCGTCCACATAACATCTCTCCTTGTAAAATCCTTTAAACAGTTTAGATTTCAGCGTTTGCTTGAACAAAGTGTATAAAACAGCTTCATACGCATTTGAAAAGGATGGAAGAGGTGATTGTCGATGCATTTTTGCAATTGACTCTTGAAATTCGAAACCAAATAATCGTTCGTTAAACAATAAAATGCTTTCACTAAATTATTTACATTACCCTATCGTGTGGAGCAGCGATAATGGGGACAATGATCTGGAGAACGAATCTTCTTTTTTATATTCTCACCTTCATTCCAATTGCATACCAGCAAAGTCCAATTTGTCACTTTGACAATTAAACTGACACTCCGCAAATGAATTACATTTGAGGCTGGTTCACAATAAACAATTCACACAACGACATTAATTTATTTTAAAACAAAAAATTAATAAACAAATAAATTTGAATTAAATATACAATTTAAATCCATATTTCATGTAGTACCCCACTTATCCAAGAAATACTTTAAAGCTCTCAGTACAGTTTCAAAAAGGTCATAGCGTTATTATTTCCGCCTTGACAAGCTTTCCGGTCGCTATAGAAACGCTTAATGAAAATATAAACAAATGATTAGTTTGCAAATAATCACTTGTACTAATTACTGTCCATAGCCTTGATCATTTATTCGAAAAGTAATGACCTTTAGGTATCTGTTAAACTTGTTTGCTTTATTTGCAATACTAGTCCCAAGCTCGAGTGAGGGTTTAAATTCGACTTTATTTACATTTACTCACCCTTGCAAATGCAAACGAAATGAGTATTACGATATTGATTTCTTTTCATGTTTTGCTTGTGATTTAGAGGGCAATTCGCAGCAAAGTGTTGATAGTAAGTTTACATTTACTTTCTAATAACAAGTGTAAATTAAAATAATAACTCTATTTTAGAATTCAACTGTGAGTGTAAGGTAAACTCTTCGATTGTTGTGCATTACGACTCACAGCTTCAGCGACAGATTTGCTCAAAGCCATGTATTAAGTCGAATGATGACAAGTGCCAAAAATTAGAGAAAAATATTTGCAACATAAAATATGTTAATTCAACTACTTCCATCAAGCATATTCAAGTAAAACCATTTTCAAAAACTCCATCACAAACTTGCATCTGCAGTCATAAGTACAACTATCCATACCACAATTACTGCATTTGGAGGGAACTTCTTAGAGGCTACATGAAATACGATGCTTTTACCCAAAGAAGCCTTTTTTATTCGGACCTGAAAATTATTGTATTTCTTTGCCAGTCACTACGCAGCAAATCTGCTTGTAACCAGCTGGCCAACTTCTGTATTCATTCCTTCTTCGACACAGATAAGAATTCCCCATGTAGTATGTTCTTGCTGACTCAGGCTACAGATGCAGCAATTTATTCAAATATTCCAGAAGAATTACGCGACCTTCGACCATTTCTGTTCTACAGAAGAGGAAAGGACTCTACACTGGAACTGGCAAAGTCCTTTAGTTTCTCCTCCCGTAAGACGATAGGGAGTGAGGTAATCCAATTTATTTTCGGTGCTCAGAGACCAATTTAAATTTTCATATATTTTTTTTTTAATATAGAGCGGACAATTGCAATTGTTTTCAACAACGTACTTATTTAATGGACAATTGGAACGATGGGGACAATTTGAACCCCATCACGTCAATTTGTGTAGTCAGTATGTGCAGGACATGAACTCTGTCAACTTCTTCAAGCAATTCCAAGTCTCTTGTGAGCTTTCTTTAGAAAGCATCATTAATATTGCGCTTTTGTTTGCTGATAAGCAATTCATAAGCGTTTTTGTCAATTCTACTAAAAACGGCATTACTACCATGCAAACGGTTCCCGTTCTTATCAAGGATGCATTTGAAAGTAATCAGGTGAGAGATAGTAAGGGGTGGACCGTATATGGGTTTATTTTTAAATCATAGGTTTTTTTGAGACTGACAATTGTGTCCCGCTAAAAACTTTGACAGAAAGTCATAATCATACCATCATACCTCCACGCAACGAAATGAGTCACTTTACGCTTGAACAAGGTTGGGAAATATTGAAAACTTATGTTCAAATTGAGTGCTGTGCAGCCCAAATAGTGCGTTTTTTGAAAAAAGTTTTGGCCGAAATGAACCACTCACCGCGACTGCGGTTTGTGCAAAAAGTGCATGAGACTGGTATGATAGTGGACAACACTCATGGTCCCCCTCGTCGTACGGTGCGGATAGATGAGAATATGCCTGCTGTGGTCGACACTGTTAGACTCAATTCACTAACATCAACGAGCAATCGATTTCAACAGCTCAACATTTCACGCAATAGCCTGAGGAGAATTCTGCACAAAGATCTCGGATTATTCGGTTACAAGGTCTAATTGACTCAGCAATTAAAGGCGCGCGACCATTCACTTCGTTATCGCTTCGCAGTTTGGGACTCAGAACAGCTTGAATTGGACAACGATCTTGGGCGAAGAATCGAGGCGCATTTTCGATAAGTTCCATGTCTCTGCAGGACCGGGATGATAAGGGTCTTGTATTTGGTCACCTTGGTGTTTTGAGAGAGGGCTCTGCTTCTCAATTGCCTCCCGAGCCCAAAGAAACAGCGGTTGGCAAGAGTTATTCTGCATTTGATTTCGGCACTGATGTCATTTCTGTGCGTCACTGCGGAGCCTAGGTAGACGAAGTCCTTGACTACCTCGAAATTTTACCTGCCAATATGTGCGCCCTGGCCAAGACGTCGGTGGTTCGTGTCCTTTTCGACGACAGCAAATATTTCGTTTTGCCCTCATTTACTGCCAGTCCCATTTTAGCCGCTTCCGTCTCAATGCTCGTAAAGGCCTCAATGACATCTCGCTGACTTCGTCCAATTATGTCAATGTCATCGGCATATGCGAGCAGTTGTATGGACTTGAAAAAGATGGTGTCCCTCGTATTGACCAGTGAGTTTTGCACGATCCTTTCAAGGACGACGTTGAAAAAGTCACGTAATAACGTGTCGCCCTGTCTAAAACCTTTTTTGCCATAAAAGGTATCGGTTAGGTCGCTTCCGACCCTGATGGAGCAGCGAGAGTTCTCCAATGTCATCCCGACAATCTGACAATCTGAGTTTGGCAGGGATGTCAAAACTATACATGGCGTTGCATAGCTCGTCTCTATTTATTCCATCGTATGCACCTTAAAGTCGTCAAACAGTTGGTGAGTGTCGATCTGGAGCTCGTTTGTTTTTTCCAGGATCTGCCGCAGTGTGAATAATTGGTCTATAGTGGACTTCCCGGGCATGAAAACACACTAATATGGACCGATCAGTTTATTAACGAACGGTTTCAAGCGTTCACACAGAACAGCAGAGAAGATTTTATAAGCGATGTTCAGAAGACTTATTCCTCTGTAGTTGGCGCAGACAAAGGGGTCTCATTTCTTGTGGATCGGATAAACGATACTAAGTACGATTCATCGGGCATGCATTCCTTTGACTATATCTTACAGATGAGCTTGTACATACTCCCAACCAGGTCATCTCCAGCTGCCTTAAAGAGCTCGGCAGGTAGTCCATCTACTCCAGCAGCTTTGTTGGACTTAAGCTGAGAAAAATCATTTCTAACTTCATCCAGGTCAGGGGGACGGAATTCTCTGCTGTCATCGTCCGCTGTGAAGGGGTTATTCTGTTTCGTCGTCGCCGTTATACAGTCTGCAGATGTAGTCTTCCCAGATTCTTAGTACCGACTTTGAATCCACTACTAGGTTTCCATTTTCGTCCCTGCAGGCTTCCGTTCTGGTCTTATATCGCTGGCATGTTTGTTTTATTCATTGATAGAACCTTCGAACGTCATTCCTGCGATAGCATCTCTCCATCTCTACGATCGCGAGCTTCTCATGCTCCCTTTTTTTTTGTTTTGAGAAAATTGCCCATAATGCTCACGTGCAGCTCTCGTCTTTCTATGCAGGGCCTCTTGAAAGGCTTGCTGCTTGGCTGCGTGTGCCCTCCTACACTCGTCGTCAAACCATGGGTTTCTTGTTGGTGGTGGTTTGAAACCCAGTACGTCAGAAGCAGCACTTTTCTAAGGCCTGTTGACAACGGGTCCATTGGTGTTGTACGGTCTGGGCAGGTGTTGGAGGGTTTTCCGTGAGCTTGAGGGAGACGCGGTTGGCATAGGCTCTGGCGGTCTCTTGCGATTTTAGCATTGCTACTCGATTTTTCTGGGCCAGGCATATTCGTAGTCTCAACCTGGCTGCCACAAGATAGTTTTTCATTTTCATTTTTCATTTTTGAAAGTTCTAAAAGTCCAGAACGTCGGATGCGTGCCTGCCATCAATCGCAATGTGGGCAATCTGGTTGACGGTTGATTGATCTGAAGATCGCCAAGTCCCTTTGTGGATGTTGAGATGTGGGAAACGCGTGCTAGTAACTAGAAGATTTCGCCCCGTTGCGAAGTCTATCAGCCTAAATCCATTTTCGGATGTGGTTTTGTGTAGGCTGTGCTTGCCAATAACCATGTCAAAGGCGACTTCCTCGCTCAGTTTTGCGTTAAAGTTTCCCAGTACGATTTTAACATCCTAACTGGGACATTGGGCATATGTCCTATCTAGGAGGTCGAAGAAGTCGTCTTTTGTAGCGTCATTCTTGTCCTTGGTAGGGGCCTGAGCGTTTGCGAATTTAGCCGAGATGCGGATTGTCATGAGGCGTTCGCCTTCATGCCTGAAGCTCAAGACTTTTTGCCTTAGTCTATCTCTAATAACAAATCCGCATCCGAATAAGCGTTGTCTTCTCTCCTTGTAGCAGTCGCCGTAGTAGATATCCCAGTTTCTAATCCCCTTTTTGCCCGGCCCATCCCATCGCACTTCCTGGATTACGGTAATATGTATCTGCCTTATAACAGTCCAGGGCCTCCGCAATTTGTTCGGCTGCACGTGGTCTGTTGAGGGAGCTTACAATCCACGTACAAAGCCGAATACCATTTTTCCTTTGCCTTTTGTAAATGCGTCCGTTTTTTTTTTTTGTATCCGAGGCTTTTTTTTTTTTTTTTTTTTTTGGATTTTTTGGCTTGTTCGTTTTTTTCAGGTATAGCTCGCCGGGCCATAGCCTAACCGACACTTATCCTGTTTTGTGGCGCAGGGAACTCGCCATTCGTTTTTTTTTTTTCGTTCGCGATTTACTAACCGAGTTGCTATGACTCCCCAGATACAACTTCAGCCAAAACTACAAGGTCACATTCCCCAACCGACAAAACTGGGAACACGATAGACCCTCCTCCAAACATGGATTGTACGTGTGGTACACAGATGGTTCCAAAACGAACGAAGGCGTTGGGGCTGGAGTATACGGGCAAATACAGGCATATGCATCTACGTCAGCATGGACAGATATAACTCCGTTTTTCAAGAAGAGATATTTGCTATAGAACTCTGCCTCAGAGAAAATATAAACAGAAATATATTCAACAAAAACATTTACGTTCTCTCTGACAGCAAGGCTGCACTCCTAGCCCTAAAGAGCTACGAAATCACCTCTAAACTAGTATGCGACTGCCTACAGCTCCTTCACCAGCTAACCAGCACAAACAGAGTTCACCTCATTTGGATACCTGGACATTTATGATGCCACGGCCTTTCTGCGGCATACCCATCAGCACCACCAAATGCTGCATAAACAATTGGTTAAGGAACACGACGGATCACTACTGGTTACAAACGAAAGGTAGCAGACAAGCCAAGTTGTTCCTCCTAACTACATCTCTCAGAAGAACGAAACAACTCCTCATGCTTTCGAGGAGTCGGATTCGCTTAATTACAGGTTTCCTTACTGGACACTGCCCAGTCAACAATCACCTCAAAACGATGGGCATTATACAAGATGACACTTACAGAATGTGTAATGAAGACGAAGAAACAGCAGAGCACATACTGCCACTGTAACTGCCTTGTCAGTACACGGCATCGTCACTTAGGCAAATATTGTCTTGAAACCGAAGAAATCGCTGCATACTAAGTTTTATCACTAACTCAGGATTCTTGAGTGAACAGTAAGTGTGGGACATCACAATAGGCCCACTCGTGGCCGCAGTGATCAGGCGACTTTATCCCACCCCCATACCCTCTCTAACTCTAACTCTAACCGAGTTGCTAGATGTTCGGCTGCAGTGGCTTTTGCTCGCTATTTTACGGGCCAGCGCATGTCGGATACGCTACCCCTACGAGGCCTTTGTTAGTCGTTACCACCGTTAGACGTCTTGGCGATGTCAATTGGCCGTCTCGATGCTGCGATTTGACCAGTTTGGACTTTTTTTTTTGTGGGGAACCGTGAAGGACCGAGGTTGTGCCAACAATCTGGAAACGTTTCAAGCACTTAGGGTCAATATCATCCAAGCAATCGTTGAGCTACAGCCCGAGACCACCAACAAGGTCTTGAAAAATTGGCGTAACAGAATACGCTACTGCGAGGCAGCCACTTGAACGACGTTGTATTTCATAATTAATGGGAATGTTTGTTCTTACTTATAAAGCCACAACATATGGAAAACGTTTTATTTTGTTAATTTTATTGCATTTTTAAAAAGAACCTTGTATTTGGTCCACCATGGCGCGATACACTTATTGACATTCTTTTTGTTTTTTTTTTTTCTACAGGAATTAAATGCCGGCGAATGGCAATTGGTCAAGCGATTTCAACTCATTGGTGCCGAAAAACGTCCAAAGTCATCCAAAACTCTTCCAAGTACATTGCCTTTTGAAGATGATTATAAACTAAGAATATACAAATCCATAAGAATATTACGAGCATTTGAATTGCGCCTTTTTTTCCTTGATGAGAACAACCTACTCATGCCCCTAATCATTCTCAACTACCATCATTTGAATATATCTACTAATACGTCGCTTAAGCAAACATATACATTCGATCTAATTGTTAGGCATGAAAGCGTAGAACTATTCGGAATGCTGTACCAAATTTGTCTTCCAGTGTTTTTGTTAATCGCTTTTATTTCAACATTATTCAAGACGTATATTTTTAAAATTCGTCGAAACCTAAGATATTGTGATTTAACGGTAGCGTGGACATTTTTGCTATACACCATGTCATACGCGGGCAACGCATTTCTTTTTACCATTGTTCTTGATGCGTTCTATTCTATATTCTTAATATACATCAAACCACATAAAGTGCAGTTGATAGGCCAATATAATAGTAACATTTTCGAAGTGTTCATATACTCGACAGCTTTCTTCAAGGTTAGTAAGTAGCTCATTCAAATTCAATAAAACAAACATTTTTCATTTCACTTTAGGGTTTCGTTTTCATCATCAAATGCTGGCAACTAGCCAAAGCAGACGTTTTCTTTGTAGATTGGGAAAAACCGAGAGGCAGTGATGGATCCGTGAATATGAAACATAATTTAGAGACTTCTTCTCAATGTTCTAGTGTAAGCTTATTAACCTGACAACCGCTGCCTAAGTTAAAATTTATATATATTTAAGATACGAATATTTGCGGAGAATAATGTATCGGCTTGGAGGGGTTTTTTCATAGCCAACCTATGGGTTGAATTGTGTGGTAAACAGAGAATTTCAAATTTTGTACAAGGATTCTGCACCTTATCTCTCTACTGGGTATCGTCTGTAAGTGTGATTATTAAATACTTTTATTTAAATCTCTCTTTTTCTAGATTACGAAAAATGGGCATTTCTTCGATTCATTGAATATCTTTATTGAACTGTTCGTATGCATTGCGATGTTTTCCATAGTGTACATAATCCAGTGTTTGATTAAAAGCTTTTTACTGGATAAGATATTAGGTAACCCGCTTGAGAAGCTGGTAGACACTTGTACTATGGCAAACATATCGATATTTGCTTTTCGGGATTCTTCGTTTGGCTTTTATATCCATGGTAGATCGCCCCATGGTTTTTCAGACACCGACATAAGTTCGATGATTTGGCAACTGCAACGTGAATCTCAGAATATGTGCGGCAAACGGGGACTGCTAACTGACTCAGATTTTCAAACCTATATAATACTGCCGCCATTATATCTGATGTAAATTTGCTAAACTCTTTTGCTTAATTTATTATCTGTATCGGTCTTACAGCGAACAAGTGAGGAAATTTCTTCCAACAAAACAGACATTTAGAAATGCGTCCCACGTACACTTTCAAAAGGATCTGGTGGAAAATTCTGAAGGGAATTTTGAGAAAAACACCAATACATACAATAGAATTAACAGATTTTTTTGTGCGTTCATCGATCATGTAAGCTATGAAATATCTATTTCCATAACTCAGAACCTAATTTATGAGCCCTCTGTCTAGGCCATCAAAGATCTAGATTACATAATAAAAGAGAAGAGTACCGTGGAAGAAGTACTAGGTTGTGAGGTCAACAGATTCTCGCCAGAGCGTACGTCATCTGCACTTAAAAAGTTATGAAAACTACAAGTTTTGCTATTTTCAGATCAAGGAGTATTTTACATAGACAAATCCTTAACCTTTGGTTCGCTATTTCTCTATGGAAACTATAAGTCAATATTTATGACTGAGCTTGCTTTAATGATTGCTTTGATTATTTTGACCAACAATGTTACGATACCGTTAATCGCAACATGCATTTTGAACAAGGTGCAAAATGTGCGTATATTTCAACACATATTTCTTAATTTAGTTTCTTCTTTTCCCTTTTAGCTTTTTCAGGACCTTTTTCGTTACTGGATCCGAAACAATATTGCAATGAAAACATTCGTAGATAAACGGTTTTTAATGTAATCAAATAAAACAGAAATATTAATATTGTGAAGTCTCAATTTGTATCGGTGGGGAATTGAACATTTGTTCGGCCTGAGTTATGAAAGTTGTTCATCATTTAGAATAAGAGCTAGTCATCACACAGAACGAGCAGTACCTCTTGACTTACTTGCTTACTTAGTTCGGGGTGGACTTGGGCCTCAACTACATGGCCTAGCCATCTTCAACGTTGGGTTCGAAAACGTCGTACTAGGCGGCTGTACAGCCAGTGCAGTTCTTGGTTGCATCTTCCCCTCCACTCTCCGTCAACACAAACGGGACCGAAGATTGCACGCGGAATTTTCCTCTCGAAACGACCAAGGGCCCCTTCATCCATTTTTGATAAGGTCCAAGCCTCTACGCCGGAGAGGAGGACTAGGATGATTAGAGTTTTACAGAGAGCGCTCTACTACTCAATTGCCTCTTGAGCCCAAAGAATCAGCGTCATTCTGCGTTTAGTCTCAGCGCTTGTGTCGTTGCCGCTTGTTACCAATGAGCCAAGGTAGACGAAATCCTTGACTACATCAATGTTATAGCTATCAATAGTGGCATTCTGGCCATGACGTCGGTGTTGTGCGTCTTTCTTTGACGACAGCATATATTTGGTTTTGCATCCGTTAAGCTTCAGACCCACTTTAGCCGTTTCTGCTACTATGCTCACAAAAGCTTCATTTACGTTTCGCTGCGTTCTCCCTTTCACGTCAATGTCATCAGCGTATGCGGAGCAATTGTGCAGACTTGAAGTAGATCGTGTCTCTTGTATTGCCCAATGAGTCCCGCACGATCTCTTCAATCACATGACAGTGCATCGCCCTGTCTGAATCTTTTTTGACATCGAAGGTCTCAATTAGCCCCTTAGCGATCTTAATGGAAATGCATGGGTCTTCTCCAAGATCTGCCGCATTGTGAATATTTGGTCTATCTTGAATTTTCCTGGCCTGAAGCTTTAAATAACTCAGCAGGCAGGGCATCTGCGCAAGCAGCTTTATTAGACTTCAGTTTTGATATCGCTATCTTAACCTCGTCTAAGTCGGATGGACGAAATTCTCATCTTCGTCCAGTGTGAATGGTGCATTCTGCCTGTCTTTCCATATTCTTAGCATCGACTGTGATTCAACTACGAGGTGTCCGTGTTCATCCCTGCGGGCTTCCGCTCTGGCTTTAGGTTCGTTTTACTCTTTGGTAAAACTTTCGAACGTAATTCCTATGATAACATCTCTCCATCTCCTCGATAGCGCACTTCTCATGCTCTCTCTTTTTCATCCTGAAAAACCTATGCTCCTCCCTTCTTTTCCGCTCATAGAGCTCACGAGCAGCTCTCGTATGTCGATGCAACGTGGCCATGTGTGCATTCTGTTTTTCTGCATGTACCTGCCTGCACTCGTCATCAAATCAAGAATTTCGCCTAGGTGTCGGCTGGAAACCCAATACATTTGAGGTAGCATCCCTGATGCTGCTTTAACAACGTCTCCATTGCTGTTCTATGGTATTTGCAGTTTGCATCGGCTCTTGAGAGAGCTGGAGGGAGACACGTTCGGCGAAGTTCCCGGCGGTCTGTTGCAATTGCAGCTTCTCGATGTAAATTTTGATGGTCCTACTCGACTCCGCAGTGTTCGCGATACCCGAGTCAACATGGGCTCCTCGGAAAGTTCGGACCTCCAAGACGCTGGAGCACTCCTACGGACTTTTTTTGCATACTATCTTCTTTGGGGAAAATTGTTATTTTATTTGAGTTTTAGATACATTTTTTGACAAAATAATCAGAATCGAATGAGAGTTCGTTTCACAATTTCAAAGGGGACATCCAATGTGTAGTCATTCACCACAGTGAGCATTTCAGTGAGCTACCATAAGCCCATTTAGGTCTATTATAGTTAAGTCTTAAGGTGGTATACGACGAAAAGCATTGGACGGAATGTAAGGGACGTGGCGTAGGATACAGATAACTAGTGATCGGCTTAGATTAGCCTGAAAATGGAATAAGTTAGCATCGCTTTTATATATGTTACGGGATATTCTTCTCAATTCAATTGAACTCGAATCAAACATGCCAACGATCGAAACTGCACGTTACCAGTCCATCTTAAAACTAGTCCAACCCATCCTGTTTTGCAAAGGCAACATAACCAACTCGAACAGAACAACAAAAAACACAAATATACCGTCCTGTATACACCGTGCAAAAACCCACTGCAACGAAAACTGCATCCTCTGCAAACCTTCCCTTTTACCCACCCGCTTCCACCTACCGTGGCTCCTCCCTCCCTCCACCATGATCCCAATTATACGCTCCTATAACAAATCACACACTGTCCCAGAAGTATTTCGTTCTCTCTTCCTTGAAATCAAAAACAAACTCCACGATCACCACTTCATCTTTACAGATGGCTCCAAAGCCGGAGACAACGTTACCACCGAGTACGAAACCCTTTTCTCATTCCTTCCTCTCCCTTACACATCTTACTTCTCGCCATCCTAAAAGTTCCACAATACACTAAAACTACCACCTTCAAATTCGCCATCTGCACAGACTCCCTATCATTGATTGGCTTATTAATCCGCAACCTACTCTATCAGCAGTTCCCCCGAAACAAACTTATATGCATGCCAAGCCAACCTAAAGCCATAGACAACTTCAACCTAAAAGCCATAAACAAACACATTAGAACCATTCAGCACCACCAACAACATCTCCTTTTCGAGAACGGGCCCCAAAATTGGGACGTATTGCTGAATGCACTGCTAAGTGCCAAAAAATAGAGGTAAGAGGCGTGCCCAAAAATTGTGCAAAGAGGCTGACAAAGTCGAAGGCACAATGGTCGAGGCTAAATCTCTGGGGGAACCAGTTAAGAGAGTTAGGTCGACGGAGGTATCTCGTACCGAAATCGATTCGACCCTCCTTCCTGAGCTCCACCCCTCTCTCAGCGCAGCGCGGAAAGCGTCGGCGGTTGGGAAAGGCTGCTGAAGGAGGCATAAGCATGTCTGCACTTTCGGCATGCGCCTCCAATTCTCTTCCTCTTACTGGGAATGTTCAACCACCCAGTAAGAGCGTGATCAGTTCCCGTGATGACGGAGCCGGAAGCTTCCAGGTTTCTGCTATGGAAGAGATCTGGCAATGCTAATGTACTTGTCAGATGAATGACTTGTCACTTGTCAGTCTCTTCGATGTCATTACATGGGAATAAATTACAGCAAGACAACGCATAACCTCCAGCACTGGGAAGAAGCACTTCAGAATTAAAATACAAAGGATTAAGAAGTATTGTAATATAAATATAGTAAATAAGGAATTACCGTGGCGCAGTGGGTAGTGTGTTGGCCTCTGACGCCGATGACACGGGATCGAATCCCGACACAGCCATGTCATCGAACGTGTTTTTCACGGTGTTTCTCCTCAGCGGGGTTCTGACAAAACCCCCTGTAGTAAAATTGTCATGAAAAGCTTCTCGAAATTCGCCGTTCGGAACCGGCAATAAAAAACTGTAGGTCCCTTTCACCTATGTGAAAATGAAATCACACACAACATGGGCGATTGAGAGAAGCTCGGTTTAGGTCCTTCATGGGCTGTAACGCCAACAAATGTATGTATGTATGTAAGTATCTTTATATTTATTAGAGAACTGCTCATCGTCTTGAGCTTCGCTGCAGACCGACGTAGTGGCATGAAGATCTATTTCGTGGAAATCAGAAGAAAACGAAAGTGTGGTAGAAAAGTTTTCAGAATTTGCAGGAATACAAGTTAGCTCATCCTTTACAAGAGCATACATTTCGTCATGCGTACTATCGTCGAAGAAGTGTAGTTGTTTATATTCAGGCCATAAAAATGCAGCTAGCTTATGACCGCGATTTGGTTGAAATTTAATGTCAAAAACATTATCCAAACAATGTCGAATAACCACTTGGGCTTCGATCCGTGTTTGTTCATTGTATACTTAGTTATGTTAGCTTTTATTTTCCTTGTGTAAGAGCACTAAATGAATTGTAGGCTTTCTATCCCCTTCAGACAGTAACGTTGCTGTTTTAAATGGCTGTGAAAATATAATCAATCTATCTAACAG
Source organism: Eumerus sabulonum (assembly GCA_951905685.1). Classification (NCBI taxonomy): domain Eukaryota; kingdom Metazoa; phylum Arthropoda; class Insecta; order Diptera; family Syrphidae; genus Eumerus; species Eumerus sabulonum. The sequence goes on along the minus strand of OX645060.1, from coordinate 926,995 downwards.
ATATTTTTCAATTCCATAAAGACGATAGTTTTCTTGCCGTCCCTAATACGTATTTCTTCAATAGTCTGAACATTTTTTCGAATCGAAAGCAACATATCAAATTTTGTGTTCCGACCTGAAGTGCCCTTTTGCCTGTCAGTTTTTCAAGGACATCATCACGATTCACGATACCTACTTGCTAAGGATGCGCGATGCTACGATACAGTTTTAACGATTATTACTCATAATCAGTCCGGAAAAGGAATCGGCGATGCATTCAGAAACGATGCCGAATACGTAGTCGCATCGTTTTGTTATACTCGACGATTATTACTCCGACTATTTTTTACGTACTCGCGCAGTGCTCTAATAGGTATGTATGTATGGTGGCGTTACAGTCCATGAAGGACCAGAGCCGAGCTTCTCTCAATCACCCATGTTGTGTGTGATTTAATTTTCCCATAGGTGAAAGGGACCTACAGTTTATTGCCGGTTTCGAACGGCGAATTTCGAGAAGCTTTTTTTTTTTTCATGACAATTTTACTAATGGGGGTTTTGTCAGAACCCCGCTGAGGAGAAACACCGTGAAAACACGTTCGATGACATGGCTGTGTCGGGACTCGATCCCGTGTCATCGGCGTCAGAGGCCAACACACTACCCACTGCGCCACGGTGCTCTCTAGTCAACATCTTATAGTGACCATACCAATATCAAAATCTACCATGTTTTAAGTAAATAGATTGACTTGGAAACCGCACTAAATAATCTAATTTAATATAATATCTATTACTTGTGAGATATATTGTGTTTTCATGCGATGGCCAGGTCAATCTATTTACTTAAAACATAAAAGATTTTGATATTGGTATGGTCAGTATAAGATGTTGTTGGGTTAGCTAATTACGTAATAACTTAAGACGGGAGGTCCCTTAAGCAGGGACTGAATAAATTAACCGACTTGGTATTACATGGATCTCACAAGTTTTTACGGTAGAACAACTGAGGTGCGAGACTTGTTTTTTTTTACAAGTTATGTTTTTGATGGCATCTTATTTAATCGAACCATCACATGGTAGCCATATAGCTGAAAGCCTCCGTGTATATGGCCAATACAGCTAGCTTATAGTTTGAATTATAGTGTAAGCTTAGCGAATTCAATTCAAGTAGTAAACCTATTAATTCTTTCAACCTTTTGGAAATACTTTTGACGGATTTTCAAAAGATCCCCTATGATTCGTGGCAGGTGTCATATGCAAATATTCTCAGTTAGTCTCAAATAACGTTTACAAGTATTTTAATTGAATTTTTATGTCAAAACACGTGCTCTGTCTATCTTACGGTTGTCATAGTATACCTACTGAGAAAGCAATTCATAGCTGGCTTGAATCGTGTGATTTGACACTTGCGTCAATTGAAATCTCTGGAAAGCTACACGTAAGACATACAAAACGTTCCGTCTTTAAAAAGTAAATGGCAAGCTATGTCAACTCAAATAAACTTCTTATTTGACATACAAAGTCTAAACGCTAAAAAAATCACACGACATCCACTAGATCACAAATGCTACAAGTCAAACAATATATTGTACTGAACGCGCTCATTGCCTGTCACGTCACGTTTGTAAACATTTACCGAAGCAGCGCCAGTGGTTTAGTTCCGAACTAGTTGCCATAATCGTTTACTAAACGTCAAACTAATTTTGTTTTTTTTTACTGACAATTTCCTCATAGTCTGCAAATTGCTTCTCTGATTTTAAATTAAATAAATATAAACAAGAAACATTGCAATCCGTCGCAAGTATGGACAATCTGGGAAGTGAAGTCGGTCAGAAAATGAGGGTAAGTATAAACATGCCGCAAAGATTAAATAACAACAGTAATGGGTCAATTTAATCGAAATCAGAGCGCCGTCAAGGCGAAACTACTCGAACTTGGAACTGGGGGCTCTGCGGGATATATAGACGACGAGCTACCTGATTATGTGATGATTATGGTAGCCAATAAAAGATCTAAACAACAAATGACTGCCGACTTAAATCTTTTCCTTGGATCTCAAACTGAGTTGTTTGTTACTTGGTTACATGAGGTATTGCAGAAGCTGCAAGAAGTTACATTGCCAGCTTTAGGTAAATATATGAAGATTTTCTTATACTGTATGGCTACTAAACCGTCATCCAAAATATTGATACGTAGCTCTTCAGAAGAAACGGAAGAACAGTCAGAAGGAGGAGGCTGCGTCGAATAAGAAAGATAAGAAGGAAAAGAAAAAGGACAAGAAGGCACAAAAGAAATCTACAGATCCAGAAACTGCAGAAATTACATCGATCACCGAAGTATTTGCTGGCGAATTTTTCGAAAAGGCTAAGAAGACGTTTGAATACGACACTAGCGTTGTAAAGGACAAGAAACAAGAACATCAAGCTGCAAGCAATGAAAAAGATGGTTTTGATATACCGACAATATCAGAAATATCGCATAAGACCGATGTTACGAGCGAGAGTCGTGAGAAAGACTTGGCGGAATTGGCAGAGATTCAGAAGAAAATATACGCAGCGAAGAAACAATTGAAGTTGCTTGATGATGCGGATGAAAGCGAAGATGAAGATTTCTTAAACATCAAAGAGGATGGCGAAGAATTTGAGGATACTAATGATTTAGTCAAGGAGAAGAAGAAACCACGTAAGCCGAAGAGTCCCATTGTGTTTGAAATGGACCACGAGCCGTTGGTTAATGAGGCAAACGATGATTCATCGGCCTCTGCTAAAGGCATCGTCGAGCAACATTCTCCTTTGGGCATTTCGAATAGGCACAGCCCCATTGAGTTTAGACAGAGACGCGAATCCGAAAGTGTGCGTGTGTCAGCATCAAAAGAAAGTGTACCTAGAAAGAAATCAATCCATGAGCGCTTGGGACATGTCTCAAGAGGTAAGCATATGTAAAATACGTGCACAGAACTAGGTAATACATTTTCCCTTCTTTTGTTTTCGTGTTAGAAAGTCGATCTTCCGAGTCGTCACATCAACATCAACGTAGGGTTGAGAAGGAGATATACGTACCGGCATTTCGTCGCCGAGAAATGGAGAAAGAAAGAAGAGATGAAAAACTCAATGGAATGCTAGAGACACGATCCAAACGAAAACGATCAGTATCTAGCGAACGAATAAAACGTGACAGTTCTCTAGATAAGGCACTACAGCAACGCATTGGCTCCCGTGTTGTTGTTGCTCCTCCCAAAATGGATGTGTCCAACGATAATGATGTTGATACTTTGCCAGAGCGACCTGTTAACTCGGTCATCAAAATAAAACCCCGCCCTTCTATATCACCCAGCAAACAGGCCTGCAAAAATCTACTCTTACGTGCTGTAGCTGAAGCCCAAAGATCGACAATTTTAATTAAACCAAAGAGGGATATTTCGATTCAGAAAAAATCATCTTCGCCTACGAAGAGGAACACAAAGTTTTTCACGAAGTCCTATCGTGACCGTATCAACAGGGATACACTGCTTCGAAGGACAGCAAAGAATCTTGTGATTGAAGTTAAAGCTGATGTAAATCGACGAGAAGAAAGGAACGAAGCCGAAATTCATATGGAGGAATACATTCCCGAACATATATCTGATAAAGGCGAATCGGACATGGAATTGATCTATGTTCCACAATCAATGAACTCTCCAGATCACGAAGAAGAGGAGTATGTATTCCATAACTAAGTGTTCATTTTCCTTTGACCTAATCGTTCTTTTTAGGGAAGAGCCGGTTGAGTCTGCTGATGATGAAGTTGGAAACAAAACACAATTTGTTGTTACTCTGAATGGTAAGTAGTTATAAGCGTGTGAGTATGCACGAATTTCTGATTTTTTTGTTTAGAGAAAAAATCTTCATTGTACGAGACCAAAGTAAAGACATCGCGGCCAAATGGTGTCGAAAATAACAGTCGACATGGGGCTAGCAGTAGAAACCGTGAGACCGGTGATATTCGTACTCGTCTAACCCTAAACAAGAATAAAACTCAATCCGATCGCGAGACGAATTCATCTCCGTCAAACAACACTCCTCCTAGACCATCTTCATCCACATCCGGTCACAAATCAGAACTGATTAACATCTATAGGAAACCAAAGGAGGTTAAAAAGATAGTCATTAAAAACGATTCAGAAGATGATGACGTTCAAAGTCCAACAAAGGAATCGATAACAAAGTCTCACATCCCGAAAGAGGAAAAACAATTAACAGAGTCGAAAGGCACGAAGCCACCATACAATACGGAAGAGGAAGGTTCTACAACACCACCACTTCCTATACGTAAACCGGATGATAAAGTGTCCGATGATACAACCATCAACAAACGTAAGCGACAGCTTATAAAATTTGATTTGACCAAACAGAGTAAGACAGAGGGGATTATCCCAGCTAAACGGAGGTCTAAAAGTGGCGACCGTGAAAGAGACCACACTGTTGAAAGCAGTTGTGATGAAAAGCATAAGATCTCGATAAAAAATGTAGAATCGAAAAAGTATGACAACGTGCCATCGTCGTGTAAGTTGATTTCTATATTTTCTGCTGAGTGAGTCTAATACGTTGTTTTGCTTTTTCTTTCAGTGAATTCTGTTTCAATTGACTCCTTAGTTATAAAAGCAAAGCCTAAGGAGCGTTGCAAATACTATCCGGGTTGTACTAAAGACACTTGTGAGTTTTTTCATCCAGCAGCGCCCTGTAAGAGTTTTCCAAATTGCAAATATACCGACAAATGTCTCTATGTACACCCAAAATGTAAGTTTGACTTGACCTGTAATAGAATTGGATGTAACTATCAGCACAGTGCCTCGGGGGTTGGTCAGTGTATAGCACCACCTTTATGTAAGTCACAAATACCTTCATTCAATTTTGGTAACACACTTACTCACATCCTGGTTTCCTTTTTAGCTTCTCATGTAGTACCAGTGCAAAACTACAAATCAATTTCAGCATCATCTATTTCTACACCCTCAATGTGTAAGTTTTATCCAAACTGTTCGAAACCCTCATGTCCGTTCTTCCATCCAAAAATGTGTCGTTTTGGACGGAATTGTAACAACAAACTCGAATGTAATTTTTATCATCATGATGTGGCCAGTAATAAGTTTAAGTGGGTCGCATCTGTTGTATAAGCGTATAATAAATATATATTAGTTATTAGTTGAATAGCATGTTTTGTTTTCATTGCGATCGGTGGATATGTAAACAATCAACCCTAATAGCTGAGAGGAAGTTTGCTTTAAACCGCAAAAAGAAAACAAAAATCATCGCGACTCATCTGTTCTTTTGATAAACATTTAGTTATAGTTAGTCATGAATGTGCAATTTGTATCGTAAATGGAATGGAGTTGTCCTTAGAAGCTATTGTTTTCACTCTCTGAATCTAAATTATTTATATTTATGACATTAGTTATAAATAAATAAAATAAAAAAAAAAAAAAAATATTTTTAAAAAAGAAAGTGTTGATTTAAAAAATATAAATTAGACATCGTTGCCCGACTCTTCCTTCAGCAATAATATTTAATCCGAAGGCCAAAAAGGACAAGAGCTATTATTTAACTACATACATACTTCATATACGAGTACATTTTGAAATAACAACAAGAAAGTAGGTTTGCAAGTCGATTAGGAGAAGGCTAGGAACAAAAAAACGAAAGAGACCAGGTTAGGTTGTAGTGGTTGGCATACGCCACACGTAGGCCGAAATCGGCCCATTGTGATACCACTTGGATCATATTACCTAGATCCGCCACCTGAAAACCAATCAGTGCTTCTGACGAACCAATGGATTTGAGCTATTTTTATATCTGCTAGCTCACTTAAGTTATCGTAGAAGGGCGCGCCGAAGTAGATCCTTCGGCGATGCGCAAAAGAGGGACATGAGCAGAGGAAGTGGTGAATTGAATCCTCCTCATCCCCCTACTTTGACGGCATGTTTTCCTATGGTGCAGTGTCCTTCTTCTTCTTAACGGGCGCTGCAGATCGGGGTGAACCTGGGCCTCACCCAACATACCCCTCCAACTAGCACGATCTTTTGCTAGCCTTTTCTATTGCCGCACACCCAGTTGGCTGAGGTCCCCTTCCACCTGTGTGCGCCATTTTAAGTGCGGCCGTCCTCTGCTTCTTCGTCCTTCGGGGGTTGGATTCGAAGACTCTCCGGGCTGGAGCTGTGCCATCTTAAGCGTTGAATCCGTAGACGCCTGACTAGACTCATGTCGCTGTAAAGTCCGTAAAGTTCGTGGTTGACACTTTTCCTCCATCCCCCATCTGCGTTTAAAGGCTCACGCGCGCTCTCTCGAACCGACCAAGGGCCTCCTCATCCGCTTTTGATAGTGTCCATGCTTCTGCGCCGTACAGCAGGACCGGGATGTTAAGGGTCTTATATAGACTCAACTTTGTCGTTCGGGAGAGGGCTCTATTACTCAATTGCCTCCTGAGCCCAAAGAAACAGCGATTGGCAAGAGTGATTCTGCGTTTGATTTCGGAAATGATGTCGTTATTCCAGGTCACTTCTCCTTAACACGCACTTTCCAGACTGCTATGAATCGCAAGACTCGGTGCATTCGCGAGAAACCCACTTCTCCTTCGCGACAGTGGGAAAGTACGATCATATCATCTCCAGAGAGAACATTTTATGGGCGTTAAACAGCTTCAAGCCCTACAAATCGCCAGGTCCGGATGAAATTTACCCTATCGAAATCACACAAACTATGGAATGGACTATACCATGGCAAGAGATAATCTTTAAAGGATGCCTAGCTTGGAGTCACATTCCGAAAAGTGGAAGTGCGCAAGGGTAATTTTCATCCCCAAGGCCGGCAGGAGCTCTCACACTTCCCCCAAGGATCTAAGATCTATCTGTCTATCATCCTTTGCACTAAAAACTTTGGAAAGGCTGATAGGCTTACACATACGCCACAGGGATCCCTCCCTAATCTCTAAGGCACAGCACGCCTACTGTAAGGGTAGATCTGTCGAAACAGCCTTGCATACACTAGTGAGGAAAATCGAAAGATCAGTCCATCTTAAAAAATATACCTTAACAGCCTTCTTAGACATAGAGGGCGCCTCCGAAAGCAATAATAGAAGGGCTAGACAAGCTAAAGGTGGAGAGGACTCTGATAGAGCTGATCATGGAGTTATTATTAACACGCAAGATTCACTCCAAATGGGGAAGCCAAGTAACCACCAGAGTGGTTACCGGGGGAACCCCGCAAGGAGGAGTTCTCTCACCTCTTCTCTGGAATGTAGTTATAAACGAACTACTAATTAGACTGGATAAAGAAGGCCTGAAGGTTATTGCCTACGCTGATGACGTTGCCATTTCAATCTCAGGCAAATTGCTACACACACGACCATTAGACTAAAAGCCAACTCGAAATGGACGAGCTATGTCACTGGCCACTCCTCCATCCTGAATAACAGGACAACCATGGCAGTAAACTTGGACCTCACAGAACCCGCCACGAACTCGGAAAAAAACTTCATGATGATTTACCCGGACAGACAAAACAGAACTCGCCACACTCAACCCCAGAGATACTGCATAAACTTTTACACTGACGGATCAAAAACCAAAGACGGGCTGGGTAGTGGATTCTTCTGCAAACGACTTCAGCTGAATAAAGCTCTAAAATTACCAAATCACAGCAGCGTTTTCCAGGCGGAACTGTTGGCAATAAAAGAGGCCTTGTCCTGGCCGAAGTGGAACGTGATATCTACTAAGAATATCCGCATTCTCACGGATAGCCAAGCAGCCTTAAAGTCGTTGGAGTCCTATGTGTACACGTCAAAAACTAGTCTCGACTGTCGCCTATCTCTTAAAGAGGTGGCCGAAAAGTTCAACATACACCTTATCTGGGTACCAGGACACAGCGACATTCCAGGGAATGAAAGAGCCGACACACTCGCCAAACAGGGAACAACGCTACAATCAATCACGGCTTGTGAGGAAATACCCCTTGCAACCATTAAACTTAATCTTATTAATCTCGCCAGGGCCGAGACGAACCGGAGATAGACTCAGGGACATACCTGCGTCATCACCAGGCAAATCTGGCCCCGGCTCGACAGTCAACGGACAAGGAGTATAATCTCCCTGAAAAGGACTGACATCTACAAAGTTATAGGTGTCATAACCGGACACTGCCCTCTTTTTCTTTTTTTTTTTGTTATGGTTGCGCCAATGGATGTGTAATCTTCGAAAGATACCAGTAATCCGGGTTACCAGTATGCACGATTCGCAAACCCAACAGTTCGTTGTTTTAGGAATGCGCATACGTACTAAACCACACCCTGCACACTTCAACCACTCCCCCACGGGACTACAGTCAGGTATTACTTCACGGGGCTGGTTAGCATTTTATGCTCTTCTTCCTCTGCTCGCTGGTTCGACATTGGATCCTGCGTTTGCTGTCCTTTGTTGTAAGAGATGTAACCGTCGTAGTTCCTTCATAATTGTTGCTGTTACCTGTTTCACCACATCCCATGCTGCGCTCGATGTTAACATGTGGTTTACTATGTTCTCGGGGGTTTGTGCTTCTCCAATTCTTTCCTCTATTTCTCTGCGCTCTGCACTAAAGTGTGGGCACTCTTTCCTCCCCGCGGGTTTAAACAGAGGGGAGATTCCTTCAAACCAAACCTGTTCAGGTACCTTGGAAGCAGCCATGTCCTGATAGAAGCTGGCATAAGTAGAAATCCAATTCCCCGTAGTCACGTTCCATCCATTTGTGAATATCGGGTATAAGCCGATAGGTCCATCTTCCCTTTGTGGATTCGTTCCATCTTTCTTGCCATGTTCTCATGCTTCGCTGCTTTTCCTCTAATTTTATATATTTTGCTGAGGCTCTGGGATCCCGAATTTTGGCGTCGTAGGTTCTCTGTAGCTCGCTGGCCAATATATCTGCTGGTAGCATTCCTGCAATGATACATATAACGTCATCGGATGTTGTCCGATATGCACAGCAAACCTTCAGTGCACAAAGTCGGTTGACGCAGTTAATCTTTTTAGCATTTGACTTCATTTTCACAGCTTTGGCCCATATTGGTGCTGCATACATTAAGACTGATTGCACTACCCTTGACAGAACTAGTCTTGTTTGCTGTCTGGGCCCTCCAATATTCATCATTATCCTGGATTCCTTCAAGGTGTTCCCTGTAGGTGAGCCTTGCGTCGATCATCACACCTAGATATCTGATGACCGGCTTCGATAATATGAGAAGACCACCTACCCTGATTGTTAATGTCTCTCTTTCTTTGCGACTACTTATTAATACAGCTTCTGTTTTCTGTTCTGCGAGCTCTAGTCCAGCTGCTACTATCCACCGCCTCATTTTTTGGATACATTCATTACTGATGTCCAGGTGCTCCTCGTCGCAACAACAATTGCTAGATCACCAGCAAAGCCTATGAATTTTGCCTCATTTGGGATTTGAAGCCTTAGGACCCCATCGTACATGATGTTCCATAGGAGGGCTCCTAGTACCGATCCTTGTGGGACTCCGCCAGTTATATGATACTGCTTTACACCATCATCGGTGTCGTAGAGCAGCAACCGATTCTCGAAGTAGCTTATCGTAATTTTTATAAGAGGCCACGGCACCATCCTTGCTCTAAGAGAGTGCACTATCCGCCCCCAGTTTGCGGAGTTGAACGCATTCTTAACGTCCAATGCTACCACTTCTGCCCTGAATAGCTTCTTCTAAGATCGCAGTTGCCCTCCGAATAGCATCTATTGTAGAGCGAGCCTTTCTAAATCCATACTGCTGGTTCGAGAGTCCTCCGGCTTCATGAATTGCCACCTCCAGTCGGTTGCATATAATCCGCTCCAATATTTTACCCATTGTGTCGAGCAGGCATATCGGAAGGTATGACGAGGGTTCATACGGTGGTTTATTCCCTTTTGGCAGAAGCACCAGACGCTGTTTTTTCCATTGGTCTGGAAAGACCTCTTCTGTTAGGCACTTATTATATAACCCCAAAAAGAGTCCCGCGTTTATTTTAACGGCTAATTTTAGAGCCATATTTGGTTTGCCATCCGATCCCGGTGATTTATTGTTAGTAATTTTGTTACATATATCCAGGAGTTTCGATTGCGTGACAGGTGGAGTCTCACGTAATCCCTGCGGTTGTCCCACACACGCTATTGGTGGTTGTGGAGGAAATAACCCCGACACTATTTGCTGCATAAGTACAGGACATGAGGGTGGAGGTGCCCTAGAGCCCCTGAGTTTGGACATGACTACCCTGTATGCGGTGCCCCAGGGATCCATTTCCGCTTCCTCGCATAGTTCTTTAAAGCAGTTGTTTTTGCTTCTTCGGATGGCTAGTTTTAGGTCCTTGCACCTGTTTTATATGCTGCCTGTAATTCCTGATGGAAGGGCTGGCCCCTTGACCGCTGAAAAAGTCTCCTAGCACGATGGCACTTTCTGCGTAGTTCCGCTACCTCTTGGTTCCACCAGTATACTGGTGATCGTCGGTTTGTTGACTTTTTTCGGACCATGGATGCATCGCAGGCCCCAGTTACTTGTTTAGTAACTTCAGCTGCCATCGCATATGCTGTTTCTGCGTTCGTTGTGGATTCCCCAAAAACCAGAGCAAAAGTGTCTTCGTCTAGTGTGCCCACTTTCCGTCCTATGCATTGTGCCTTCTTTGGGAAGCGCTTTCCGGTTGCTCTCTTCGCCTGTACTTCGAATAGGATAGCCCGGTGGTCACTGTGGGTGTAGTCGTTGCTGACTTTCCATCCCGATCCTCCTACTAGAGAGTTGGATACATAAGTTATATCCACTACGGAGCCTACACCATTTCTGTTAAACGTTTGCTTGTTACCCGTATTAAGCAGTATTACGTCTAATGACGATACGGCTTCTAGTAGTGCCTCACCCCGTCTGTTGGTACGTGTGCTGCCCCAGTCAGTGGCCCATGCGTTGAAGTCCCCAGCGATAACTGATGGACTATGGCCTCTAACATCATCAAGCATGGCTCAAAATTCCTCCAAGGTGTCATTTGGAGATGCATAACAACTATAGACATGTACCCCTTGGACCTTTGCTCGCACGAATCCTATTCCAGGTGTCGTCATTCTGTCCTCAAATGCGTAGTCACCGCATGCCCAAATAGCAGCCCGTTTCGAACTGTCCGTTGCCCAGATCCTATCATCGAGGTTCTTATACTGCTCGCTTACTACGACCACATCAATCTTTAACTCGCGAACGGTTTGTTTAAGTAGATCTTGTGCCGCTTCGCAGTGGTTAAGGTTAAGTTGCAGTGCAGAGGACACATCTTGGGTCATTAGTGCAGTTCTTGGACACATGATCTTTCTGTCCACACTTGATGCAGTCTTCACTTCTGTCTACCGCATCATTTTTACACTCCTTTGCTAGATGTCCAAACTTAAGGCATCTGAATCATCGTAAAGGAACAACTTTTTTCCGTATTTGGTAAACTGCCCATCCGATTTTTATTTTTCCCGCTTCAAGTATCTTTTTGGCAGCATTTATTGGGAGGCTAATGACTGCTATTTGCATATGCCGTCCTCAGGGATTTAATGCACGAAGTCTGCATGCCTCGTACTTCCTCGTACCGATCGGACAGAGCTTCGCAAATTTCCTCTTTTGTGGTGAGGAAAAGCATCTCGTGCGTTAAGCACCTCACTTCTACAGCTTTTCCGAGAACCTGCTCTATCTTAATTCGGTGCTCGGTGGTTCTACCATTCGGGGCTTTCTTGAGCTCAAGCAGAAGTTCTCCTTTCACCGTCTTCCGTATCCGTGTAACGTCAGGGCCTAATCCATTTAGATCCGGGTTGGTCTTCACTTTTCGGAGAATATCACAATAGGATCTGTCTCCAGTCTTCTTAATGACCAAAGCCCTTGTCTTTTTTATTGGCTCGACTTGATGTTTCTTCTTCTTGAAGTTTCCCTAGGGGATACGCCGTTTGTTCCGGGTTTTTCCTTGACGTTTCCTCTTTTTTCTCCTTTCGGTTCAGATGGGTGCTTTGTTTTACCACTGGAGCCACCTTTTTAGTGACTATGTCGGCGTACGATGGTGTCGAAGAATCTTCATTATTTGGAGATCTCCTCCTTTTTCTTTTGGGATCTGGCAGTTCGCTCGTCAAAACCGCAGAGCTTGGTGGTTTGCTCACTTCTAGTTGCTGGCTTGTTTGAGTGGCTTTACTAGATACTTTAATAATATTTTCATTTTCATCCTCTAATAGCCTTTAATAGTGCCTGCGTATAGCACTGGTCAGCTTCCTGATTTCAAGATGGACATTGTTTTTCCCCTTGATAAACTCCATTAAAGCGGTGACGTTCTTTCCTAGAGATTGTATTGCTTAATTTTTTCCACTGGTTTGGGACGTCAACCTGCTAGTTGGTGTTTCGCTGAAGTGAGGGCTAGATGGGGCCTGCGAATTTTCCTTCAGTAGCGTTTTGGACAGTATTGGTATGTTCATGCCCACCTCCTGCATTGCTACATCTACTGATTTCAATGGCGGTATTCGCATCAGTACAGAACTTCTTCTGAACGGATTTTCTCCTGTATTTTCGATTGTGCCTGTTTGGCTTGTTAGATTTGTTTGTTTTTGTTGGTTCATGTTTGATTCCACTAGTATGGGGGAAAGGGAGGTCCACCACATCAGAGCCCCCTGTAATGTGGTAAGGCTAAGTTACAACCAGAGGGCGCCAGGTATATGGAGGGCTCCGTTAGCGATGCTGTATGGCTTTTGTGTCCCCAGCACCACTCATGCCTCGGAACGGGTCGCATAACGCCTTGCATTAGGGACAGGACGCTTATTTAAGGGCGGCATCCACTCGCCCTGTCACAAAAACTTCATTGGGCTTATGTGATTTTTCCGTCACGCCCTCCGTTTTTGCCGCTCTTGGTCGGGGACTGCTTATTGGCTATTCGCAGCTAACCTACATATCTGTGGGCCTTTCAGCTATCCGCCACCGTGCTGACCCCCCTGGTAGCCTAAGCTCGGCTCCAGGACCGGACACTGCCTCATCGGCAGTCACGCGCACAAACTAGGTATAGTTCCGAATGATTTCTGCAGAAGCTGTCTAGACGAGAAGGAGGTCGAATCTATTCACCACCTTCTCTGCACTTGCCCGGCATTCTGCACAATCAGGAAAGGATACCTAGGCTCTTACTTCCTTCACGAACTGACAGAGGTTCAGCAAGTAGGGATACCTGATCTTCTTAACTTCTTAAGAAGTACAAAATGGTTCCACGGATAGGGGGCTTAGCCCCTCGTAACTGCTCAACGGGCCTCCTGGCCTATGTGTGTTCTTCTCATTTCTGGGAAGGCTACGATCCTACCTACCTACCTGAAGAAGACTTATTCCTCTGTAGTTGGTGCAGTCAGAGGGGTCTCCTTTCTTGTGGTTCGGGCATTCGATGCTGAGACACCATTCCTCGGGCATGCTTTGCTCTGACCATATCTTACAGATACGCTGGTGCGTGCTTCTAACCAGGTCATTTCCAGCTGCCTTGAAGAACTCAGCAGACAATCCGTCTGCGCCAGCAGCTTTATTCGACTTGAGTTTCGATATGGCAATCTTAACTTCGTCGAGGTCAAGGGGCCGGAATTCTCTGCGGTCTTCGTCTTAAGAAATGGATCATTCTGCCTGACATCGGCATATTGACTAACATCGCCGTTCTACAGTCTGCAGAAGTAGTTTTTCCATATTCTCAGCATCGACTGCGATTCTACTACTAGGTGTCCGTTCTCATCCCTGCAGGCTTCCGTTCTGGCTTTATAACCTTGGCATGTTCGCTTTATCACGTATTCGAAATCACACACAACATGGGTGATTGAGAGAAGCTCGGCTCAGGTTCTTCATGGACTGTAACGCCAACATACATACATACATGTTCGCTTTATCTGTTGATAAAACTTTCAAACGTGACGCCTGCAGTAATACCTCTCCAAATCCTCAATCGCGCGCTCTTTCTTCTCTCTTCTGAGAAGCTTATGCTCATCCCTTCTTTTTAACTCGTAGAGCTCACGAGCTGCTCTTATTCTTCTATGCAGCGAGGCTTTATATGCATCCTGCTTCGCTGTATGAATCCTCCTGCACTCGTCATCGAACCAGGTGTTTCTTCGTGGTGGAGCCTTGAAGCCCAAAACTTCGGATTCGGAGCTTTTCAGGGCTTGTTTGCAAAGGTTCCACTGCTGTTCTATTGAAAGCGTGGATAGTAGCTTTCCGACGTCATAACTTTGTATTCTTACTCTACTCCACTGCATTCGTGATATTCGTAGCGCATCTTGGCTAATACAAGATAGTAGTCCAATTCGATATTAGCTCCTCGGAAAGTTCGAACATCAAGAATAGTGGAGGAGTGTCTGACGTCGATCGCGATGTGTTCAATCTGGTTAGTGGTTGATTGATCCGGCGACCGCGAGGTGCCTTAGTGTATATCGAGGTGCGGGAAGCGCGTACTGGCTAGAAGGAAATTTCGCCCCGTAGTAAGATCATTCTGGCTAATCGATTTCCTAACGGGGCGTAATCTCCTTGTAGCAAGCACACGATTATCCCATCTCAACATCCACAGGAGTACCTGGCGGTCTTTTGATCAATCAACCACCAACCAGATTGATCACCTTGCGATCGACACCAGACATTCCTCCAGTATTCTCGACGTACGTACCTTCCGAGGGGCCAACATCGACTCGGACCATTACCTTGTTGTAGCCAAGGTACGAATGAGAATATCAAGAATGCTTACGAGTTGAGTAGGACAACGTATGTAAGTTTGACATCGGAAAGCTACAATCGCAAGAGATTGCCAGAATCTTTGCCGATCGTGTCTCCTCCAAGCTCTCTCAAAATCCGCCTACAACAGCACAAACAACAGAGCAGGAATGGGCGCATTGCCCGAGCGCCGTCAGAGACGCTGCCTCAGATTTGCTGGAAAGACCACTTCTGCAGACTGTATAACGGCGACAAGATACCGCTGTCAGGCAGAACGAGCCATTCATAATGGACGACGATGTAAGATAATTCCGTTCACCCGACCTAGACGAAACCAAAATAGCGATATCAAGACTTAAGTCTAATAAAGCCTCGGGCGCAGACGACCTGTCTGCTGAGCTTCTTCAGGCGGCTGGAGATGAGCCGGTAAGGTGCATGCACCATCTCATTTGCAAGGTATGGGCGGAGGAAAGCATGCCCGATGATTGGAATTTCAGCATCGTTTACCCGGTCCATAAGAAAGGAGACCCCTATAATTGCGCCAACTATAGGGGAATAAGTCTCCTTAACATCGCATATAAGATCTTCCCTGCCGTATTGAGTGAACGCCTGAAACCGTTTGTGGATAACCTGATCGGCTCTTATCAGTGTGGTTTCAGGCCAGGTAAATCCACAATAGACCAAATATTTACGCTACGGCAGATCTTGGAGAAGATCCAGGAATACCAAATCGACACTCATCACCTATTCGTCGATTTCGAGGCTGCATATGACAGCAAGTATAGTGATGAGCTATACAAAGGCATGTCTAGTTTTAACATCCTCGCCAAACTCGTCCGACTGTGCAGGATGACAATGGAGAATTCTCGCTGCTCCATTAAGGTCGGTAATGAGCAAACCGAGACCTTTGATGTTAAAAAAGGATTTAAGCAAGGTGACGCGCTGTCATGCAACTTTTTCAACATCGTGCTTGAAAAGATCGTGCAAAAGTCACTGGCCAACACAAGAGGTACGATTTATTTCAAGTCTACGCAATTGCTTGCGTACTCCGACGACATTGACGTGATTTGATGGATACAGCGTGACGTCAATGAGGCTCAACGTCAACGGTGTATGGAGGAGAAGATTTAACGAAGAACTGTACGGGTTGTACAGCCACATCGGCCTGGTACGACATGTACGCCAGCGTCTAAGGTGGCTAAGCCATGTAGAGCGCATGGAAAATACAGCTCCGACCCGAAGAGTCTTCGAATCCACCCCGGAAGGGAGGCGCGGCAGAGGACGGGCGCATCTACGGTGGTGGAAGGGGACCTTAACCAATTGGGGGTGCGGCGTTGGAAACAGCTGGCAAAAGACCGTGCCAGCTGGAGATGCTTGTTGGTTGAGGCCCAGCTTCGCCACGGACTGTAGCGCCACCTAAGTAAGTAAGTAAGCAAGATCAATCAGCCTGTGTCCGTTATCGGATGTAGTGTCGTGTAGGCTATGTTTGCCGATGACTAGTTGAAAGATGCCTTCCTTACCCTGCTTAGCATTGAAGTCTCCTAGTACAATTTTGATATCATAGCTGGGACATTGGGTATACATTCTGTCTAGGAGATCGTAGAACTCATCTTTGGCGGAGTCCTCCTTGTCTTCCCTGGGGGCGTGGACGTAGATCAGGCTGATGTTAAAAAATGTAGGCTTAATACGAATCGTAATGAGGCGTTCGCTCACAAGGCGAAAGCTTAAGACTTTTTGCCTTAGTCCACCTCGAACAGCAAATCCGCATCCAAACAATCGTTTTTCATCCGCTTTACACCCGGTCCATTCCATCGCATTTCCTGGATGGCGGTTATGCCCGCATCATAGCGGTCTAGGGCGTCCGCAAGTTGTTCGGCTGCACGCGGCCTGTTTAGGGACCTAACATTCCACGTACAGAGCCGAAGATCATTGTCCGTCCTTTCTTCGTTTTTTGCAAGGCTTGTGGTTGTTTTGGAGTTTGTGGTTTTTTTACGGTTATGGTTTACTAGGCCGTAGCCCAACCGACTAATCCTGTTTTTTGGCGCAGGAGGCTCGCGATTCGCCCTTCCCCATCTGCAATTTCCATAGAAAATCTCCAGATGGCACCACGAGGAAGTGGGGATGGGACTTACTAACAGTGCCGCAAGATGTTAGACTGCGGTGGCTCTTCTCGCTTTAGCAGG
The DNA here is from genome assembly GCA_951905685.1 of Eumerus sabulonum. Classification (NCBI taxonomy): domain Eukaryota; kingdom Metazoa; phylum Arthropoda; class Insecta; order Diptera; family Syrphidae; genus Eumerus; species Eumerus sabulonum. The sequence goes on along the minus strand of OX645060.1, from coordinate 910,124 downwards.
TCAGCATCCGTCGAACGGAGTGCAGTGACCTATATCCCATTAAAGTGTTCTCCTTTTGGTTGCCACAAGGTCCCTGGTCCGTCCTAAGTTAGCTTAGGCCAGATTAGTTTAGTGACAAAGCTGATGTTACTTTCGTACCATTAAAAGTCTCTATGGTTCTAGCTTATTGGTATTTTTCCTGAAGGTTGGAGGACTGAATATGCTTGACCATAACCTTGCGATTTCATCGGCCACGCGGTTTCCTGGAATATCCTTATGCCCAGGAACCCACAATAGTTTTATATTGATATATTGAACTGTTCAGCCATCTCGTCTAGAGATCGGCGGCAGTTAAGAGATGTCTTTGATTTGTGGGTTATATGATTTTATCCTTAACGGATATTACATTGATCCTTAGCCATACAAGGGCCTTCGTTATCGTGACAATTAAACAATACCACGCCAAACACATAACGATACCACGAACGTGTACCGAAACGCGACCATCGGCTTTTCACAGACAGAAAAGTAGACTCCTGTCAAGACTCAAACTCTTGTACAGACGGTTTACTGATAGACAAGATCCAGAGATCAGGACACTGAAATCTCCTCCAGCAATTGATAAAAGGGAATTACAGAATATCTGTTAGTTCGTACTGGAACAACAAAATTCGGGATGTGAACTCCAACAACCCGAATATGGTCCCGCAAATCAATAATTTTTTTTGGAGAAATAATCTAAATGACATACAGAATTTGAACTTGAACTGTCTTTCAGGAAGTATATAAGGTGGATGAAAACATTCGCCGAACCACGACCTGGAGAACATGGTTCTACTCCACCACTTCTACCTCCGAAATGATATCAAACATTGGCGAGTCGAGAACAATGGTTTCACCAGGTTCAGTGAAGATTTCACGACAAGCAACGTCGTCGCCAACGATGGGCTTAATACCTCTTTTGTATCGACGGTAGAGCTTCAAACGATCTTCTAATCTCTGAGAAAGAAGAAATCCGCGGGAATCGACGGAATATCTAATATACTTAGACACCTTCCACCGATGGCTATAGAGGCATTCACTATCCTGTTTAACAACGCACTGAATAATGCATATTATCCGGTGCGTTGGAAAACGGCGGTGGTGCAGCCGATCCCCAAGAAAGGAAGAGATTCGTCAAACCCGCATGGTACTATTCATGCAGCGTCGAAACGCGTGTCGGATATCCAATGGAACAGATGCAATAGCCAATGCACGGGTGCCTGTCTGGTTGACTTCACTACATGCTTAACCAGCTAGGCATAAGTAAACCACTGCTGTATATGGTCTATGATATGTTAATGGGAAGAAAGTTCGTTGTAAAATTGCCAACGTGACTTTTTCTCAAACAACAAGGCGCGGTGAACTCGCCGATCCTATTCAACATTTACGTCAGTGGTCTGATAGCTTCGCTTCGTTACTCGATAGCATACGCAGACGACCTAGTCGCGTACAGAACAGGCCCAACGATTGACGTCATAGTTAGAGAGTAACTAACAACTAAGAGCAACGTGACTTCGAAAAAATTCAAATGTTTTGTGGTGACAACTATTTTGTTTCGAACGCCATTGTCTGGGGCCTCTAGGGATACCAGGAAAAACTGGCGAAAATTCTCCATTACAATGTAGTCAGATACCTTGGAATCTGGTTGGATCAGTATCTGTATTTTATTAAACATATAGATGTTGATTTGGCCAGAGCTCGGGGAGCTTTCACTCTGTTAAGGTGGCTGTTTCATAGAAGCCAACTTGATAAGAGAGTTAAAGAGTTAAAGTAATCTGATACATGGCTTTAATCAGGCCCATGATCGCCTGTGGGTGTCCCGTTTGGTTCAATGTGAGTGTCAGCTTGATGGAAAGGATTCGAGTGTTTGGGAGACAATGTCTAAGGACTTGTCTCTCTTTGCACAGAACACCAGAATCCGAGTACACAAAATACTATCCCAACGAGGTCCTTTACAATACGATCCTTCATAAGCCTGTCCGTGTGACCGTAATTGATTGAATCAATTGGACTAATAATCGAACTCCATTTTCCCTTCTCGTTCGCATAAAGTATACGAGAGAAAAACAAACAGAAAAGAAACGGAAATTTAATCACAGTGACAATCCTATTCGTGGTGATCAGAAAATAGATAGAATAATGAAGTGAGTCCCCAACAAAAGAGGAGTTTAATAATAATTCTACACCTAATTTGAGAAGACGTTGGCACAAGAAAAATTTCTAGAATGAAAATTGTGAAAACCCTGCGTGTACCTTTCGCTGAGTAAATCAGGAAAAATAGCTAAAAGTGCAAGTGTTGTACATATATTTTCGCCTTTTAATTAATTTTTAAAATGTTTGATATTTGAAATGGAAGATATTGCGAAAACGTTGACAAAGTTAACCGGTGCTGTCAATCGCATTATTGAGCAAATTAAAAGTTTCGAAATTCGCGTGGCCGAGCTGGAAAGCGCGAGTGTTATTACAAGGGCAGACAATGTTAATGCGTCTAGTGAAATCGCACCCCCATTGGTGGGTCCAAGCAAGGAGGCGGACCTTAAAGAAATAAGTCGACTGCCGGATAGCGTTAAAGAACTCCAGACCTTTGACGGCAACCCCACCCAATATATCTCTTGGGTTCACGCCGTCGAAACTATCCTGGGGGATTTCAAAATTGTCAGAGGTAAGCCAATTTATCGAGCAATCTTACAACATATACGCCAAAAGATTCGAGGCAGTGCAGACACTGCACTCCTTTCGTACAATATATTCGATGACGATTGGGGAGCGATTAAGAGATGTCTCTCTTTGCATTATGCAGACAAGAGAGACATAAGGACGCTCGAGCATCAGCTCAACCAGTTGTCCCAGAAGGGATCAAAACTGGACGAGTTTTATGCGGCAGTGAATCACCAGTTCTCCTTAATTATAAATAAAATTAAGGCAGAAACTTACTCTCAAGAGACGGTAAGCGCACTGGTGGAGACCTACCGCATTCGCGCTCTTGATGTCTTCATTCGCGGATTGAATGGCGACTTATCGCGTATGTTGATCATACAGAAGCCAAAAACACTTCCCGAAGCCTACACGGCATGCTTGGAAATTCAGAATCTAAATTATGGCAACCACACTATACACAATGTTAACGCTCCTAACACGGTGACAGCGCCGATAAATCAATCATTTAAACCCCTCGGAGGTAGCGCAGATACGAGACCCGCACTCCCACCTCGGAAATTTCGGCCGCCTATTCAGGGTCGGTTCACGCCGAATGTTAGCGGGGCTCCTCAGCGACCAAATGCCTCTAAACCTCCGGAGCAAATGGACGTTGATCGCTCCATACAATCGCGCCACATTAACTATATGAATCGACCGCGGGGCGATAATCCATTTAAAAGGACGGCAAAATCAGATAACTACCGTCACCCACTTTCGAAACAGCAGCGCCTGTACCAAACGATGGTCACAAATGATCAACATGAAGAGGAAGAATACAACCAGCTGGTTGAGGACATTGTTGAGGATACAGTAAATTTTATGACGGAGGCCCCTCCAGCGTTCCATATTTAGAATATGTAACGCGGGAGGGCGCCAGACTCAGCTTCCTCGTTGACACTGGTGCCAATAAAAATTTCATTAATTCCTCTATCGCCAAGGAAGCTGAACCCGTAGAGAAGCCATTTGCAGTGCAACACGCAGCTGGCAGTGTAACAGTAGATAAAAAACTCTCGGGAAAGTATTTGAAAAAAGCAGGCAACGATATCACACTGACATTTTACGTCCTCCCGGGGCTGACATCTTTTGACGGAATCATCGGCGATGATTCATTAAAGGAACTAGAGGCAGTCATAGACCGCAAAGAAAACACACTCACCCTTAAACCGGGTATCGTTATTCCCTTGAAAGCCAGGGTATCGGGACAAGTCAATATCTCTCTCAATGGTTCTTTCTCTGAGGACGTTAAGTTCAAACTCTACCAGATGATTGAAAAATAAGCTCCAATCTTTGGCCCCATTGGGGAGAACGAGATGATACGGACAGCAGTCAGAACGGAGATAAAAACAAGCACAGACGAGCCTATATACGCGAAAAGCTAACCCTACCCAGCGAACATGAGGGAAGTTGTAGAGAAAGAAATACAAAAAAATGCTGAAGGAGGGCATTATCCGGCCCTCTAAAAGCCCATACAATTCCCCATTGTGGGTGGTGGACAAGAAGCCAAAACCGTCCGGGGAAAAACAATACCGAGTTGTTATAGATTATAAGCGCCTGAATAGCGTGACAATTCCTGATACCTACCCTATCGCGGACATCACTTCACCGCTAGCTAGTCTTGGCCAGGCAATGTATTTTACGACACTTGACCTCGGGATTTCATCGGATTCCGATGAAACCCTCCGATATACCGAAAACCGCGTTCTCGACGATGAACGGAAAGTACGAGTTTGTTAGATTGCCATTTGGGTTGAAGAACGCGCCGGCAATCTTTCAAAGAATGATCGATGATGTTCTGAAAGAATTTATCGGCAAAATCTGTTACGTCTATATAGACGATATAATCGTCTTTGGACGTGACTTCCCATTGGGAAGTTAAAAATACTTGGAAAACCAAACACTCATATGTACCCACTACTGCAAAATACTGCATAGTTCTTTATTTCTTTAAAATTATCACAAATATTGCGTATAAATATAAAACAGCATTTCTGTAGTCATTGAGTTTATCCATTTATGTTAATGTCTTTTAATATTCTTGTTCAATACAGTCGAATCTAAACTTTACAAAAATAGTTAACTCTTTTCATCTATTTATACAACTGATATTTATTCCGTTTCATGTAGCTTGCTGCACGCAGGTTTTAGGGTTTGATAACTATTGCTATAAGTCTCAGCAATGCTTTATTATAACTTTCTTTCTCCACTGATTATTTGCTATCTACAAATGAAAAGAAAAACATTCGTATTGAAAGTCAATTAACAACATCGAATGCTGTTGCCTTGTCTCGAAATAAGAACGTTTGTTACTTCTTAATTGTTTAGTCTAAAGATTCTTTATGTTGATACTTATTTAAATATGGAAGGATTTGTTGCTTGAGCCGCTCATAGTCTTAACAACGTTTTGGTTAAAATGAATTACATTCATTAAGTATACGTACACATGACGGAATGGTGAGTTGTAAGTACGGTAAGGTTAAAAAGAAACCACTAATCTATAAATAATAAATTACGTTTTTAAAGTACTGAGTTTTAAAGAATTAAGTATTCGAAAGCGGTAGTAAAAAAAAGATTTCTCAACGATAACTTAATTCGTACAAAATACTTAGAAAAAAAAAAAAACATTACGAGTAAAACGAGCCCGTTCTACGCATAACAATATATGAAACAACCGGTTAGGTAATGCACCCTCTCAATGCACTAGATAAGCCGTTCTTCGGGTGGTGGTTTTAGTACATTGTCCATCTCCAGTCGCGGATTGCAATATTCTTGTGCACTAGGACTGTACGTGCCGCGTGTTGCTCGCTTATTGCGTGCCATTACCAAGAACGTTCCCAATAATGCGGCTGCTATAAGCAATAGAATAACCACAACAGGAATTACTATAATTGCGATATCAGCAGTCGATGGCCCATCGTCCCTCGCCACAATCTATTGAAGACAATTACAATAACATTCTAAACACTCGTACGCGTAGTACAAAAGAATATTATACCATAGCCGAACAGTTTTTGCCGGTGAATCCATCCGTGCAGTTACAAAAGTAGTCCACTATATCTGTACATGCTTCGACGCACACCCCACCATTCATGCACATGTCCTGTTGTTGACAAGGATCCATTAAATTACATTCAGTGCCACAAAGCTTCACTTCGCATAGGCACTTGAATGAACCATGCGTGTTCATACAAATTCCTCGCCCGCCACATGTAATGTCCCCCGTTTCGCACTCGTCAATATCAATTTCACACATATCCCCTTCAAAGCCAGTTCCGGAGCAATTACAAGAATACCGTCCCACCAAATCGGTACATTCGCCTCCATTCTGACATGGTTGCGATTCACATTCATTGACTTCGGTTTCACAAATTTTCCCCGTGTAGCCCAGGCTGCATTGGCATTTCGGTGACTAATCGAAAAAGATTTTCATAAATATCTAGAGTCTAGCAACACAAGGAGCTTACCTCTAGTTCAGGTATCATGCAAAAGCCTCCATTTTTGCATGGATCCAATTGGCAGAATGGAATATTACACAATGGTCCTTGCAGTCCTTGCATACAATAGCAAGTAAAATTATTGCCAGTTGTAGCATCTATTAAAGACAAGATGAAGTAGTTTAATTGAAAAAAATCATCTATCGCAACTTACTGAATCCATCCACACATGTTGAGCCGTTTCGGCAAGGTGCATTTTCGCACGTCACTAGCTTGAGTATATCGCACTGCGGTCCGGCATAATCTTCAGTACAATCGCACTTGTAAGCAGCTACCAAGTCTGTACAGTTTCCACCATTGTGACATGGCATCGATGCACACTCGTCAATATTGTGTTCGCAAAACTGTCCATCGTAGCCCGGGAGACAGCTGCATACAAAACCGGCAACCTTGTCAATACACGTCGAGTTATTTGTACAATTTGCCACAAGGCATTCATCGATATCAATGGAACAATCTTCCCCTTCATAACCAGGGCGACATGTACAGGTGTATAGTTCGGAAGGATTCGTACAAACAGCATCATTCTTACAATCCTCTTGAAGGCATAGAATACAGCCTTCATCGGGTTTCGTAGAGTTAAGCCGAAATTGAAAACGTGGTTGTAGGTTTTCCGAATACATTTCGTTGTTTAAAAAGTACGGTAATAGGAGATCCCCGACTCGGGCTTCGCCAAGACAGCCTTTGAAAGAAACTCCCGAAATGATTCCTTGAGCAAGAAGACTATCAGAAAGTGGTTCACCACCCAAATACACTAAGTACTTTCCGGAAATCAAATCTCGAAAAGCGTTTTCATCAATGTCGGCGGAAAATGCCGGCGAAGGATCAGGCGTCTCTTCCCATCCCTTCCAACCGCCTTCCAGTTTTCCACCCTCGACTTTCAAAAACACCCGACTCCAATCAAAGTCTGTCTTATCACTGCTAAAGCGTTTGGTCTCAGGGAATTCTGGATTAAATTTCCATTGTACTGTCACTTGGTTTCGATAGACTGCAATTTCAAAGTATCTCTCATCGTCTTGTATATATAATAACGTTCCCCCCGTCTTTGTGCGATAGGAAATCTCTATAACTGGTTTCAAAGTAGTTTCTTCCTCTGGGTTAACTGAATAGTATGCAAACGAGAGTGGTTCCGATTCGTTTCCTCTGAAAGTCATGGTTGTTATGCATTCGAAACCGTCGTCTAGGTTCTGGCACACACCGTTGCCCGGACATTTGTTTAATTGACAGAATTCAATATCCTGACAGAATTTTCCCTTGTACCCTTTGGGACATGTGCATTCAAAATCATTCCACGTGTTCCTGCACTCGGCATTGTGTTGACATGGCTTTTTACGACAGAGATCATCGGAAACTTCGCCTTGGAGGACAGATTCACGGTCAATTGTAACTTCGCCGAAAGGTTTCGGCAGTTGCAAGCCTTCCTCGTTGAGCGGATAAAGTTCAACAATCATAGTATGAGATCCATTGCTAATTTGAACGTCTTGTATGATTCCCTTGAAATACAATTTATCTTCTTCCTCTTTGGTCACATTAGCATCCAGCATATCGACAGTGGGTGGTGGTCCACCTAGGAAAAGAACCTGCGCATCGAGTTGACCCGTCGATGATAGAGTCTTCCGGAAATACTCCGTGCCATTCAGTTTGACTTGTACCAATGTCTGGTTGCGAACAACTTCGATTAGGTGATTGTAACCATTATCAAGTTTGTTCCCACCGACTGTGTACTCTTCTGGCGTGCCATTGAATTGCATTTTAACGAGTAGCTCTCCGCCATGAAGTCTGGCCGATACATATGAGTCACCAACTTCATCTAGATGAACAGAAATGAATAAAATGTAATTTAGGTTTTCTACTCAATATTACTTCGTAATGACGCTCCCGCTCTTCTCGTGTCACTGCCAAGATAGAATATTTGACCTGACGACTGTCGAGTCCTTATGAACATCGATATATCCAAAATCGACCGGATTGCACGTCGAGCTGATTCATTGGTTTCAACTATTACAGCTGAATGCGTAGTATTTTCTTGCCCAAATGTAGCTGCCGTTATATCTAAATGGAAATAAATACAATTTATGGTTGCCACTTGTCAGTTTGTCTTTGCTTACTGTATTTGCAAGTCCGTCCCAAATGTGGCCGTTGGCATCGACATGAAAATGTGTGCCACAGATCTTGACACTCGCCATTTGAGTGACATGGGTTCGGCTTGCATTGTTCCGATCTCGGACACCCGCTTTGTATGTTTACCAGCGAAGTGTTATAGTCTGGCTCTTCATTTGGGAATATCCACTTCCCGTTTATCACGATGTCTTGCATGCAACCTACAAAACTTGATGGACGGTGTGTTAGGTGCCTCAGATAGGATTTCAGATTTGGAATTGTTCCTCCTAAATATGTGAGCGGAAAATAGGGTTGACTACCATTTGCACTCTCATATGATCCTATGGGGTATATCGCCTGTTCATCATTGGCGGATAAAACTAAGTGTGATGTGTTGATAGCGACAAAAACTTTATGCCAGTTGCTGTCGTTCAATTTAGACCCGATAAATACCCCTTCCCACTTGTTCAATAGTGACGAATGTAGGTTCAGTCGACCATTTATCAACTCGAGTATGTAGCTAACAGGCTCATTTTGGCTTCCGGATGTACCAAAAGCTAAAACTCCGTTTGGCAAGGTTGTCCGGAATTCCAAATTGATATCATAACCCTCTTCTCGAGTCGTCTTTACGGTTATCAAACTACTAACTACCATCGAAATCGTGGTGGTCTTTTCGCAAATGGATCCTTGGAAACCGTGCTGACAGGAGCAGTTGAACAGGTGCTCTGTCTCGTTGACAAGGTACGGCTTGCATATACCATTGTTGAGACATGGTGCACTTGTACAGCCTATCAATTCCACAGAACAGTTTTTTCCACCCCAGTTGGCGTCGCAATCACAGATATAATCATTCGTTTGATCGATGCAGGTACCGTGAACGCACGGCGTGTATCTGTAAGTAATATAAAATCATTTATACGTGAACATGGAACAAGAAGGAAAGCGACTGAAATACCTGTCGCATTCGTCTATATTGATTTCACAGTGGATCCCCTCAAATCCGGGATCACATTCGCAGGTGTAACTGCCAATCTGCAATAACAGAGACGCTCGATTAAACTAGAATTAAATAAAAAATTCAACAAGTTTACCCCGTCATTGCATGTCCCATGTTTTGAGCAAGGGTTGCTCTCACATTCATTTATGTTTATCTCACAATTTTTGCCCATTATTCCTGGCACGCAGATACATTCATATCTGTGGGTAGTAAAACATCAATTATACATCCTGCAATTGGTACACTATTGAAACTTACCCACTAGCATTCTCATAGGCAAATTCATTCGAGAAAATTGGTGGCAAATCACGCTTGTCTGCTAACTGATATAAAGTTATATTCGATCGCTCTAAGCAAATACCATTGTATTGACAAGGATTGCTTTCGCATTCATTGACATCAATCTCGCAGTTAAGCCCACGAAATCCGGGGAAACAGTTGCATTTGTATCCATTGATTTGATCAATGCATTCGGCACCGTTTGTACAATTGTTAGTTAAGCATTCATCGATGTTGATCTCGCAAAGCTCTCCAGTGTACCCGGTTGCAGTACAATCGCAATGGAATCCACCCAGTTCATCAATACATCTACCATTATGTTGACAAGGTTGCGATACACAATCGTCGATGTCGACTTCGCACAATCGCCCAGTCATGCCGGGAATACATGAACATGAGAAATTGTTTACCATATCTACGCAAGTAGACCCAGCAGCACACGGATTACTTGCGCATTCGTCAATATTAATATCGCATTCTTTGCCATTATAGCCAGCAGGACAAATGCACTCATAGTCATTAATCTGCGAACAATAAAATTCATTAAATATAATACTTTTGTGACAGAATTAAGGATAAAACCAAATCGATGTTAGCAAAAGGAGACGGAAACAAACAGAAGCGTAAAATACTCTAGATCATATTGAATATGTATAAAGAAAAAATGCTCTACTCGCATCTATCCCGGGAACTTGATGCTATAAACAAACTTGATACGATGAATCTTTTGAGAGTTTCATAAGCGATAAGGCAGTGACAAGGCAACAGGGTTCGATTATACTCACTTCTCTCAAAATTTTTCGATGCTTTCCGTATTTAAAAAAAAATAACTAACTCAAGTTTAGTAAGAAATATGTACAAATACCAATGATACCAGTTAATAATTTACCTTATTAACGCATGACGCTCCATTCTTGCATGGTCGGCTCAGGCATTCGTCAACATCAGAGTCACACCGCAATCCTGTGTAACCAGGTTCGCAATAGCATTTAAACGAACCAGGTCGGTTCACACATATACCATGGCCACATGTCGAAAGCTGTGCACACTCATCGATATCATTATCGCAATTGGTTCCGTTCCATCCTTCGGCACAAATGCATTCATAGCTAGAACCTTTATTTTTACATAAAGCACCATTATGACAAGGACTCGAACTGCATGCGGCACAATTTGTGTTGTCGGGACAGATGCATTTATTATTTAAGCACATCATCGGCTCCTCGCATGTGGTCGGATTACATGGCTCAAACTTTTCACATCTGTCTCCGTCGAAGCCCGACGGACAGTAACAATGCGTACCATTCAATGAGCAGGTTCCGCCATTCAAGCATTTGCATCCTTCCGTCGATACCGGAAATTCACAGTTGAAACCTAAAGATTAAAAAGGACAATTAGACAAGGACATACGAAACGAGCACTATACAATTTCAAATGATATAAGTGATTTTCTAACAAGTTTTACAGTGTTAATTTGTATGTACGTTTTGAGGCGAAGCAAACTATCTGTTAATTATATGAATATCATCTACATTGCATTTAGTACGTATAATATTCAAACCTGTGTATCCGCTAGTACAAATACAAGTGTAATTTGAAGCATTTCCGGTACAAGTACCACCGTTTAAGCATACAGAATAGGGGCATGCATTCAACTGGGCGGAGCGTGACTGAGGGGTTGGGGTTGATATGGGGACACAATGCCCTATTGGGCCTGGATTAATCAACATTAAAATAAATTTGGTTTTCTTTAAAAATTTTCTCACGTATATGCAGTTCAAAATTATAATTCAACACCACACCTATGTACATATATACTTAATAGCTAGCTTACGTAAAACAATAGCTTATACCATACATATATATATAGACACACAGATACATGTGTCGACCAATTTGATAATAACTATTATTCGCCAATTGTCACCTTAACAAGTCGTTTAATAAATCAGGGCAGACACAACGTTTTCTACATTTAACAACATAGTACAACGCAATATAGCACTTAGCATATGGCGAACTAATTAAGAGCAATTTGAAAACAGAAAAAGGAATGAGGGCGTCCTCGAATATTATTTTGCTACAATTTATCTGCTGACCTGACCTGACCTACTCTATGGATGGTAAATGAGGTTGAGGTACACAAATAAATTATGGCAAAACTAAAAAAGACCGGCCAAGTGCGAGTCGGACTCGCGCACGAAGGGTTCCGTACCATCTGTATATATAAATATGAAAGAGACTATGTATGTTACCTCATCAAAAGACAGATCTTGGTTGCAGGCAGGATTTTTTGGATGAAAATCATGTTTGTTGTATGGGAGCCCCCCTTAAATATTCATTTTGTTCTGTTTTTAGTATTTGTCGTGAAAGCGGCAACAGAAATACATCATCTGTGAGAATTTCAACTGTCTAACTATCACGGTTTATGGGATACAGCCTGGTGACAGACGGACGGACGGACGGACAGACGGACAGCGAAGTCTTAGTAATAGGGTTCCGTTTTACCTTTGGGTACGGAACCCTAGAAAAACGACAAAACGACTGACTTTTTGGGAAAAAGGATGAAATCAGTTTGATATTTTGAAATTGTTTTCTACAACAGCGCGTATTCCTTTTAGTTTAGACTTACTCTCACGTTTTATTCTTCTGCGCCAGATGTTTATGGATTATTATCCTGCATGAGCTGTAAGTGTCTTCTAGGCAGAACATTCTCATTGTATTCCCTTTTCTTAATAAGGATTGGTGGCTTTCTGTTTCCAAAAGTCATGATTGCTAAGCCCACCGAGGCTGGGTGGAAGCCAATACATAATCAGGCTAAGTGCCTCGGCCTAGTCCTTGACAGAAGGCTGAATTGGAAACCCAACATTCTTGATCGGGTCAAGAAAGCAACCACTGCCCTCTGCAGCTGTACGAAAGTGGTGGGCAAAAAGTGGAGTTTCCAAGCAAGCATTATATAGCAGCCATTAAGCCCATCCACCTGTACGGCATCGAAGTTTAAAGGACTGCTCTGGACAAGACAGTCTATCGAAATAGACATAAGTGGCGCAATAAGATCGACCCCCATGAAGGCCCTAAATATTCTACTACATTTCCATACCATACCATCGAACCTCTTCAGCAAACAAGTTGCTCCCTGTGGGGTCCTACGGATTAGGGGCATATGAAAATGGACCACATGCCATACTGGCATTCTTAACCACTTATGGACACAGGCTACATCATCCCACAGAATGTGCTCATTAAGAACTTCGAAGTTATCTTTCCATCCCGGGAGGAATGGGCTGAAGGGAAAGTCATACCGAAGGACTCGATTTCCCTCTATACCGATGGCTCCAAGATGGAGACGGGTGTAGGTTGTGGAGTTTTCTCCAAGGACCTTAATCTCAACCTATCATTTAGACTCTCAAATCAGTGCAGTGTGTAGCAAGCGGAAAAAAACAGCGATAACGGAGGCCCTTGCATGGCTTAAGATCAATGGAATATCTTTTGCACGGGCAGCAAATCTGCGATAAAATCCCTGGCTATGGTAACCCACAAATCAAAGACATCCCTTAACTGCCGCCTATCTCTAAACGAGATGGTTAAACAGTTCAACATAAAGATACTGTGGGTTCTCGGGTGTAGGGATATTCCAAGAAACTGCGCCGCTGATGAACTCGCACACTCAGTCTTCCAAGCCTCGGGTATCTAAAAACACCAATAAGCTCGGTAAAGCACATTATAAAACTTCGAACCATAGAGACTACCAACCTTCAATGGAACGAAAGTAACACCAAATGTTAATGAAAATGCTGCAAGAACCAGGGGAACTTATCATCCCCTGGCTAGAACGCATATACTGCTGGTGCCTCAGGATGGGTTATGTCCCACAAGAATGGAGCGAGATTAGGGTGGTGTTCATACCCAAGTCAGGGAAGGTCAACCATGCCACGGCAAATAAGTATATACCTATCAGCCTATCCTCCTTCCTTATGAAAACACTGGAACGACTAATCGACAAATACATAAGAGATGAGATTGGTGATAGCTACTTATCACAATCACATAACGCATACATAAAAGGTAGATCGGTAGATATCGCTCTTCACAGGGTGGTCTATACGATAGAAAAGGCACTCAATGACAAAGAATATGCCCCGGGGGCTTTTCTAGATGTCGAAGAAGCCTTCAATAACGTCAGTACCGAGGCAATAATGTCCAGCCTACGGATGGCCCACATAAACTCGGGAGTCTGTAGATGGGTTAAACAAATGCTAAGTACTCTTATAGTAAACTTGTCGATAGGAGGAGCAAATGGAAGGGTGAGAATCAACCGAGGCACACAACAGGAGGGTGTTCTATCGCCTCTCCTGTGGCTCTTCGTAGTCGACGAATTGCTTAAGCTCCTGGAGGCACAGGGTTTCAATGTCACGGCCTATGCCGATGACATTACCATCCTGTTGCCTGGGAAATTTCCTCAGGTCCTCAGTGAAAGACTAAGTTATGCGCTGCTATTGGTGAATAACTGGGTCAAGGAACGGGGCCTAGGGATAAATCCAACTAAAACTGAGATAGTCCTCTTCACAAGAAAAAGATCAATACCAATGTATACATATCCACGTATAAATGGTATCGACCTGATTCCGAAGAAATCTGCTAGGTATCATGAATGAAACATGAATGAAAGAACCAAGAAAGCTTGCGTGGCACTAAACCAAAGGTGGTATACTGGCAGTACACCGCGGTGGTAAGACCTATTTTAGTCTATGGATCAATTGTCTGGTGGAAAGCACTTTGGAAGAAATGCAACCTTCAAAGTCTTACAAGGACTCAGAGGGCTGGCTGTCTGACAGAAACCGGATCTATGAAATCCACACCAACGGCGGCCCTTGAAGCGATGCTGAACCTTCCACCACTAGACATGAACTGTGAAAGCATTGCAGTCAGGGCTGCGCTGAGGATGCAAGAATCCAGTCTTTGGAAAAGATGTCCTCATGGCCACGCATCAATCCTGGAAACGGGCTATACCACCCCACTTTCCTGCTGTCAGAGAAGATTCTCTATTAGGATTCCTTCCAGGGAGGGATGGGCCAGTGGTATGGTAAACACGGAAGAGGAACTGGCAATCTATACCGGCGGATCCAAAACGGATTCCGATGCAGGAGCCGGAGTCTACTTCGAACCTCAGGAAGCGTGTCACTTCTACAGACTTGATGATGGCTGTAGCGTCCTCCAGGCTGAGATCTTCGCAATCAAAAAAGGCGCGGATCTGATTCTTAGGGAGAATTTCTCAGGTAAGAGAATCAAAATCTATGTTGACAGTCAGGCAGCCATTAAGGCTCTGCAAGCAACATGGATAAGATCCAAACTCGTAAAACTCTGTAAAGAGAAACTAGAAGAAATATCGGACGTCAATGAGGTAACCTTCTGCTGGGTACCCGGGTATGTGAATATATCCGGAAATGAGAAGGCGGACGAACTAGCCAGACTGGGATCAGGTGCAGATACTTCGCAGATCACAACTGAGGCTAAAACGCCACTCAGCACACTATTCAGAGAAATAGGGGTGGAACTACTAGGAAAGGCCAACAAGCGATGGTGTCAATTAGACTCATGCGTTACGGCAAGGCTAACATGGCCTGTCTATAACAAAAAAATAACGGAAAGTCTGCTAAGTCTTGGTAGAGGGAATATACGACTGGTAGTCGGTGCCCTCACTGGGCACTGCATGATATCATAACATGCAGCTAGACTAGACCAGCCCTACATTTTTGCAGAAGCTGTAGGTACGAAGAGGAAATAGAATCCAATGTCATCTACTGTATAAATGCCCTGCACTGGATTTACGTTCCTCAGGAACTACTTCTTTTCGGGTTTAGAGGAGACAAGAGACATAAAGCTGAATAAACTGCTAAGATTCTTAATTGAATCTGGGTGGTTCAGCTCAGCGGGCAACTAACAGGTTCCATTCGGCTTAGTTTTCAAAATGGGCACAATGAACTCCTCGTAGTCTAAGTGAGCCTTGAACTCATGTCAATAGGGTACCCAATTAACCTAACCTAACACCAACTTTATCACTAAATAAATCTGGCCTAAGCTAAACTTAGGACGAACCAGGGACTTTGCGGCAACCAAAAGGGAAACCTTAAGCACTTTAGTGGGTGCTATTACAGGCCACTGTACCATTGGAAAACATGCCGCCAATCTATCGCTATGGCGAATCGCAGGACGATTGACTTCGGCGCGCCCTCCTATGATGGTTTTAGGTCGTAGATGTTCGTTTCCTACTCTTAGGGGAGGTTTGTCCCAGATAGGACGAGAGCCAACCAAATTTCGCATTGGTTATAACTCACAGTAATTCGTTCATGCACTTTTGGTGGTAATATTGCATACGCAGAGGATGCCGACCAAATTTCGCGTTTGTTATAATTCACAGTTAATCGTTCACGCACTTTTGGTGTTAATATTGCATACACAGAGGATGAATTTCAGTTGACCATATACTGTGAGTGTGTTAAGCCTGCAGCAGTACGTTTGGTCTTTTACCATTCACAACTGGGTTGCATACTTTTTTTCGTATAGGAATTGCTCTTCTTGGCTATGAAATGAATTTGAACTATAGACCTTCCGCTCAATGGTGGATGATGTTAACCACTGCACCACGGCCACCCCCACAAATAACGCTTTCTAGCAATACATTCCATTTCGTTAAAAGATTTCCCTGTCTCCTTATGAATACATTTTCGCCAGGGCATTTTGGGCCAGGCAAAGGCCTTATAACGTCAGACGTAGTGCGAGCAGAAGGCAACAGGGAGAGGGAGAACACGTATCTATTGACATTGATCTTAAATATCTGCATATAGTATTGAGGGGGAAGACCGAACGAGGTAGCGCGTTCTACATTCGTGTGGTTCGGTTGAAGGAAGAATCTCTATATTTTATAGTACGACCGAAACCAGGCTTCAAATTGAATTCATGAACATCCCGGGAGAGACGTGTATCACGGGAGAAGTTTTGAAGGGGCGGAATGAAACTGGCGATTTCATCAGAGCACTTACGATGAAAATAACGGTTAAACAATAAAAGGCAGGAGACATTCCTACGATGACCCAGCGAGTGTAATGAGTTTGTGATGCTGGAATCTCCTATGAGTATTATCGCGCGATTTTGTATTCTGTCCAGTAAGTGCAGTGAGGTTCTTAGATGCGCCAGACCAGACATGAGCGTTGAACTCCAACTTAGGACGAATCAACGCCTTAAAAATTGTAGCCAGATTGGTGGGTGCGAACAATTTCTTCCTTGGCATTTCGCGGCATTCTTAGCGACACTAAATATGTGGTCGTTCCAACAAAGGTTTTCACATATTCATTATAGAAAGCTTGTCGATTTCAGAGATACAAGTGCCATTCATGGATAATGGCATTGGGTCAGTGTTACGTTTTAGCGATAGGAGACAGAATTGTGTTTCAGAAGCATTCAATACCACTCTATTGTTTTTACCCCATTGAATGAGGTTGTCGATATCGGAATTTAATGAGCTTAACATACGCTGCCGCTCACTATCTATAGCCGAAGTGCAGGGTTATAAAGAAGTGAACGAATACGAGAAGGGTACTATCGTCAGCGAAGGAGTGAATTGGATTAGAAGTAACAGACAAGAGATCATTTATAAAAATGAGAAAGAGTTTCGGAGACAAAACGATGCCCTGAAGAACACCAGCATTTACAAACTGAATCCGTCCAAGACAATTTGAATTGAACGATTCGAAAGGTAGCTTCTAATCCATAATCGATGACCCCCTTCATCGATCCCGAATGCACGCATTTTTGGCAAAGAGCTTTGTGCCAAACTCTGTCAATGGCTTTCGAAATATCCAGTGCAGGACATTTCCTGTGTCTTGGGGATTCCACTTTTGAGCTGGGTGCCCTATTTCGTAAGGAATTTTTCGACTAGTGTGTCCGATCCATTTATGCTTTCTGTGCATGATTTTTTTCGATTGGTTTTTGAATAGGTAGTTACCACAAGAGTTGGTTAGAAACGGTGCGCGGCCACCAGATGACGAAAATACGACGCAGGCATCTGTTCACAAAAGCCTGTAGCTTTCTAGATGATTCTTGTTTTAAGTGCCATATAATGCTATCATATATTACAACTGACTTCATACATGCATCGAATATTCTGACTTTCGTTGCTCTTTTAAGCGTTTTGTTTGACTACACTCGTGACAGCCCAGCGAACGTCCCTGTCGCTTAGTCTTTTAGCAGTTGTTGTATCTCTATCGGTAGCCAGGATGTTACCTAAATATTCCGAATGCTTGTACATCATTGATATATTGCTCTTGTTACTGCAAAATTAGCGTTGTTGTTCACATTAACTCTTATGGTTATGGTCTTTTTCGTGTCTATTTGTTTATTTATGCCGAGCTTTAAGGAGTCGTTTGTAACATTTGAACGTCTTTAAAAGTCTCACTAAAATAACGTCATCAGCGTAGGACAGGTCATCGAGTTATCGGAATATGGCAACTAATCTTGTTTGTAACTTTATGAGGTTGCTTTATAAGGCTAGAGAATGCATATGCCTCAATCATCTGGTGTTAACAGTGAAATTCGAGAACCAACAATTGCTATTACATGGTTTAGGAATAAACAGTCCTTAAACAAATCGTATCTCAACGTGTCAGCTAACTATAACAGAAATTTCCTCTACGTTGTCTGTTCAAAAACTAAGAGACCTTTCTGAATTTCGCAAGTTTAGAACATTTGATTTTTGACGTGATAACGTCTTATAAATCGATGAACACCGGCTGCACGTACGAAAAAGTATGACTCATTGTCACGTTCCGCTTGAGCTGAGCGTGCAAGCGAGAGAGCGAAACAAGCGATAGAGAGGCATCTATTTTGCCTTTGGGATAGAATTTTGTTTGCATACTTGGGGGCATGAAAAAATGTTTTGATGACGTGGGCATACTTTTGGGAGTAACCAGTAATCCAGGTGATACATACATACATACATGCATACGCCCTAATTTTGTTTTTAGACGACAAATATGATACTGAAGAATTCGTGTGAAAAAGTCTGGAGTTTGTATGTTGGATACACATACATATATACATACATATGTATGTGCTAATTTCCAAATCGAAAAAATGCTCACAGCCAATTATTCATGAACGCGTGCGTTTAATAATTGCTCGTTGGGGTAGCGCACACTCACGAGCAGCTCATGAGTGTTTGCGTTTCCTTACCAAACCACAACACTGTCCGAGCAATCTCAGATGTATCGGCTGTCGTCTGAAAACCGTAATCAAGCAGCGTCGGGTGCGATTAGTATTTGGATGGTGGACCGCTTGGGAACACCGCGTGTTGTTCATTTTTCATCAATGTTTTCTAATGACGTTATCACGCAAAATAATCGTCCGTAAACCGACTTTACAGACAACCAACACTTTTTGTTTTTATTTTTGTTATGTTGGAACACATAGCCCTAACATATGCTGGCATTGTGAGCCATTTTGGTTATTTGGCTTGTTTTTGATAGACGTGTTTTGATGAATGGCGATTGGTTTCTGCTAGATGGCTTAAACAGTGTTCGGCCAATGACAATACCAGAATCTTTGCTTAGTCATGAGGTATAGACCATATTCACCAAACTTTTCTCTTTTCAAAA
Organism: Eumerus sabulonum; assembly: GCA_951905685.1. NCBI lineage: Eukaryota > Metazoa > Arthropoda > Insecta > Diptera > Syrphidae > Eumerus > Eumerus sabulonum. Next base: position 890,889 of record OX645060.1, on the reverse strand, counting down.
CTGAAAAGCCGTATCGCTGGAAGCACTCAAGGTCATGACAATGAGCGCATGTCAACTGTTACTTGGAGATTTGAAAAAACGCTGACGCAAGTGTATGCATATGTATCTAAAAGGGGGATTACTTTAACGAGGTAAATATGACTGGATTTTTCGAAAAAATAAAAAGTCACAAGTCTAACAACCATTTAGCAACCAATAAAGCTAGGCTTCTGACATGATCAATGACAGTTTTCCAATTATTTATGAATACGTTCAAATTAAAAAATAGCACTCTGTTTACGTGCGAAGAGTAATCAGGCCATGGATGAGATAATTACAGAGATCAATTTTCTATACCTGCCGACTATTATTTCTTTTTATGCGATGAACATACAAATAATTACACAAATAATTTCACCCCATTAAAAAAATGTCTAGTCATTTTGAAACTACTGCTCTTAATTAGTTTGCCATTAACTTTCATTTAAAAAAAAATGTGTGTATATTTGGGTTTTCTAGAAGCATCATGTTTACGCACATCTTATATTTTTCAACCAATTTGGCGGAATCGCTCTTTTCTGTCGCACTTTCTCTAATTCCAAATTGAAATGTTGTTCCCGAGAGTTAGCTTTATCAAAGTAATTGTGTATTTTTTGTTATTCGTAAAGTAGACATGCATAATTTTAATATGTAGTTTTAAACCCTGTGTACTTTATACTTAATTATAATTGTGTGCAAATAAAATAGAGAACAGATATGTTATAATTGAATATCCCACCTAGTACATATGTTGGTTAACCCGCTAGATCTGGAGAACTTAGTTTACAATATAATCACCCAAATAACTTAATCTTACAACTTATCGAATACGTATGTATTTCTACATCTGTTAGATGAAACCTTGTACTCACCACTTGTCCCCGGCTTGCATATACATTTGCCACCTATGCAATCCGAATCAATTGGACATTGCGGACATGGAGGGCCCTGTTCACAAAAAATACCCGAAAATCCAGACGGACAAATACATTGGAAATTATTTTTCTTATCCAAACAGGTGCCACCGTGCTGACAGGGTTGGAATTGACATTGATTTATTGGTAGCTCACAGTTATTACCTCCCCAGCCTGGTTGACATTCGCAAGTATACAAACCATAGGTGTCAAAGCATTTTCCGCCATTCTGGCACGGGTTTAATTCACACTCATCAATATTGTTTTGACATAGAGTTCCCGAGTATCCCGTACCAGCACAATCGCAAGAAAATCCATTTACCATGTCCACACAACGACCGTTATTTAAGCACGGTTGCGAAGCACAATCATCGCTATTTATCTCACAAAATTGCCCAGTGAACCCCTTCACGCAGTCGCATTCGGTCGTTTTCGAGTTTGCTGGCATCCAACATGTTCCATTATTTAGACAAGGATTTTTCTCGCACAAAGGGTGAATGTTGACTTCATTCTCGCAAAACTGTCCAGTGTAATTTGGGGGACAATAGCATTGGTAATCGCCTCTTTCGTCCTCCTGACAACTGCCGCCATTCATACAAGGATGTGATGAACACGGCGGTCCAGTGTCTACCTCGCAATTTTTGCCGGTATACCGTGTAGTGCAGTGACATTCGTAACTATCTATTCGTGATATGCAATAACCATGTTGCATACACGGGTCATGTAAACAATAATCGACTTGTACACGAATAAGGGTGTCGTGGTCACCACAGGGACCAGGTGCTAGCGGACAAGCACCGAATGCGACACCTTGAGCATGCATAGAGCTGGCATTGAATATCAGTCCGGGTCCATGGAGCAAACATCCGGAGTATGTATTTCCCAGGATCAGTATAGCTGCCTCGTTTTTCACATCCTGATTCGTGAGGAATTGTGAATTGTAAGTTGAATTCGCTGATTGAAAAAAATAAAAAAAAAATAAGAAAATTAAAGTCAAGATCAATGTTGCTGGCTCCAACGCACACATCTTACCAATGATCATCGATGTGCGATCGACAATTAAATTTAAATTCCCATACTCGTATTTGAATTGTATTGTATGCCACTTATTGTCTAATAGCTTAAAAGGTAATCTCGCATCAACACGTGTGTTCGGTCCCATAAGGGACACCTGCACAAACTCACTCAGCACTGATAGCCACAGTGTGTGTCGATTGTACTGTTGCGAGAGGATTTCACCACCTTAAAAGAAATGTGGAATGTGAAACGATGAAATAGATGGATTAAATCCGTTCATTCTCATTCATGCGGAATTATTGCACACGCACCTCTGCACGTCCTAAAACTAATTGCTGAATGGCCCCATATGGGCATTGGCGTTAGCAGTCTCAAATACGCAGATCCATTGAAATATGCCTCTTTGGAATCGCCAGTGGCTTCTGTTTCATGTATAAAACCTAATGCTGAAATTGAAAGTTCGAAAAAAGAAGCAAAAGACAAACAATTTATTTATGAACGAAAAATACTATCTTTATGTATCTAGGTACGTGTGTATGGATATGGTCATTTCTTCATGTCCGATTGATGAAACAATCGGCGATATCTCTCTGCTTGTTCTCATTTCTATCGCGTTTCTTCTGTTTATAGACAAATGAAAGTTGCTGTACACGGTATGCAGTTGAGCTACAGATTTTTGCCAAAACGAATAAAAACGAGCAATCACAGATCGACAGATCGGTCAGATGTTCACTAATGTAGCACAAGTGGTTACTATCATATAACCCTCGGGTCTTATTTCTACTTCACAGACACGATCACATTATGTTAATATGGTGTTAACAGTTACGATTATTACACGCGTTTTTATACATATCTCATGCCATGTTGAAGAATCGATGTTAATGCATGTCTCACCAAAGTAGATAAATATTTATATCTATCATTCGTGTGCACTCGCATTAAAGAAATGGTCCCACGCTTGATGGAAAGTATTACGATGAAAATCAAAAATGTGTTATGAGATTAGATACATATGTATGTAGGTAGGTAAGTGTTTTAATATAAATGCATTCCATGTTAGATTATATCGTGAGATGTGTGTGAATAGTACCATCAATGTGTCCTGTACGTACTCGTTATTAGTTTAATGAAATATGTATTTATACGTCATCTCTGTTAGATGCAATTATTTCCACTAATCAGGGTTATTAGTAACTTAATTAAATGCGAATTTCTGTGTAAATGTCAGTGTCAATTTGTGAATTAGTCCAGTTAACAGGGATAGGGTTATATCAGGGAAAAATCCTATTATCCATTGATATTTATTTGTTATTTTGAGGCCATTCAATGCAATGTTCAGTTTAAGCATAACACTAGAGACTACAACTACCTTGAGTCTTCAATAGATACGTACAAAACCGAAAAGGTTGACAGATAAAGCTCTGTCCAATTACACAATCTTGGAGGCCGGTTATTATGTGAGATTACGGACACAACATACATACATATGTACATATGTATGTTTTCTTCAATAAAGTGATTGTGTTTTATGGTATGTTGCGTAGTGTGATTGAAATCGTATCTCTTCTACAACACATTAAAACGATGGAACGAAATGTTTGGTAATCAGACATATCTTCACAATCCGGGCCGTTAATAGTCTTTGAAGAGATATGAATCACTGATTCCAATAGCCCAAGGTGCAACAATATTAATTTAAGAATTCTGTTAACTTCGGGTGCAAGGATTTTGCTTCTTTGACGCTCAATCAAAAATACGTCTCATATGTTGAATTGTGAAGGTCAAAATCAGGAATAAACTTGGTTTTATCTTGCGGCCCCAAAATTATTAATTACGTATTGCTGTGTACGTTGGCGATTTCAGCTTATTTGGTTTCTTAGTACTGCATTTCAGTAAAATAAGAGATTTTGTCGGTGCTGTACCACCCTTTTTTCCCCTTCGAGAACGGTGCAGTACAGGTAAAGTCCCGCGAGCTGAATTAGAAATTTCTATAAAAAATATACATATTTACTGACGTACATAAATACGGAGATACCTAATTGAATTTTAATATTTCAAAACCCCATTTATATACGAAATATAATTTTATTTATAGTTTGCCCGGTCCATAAGAAAGGAGACCCCTATAACTGCGCCAACTATAGGGGAATAAGTCTCCTTAACATCGCATATAAGATCTTCTCTGCCGTATTGTGTGAACGCCTGAAACCATTCGTGGATAACCTGATCGGCTCTTATCAGTGTGGTTTCAGGCCAGGTAAATCCACAATAGACCAAATATTTACCCTACGGCAGATCACTCACCACCTTTTCGTCGATTTCAAGGCTGCATATGACAGCGTGTATAGAGATGAGCTATATAAAGCCATGCCTAGTTTTAACATCCTTGCCAAACTCGTCCGATTGTGCAGGATGACAATGGAGAATTCTCGCTGCTCCATTAAGGTCGGTAATGAGCAAACCGAGACCTTTGATGTTAAAGAAGGATTTAGGCAAGGTGACGCGCTGTCTTGCAACTTTTTCGACATCGTGCTTGAAAAGATCGTGCAAGAGTCACTGGCCAACACAAGAGGTACGATTTATTTCGAGTCTACGCAATTGCTTGCGTACGCCGACGACATTGACATGATCGGACGGATACAGCGAGACGTCAATGAGGCCTTTTTAAGCATTGAGGTAAAAGCAGCTAAGATGGGTCTCAGGGTTAATGAGGGTAAAATCAAATATCTGCTTTCATCTAAAAGAGACGTTCAACACCGACGTATTGCCCAGAACTCACCATGGGCAGATATAACTTTGAAGTCGTCAAGGAATTCGTCTACCTTGACTCACTGGTGACCAGCAACAATAACACCAGCCCTGAGATAAAACGCAGAATCACTCTTGCCAAACGCTGTTTCTTTGGGCTCAAGAGGCAATTGAGGAGTAGAGTCCTCTCTCGGAAACCAAGGTGATACTACATAAGACCTTGAACATCCCAATCCTCATTTACGGCGTAGAGGCTTGCACCTTAACAAAAGCGGATGAAGATGCACTTGGTCGTTTCGAAAGGAAAATTCTGCGCACTATCAACGATCCCGTTTGTTCAACCGGAGTATGGGGGAGAAGATTTAACGAAGCACTGTACGGCTTATACAGCGACATCGGCCAGCATCTAAGGTGGCTAGGCCATGTAGAGCGCAAAATACAGCTCAGACCCGAAGATTCTTCGAACCCACCCCGAAAGGAAGGCGCGGCAGAGGGCGGCCGCATCTACGGTGGCGCACGCAGGTGGAAGGAGATCTTAACCAACTGGGCGTGTGTCGTTGAAAACAGCTGGCCAAAGACCGTGCCAGCTGGAAACGCTTGTTGGTTGAGGCCCAGGTGGTGTAGCGCCACCTAAGTAAGTAAGTAACGGTCTTTCATTAAGGTATTCCTATCTTTAAATTTAAATAAAGCAAGTAAAAGTCTAACAGGGCCAAATCGCACGATCTCGGCGGCCAGTTCACATTACCCCCACGTGAGATGGCAATGCCCTCGAAACGTCGGTGTAAAATTTCCAATGTGGCGTGAGCTGTATGGCACGTAGCGCTGTCCTGTTGAAACCACATGTCTTCGGTGTCAATATCATCCAATTCAGGCCAAAAGAAGTTGGGAATCATCGACCTATAGCGTTCGCCGTAGACGGTGATGGCCTCACTAACGTGGTTCTCAAGGAAATGATGACCAATGACGCCTCCACGACGCACGATGAGCGAGTTCGGATCCCGATAACACCGACGCCATTGAATGTTTATTTCGCGGCGTTCCTCCTCGGCGAGGTACTGGCAAAACCCCCCGTAGTATACTTGCCATGAAAGAGCTTCTCGATTCACGCCGTTCGGAATCGGCATTAAACTGTAGGACCTTTCACCTATGTGAAAAATAAATCACACACAACATGGGTGATTGAGAGAAGCTTGGCTCTGGTCCTCCATGGGCTGTAACGCCATCAAAAAGAAGAATGACGCCTCCAGCCCAAAATCTACACCAAACAACGACTTTTTCTCTTAGATGTGGATTGACGTCGTCTCGAATTCCACAATTTTGTTTGTTGACGTACCAATCGTCCAGAAATGGGCCTCATCGCTGAAGAAAATTTTTCGATTAAAATTAGGGTCAGTTTACAACTGCTCCAGAGCCCATTCAACAAAAACATGTCGTTGTCTATTGCCGTTTACCTTCAGCTTATGGAGTTCGGAGCTTCAGAGTTCGGATCCCGATAAAACCAACGCCATCGAATGTTTATTTCGCGGTGCCCCTCCTTAGCGGCGTACTGGCAAAACCCCCGTAGTATACTTGTCATGGCCGTTCGGAATCGGCATTAAAACTGAAAGTCACTGAAGGCTTGGCTCTGCCCCTTCATGGGCAGTAACGCCATCAAAGTAAGCAAGCAGGCCCAAGTCACGACGCAAAGTTCGCCAGGTTGTGGTCTGCGAAAGGCCGAGTTCTTGTGAGCGACGCGAAATTGACTACCTCGGATTCTCCTGTACACTCTCACGGACAGCGGCGATGTTTTCGGCAGATCTTGCGTTTTGTCGACGTGCTGATATTGGTCTATCGTTTACTGAACCTGTGGACTTAAATTGATCCAACACACTGCGAATAGTCCTCTCGGTAGGACGATATTGGCGACCGTAAAATGTGCGAAGTGCGCGGAACGTTACCCGAACAAAACCCTATGTCCACCCATGGTGATTTGACAAAACAGACTGAATAAATGACAGTCAATTTGACAGATGTAGTTTCCACAATGTGGCCGCTGTCAACTGTCAAAGTTAAGTCCCTATTGGAAGACTCTATACTACAGTGGATATTCTGACAAATAATTATATTTTTAGAATTTATTTTAGATTTTCGATATGGCAACGTACAGCCAACCACAGCAGTTACACACTAAGTAGATATCGACCTGAACCTGTGGAATTTTGTTCTTCATTTTCAAAGAATAATTCACTTGATCAAGTCTATTTAATGCTCCGTATGGAGAAGATAAATGGATTTACACTTGATGGTTATGGAGAAGTTTGGCATTCCTGCCAGATGTGTGTTACCACCTCAGATATGTCAGGATAGGAAGAGCCTCTCCGAGACGTTCAACACCAAACGAGGTTTTAGACAAGGTGACGCTTTATCGTGCGACTTCTTTAAATTAATTCTGGTGAAGGTAATACGCGCTGCTGACCTTAACCGCACTGGCTCGATTTTCAATTAAGCTGTCCAGTTGCTAGCCTATGCCGAAGATATCGACATAACTAACCCAAACAATCAAGCCATGTCTGTAGCATTCTCCAGTTCGGAGCGAGGAAGAAAACAGTGAGGAAAAGTTACACATTTGAGATAGTGAACGACTTCATCTATTTAGGTGCCAGCATGAATGCCAAAAACGATGTTGATCTTCCGGAGAATAAATCTTGTCAACAGGTGCTTCTTTGGGCTCAGTAGGCAATTGAAAAGCAGAGCGCTCTTTCGGTTAACAAAAGTAATGCTCTATAAGTCGCTTATTATACCCGTCCTGCTATATGGTGCGGAGCGTGCTTTGGAAGCGTTCGAGAGAAAAGTTCTCCGAAAGACCTTCGGCAGTATTTAAGCTTTTCGGCAACATGAATATAATGCACCGCATATAGATACAGCGCCTGCCCTGCCTCGGCTGTGTTGTCCGAATACGCTACAGCTCGCAAAGTTTTGGATTCGTTACCACCTGGAGGACGGCGAGGAAGAGGACGACCACCTCTCAGACGAGAGGACCAGGTTGAAGAGGTTCTGAAGACACTTGGTGTTTCCAACTAGAGCCGGCGCGCGAGAGGCGACTGTATGTATGTATGTTGGCGTTACAGTCCATGAAGAACCTGAGCCGAGCTTCTCTCAATCACCCATGTTGTGTGTGATTTCATTTTCACATAGGTGAAAGGGACCTACAGTTTATTGCCGGTTCCGAACGGCGAATTTCGAGAAGCTTTTCATGATAATTTTACTACAGGGGGTTTTGTCAGAACTCCGCTGAGGAGAAACACTGTGAAAAACACGTTCGATGACATGGCTGTGTCGGGATTCGATCCCGAGTCATCGGCGTCAGAGGCCAACACACTACCCACTGCGCCACGGTGCTCTCAAGCACCGGCCAAAACCGATATACGGTTGTAGGGAGCATTGTGTAAAAAAAAAAATAAAATAAATAAATTAATAAAAGACCTTGTTTTCTTTTATGCGCGGTTGCATAGTTTTATTGGAACGCCAATTTTGACTACTGCCCCAACCTTTACAAACAGTGACAATTGATTCCTCCCGGTCAATCGAAATTTCAAATCTCCTTAACTATGACCTTTCCGCTAGGCAACCACAATCGTTTTGCTTGTTCACGAATTATTCGATGGAAAGATTTTTCTCATCAGTAAGCACGATATTTGGTACTTAGCCACGTTCATGTAAGCGCAAAAGTTCGTTTGCTTATCAAAACCTACTATTTTTAGGATCTGTAAGATGTTATCCTGTCTTGAAACGAGAACTCTATCGAGAATAATGTTCGATTATTAACGTTCGGAATAATTTTTGGCGATAACGCAATTAAGCAACATTGTGCTATCGCTCGAAACCCGAATGGGTTATTGATATCGAGGTATTGCAACGATTTACAATAGCATTGAGTATCACTTTTGTGTGACTTTCCAATCAAATGTACCGGAATAATTATAATCGATTTCTATCATGGACAAAAAACTGATTCAGTTTTACCAACTGGGTTGGAAGCTACAGTTTGCTAAGGTGGGCGCTTTAAGTGGTATGTCCGTAGTTTGATCATAGGAAAAGTAGCCATTGTCTAAATATGTTAACCGACCGCAATTCAATTGATCGACGAATTGGAAATTTTAAGAGAAAACCAATTAAAGAAACCATAAATATAGCCCCTTTGGAGACGATCCTCATAATCTTTACTTTATCCATAAAATTAATGATACATCTTTCACATGCATCTGCTCTTTCCCATATGTATGTATGTATCTAAATCAAAGCTTACGAAGTACAGGTTTCATTTTGCCTCATTTTCATTGACCTGAAAACAAAAATGCCCAAGTATTGCCTAGAGCTAAGCAGTAACCGAAGTGTTTTCTAATCTGCAGGAAAATGCACATTATCGCATTATTCGATAGCAACAGGGCTTACACAGAACTAAAAACAAAAACAAAGTGAATGAAAACTTTGCTCCAGAAATGTGCAATTAGCTGACCGTCTTAGGGCAAACGACGAGGAAAACGCAACCCCTTTCTAATGTTACACATAAACGCTTTCCCCTTCATTACACACTGTTCTAGTAGTGGTTATAAAGCGACTGCGATTTTTCTTTGGACGAATTGCATTGGAAAGTGTTTCCCAAAGTTTTATTTATTTTTTATTGTCCTTCAGTGTACTCATATTCGTGTAGGACTATGTCCATAGCAGTGGGAATAACAAGTAGTACGAGTAGTATGTAGTTGGAGCTTTGTCGTTTGTAGGGTATAGAGCAATGCGTATTGTGTTGAATCCAAACAATTATTGATTTATTTTCATTCTCCTTTTTTGAGTTTAAAATAAGACAACCCTGCCATGAGGTTACTCTTAGGTTAATAGGCTTTTTTAATAAAGCAACAACGAGCGTTGTCGGGTGTCGTGGCGTTTTGTTTATACTTGGCGGAAAGACATTTTGCCTAGACAAGGGGGGGAATAGGGAGGCAGTAAATAAGGTTGAAAGGGACTGGAAACATACACGGCTAATATGGCCTTGCAGTCTCACGAGTTCATTAGGCCATGTAAAGGGATTGACTTTATTTTTCCCTCGTTTACTTTTGCCCGATTTTATGAAGAGCTAGTTCGCACATCTAATCTACAGTAACGTCCGTTTGTTAAATTTCTCCACGTAAACGTGGTAGTTATTGTGCTAATTTCAGTTTAAGCATATCTACTTATACCCACCATAAAAAGAAATATTGATAAGCCTTTCTTCGTTACTTATACATAAATACTTATTCAGAGAATTTGAATTTCAGGTTTGTCCACTCAAAATAATATTATTTTTGTAATTGTAACTACCCTGGTGGAACGCAACTTTTAAGCTAACTCCGCAAGGACTGTCGTAGGCTCTTCAACAAAGCAAAGGCGTATAAGTGACCTGTGAGAAAAAAACATAGGAAATCATGGAAAGTCTTCTGCAGCAATGTGGAGAGAATCTCAGACGCCTCCAGATTGAGCCTCCATATAGAGTATGGACAACCTCAGAAGAATACATGCACTTCCTAGGCTTTTCTGAGATGCAGGACTCAGTGCAAACGCGGATAACTCATACCTCCACGATAGAGGGAAAGAAAAAAAGAAAATTACTTGGGCGATAAATACTTTCAAGCCCTTCAAATTGCCAGGGCCGGATGGAATCTACATCATCAAACTTGCACAAACTATGGAGAGGATAATACCATGGCTAGACACTATCTTAAAAGGCTGCCTAGCTTGGAGACTGATTCCAGAGGAGTGGAAGTGCGCAAGGGTACTCTTCGTCCCCGAGACCGACAGAACCTTCCACACCTCCTCCAAGGACCTAAAGCCTATCTATCTATCAGCCTTTGTATTAAAAGCCCTAGAAAGGCTGATAGACTTACATATACGCCATCATTTCGATCCATACCTAATATCTAAGGCCTGTGCCTACTGCAAGGGTACAACTGTCGAAATAGCCTTACATACACTGGTGAGGAAAATTGAGAGATCAAAACGTCTCAAAGAATACACTTTAACAGCCTTCCTAGACATAGAGGGTGCTTTCAACAACGTCGAAAGCAGTAATAGAAAGGCTAGACAATTTTAAAGTGGAGAGGACTCTGATAGAGTTGATTAGCGAGTAACTCTCAACACGAAAAATCTACTCTATATGGGAAAGCCAAGTAACCACTAGATCGGTTACCAGAGGCACTCCACAAGGGGGGTCCTCTCTCAACTTCTTTGGAATGTAGTTGCAAATGAACAACTGACCAAACTGGAGAAAGAAGGCCTCCATGTTATTGCTTACGCAGATGACGTTGGTATTACCATCTTGGCCAAATATCGACCTACACTGAATGACCGTATGTGTACGGCATTCTCCGTACTGTGCAAATGGGAACAACTAAAATGGGCTCTGGGTAAGCCCCCAGAACACGGAGTTTGTGCTATTCACTAGGAAACATAAGATCCCGGAAACATGCCCAATAATTTTACACTTGGCACCATGTTAAAATACTCTTCCTTGGCATTGTACTAGATAGGAAACTAATTCGGGAGAACAACACAATCGAGCGTGCAAAAAAGCGACTATAGCTCTCTACACCTGTAAGAAGGCCTTAGGGAAGGAATAGGGATTCAACCTTAAGCTTACCCTATGCATTACAGTGGTTAGACCTATTCTAATTTATCGAGTGGTAGTCTAGTGGACTGCACTGGACAAAACAACAAACCATAGAAAATTGGAGAAGGTACAAGGGCTAGCATGCATGTGTATCACCGGGCCGTAAGTTCCACCCCAACGGCAGCGCTCAGCATGATACTCCACCGTACACCACTCGATATACTTGGCAAGCAAATGGCCACATACACGGCAACCAGCAACCGCGGTAACATCACTGACCCTTCCTTCACCCTGAACAACAGTATAACCTTAGCGGAAAACTCTGACTCTGAGACCACCACAGTATTAGAGCAAAAAAACAAAATAACATACCCGGACAGACGGAAGAGTTACGCGGACTTCTACACCGACGGCTCTAAAGGCATGGCTCTAAAACTACCAGACCATAGCAACGTTTTTCAGGCGAAGCTGTTGGCAGTAAAGGAGGTCCTGTCTTGGCTTAAGTGGAACGTAATATCTACGGATATTCGAATCCTCACAAACATGACATGCACAGGTATACCTCTAACAACCATTCAATTTAAACTTACAAACCTCACCATGGCTGAGATGAGCCTGAAATGGGCCCAGGGCCACACCTGCTTCATCACCAGGCAAATCTGACTGTCGGCTCGACAGTCAACGGACCAGGGGATTCTTCTTCTTCTTCTTTGGTGGCGTTACAGCCCATGAAGGACCAGAGCCAAGCTTCTCTTCAATTACCCATGTCGTGTGTGATTTGTTTTTCACACAGGTGAAAGGACCTACAGCTTAATGCCGATTCCGAACGGCAGGAGTCGAGAAGCTTTTTCAAGGTAAGTTATACTATGGTGGGTCTTGTCAGTACTTCGCCGAGGAGGGACGCTGCGAAATAAACATTCGATGGCGTTGGTGTTATCGAGATCCGAACTTGCCCATCGTGCATCAGAGTCCAACACACTGATTACTGCGCCACGGCGCCCAGACCAGTGGATTAATCTCTCTGCGCCGATCCAGCTCTCTGTTCAGTCAGGAAGCGCTACCTAGGATCCTACTTCCTTGACTGATGTTCGACGGGTAAGGATAACTAATCTTTTAAATTATTTAAGAAGCACTAAGTGGTTCCATGAATAGGGGGTCAACCCCATCGTTGCAACACAACGCAACAAACGTATTCTTCCCACTCTGGGGAGACTTCGGACTACCTAACCTAACCTACTTCTTCAGTTGCATGGTGAGGTGTTGCACATAAAGCACATAACTGCTTTGCCTGGTAATAAACACTATATTCACTCATGGGGAAAAATGGGTACAACGGGGCCACAACACCTTTTAAAATTTGTCGCTTGGTTAAAGCTCTTCTACCGTCTCTTGGCCAAATTATACTGTTAGCGGTATAGCATAGTACATTCGTACGTACAATAACTGATATTGTTGAAATGAAATAAGCAAGAGCACAGAGAGGAAACAGAGGCTACATAGTTTCCCGTTGTCGAGAAGCATTCGGACAATACATTATTCTGTTCTCTTGATATCCTCTTATGTACATAAGTACGTATACGTTCCTAAACAAAAACAAACGTTAATCAGCGCTATCACATAAACCCCGTCAAAAAGACTTCCATTTGTGTACGTTATTTATTTGTTTTAATTTTTAACCGATCAAAGGTCGACCTTGTTGTCACTCCCTCAAAGATTTATAAATATTATACTGGTGACTTGATTTCGTCTGATAATTTCGTTCATAGATTTAATGTAATGACGGTATATGATCAGGGCCCGCATTCTTGTTATCTTTCTATGTACGTCGACATCTTACTTGAAATTTGAAAGTTCGAATCCCCATCAACCAAATATGTGTTCCGACTTTCCCTTATGGTAATGAAAATTGGCTGATTGCCGAAATTGGTCGCAAATGAGATCACGAATACAAGCTGCTAAAATTGCTTTCTTCTGTTATTAGAGAATGGCGTGGTGGTTCGAGGTTCTTCTCTGAACGGTAATAGTCGTACATTGTAGTTCTTTCCAAGCCTGCAAATCTATTTGATTAGAAGCTACTTCTAATATCGTCTATGAGGTGATTGGATTTGAGTCCGATCGTTCACAGTTTATAATCGATGGAAGGAGCTGTTTGGACGCTCCCATGTTTCCTCTCTTACTCTCTGATTAGCATGAGGTTTAAATTACTTGTTTTTTGTTGAAATCTGAGTCAAAACGGAACTCAAATATGTATGTTAATAAATAAGTAAATACTCCACGACCGGGAGTTATTTTCTCCTCCTGTGGTGGGCTTTTTGGTATGAGGTCATACTGGAACTATTAAACACTTTTTAATGGATAAACAGCCGCAGCTGCTTACTTCATTTTGCCTAAACTGTACCTGACTGTAGTGTTTGTTGTTTTGGAGAGGTTTTGCTCCAAAAATATCATGTAAAACGTATTTTGCTGCTGTTGTAAATTTAAACTCGATTATCATGTGGTGTTCCACTTCTGGGAGAAATTGCGTAACCGGGTGATAAACACTTTGGATTATAAGCATTTGCATCTAGTGAACTATAGGCAAATTTCCAGAGGGATCTGGCAGCCGCCATCGTGGAAGTCCCCACCGATAGAGGAGTAAGGGAGATCGTGTGCGCCTCCGCCTACTTCCCTGGAGACGGCCATCAGATTTGACCTACTGAGGTACAAGACCTAATAAAGTACTGCCAGCAGCGCAAACTTCGCCTTGTAATCGGATGCGATGCCACTAAACACGACATGACATGGAGCAGCAGCAACACCAATAAACGAGGTCAGTTACTTCTTGAATTTTTACTTAGTAGTAATCTCACTATGAGGGCGCAGTGGTTAGTGTGTTCGACTCTGACGCACGATGAGCGAGTTCGGATCCCGATAACACCGACGCCATCGAATGTTTATTTCGCGGCGTCCCTCCTCGGCGGCGTACTGGCAAAACCCCCCGTAGTATAGCTGCCGTAGAAAAGCTTCTCAACTCACGCCGTTCGGAATCGGCGTTAAACTGTAGGTCCCTTTCACCTATGTGAAAAATAAATCACACACAACATGGGTGATTGAGAGAAGCTTGGCTCTGGTCCTTCATGGGCTGTAACGCCATCAAAAGAAGAAAGAAAGTAATATCACTATTGCCAATAGAGGCAACAAATCTACCCTTATACATTGGATTAGAGAAGAGGTATTTGGCAGTTCTTTTTAGATCATGTTTTAACTTTAACTACATCCCTCAAATCTGGAGAGAGACAACCTTGTATTAATCCTCAAGATTGGAAAGCCAAGTGAACAACTTAAATCCGATCGCCCTATCAGTCTAATATCGTATGTATGCATGTTGGCGTTACAGTCCATGAAGGACCAAAGCCGAGCTTCTCTCAATTTATTTGTTATTTATTTATGTGTTATTTTATTTTCTCAGAGGTTTTATTGCCTAATCATTAGATTAGTGCGATGCTAAATAGCCGTATTATATCAACCACATCCGGAGAGGTCTCGGTGACAGTATCGGCGGCTAAGGGGTGTCCACGAGGTCGATAGTTATCGACGACCTACTCCGCAAGCTAACATCTCGTGGCTGGGAGATCATTGGATATGCTGATGACCTAGTAGCTGCCTGTGAGCGCATGCGACTCGCGCCTCGGTTTGTCTCTGACTGGTGTGGCAGAGAGGGTATATCGATTAGCCCGAATAAGACAATCTTAGCCCCGTCTACAAAACGGAGAAGGGTGCAGCCCTGCTCCATCTTTCATAAATGGCGCAAACATAGGATTTTCAGAAGACGTTAAGTATCCACGTGTTGACCTTGATCGCAGACTTTACTGGAATTCCAATATTAAAAACAAACTTACAAAGGCGACTAAGGTCTTGTGGGCCTGTCGACGCACTTAGGGTAAAACCTAGGGATTGAAACTTAAGATAATCCATTGGCTATATACCACGATAGTAAGACCTATCATCACCTACGCATCCAACGTATGGTGTGTAGTATATTGGCATCATTATATTGACACCATTGGTTTAACAGCATGAATAATCATGCACTTTAGTATGCAAATACATAAGGTGTGAGTTATGTCACCACACAGCTTGCACTCAGGCTTAGCATTACACTCACAACTCTCCCACACCTAATCATATTGTCTCGGGTGCATGCAGAACAGGATGAGTAGTTCGTACTCAGCCACGATTGGGAGCGCGTGCGTGCATTGGCGAGCCGATACTACATGGTGGACATAAGTTGAGCAAAAAAAGATTTAACGCCTCCAAAGACTAGCGCGTCTCGGCATTATAGGCGCTAGGCCAACCTGCCCCACGGCAGCCCAAGAAGCACTGATTAGACTTACTCCAATGCACCTTTTTATTAAAAAGGTTGCATTACGTAGTGCAATCAGAATTCTTCGCTCGGGAACAGGTTTGCCATGTAGACCTATGGGTCACATGTCCATCCTGCAATATCTTTCTGAGCTGGATATGATTACCGCGGTCTCGGATGCATTACCTTCCTTTTTGACAAGAGATTTGAGATATTGATCCTAAACCGCTCAGCTTGAGAAACAAGTGATTCCTTGCTTAACGTCAAAGGCTTTAGGTGGTATACTGATGGCTCCAAGATGGTTTCTGGCGTTGGCACCGGCATCTTTGGACCAAATCGGAAGATTTCGAAGGCCCTGGGAATGAGCCTTAATATCTTCCAAGCAGAATTATGTGCCATCCTAACATGGGTCAATTTAAACTTAGAGACTGGCATAAGAGGAGTAACCATAAATGTACACTCTGATAGCCAAGCAACGCTCAAACCGCTAAGGAATGCCATGATGCCCTACAAGTCTCGCCAAAAGAAACAAAGTCAAACTCTGATGGGTACCAGGGTACATATGTATGTAGGTCCTGAACCTTTTTGCGGCACTCCCAAGTCTAAGATCAACTTCTTCCTAAACAATTGGGAAAAATCGCAACACCTGTCCTTTTGGAACAGCGTTAAGGGGCTTTGTCAATCGAAACAATTTATACGAACACTCTATTAGCATATCCTAACTTAACAGAGTAAACATCAGAAGACTAGTCAGCTACCTGACGGGACACTGCGATCTGAGATATCACCTCAACAAAATGAACCTCTCGTCTGAAACTGAGTGTCGACTCTGTCTTGAGGACGAAGAGAAATTATGACTCCTGAGGGGTTCATCTCAGCTCCTACGAGAAGCATTCTCAATTTCATTAAGGAAGTGGAGAAGCTCCTCGGCTAATAGACACAATAGATCTTTTAAAGATGGGTCTTAAGGCCAATGAGGGTAAAACCAAATATCTGCTATCATCAAAAAGAGAAGGGCAACACCGACGTATTGGCCGGAACGTCACCATGGGCAGATATAACTTTGAAGTGGTCAAGGAATTCGTCTACCCTGGCTTACTGATGACCGGCGACAACAACATCAACGCTGAGATAAAACGCAGGATCACTCTTGCCAACCGCTGTTTCTTTGGGCTCAAGAGGCAATTGGGAAGTAGAGCCCTCTCTCGGAAAACCAAGGTGAAACTATATAAGACCTTGATCATCCCAGTCCTCCTTTACGGCGCAGAGGCTTGAACCTTAACAAAAGCGGATGAAGATGCCTTGGTTGTTTCGAGACGAAAATTCTGCGCTCTATCTACGGTCCCGTTTGTTCAAACGGAGTATGGAAGAGAAGATTTAAAGAAGAACTGTACGGAATGTACAGCGACATCGGCCTGGTACGACGTCTACGGATAGGTGGGCCAAAAACCGTGGCAACTGGAGATGCTTTTTGGTTTAGGCCCAGGTTCACCACGAACTGTAGCGCCACCTAAGTAAGTAAATAAGTAGTGCCTCGTGTTATTTGGTAGCACTAGCCCCTTAACCAAAAAAAAAAAAAAAAAATGGCAAAATCCATACCACATGCTCCTGTGTATATTGATGCAGTATTGATAGTAGCCGAAATAAATTACAATTACAAAATTACCCCTTACACGGCTTACGCTTACAAGAAGCCAAAGCCACGAAACTATTCAGGTATTCAGAAATTATGGTAAGATCGTTTTGAAGCTCACATTTACATACGTACATATCTACTTTATTGGACTTGTAAACATGCAATATTGCTTAGAAGCCCATTACACTGTACACTGCTTGGTAAGCTTACCGATGTTATCATCAATCCCTAAAATATACAGGCAAGGTAACGCGATAATGATCAATGATCATCACTGTATTTCAGGTAACCATTTCCGGTTGTCTTCGGCACATCACAGCACAAAGGCAACTAACAGACGCAATTTCCTTGGACAAATAGTATCAAGGGCAAAATGAATAGGTTCGTTGAAAGCCTCTACAAAAAGCCAACTGAAAAAAAAAAGAGGAATGTACACAAAGCGCATACGAAGTGCTTTTGTGTATAGTCTACTCATTCCCTATGCATAGTAGGTATGACACATCAGTAACGCCCACTATTGTGAGGCGCTTGGGAAAATGATCATGTTTTCCCACCACACATGGAGAATGCACGTGATGATTGTTTATCATTGTGGCAAATGGTCAAGTAGTTATAGCTTATGATGAACAAGAAAAGGCAAAAGATGCACAAGTATATTGTACACAAGGTAGTTAACAAAAAATCAAAGCCATTTAAAATGAATCCACTAAAGTACCTATGTACGTAATTTCACGATCAGAATTATTTAAAGTGTTAGCATCTTATTACCAAGCTACAGAATAGTAAAGAGTTATGTACATATGTACATGTAGTTCTCCGTTGGAAAATCAAACACAAAAATCCAATTCTGGCAATTCGTAAACACAAGGCAAAAGCGGGGAAACGTTTTTTTTTTTTTTTTCTCACGCGCTTCCCACTACCTGTATACCCGTCACACACCGTCAGATTGTATGGGACAACTACAACAGTGTTAGCATTTCCCTACCTTTTTTACCTTTCTTCAATGGAAAGCCTTTAACAGCTCGACCAAAGAAAAGCAACGATAAAGAGAAAGAGCAAGACATTTAGCAGGCCATCACCCGCTCAGGTTACATACACTCTGTACACACCCAGTGTCCAGTTCTTTGTCTCAGAAATCTTTCTAAAACCCAAACAAGTACTTCAAAAATATCTTACCAATAATTACATAAACTAATGTGAAGACGATCAGCCACCGCGCATCACCACGCATAGGATATGTTGTTGAGTTTAATCCCAGTTTCATGATGTAGTTTAGTTCGTGCTGCTCGTGTTTTAATCCAACGATCTCACTCCTTCAACTACTAACTCAATTATCTAGCCACCTATTCCTCTCTCACTCACTCACTTTTTGTTAAAGACATTTATGTCGACATTTTTTCTTTTCATTACTTTTCCTTCCACAATCATACACGTTACACTTTGGGCTTTTCACTTTGAATTTTCAATCGAATATTCCACTCTCTCGAACCACAGGACTTAAACTTACTGCATATATGCAAAAGGAGCGTGAATCGGGCACGAAAGGCACAAAAAAACGGCAATCAATTTCAATTCTTTTGTTGTTTGCATTCGTCATCCATCAAATCTCACTATCACTTACTACTACTACTACTACCGTTGGCAAAAAAGAAAACTATATACTAGAACGACGCACGGCGGACACATTACCCACGAGAACCGAATTCAAACTGAAATTGGTTTCAAAATGAAACAACATACTTAGCCACTCTACCTCTCAGCCACTGTCTGTTGTCCAGCTGGGATAGTGTTTGTTTCGTACTAAGGTGGTTAGTAAATCGGGTGCGGGTGAGACACCAATAGTGTGTTGACATCGATTCCGTACTACCTGTAGTTCGTGAGAATAAGAAAGATTGATAATACAGGTGGAACAGGTAGTTCGGTGGAACATAACCAGTCTGTACATTGGTTTATGTCTCGGCTACTGTGTTACCTACTTATATTGTGGATGGTATTCTTCAACATGATCAACCGTTAAATGCAATT
Source organism: Eumerus sabulonum (assembly GCA_951905685.1). NCBI lineage: Eukaryota > Metazoa > Arthropoda > Insecta > Diptera > Syrphidae > Eumerus > Eumerus sabulonum. The sequence continues at coordinate 871,567 of OX645060.1, read as the reverse complement.
TTTTTCAAAGAATCTATCCGAGTCTTCCGCGTGCCCGCGTTTGTAGGCAATTATAAACATTTGCTTAGGAATATTGACCGTCTCTGCTTTTTTAAATCCACATCGCCTCATTGCAAACTCTGTCAATGACAACTGCAATGATTTACAGCGTGGTGAGATGAAACCACTTGGGTAGGTAGGTAGGAGTGGCCGCCTGGTATCAGAGAACAAGGATCAATTAGCACGTGTGCGGCGTTTTGATACCGCCACTCAAGTGACCTACTGTCGGATTGTGATTCAAATCCATTCTGTAAAGTTGAGAAATTGAATGATGTTGCAAAATTCTATGTTACCGAAGTCTGATAGATCGTCAAACAAGGCATTGCCCATAGATAAATACATAGAGATGGCAATCTGATGGCTTTGACAGATAGCCCCTACAAACCCGTTACGGTTTGACTATGTCATTCTGCATTGTTCCGACGTCTTGACTCTACACATCGCCTTCTTGAGACTATCATATTTTAGTCAAAAGCGTCGTATTACAAAAGCAACAACCATCCCCTTTGTGGATCACAGGGCAGGCGTACGAAGATTTTCCATCTTGTTAATTTATCTATGGCATTGCCGAGTGTGCGCTATCTGGTTCTAGCTAGAACCGGACATTCGCATAGGAAATGATCAAGGGATTCCTTTTCAAGCGGGTTCTTGCCACTGCGGCAGTCTGTGAGTGTTGACGGCCAATGGCCAGTATTCCGGCAATCTCCTGTCGAGTTCTCTTACTTAGATCGCTAGTTCTTTTTGTGTTGTAGAAAAGCCACATTTTTCTTGAAATGACACAGTTACACAAGCTGCTCCATCTAGAGTTCGCCCATGACAGGAGGTGTTTAAAAAACGTGTTATTTGACCAGTCCTATGGTGGATGTACAATGTAGGACCAATGTCCTTTACAATTGTTTGGTGTTTACATTTTTGTTTTATTTTTTTGTGTTATGCCACAGGTGGGTCTTAACCCACCAAAATTGATTCCCAGCGCCCCTTATCATTCGTTGTTGTCGCCTACGACAATTTTATGCCTACACTATACAACATACATACATACATTTTCAGTGGCCCGCATGTTCCACTAAAAGAGTCGCGGGGGTAAAGCGCGCACGCGGGATCACCAGGCCACTCGATACTCCGCCATCGACTCTAACTCATCAGGAGCTATACCCAAGCGGGCCCAGGCGAGTTTTTGGACTTGGTCCAACCACCTCGTCCTGGGTCTGCCAAGCGGTCGCCTGCCTGATGGTATTGCATCCATGGCACACTTCGAAAGTCGTGATGATGGCGGCATTCTTCTCACGTGACCAAACCATCGAAGCATAGCCCTTTGCGTTCGGAGAAGCAGTTGCTTAACATTGAGCTCCCCGCGCACTGCCATGTTTCTCACCCTATCCCGGCGAGTAACTCCCACACAGCACGAAGAAGTCTCAGTTCAGCAGCTTGTATTTGCGATCTTATGCGATCTTATCTATTTCATGACCATAGGTGAGAGTTGAAACAAATACTGAGTTAAAAACCGTTCACTTGGCTTTGACACCAAACTCGGTCTTCCTGATTACAGATCTTCCAAGCTGTTTTAAAATTGACCCAACTTGGACAATCCTGCACGGAAACTCAGTATTACTCCTCCCATCACTCGTGAAGAAGATCCCGAGATTTTTACACTTCTCCACCTGCTTCAATGGGACTCCACTAACATGTAGAGTGCATTGGACAGGTGTTTTGGAAATAACCATAACCTCGGATTTGTCCACGTTAACCCTCATTCCCGCATCAGCATATACGGCGACAAACCTATCAATTAAGGAGGACAACTAAGTCATCTGCAAAAAGAAGATGGCTTATCCTCAACTCTTCCAATGTGAAACACTCCTCGCCTCGACTGCGCTGCAAAATCCAGTCCATATATGTATATAATGAAAAGGAGAGGTAACAAGACGTTTGATGAGGATCACCGTTCCTTCCAATCACACTCCCCCGTGTCGTTACATCCACACCCACGTGGGCGTTGAAGTCCCCCATCAGGATATAGGAATCCATCTCAACCACCCTGTCAAGGGGAGCATCAACTTCATCGAGGAAAGTCGCATATTCTGACTCTAGATTCGGTGCATACACCTGCACCAGAGCCAAAGTTGATTTCTCAAGCTTGAATTTTAAGATCGCGACTCTCCCTCCTAATGGTATCCACTCCAATACCCTGTCTGCCAGCCTGGGACTTACGAGTATCCCCACTCCCGCCTGTGCAGACTCCCGACAGAAAGAGTTTCCACCTATCCGAAAGGTCCACTGTTCTATATCCTCTTTGCTTTGTCGAAGAGATACCTACGATATTTAACCGATACCTGGCAGCTTTCTCAACCAGCTCGAGATGCTTTCCTGTGTGCGATGAGACGTTCCATGTGCCCATCTTTTGTTCCCCGCATGCACTGGTTAGTGCATAGCGTGCATCCCCCTCCACCACCGTAATGGCTCACGAGGCCACTGCGGGTTGCTCATGACTTCTTCGGGCAAAGTCCGGCCGGCTGCCGAGCGAGACAAACCGGGCACCAGACGATCGCATACTGCCACCATTTAGGCCTGGCTCCGAATGGGGACCTGGCACACCAGGGTAGGCATTTTCCGAGGCAGGTCTCCTTTTTGTCATCCAGAGGGGTTTTGCGCTTCGTTAGCCAGGTTTGAGCTGTACGAAAAACAATTCACACAACCCAAACCTGTTGCCTGCCCCGCACCTTGAGGAGGTCAGTTGCCAGGGGGGCTACTCTATACAATATTTTTCATATTCCTTTTGAGGTCTACTAGTATCCCCAGATTTTAAGAAAACCTATAAACTATGTCAGTTGGTCGAAATTGCTTTAATCGTCTGACCTTGGTTTGTTCGTCACTTGGGACTGTTCGTATTTCATTGTTTGGATTTTAAATCGGTGTTTTTTGCAATAATTTTTTGCTTTTTCTGCAACGGTTGCTAGGTAAAGGTCTTTGTGAATTTCATCATTTGATACATACTATGCTGCGTCGACAATTGTCTTTTTTTGGTAGCGTTACAGCCCATGAAGGACCAGAGCCAAGCTTCTCTCAAACACCCTACAGTTTATTGCCGATTCAGAACGGCGTGAGTCGAGAAGCTTTTTCAAGGCAAGTTATACTACGTGGGGTTTTGCCAGCGCTGCTCGAAATAGTTTTTAAGTAATAAGTACAAGTCTAGTGTTTTGTTTAGTTTATAGCGTAGTCCCGTGCGCCAAACCTTTAGAAAGCTTTAGATACGTCAAGAAAAATAGCAGATCGAGAGCTTTGATGGCTTTAAAAAGGCACCGTCTCTTTTAGTAATGGGGTACCGGGTGAGTGTCTTGCAAACCTTTGTGGCTAGTACTTCCGCTTGGAAAACACTATTGGAGAACGGAAATCCAAATGATTTGGAAAAGTTGCTTTCCCATTTTTGTAACCGATACAATAAGCCAGTACATGCATCTAGCGATCAAGCCATAAAGAGCAATAGAGGCGAATTCAAGTTAAGAAATACCGAAAAAGGGAAGTCCACAATAGACCAAATTTTCACACTGCGGCAGATCCGTAGTCGAATTTAAGGCCGCATATGATAGCGTGCATAGAGGCGAGCTTCACAGAGCCATGTCTAGTATTGGCATCCCTACCAAACTCGTCAGATTCTGTAAGATGACGAAGGGAAATTCTCGCTACTCAATCAAGATCGGTAACGAACTTACCGAGACTTTCAATGTCAAAAAAGGTTTTAGACAAGGCGACGCGCTATCATGTGACCTTTTTAACATCATACTTGAAAAGATCACAATGGACAGAAAAAACTTTGAGGTAATCAAGGACTTCGTCTGCTTTGGATCCGCAGTAACAAATACGGACAACATTAGTACCGAGAATAAACGCAGAATAACTCTTCCTAATCGCTGTTTTTTGTTTTTCGCTCAAAAGGCAATTGAGTAATAGAGCCGTCTCTCGAAAAACCAAGCTGGTTTTATATGATACCTTAATTATCCCAGTCCTGCTTTATGGGGCAGAGGCATGGGTGCTATTAAAAGCTCTTGGTCTTTTCGAGAGAAAAGTTCCGCGTGCGATCTTTGGTCCTGTTTGCGTTGATTGCATCTGGAGGGGAAGATGGCGGCATGTGCTTGGTTAAGCGTCTACGGATACAACGCTTAAGATGGCTAGGCAATGTAGAGCCTATAGACAACATAGCCCCGGCCCGAAGAATCTTCGAACTCGAGCTATTGGGACAACGCAACAGAGTATGCCCACGACTCGAATGGCGCACGCAAGTGGCGAAGGACCTCAATCAACTTGGTATGCGTGACTGGAGGCAGCTGGCAAGAGATCGCGCTGGCTGGAGTCGCTTTTAGATGGAGGCCCAAGATCACTACGGTCTGTTGGGCCACGAAGAAGAAGAAGAAAATACCGAAAAAGTCCGAACTGCTAGAAGGCATTTCTAAAATGTTTCAAAATTCGAATTTCCTCTTTCGCGTATAACAACAAGAAAAGTTCTTACGTAATACTACAGTACGAGTAGGTATATACTTTGCATATATTTTTAATTCTTTTTTTTAACAAATCTATAAAAGAATATATGTATTCATATTTGAATGTACAACACTTAAATCAATGTGACGTGTTGATCCGTAAGTTTTTGTTCTCCTCGTAAAATACATTACCATGGATGCTTAACTGATTGCAGAGAGTTGAAAAACGCCGAATAGCCATATATGCGTTGCCCTCTTTCGGAAATAAAAGAAATTGTATTTATATGAAAAAATATAAACTATATTTAGTACAATCAACAAAAGCATTTTACAGATATACGTATACAGATGTAAACATAAAAGACTTCAAAACTTTATATATTAATTCAATTGTCACTTGAAACTCTGGTATTAAGAAACCAAAAAAAAAACACTAAAAATAAATATTTATTATTTTGTTAAGCAATGACTATTCGTTTAATAAAATTACAAAGCTTGCGGCCCTCTCTTCACATTCGTACTAACCATATATGTATATGTAGGTCATTGCAACGTAATATTAAAGTTAGTAAGGAACACACTATATTGTATATACAATGTATGGCTATATTGCTTAAAAAAATATATTTTTTTATATCCAATTGAGGTAATTTATTCAGCCCGGCAAAGGGAGTATTGTTTAAGAGGAACATGTTTCAAGGCATTGTAAACAAAAGAGATGACAAGCAGCTATGTACGTACAGTAACTCACATATTTGATCAAATATTGATTAGTGAGGCGTTTTTTCCTCTGCATTGAGCAGTAGTCTTAAGGACTATGCACCGTATTGGAGAAAACGTTCTCACAGTTAGTGTTGTGCATTCAAAGCGATTAGACAGCAACTTTTTTATAAGTGCATTAGTGAAAATTCTTAAGTCGATTTGCTCAGTTTTGTGAGTTCGACATTCTAATTTTAAGAATCGTAGTACGATTTTTTCAATTTTAGTTTGAAAATGATTGCTTTTTTATATATTAAGTTTTTTGACGTGACAACGTCTATTAAATCGGTTAGCGCTGAAATATGGGATGCCGAAACGCAAAAAACCCAGAAAAATGTAGACTAACCGTGTGAGTAGGCGTGGCCTAGCGAATGTGTAGTAGTGAGGTCGCGCGAAAATGATCAACATATCAGATAAAAAAAAATTCGGCGTCGTTTAGTGGAATTAAATCAAATAAAATCATATCATAGACCTATTGTTGATAGAATATTAGAAATAAAGAACACTTAAACGTTTGATTATAAAATTGTCTTATTCAATTAAATACATGTATAATACTGTAATATGAAAATAAAACATTGAAATCAATAAAAAAATTATATGTAATTGTTGAATATATAATATTTATACCTCATTCAAAAAATCGTATAATAGACGTTGTCACGAAATAATGGATTTGGCTAGTAACAGCCAATCTAATAACAGTTTTTTTTTTACAATTCAACTGTAGTTAGCATAGTGTATGAAGCCGATTTGCAAGAGTGTGTTGGCAAAAATCAAAGAATTGTTGTTGCAAGGGCAGTCCCATCGCGAAATCTTAGAAAAAGAGAGAGTTTAAGGAGAAACTGTGCAGAGTCCTTAGAAAAGTTGGCTTAAAAGGGCAAGCGAAAGTAAAGAAGCCATTGCTAACAGCGCGTCGCCGCAATTACGCAAACAAGTATGTATGTACAAAGCATTCACCGAAGAAGAGTGGAAAAAAAAATAAGAGCTCGTGAGCTCTACGAGCTTAAAAGAAGGGAGGAACATAAGCTTCTCAAGAGAAAAAAAAACGGCCAAGTGCGAGTCGGACTCGCGCACGAAGGGTTCCGTACCATCTGTATATATAAATATGAAAGAGACGCTGTATGTTACCTCATCCGTCATCACATTAAATCACATTTTTTGTATGATGACAGATGTTGGTTGCAGGCAGGTTATCGGCATATTACTTTGATAATCAAAAACCTTCATGATGAGATAGTTGATCATCAGAGTGTCCACTGAATTCAAATCAATTATCCTACTTGACAGCAACGATGTTAAAAGGTGAATAACAATAATGGGAAATATGGGAAAAAGGTTTGCAGCTAGGATTAATTCATCAAAGACACAAAAGATATTGTCGACTAACCTTAGTTCAGTATGTGACCAAGGGGATTTTTTGGATGAAAATCATGTCTGTTGTATGGGAGCCCCCCTTAAATATTCATTTTGTTCTGTTTTTAGTATTTGTCGTGGTAGCGGCAACAGAAATACATCATCTGTGAAAATGTCTAACTATCACGGTTCATGAGATACAGCCTGGTGACAGACGGACGGACGGACAGCGAAGTCTTAGTAATAGGGTTCCGTTTTACCTTTGGGTACGGAACCCTAAGAAGACAGTTACAGTACACTACTCGATCACCTGATACCAAAACGAGTACACTGATTGGTTTCATGTACGCAAGTGGGTGGTTGCTTTGAACAAAACATGTACCGTAAAAATACTCTGAGTACACTGAGTATATTGAGTGCACCCATTTCAAATGAGTACATTCATTTGTATTAGTGCACCCATTTGAATGAATGCAATGAGTTATTGGTTTCTAGCTTTCATGAAGTGAAGACAACAAAAATTGCCGATCTGGAAATTCTGAACCAATTTATATGACTTGATATGATGTTAATTTTTGTTCCGGAATAATTGTTAATACTTGTACTCTCAAATATTGAATTTTTGACAATGATTCAACAAACGATTCGGATATATCCATGGCAAGTAATATCATCTTGCTGAACAGTTCAGCAATTAAAGACAACATTTTACGCGGCGATCTCAAAATTATCAATAAAAGAGGTAGAAGCAAAGTGTGGGATATGTTCGGGGATATACATAATGAAAATGGTGATAAAATTCCAAATTTAGTGGCCTGCAGGAAGTGTTATAGTGTCTTTAAGTATAATATCAAAAGTACCTCGAATTTAGTCAAACATAAATGTTATGTACTACAAAAAGGGAAAACTGATAACACCACACAAAAAATTGAAGTGGAAATTGAGGACAAGAAAAAAATGTGGACGCGTTATAACTCAGTGGGCTATTGGAAATTGTCGACCTTTTAGAATTGTGGAGGATTCAGGCTTGAGGCTTTTTGCACACTTTTTAGTATCAATAGGCGCAAAATATGGATATTGATACGCTGTTACCACATCCCACGACTATTTCAAGAAACGTCCAAAATTTAAATAATAAGTATTTCAAAATAATAAAAGATGAATTGAAGTCAATAAAAAATATTGGCTATGGACTAACATCAGACATTTTGACAGACAATTATTTAAGGACTTTATACATTTCGTTGACAGTTCATTATATAAAAGAAGAAAAATTAATTACCAGACTTCTAGGGCTAAAATCCATGAAGGGCGAATCTTGCACAGGTGACGTATACGTAACTTTTTTTTATTTTTTTTTTTAAGAAAATTTTCAAATCACTCGTTTTTGTGCTAACGAACATTTTCGTTAAATTTTCAGGTCAAAATATTAAGTCAAAAGCGCCGTTCACACCATACGATTTGTCTATACGATTTGCTTGATGACTCGTGTCTGTACTGCCAATCGTCAATGTGAACGCTCCATACTGCAAGTCGATACGATTTTCGACTTTTTGCCTTGCTTTTGTGGGTGCCCGTGTATGTGTAAAAGTCAGAAATTATACTTCCATACGTTTTTCACTTTTTTTGTGATTTCGAAGGGTGAACATCAGCGGACAAAGGCGATATGACGACGAATTTAGTGACAAGTTATGGCATTTCCAAGCTTGTAGATGTAATAATAGACTATTGTTGGCGGGATTGGTGTCTACTTCCGAGCTTCGGATATATGTATGTAGCTTGCTTAAATTGGTAGTGGTCAGCAAAACTCTAAATCTTGTGGTTATAATTCCAAAAAATATTTTCTACTACACGCCATCACGATACTTCCACTTGGGAGCTGCCGGGACCGACGCCAGGCACCGAGATACCGACCGCCAGTTGTGGGGACTCCTGTTTCTCGTGGTACCAGATTAAAGCTACCGGTGGAGCTTCGCGATCGCAAGGTCACTTTCAGATGAGTTCCGCAAAGCTCGAGGTCTAGCACCTCACCCTAGAAAAACTCCCAACTTTGGAGCAAGGCAGTACTCCAGCGCCTCGCCTCTTACAACAGGCATGCCTTTCTTTCCCCCCATTTTGTAACAACTCGGATGTATATTTAAAAAAAAAAACAGGGGTAACGATATTCACGACACAAATTCTCTCTCACAAATGAAATCTATCAAACTTGCAGTATAGTGTGACCGCTACGTACTTTTGATTGTCAAAAAAATCGTATAGACAAATCGTATGGTGTGAACGGCGCTAAAGGTCAGTGATGTTTTGAGCGAATTCGAATTTGTACTGAATGAGAAGGCCATTATAGTGACGGACAGGGGGGCAAATATGGTTGCTGCCTTTCGTTCATTCAACCAGGTTTTCTGCATAAACCACCTTATACATAACACTTTAGAAAAAGCAATGTAAGAAATGTATGAAATAGCTGAATCATGTATTATGTGCACCAAACTCGTTAAATTCTTCAAGAAATCCGGCATTAACTCTAATTTAAAAACCTCTTAAAAAAGTTACTCTTGCACACGGTGGAACACATTTTTTTATTTATTAGAATCTATAGAAAAAATTGGGCAGAAATTACTTGTATGCAATGCAATGCAAAGAATGAAATACAGAGAATAAACAGTATTAATTTAAATTGTGTAAGTGCTATGATCACAATTTTAAGACCCTTTGAAGAAACATCAAAAAAATTAGAAGGTGAACCGTTCATTTAACAATAGTACATGTTCATCGGTTAAAAAAGATATGTGTCATTAATTTGGAAGACTTCTTTGATGGCGTTACAGCCCATGAAGGACCAGAGCCAAGCTTCTCTCAATCACCCATGTTGTGTGTGATTTATTTTTTCACGTAGGTGAAAGGGACCTACAGTTTAATGTCGATTCCGAACGACGTGAGTCGAGAAGCCTTATCACGGCAAGTATACTACGGGGGGTTTTGCCAGTACCCCGCCGAAATAAACATTCGATGGCGTCGGTGTTACACACTAACCACTGCGCCACGGCGTCCTTGGAAGACTTAGATGTCATTAAAAATTTCAAAGCAAAATTAAATTCTTTTTTGGATTCAATAGTGTTACAAAATTTAACAATAATTCATAAAATAGCCCTTTTTTGTTTCCTCCCGCAAATAAATTAATTAAATTTAACGAAGTTGAACGAAAATCTATTAAAGACGAGTGTAAAGACATTATGCAAAGTTATGCCAATGAAATACCAGAACACGAAGTTCAAGAACGACTTTTAAATGAAGAGTTGCGTAGTTTTTCATCACATGATAAAAATTTTTTTGAAGATTTTATTCAACCTCTGGAAGTGGTCAATTCTACTGATAAAGTGAATAACGAACTATGCGCATATGAAAATACAAATGTAGTTTTCCATGAAGGTTTTAATGTTTTGCAGTGGTGGCACTTGCATCAAGCAGAATTTCCACTTCTGTTTAAGGTTAGCAGCAAAATTTTATCTATTCCAGCAAGTAATGCAGCTTCAGAACGAATATTTTCCTCACCCAGGCAACTCATTTCTGATAAACGTAGCTTGATCGGTTCTGACCCAGTTCTAGTAAACCAAATTATGTTTTTGAATTCAAATGTCGACAAAACTGAGATTAATAAGGAATTAGAAGAAAATCGAAATATTAAAAAAAAAAAAAATAATATCTATTATGTATGTAATACATTATGTATTAACATGATATGAAACTTTGCGTTTAGTTTTATTTGAAAGAATAGCACACTTTTCCATTGCCACCATCCTATAAAATTACCATATAAAAGGTCCGCCATATAACGGTTTTTTTTTTTTTTTTTTTCAAGTAGTGCTTATTTCGTGAATGGTAACACTTAGCTCATGTCTGATTTAACAGATTATTAGTTTTATCCTTCCGCTGAACGAATCCGCTTGAACAACGCTGGGAAATATTGCGACATTACTTTGAAAATCATGGTAATGCTGCAGAATGTGTGCAAAAATTGCGTACGGATTTTGGAAGAAGAGAAGCACCGTCAGCCCCGTATGTTCGTTATCTTGTGAAAAAAGTGAAAGAAACTGGCATCCTTATCGATAAACCAAAGCGTGAAAAGCCAAAAACAGTGCGTACATCCGAGAATATTGCTGCTGCGGCAGAAAGTGTGCGTGAAGCGCCATCAACATCAATTCACCGTCGTTCTCAACAATTGAACATTTCGGAGACATCATTGAGACGAATTTTGCATAAAGACCTTGGTATGACGCCATACAAAGTCCAACTGGTTCAAGAGTTGAAGCCAACTGACCATCCAATGCGTTTTCGCTTCGCTAAGTGGGCCTGCGATCGACTTACAGAAGATGCCGATTTTGCCAAAAAAAATCATATTTTCAGATGAAGCTCATTTGGATCTTGGCGGGTATGTAAACAAGCAAAATTGTCGCATTTGGGGCACAGAAAACCCGCACGCATACATTGAAAAGCCGGTGCACCCAAAACGAACCACTGTTGGTGCGGATTTTGGTCCAGAGTTATAATTGGGCCATTTTTCTTCGAAAATGATCAAGAAGTGGCCGTTACAGTCAATGGCGATCGTTATCGGGCCATGTTGAACGAATTTTTGTTCACAAAAATTGAAAAGGAGGATATTGGTAACATTTGGTTTCAACAGGACGGCGTTACGTGCCACACAGCCGAAGCTACACTCGATGTTTTGCGCCCTGTTTTTGAAGATCGCATTATCAGCCGCAGAGCTGATGTCGTTTGGCCACCTCGGAGCTGCGATTTGACACCGTTGGACTATTATTTGTGGGGTGCCGTCAAAGATAAGTGTTACGCCGACAAGCCAGAGACAATTGACGCTTTAAAGGACAATATTCGTGAAGCCATTGGTGAAATACAGCTGCACACAATCGATAATGTGCTTAAAAATTGGACCGATCGTGTAGGCTACTGCATGGCCAGCCGAGGCAGCCATTTGAATGAAATTATTTTCCATTATTAACCGGAAGGATTGTACTTTCAAATAAAAAAAGAAATTTGAAAAAATATTCAGCAGTTTTTTTTCTATAGCATTTTCAAAAAAAAAAGTCATTTGGCGAACCCTTTATCGTTTCCCCAACAAGTACAGGGTGGATTCATTAAAAATGAGTGGACTCAATGTATTCGGTGTACTCAGTGTAGTGTACCCATTCTATGTGAGTACACTGAACTAAATGTTTTGTTGCCATTGGGTGCCATATGGTTATTCATTCATTTGCTTTTTCAAGATGTGAGTTCAGTGAATAGAATACCCGAGAAGTATTGGATATCTTGGAACTGCTTTCAAGACATTCATTGCAGATGTTTAACGCATAAGAACAAATAGACCCTTATGCCCATAAGAAGTGTTGGAACATTTTTTTAATGTCTGGTTGGGATGAAGAAGACGAGTTACCATTATCCACACTACAAACAAATATCTTGAGGGAAAAAGAATTGATGTCCTCCGTTTCCAATTTGCTTAATGAAGTTGTTGCCGGCATTAGCACCTCGATTAAAGAAGTCAATGACTTTGAGGCCTCTGCAAATTGTGAGGATACGGCTGAAATTGAGAGCGCAGATGAAAGTGATGGAGAATCTGTCCCCTACGCTAACTTTTGTATACATATGTATGATTTCTGCAGAAGCTGTCAGGACGAGGAGGAGGTTGAATCCATTTACCACCTTCTCTGCGCCTGTCCAGCTCTCTGCAATTTCAGGAAACGTTACCTAGGCTCTTACTTCCTTAACGATCTGACAGATGTTCAGAAAGTAGGGATACTTGATCTTCTTAACTTCTTAAGAAGCACAAAATGGTTCCACGAATAGGGGGGTAAAACCCCCTCGTAGCTGCACAACGGGCCTCCCTGGCCTATGTGCATTCTTCTCAACTCTGGGAAGACTACGGCCCTACCTACCTATGTATGTTTTAACCTTTCGTTTCCTGATTAATAAAAGATGTGTTCACCAATAACGATTTGTGTTCTTTTCAAAAATGTGTTTCTTTTTATCACATTGCCATTTTCTCTATAGAATTATGGCCACTTTAATAATTATCATTTCTTATTTAAGAAAATGTGACCCAGTAAGTGGCTGTGACCCGGGGGTGGCTGTGGTGCAGTGGTTAACATCATCGACCGTCGAGCGGAAGGTCTATAGTTCAAATTCGTTTCATAGCCAAGAAAAAGCAATTCCTATACGGAAAAGTATGCAACGCAATTGTGAATGGAAAGCGACCAAACGTACTGCTGCAAGCATAACACTCACAGTGTATGGTCAATTGAAATTCATCCTCTGCGTATGCAATATTAACACCAAAAATGCATGAACGAATTACTGTGAATTATAACCAACGCGAAATTTGTTAGGCTCTCGTCCTATCAAGGACAAACCACCCCTGAGAGTAGTGAACGAACATCTACGACCCAAAAAAACACTGCACTCCGTTCAGGTTGTGTGTCAGAAACATCAACCTGCGCGAAACTCTCCCTCTCCCTGTTACGTTCGCTCGCACAACGGTCAAAAACGTTATAAGGCATTAGCCTTGAGTGCGGGTGTAACTATAAAAAAAAAAACAACCTCGACGGTTATTGCAACTGCCTTCATTTCTATTAGTTGCGTAAATCGAGTTTGTACTGTATATCTATATTTTAAGAAAAAATTAAAAAATGTTTTAGTTTTTGTTACGATTTTTAGGGTTCCGTGCGCCCGAAAAAAAACGGAACCCTTATAGGATCACTCGTGTGTCCGTCTGTCCGTCGCTCACAGTCAATTATCTCCGAATCTACTGGACCGATTAAGTTGAAATTTGGTACACATATCAATTTCTGTGACCCAAAGGCAGAGGTGTGACGTCAATAGATGAAATCGGTATATATGAGGTCATTTTTGGGGGGAAGGTGGAAAATGATCACCCCTTATCACCGAAACTACCTAACCCAAAATTTTGAAAAAAAGAAGTACAGAAATTAGTTGTCTACTTATAGATTACAGGAAAACCTATAAGGAGTCCATGATATTAGATTAACATGGTATATCACTCAATATTGTGCGTACCAACTTACATTTGCGGGTGGAATGTGTGGGAGAACATATTTTTCAACTCCAATGTTAAGTTAAAAACGCTCATTCTGCCAGTCTTGCTGTACGGAGCCGAAAGCTGGACGATAAGCAGGACAGCGGAGCTGATTTTGGGTTCTTTCGAAAGAAAAATTCTGCGCCGGATATTTGGTCCTGTCTGTGAGGAAGGTGAATGGAGAAGAAGACACAACCGCGAACTCTACGAGCTGTACCAAGATGTGGATGCAGTCCGGAAGGCAAGGATCCGTCGACTACATTGGCTCGGCCACATCGAGCGCATGGACATCAACGCTCCAGCTAAGAGGGTCTTCGACTCCGAGCCTCCTGGTTCGAGAAGAAGAGAAAGACCGAACCTCCGGTATAAAGACCAAGTAATCGCGGATGTAAGACATCTTGGTCTTGACAACTGGAAGCAGCGTGCCCGGGACCGTCAAGGATGGAAGGCAGCTATAGCTCAGGCTCAGATCCTCCATGGATAGCTGGCCTTATAAGTAAGTAAGTAAGTGTATGTGTATGTATGTTGGCGTTACAGTCCAATGAGGACCTGAGCCGAGTAAGTAATGTTAAGTTTTGTTGAAACGGTTTGTAGATGAATACTTAATGAAAAAAATAAGCCCACAATGAGCATTCTACGGCCAATATTTTAGGAGATATTCATTTTTCAATTTAATTCCGCCCGCTGTATAAAAAATAAAAATAAAAATTCTTAGTAAGGCGTAGGCCTTTACTACGGCATTGTGAGTCATGCTTGTGAGACGTTCACGTTGGTCTACTTGAGAACGATTTGTGCGCTAGTGTCTTGTTATAGATAATGGCACGGAACCCTTTGTGCGCGAGTCCGACTCGCACTTGGCCGGTTTTTTTTGAAATAGTTGCCGCACCCTGTAGATATATGTTCTTTATATTTGCATTATGTTACTCCATTAACCATAATAAAAGCTTCAATTAATAATTTAGCCAAATTCAGTAGTTCTATATGTTTGTCCCCTAAATTAGCCATATCGAATACTGTGCGGCGTAAAATCTGCCTTTGTAGTAAGAATTTTTTGACTTTCCTTTAATACCTAATACAAGAATAAATTAATCTGAGCTACATATGTGCATATAAGGTTTTCTTACATTTTTACATATAAACTCAATTAAATTACGTTACAGAGTTATCTTTTACATAATCAACTTTGTCAGTACTTTTGCAAAAACAAAAGATTGGAGATCAAAAACTCAAACAGTGATTTTGTGTTAATAAAGTAAAAAAAAAAAAAAAAGGAACCCACACTATAGCTTTACAAATACATCTCATGGCGGGTTACTTTTTAAAACTCCTCTTTTCAATACAAAAAAAATCAATTAGTGGGGGCGCAGTTTATTGCATGAAGCCGACGAAGTAATCTTACCTCCGCCGGGAGTTTCCGACAAATACGAGCCGTTTAGATTGATGGCAAGATTCATAGTTGAATCGTTTCTTGGTCGGTTATTCAAAAAGTCTCTTATGTGTTGTACAATAAGGTCAATGGCAACTGAAACGAAATCAATCGAATAATATTTAATTCATTGTTAATAAAGTTCCCACGAAAAGGAGAGGGTGTTTATTAAAAGATCATTGGTTTAGCATACAACTAATACAACTCGTGTTAGAATTAAAAAAGAAAAAAACAAAAGAATGTTATCATTGATGAGCATATTTGTTTACCTGCATTGTGATCCATTGAACTAGAAAGAAATCTAAAAGGGATTAAGAACGAACCGCTTATAGACAGAAAAAAAAAAAAAACAAAACGCAAAAGAGACTCGACAGATATTAGTTAAGCGTTTGCTGAATTTCGCTCTAGTTTACACCCAAAATTAAATCGATATTGTGGCAGTTATTAAACCGCCAAACATAAAACAAACTAATCTCATATAATAGTCGTTTTTATTTGTGCTTATACATAGAACCAAAGTTGATTGCGTACAACGACGCTTCAGTGTATAGAATATAAAAGAAAGGTATATTGTAGTACCATGCATATTGAAAATTTGTTATAAAATAATGGAAGTAAACAACAACTTTACTTAGTAGTACACGATTTAAGAGTTCAAACGTAATTAAATGACTGATGGGAATACGAAACGTATTATACCTGAATACGGACATTTTTGTTGCACCAATTTGGTTGTAAGAGATCGATCTAAAACTATTAGTTTGAGTCAACGGCTTAAAGAACTTAAAATATGATTCAATTACGAAACCAAGGTAAGTACATATATGTAGATTTGAAAGAACCTTTATTCTTTCTATACTTTCTACTTATTAACTTATATTCATTCTTATGTGTATGCTATATTGACTTTGCATAGAGTTTCTCGCATGATTGTTATTCTCCATGTTTCATGACAAAATGCGTTGTTGATGCTGAGTTATTTGAGGTTCCGCCCGGTCTAAGTATTTCTCCGATATGATGAACAATAAGATCAATAGCAACTGTAAAGAATAATAAAGAAGCAAAGAAAACTGCTGGAGCTTTTTTGTTTTTTTCTTCTACTCCACTTTATTGTTTTTGTTTCAGTTGGGTTTTTAATTTAGGAGTCAATTAGTCAAGAATGAAATAATGAAATGTACACAAATCTAATTAAAACTTTAAATGCTGTTAATTAAACAATTACGTTAAAAAGGAAAACGAATCAAAAATGAAACAATCAAACTACTTGCATATCAAAACGAATATTTCTTTTGATATTTTGCATTTAACTTACCCGTATTGTCGGCTCCTCGCGGAATTATAACATCCGCGAACTTTTTCGTCTACAAATTGAACGCTTAGGCATACATTTTTACATTTTTCTATTCAATTCATCTTACCGGCGAGCAGAATTCTTCAAAGGCTGGTTTCACAAACGTCATATACTGATTAAGGACCTGATCCAAATCACGCCCGCGCTCATTTATATCACGGGGAACTGCAATTTATTGTACAAATGTAACGTTCACTTTTCTATATACTCGTAGAGACTACTATCTTTATAGGATTTTACCTCTTCTGGCTAAGCGCGTATCCGAATCGGTGTCGACAAAAAGCTTCATATGGAACAAATCTCTTATTTTAGGAAAATAGAATACAAGTATTCCTTCGAATAGGACCACGTCAGCTGGATAAATTGTTTGTGTATTCTCAAAGTCCCTATAAACCATACAGTAGTTGTTTTTAATTTGCCTGTTGATACTCAAATTTCACCTACAAGGAATTCGATTTATAATCATATGTGGGGATGTTCACTTTGTGTCCTTTTAGTATAGCTTGAAGTGTGTCGTACATGAGATTCTCGTTGAACGCATCTGGATGGTCAAAATTAAACAGACCCTTTTGAGCTTTTTTCTTCTCGGCGGTCGTCAATTCACGATAAAAACAATCCTGACTTATGGTCACAACCTACAATCCAATCATTAGTAGCTACTGTGACGTTTTGTAAACAATTCTGAAAACGACATGGTTATTACCTGACGCTGTGTGTGGTCCATATCAGCCTGGCCTAGTTGCTCCATAATTTTCTTGCATACTGTCGACTGTATTCATACATATTCTTGCAATGTATACTATATAAAATCGAGGTTGTGTTACTCACCTTGCCACTCGCAGTTCCACCGGCTACGCCAATCAAGAACGGTGTTTTCACCTCATCACCATGACCTTCGCCGTTTACTACTCGTTGACTATTTTCGTTAGCCATAACTCTAATTCTCTAGTTTCGTAAGAACTGCAACTTTGACTTCGTAGAAGCGCAATTTTTACCAATGCCAAGGAAGGGTGACAGCTGATTCGCCGTCAATGTCGATCAGCTGATTACGCTGTCAAACCAAAGTGACAGCGAAAAAAAAACAAAAAAAAAAAACTTATTTGAACATATAGGATAGTTTAGCAAATATCCAGTGCTTAATTTTTCCCGTGTCGGCCAGATTAATTGGTGGGTAATTACTTCGATTTTGTTAGGTTTCCTGAATAAATAAAACAAACCATTTTAAATGTTATATATAAGAGGCAAACAGCTTTTGACGTTTAATTTTTTTGAAGTTGACATTCAGTCCCAAAAGTACTAGATTATTATATGAGCATTAAGGTGGAATGATATTTCAAACATATTGGAAATATTTTTTTCAGATTTGTTTTATCGTTTGTAAGTCATACATACATATAAGCTATACATATATACTAGGTGGACACATGGGGCTGGGTATCCGCTCCTATGCCAAAAACTGAGGCGAAGCTGCGAAACCTCACAACCTTTAACGCTGGTCCCACCCTGGTTTTTTGACTTATGCCAGCTTTTGCTAAGCATTAATGCTCTCTAGACACGCCGTTTTCTACCTGAACTTTTGATGCACGTGTCGGGTTCTGCGTAAAAAAAGCAGGACAAGTTGTCGATGACATTCTACTTTTTGTGCGTCTTATTTTTGTATCTTTGTCTAATCACGGAAAGGAGGCAAAGTTACTGCGATGATTACGAGATTATTGTGAAGTCAAGCGCGATAGTCGGCCCATCTCTTCTTTACGTTTATGGATTTTTGTGTTGTTGTTAACGCACTTGAGAATTCGATCGGCAAGCCGTCTAAGGTCTTGACTCTTGAAAAAGCGACGTACGTTAACCCAGGCGAATATTCCTAGCGACCAATGTCAACGACGGCTTTGGTTAGCGTGATGCATTGACTTCGATGCATTGTGGTGGCATATGCGAGCAAGAATGGGATTTGCCTGCGTGTGCACGACAGACCATTGTGTAAAAACGACGCAACTTCCGGTACGATGGGAAAGCAGCCATTCGCGCAGGTTGGCCCTGTATATGTCGGGAAATTTACCAGAACGCACAATGGCAGATGTCGTCGTCGCTAGGTTCGTGAACTAGGTCCACCACTTCCCCCACCGTACCGTTACATAAGCCCTTGTCGGTCCACAAATTCGATCGAAGCACGACGACAGAGCCTTTAACGAGCCGTGGTTCAGCAGGAAACGATGCTGCATCGTCGCCTGCTGTGCGTCCCACGGCGTTGTTGTGTTTGGCTCGGATCAATGCCACTGGTTGTTGCGAAGCCGCCAGACGCTCGTAATTAAACGATCCGAACTCCGCGTTGTTGGCCATTATGCGAACGGCATATTCAAAGCCCGGAATATTGAAGGCTTGGGTCACACGTTACTGGAATAAGCTGAAGTCTTCATTTGTAGATTCGCCGCGAGAGAGTCGCTCTAGGGTATTGCGAAACCCTTGTTGCTCGTCTCCGGTCTGACGCATGATTTCGCGGAGTGTGAAACAAGTGTCTATCTGGGTGTAGACGAACTTGGCGGCAAGAGCTTCTAAGTTGTCGGGATGCGCGTTGGCATAGAGAGCTGTGTCCATCACGGGGTCGAGCTGAGAGAAGTCACCGCAGAATTATACAATGAGGCCACCGAACGTTTCCTACGCTTCCTTTCCTAAAATAGTGGCGTAAACTTGGCCCTCAAAACTTGATTGAACCTGCGCGCTAGAAATTTCAATGATTTTGGACATTTTCGTTAGTTTTTTGGACATGGTGTGAATATGCTTAGGTTATAAGACATAAGACCATTTCGATGAAGTGAACACGCCATAGATGCATGTGTATGCAAAGTTTCGGGACGATCGGACATCAGGTTCGGGAGTTATGCGTGAACATCCGCTTTTTCATTTGAGCCGAGGAGAGAGAGGCTTCGCTTACGCTCCGCCTCAATAATAAGAAACAATAAAACAAAGGGGTGAGTACTAACAAGGAGCATGAGGTACTGCGACATTTATAAATTTATTGTGTCTACTAGCCGATTAGGCGAGGAGCTTTACCACTCCCTTAATGAAGTAGAGAACGTCTCTCGTAGGTGATGAGATGATCTCCTCAGGAGTCATAATTTCACTGTGAAGGATACGCTTCTTAAGATGGCAAAGGGCAGCACACTCAGCTCATCCATTCCATACTAGGAGTCATTCCTAGGGCCTTCGAATTCCTCCTTGTTTGAGCCATCAGTGTACTAACTAGGACCTTTGACGTTGAGCAAGAGATCATTGGTTTCCCAAGCTGTACGGTTTGGGATAAATATCTCAAATCTCTTGTCAAATGTGAAGGTGTTTGGTAATGCCTCCGAGACCGTGGTAATCATGTCCAGCTCAGAAAGATGTTGTAGGATGGACATGTTACCCATAGGTGTACATGGCAAGCCTGTTCCCGAGCGAAGAATTCTGATTGCACTACGTTATGCAACCTTTTTGATAAAAAGATGCAGAGGACTAAGTCCAATAAGTGTTTCTTGAGCTGCCGTAGGACAGATTGGCATAGTGCATGTAATGCCGAGATACGCTAGTCTCTGAAGGTGTTGAACTTTAACGTTTTTTGCTCAACTTTTGTCCACCATACCGCGGGCGCATAGGTGATGACAGGTCTTTGTATCGCGGTATATAGCCAGTGGATTACCTTATGTTTCAATACCCAGGTTTTACCGTAATGCGCCGACAGGCCCACAAAGCCTTAGTCGCCTTTGTAAGTTTATTTTTAATATTGGAGTTCCAGTTAAGTCTGCGATCAATGTCAATACCGAGATACTTAACTTCTTCTGAAAATCCTATTTTAGAAAGACGGAGCAGCCTTCTCCTCTTTGTAAACGGGACTAAGGTTGTCTTATTTGGGTTAATCGATAGACCCTCTCTGCTACACCAGTCAGAGATGAACTGATGCCTATGTCACAATGCTACTACACGGCGCGGCGACAGCGCAACTACAAACGCCGTAGCTGTCAAATCCATATTCATTCAATGGAATTATATGGAGTAAGTCACATAGCCGGAGGGCATGGGCTCGGACATACAGGGTAAAGTTGTTGATTGCTCTCAACCTGGCGAGATGCCAGCAACGATCCCTGTTTAAATGCCCGGGTCAAGTTGACATACGGCCTCCTCGCGGCGCCCTCTGGATAGCCTCTTCAACAACCGTTGGGAGGTGAACAAACGTATGCAGCGAAGAAAACCCCGACCAGAATGGCGGCGGGCTAACAATCCGCCCACGTAAAAAAACCCAAAGTTATGAATGAGCAAGATGCCTCGGATATACGGACGGATACTCGACGACGACAACGCACGAAAAAGGAACACGATTTGCGAGTATGCTCCTGGAATGTCAGAACCCTGTACACTCCCGGAGCTGCTCATAAACTAGAAGGAATCCTCACGCAGTACAAGGCGGATATTACTGCGGTCCAGGAAATACGCTGGATAGGAAACGGTATGATTAGGAAGAAAAATTGCGACATTTATTACAGCTGTCACAAAAGGTTGCACTTACTGGGATGCGGATTCGTCGTGGGAAAGCGGTTAAGGTCGAAGGTCATCGACTTTAAACCTATAAGTGATCGCCTGGCTGTGATCCGCATCAAAGGCAGATTTTATAACATCAGCCTTATATGTGCACACGCCCCTACCGACGAGGCTGAAGACCCTATCAAGGAGGACTTCTATGACCTCCTGGACAATGCCTACGGAGCTTGTCCGGAGTACGATGTAAAAATCGTGCTCGGGGACTTCAACGCCAAAATCGGAAAGGAAAACACCCTTGGCGGAGTGATCGGAAAGCACAGCCTCCACGATACAACAACAGATAACGGCTTCCGACTCGCTGACTTTGCGACAGCTCGTAATGCGGTGATAAGTAGCACAAGATTCCCTCGCAAGCGAATCCACACAGCAACCTGGCGATCTCCGGACGGTCGAACCGCCAACCAAATCGACCATGTGCTCATTGACGCAAGGCACGCGTCAAACATCCTGGATGTGCGAACATTCAGAGGGGCAAATGTCGACTCTGACCACTTCCTCGTAGCAGCAAGATTCAGAGCTCGACTGTCCAATGTCAGAAAGCTGCACCAGCCCATCAGGAGGAGGTTCGACATTGGGCGCCTGAGCACACCGGAGGTTGCCAGAGTCTACAGGGAGCAGCTGAGCGAAAGACTCTACGGTATGCCTACGTCGAACACAAATGCCAATAATATGTGGCTGCATTGCCGCTCAGCCATTCAGGAAGTAGCCGAAACCACCTTAGGATACCTACCACCCCCGACAAGAAACCCGTGGTATGATGGCGAGTGTGAGCAGAAAAAGGCAGCAACCGACGAGGCGTACCAAAAGGCGCTGCAGAGGAAAACCAGGGCAGCGCGAGAAGAGTACCGAGCCAGAAAAAGGGAGGAGAAGAAACTACTGCGACAAAAGAAAAGAATCTTCGCAGCCTCCCAGCTCAAGGATATCGAGGAGTCTAGGGATAGACATAAAATACGAGCCTTTTACAAGAAAGCCAAAGGCCTTGCAGGAGGCTTCAAAAAGGGCACCCTGGCTCTTCGAAACTGCGAGGGTAATCTTGTCACCGACCCGCAGGGAATAGTGGATGTATTTAAGCAGCACTTCCAGCAGCTGCTTAACGAGCATGACCAAGAGAGAGTGGTAGGGACTGAGGAAATCCCAACTCCAGCCGCTGAAGTAGTCCTCCCACCCAGCATAGAAGAAGTCGGCACAGCTATTCAGAAGCTGAAGAACAACAAGGCCGCAGGCTCAGATGGCTTGCCATCAGAGCTCTTCAAGGCTGGCGGCGATGTTCTGGTAGGGAGCATGCACCAGATCATCTGCAGAATTTGGGAAGATGAGAGCATGCCCGACGACTGGAATACCAGCTCTATATGCCCCATCCACAAAAAAGGCGATCCTACCTCTTGTAAGAACTATAGAGGTATATCCCTGCTCAATGTCGCATACAAGATCCTGTCCAGCGTATTGTGTGAACGTCTGAAACCATTTTGCACCGCACTAATCGGCAGCTACCAGTGCGGCTTCCGGCCCGGCAAATCAACTATAGACCAAATTTTCACACTTCGACAAATCCTGGAAAAGACCAACGAGTTTCAAATCGATACACACCATCTTTTCATCGATTTCAAAGCCGCATACGACAGCATTCATCGTGAAGCACTGTTTGGGGCGATGGCCGAATTCGGGATCCCGGTAAAACTGATCCAGTTGTGTCGCGCCACGCTAAAAAACACGCGATGCACCGTGCAACTCGGTTCTAGGACCTCGGAACCATTCGAAACATGCACCGGATTTCGGCAAGGAGATGCGCTGTCATGTGACTTCTTCAACCTGGTGCTGGAGCAGATAGTGCGACGGGCAGGCGTCAACAGGGAAGGCACTATCTTTTACAAGTCCATCCAGCTGCTAGGATACGCGGATGATATCGACATCATCGCGTGTTCTCGCCGTGGCATTGTGGAAGCATTCACGGCGATTGAAGAACAGGCGAAACGAATTGGCCTTAAGATCAATGAGGACAAAACGAAATACATGCTGTCAAGCAAAAACCAATCCGTCGCTCACCACCTGGGACAAAATATAACAATTGACAGCTACAATTTCGAGGTAGTTAAGGAGTTTGTCTACCTCGGGGCAAACGTAAATTCCACAAATGACACCACAGTGGAAATCCGGCGTAGAATCGCCCTTGGCAACCGCTGCTACTTCGGCTTGTCCAAACAACTGGGGTCAAAACTCCTCACTCGAAAGACCAAAGTCATGCTTTACAAAACGCTCATTCTGCCAGTCTTGCTGTACGGAGCCGAAAGCTGGACGATAAGCAGGACAGCGGAGCTGATTTTGGGTTCTTTCGAAAGAAAAATTCTGCGCCGGATATTTGGTCCTGTCTGTGAGGAAGGTGAATGGAGAAGAAGACACAACCGCGAACTCTACGAGCTGTACCAAGATGTGGATGTAGTCCGGAAAGCAAGGACCCGTCGACTACACTGGCTCGGCCACATCGAGCGCATGGACATCAACGCTCCAGCTAAGAGGGTCTTCGACTCCGAGCCTCCTGGTTCGAGAAGAAGAGGAAGACCGAACCTCCGGTATAAAGACCAAATAATCGCGGATGTAAGACATCTTGGTCTTGACAACTGGAAGCAGCGTGCCCGGGACCGTCAAGGATGGAAGGCAGCTATAGCTCAGGCTCAGATCCTCCATGGATCGCAGGCCTGATAAGTAAGTCACATAGCCACGTATGTAGTCGTGTCGCAGCGCTGTAATTTCGAAAATTTGAAAAACTGTCGCAACTACACGGCGTTTTCCTATTTCGAATTCGACATTGGAGGAATACGTTTGATAACTTGGTCTAACCCACCACCATCTTCTGACTTTTGTTTTCGCTTTTAACTTTTTATAGGCTACAGCAATCGCACATGTTAGCAATAATGTTTTTTTCAAATTATTTTGATCCATTTATAACCTAAATTCAGTTTCAATCTTCGAATTTTTTACTGATGCCAACTTCACTCTATAGAATTCACCAACAACTTCACTACAGAAGTACCCTGCTGTCAAAAAAAACGCCGATGAAAGTCGCTCCATTGTGTGTTGACTGAACTACTTTACAACCACAGCAAACGGCAGCGTTTGTAGTTGCGCTGTCGCCGCGCCGTGTAGTAGCATTGTGACACAGGCATGAAGCGCAAGCTGCATGCGGTGTATCCGATGACCTCGTAGACGAGATTGGTTAACTTGCGGAATAGGTCGTCGATAACTATCGACCAGAGAGGGGGTGAAAGGACTTCTCCTTGTGGACACCCCTGTCACCTATACCTCTCCGGATTTTGCCGATATAATACTGTTACTTAGCATCGCCCTAATCTTCTGATTAGACGGGATGGATAGTGCCGTGGTGGTCATGTGCATGTAATTTTAGAGCTATTGCTATAGGCAATCGAAAATAATTCTGTTTTGGGAAAGGTTTAATTCGTCGAAGTGGTATCCAAAATGTCAGTATCCTGGGAGTTAGAAAACGAGTTCTGACACAGTCTCTTATTACATTTAGGTTGTCTACTCTGACAGTCTTGGTTAGTTTTTTGATTGACTCAAACCCTGAACCTGGCTCTAATTGGGAAGATGTAGTGATCTTTCCTTTGACTCATATAGGAGGGTTTTATTCATATAAAGTGTCAAAATTCAATTTGTCTTTAGAACTTTGATTACATCCTCTTTGACATACATACATACATACATCGCAATGATGTATCATCTTGGCGAAATAAAAAAAACGCAGGGTGCAATGGGGTGGATACCGCTGCGTTGGGATGCTTTTTTTTCAAAAAAGCAAAAGCCAAAAACTCGTGCGGAAAACACGTGCTCGCAGCCTCTTCAGGACGCCAACAGGACGCCGACATTCTCGCTTTCGTTAGTACATCACCTGCAATTTTCGGAGGATTTTCAAGGGTTTCTTACCAGTATTCACTAACAATTGAATCACCCATTTTTACGACGGCACTTTTTTTAGTTTCCTATTTCACTGCCACTGTATTTGTCGCCAAATATATACATTATTTGTAAGGCATTTTTTACTACGTTCAGCTCAGAAAGTTCTTGAAGGATGGTCATGTGACTTCTTCCTCTTCTTCTTCTAGCTAACCTGGGCTAACCTTGGTTGAGGTCCTCTTCCACTTGCGTACCGCTACCTTAAATTTGGCCGTCCTCGACCGCATCGTCCCTCAGGGTTGGATTCAAAGACCTTCCGGGTCTAAGCTGCGGTTTCCATGAGCTCTGAATGACCTAGCCATCTCAGGCGTTGGATCCCCAGACGCCATGCTACGTTCATGTCGCTGTACAGCTCGTTCAATATACTATTAAGTCTTCTCCTCCACTCCCCATCTATCCAGTTCGGGCCGAAAACCGTACGCACAATTGTACTCTCAAAACGACCAAGGGCCTCCTCATCTGCTTTCGATAAGGTCCGTGTCTCTGCGCCATAAAGCAGGACCGGGATGATAAGGGTCTTGTATGGTCACCTTTGTTTTCCGAGAGAGGGCCTTCCGAGCCCAAGGACACAGCGGTTCGTCACTGATGTCATTGCTGCATGTCACTGCGGACCCTGGGTAGATGAAGTCCTTGACTACCTTGTAATTGTACCTCCATATATTTTGTCTTGCCCTCATTTGCCGCCAGTCCCAATTTAGCCGCTTCCGCCTCAATGTTCGTAAGGCCTCAATGACATCTCACTGAGGTTGTCCAATTATGTCAATGGCATCGGTATATGCGAGCCCTCGTATTGACCAGTGAGTTTTGCACGATCCTTTCAGGGACGATGTTGAAAAAGTCACACGATAGCGTGTCGCCCTGTCTAAAACCTTATTTGACATAAAAAGTATCGGTCAAGTCGCTTCCGACCCTGATGGAGCAACGAGAGTTCTCTAATATCATCCTGCAGAATCTGACGAATTTGGCAGGGATGTCAAAACTAGACACGGCGTTGTATACCTCGCCTCTATGTATGCTATCGTATGCGGCCTTGAAGTTGACAAATGGATGGTGGGTTTCAATTTGGAACTCGTTGGTTTTTCCAGGAGGAGTGGCCGTGGTGCAGCGGAAGGTCTATAGTTCAAATTCGCCTCATAGCCAAGAAAAAGTACTTTCTATACGGACAAAAAGTCTGCAACGCAGTTGTGAATGGAAAGTGACCGGACGTACTGCTGCAGGCATAACACTCACAGTATATGGTAAACTGAAATTCATCCTTCATCCTCTGCGTATGCAATATTAAAGTGCTCGAGAGAATTACTACGGACTATAACCAAACCCGGAATTTGGTCGGCTCTCGTCCTATCTAGGACAACCACCCCTGAGAATAGTGAACGAACGTCAACAACCCAAACCACTGCACTCTGTTCAGGATGTGTGCCAAACATCATAAGAGTATAACTCTTGAACCTGCGCGAACTATAAAAAAAACCGGCCAAGTGCGAGTCGGACTCTCGCGCACGAAGGGTTCCGTACCATCTGTATATATACAAATCGGTCTCAAGTAGAGCACGCAAGGGCCTACGCCTTACGCCCTATACATCTACAACAAAACTTAACATTGGAGTTGAAAAATATGTTCTCCCACACATTCCACCTGCAAATGTAAGTTGATATGCACAATATTGGGTGATTTACCATGTTAATTTAATATGGGTTTTCCTGTAATCAATAAGTAGGCAACTAATTTGAGTATTTTTTTCAAAATTTTAGGTTAAGTAGTTTCGGTGATAAGGGGTGATCATTTTCTACCTTTCCCCCCCAAAAATGGCCACCCATATACCGATTTCATCTAGAAATTGATATGTGTACCAAATTTCAACTTAATCGGTCCAGCAGATTCGGAGATAATTGACTGTGACCGACGGACAGACGGACACACGAGTGATCCTATAAGGGTTCCGTTTTTTTTCGGACGCACGGAACCCTAAAAAAAAAAAAAATCTGCCGCCGTGTGAATACTTGATCGATATTGAACTACCCGGGCCTGAAACGACATTGATATGGACCAATCAGATTATTAACGAACGGTTTCAGGCATTCACATAGTGCAGCAGAGGAGATTTTATAAACGATTTTCAGGAGACTTATACCTCTGTAATTGGCGCAGACAAAGGGGTCTAATTTCTTGGGGATCGGGCAAATGGTGCTAAGATTCCATTCATCGGGCATGCATTCCTCTGATCATATCTTACAGATGAGCTGGTGCATACTGCCAGGTTATCACCAGCTGCCTTAAAGAGCTCGGCAAGTAGTCCGTCTGCTCCAGCAGCTTTGTTGGACTTAAGCTTAGAAAAAGCATTCCTAACCTCGTCCAGGTCAGGGGGATGGACTTCGGATCATTCTGCCTGACAGCGGGATCTGTTTTATCATCGTTATACAGTCTGCAGAAGTTCCTACGATAGCATCTCGCCATCTTTTCGATCACGAGCTCCTTGTGCTCTCTTTTTTAGGGTTCCGTACCCAAAGGGTAAACCGGAACCATATTACTAAGACTTCGCTGTCCGTCCGTCCGTCCGTTTGTCACCAGGCTGTATCTCATGAACCGTGATAGTTAGACAGTTGAAATTTTCACAGATGATGTATTTCTAATGCCGCCATAACAACAAATACTAAAAACAGAATAAAATAAATATTTTGGGAAGGCTCCCATACAAATTTTGGGAGTGGCTGTGGTTCAGTGGTTAACATCATCGACCGCCGAGCAGAAGGTCTGTAGTTCAAATCCGCTTCGTAGCAAAGAAAATTTAATTCCTATACGGAAAAAGTTGTGACGCAGTTGTGAATGGAAAGTGACCAGACGTACTGCTGCAGGTATAACACTCGCAGTATATGGTCAACTGAAATTCATCCTCTGCGTATGCGATACCAAAGTGCTCGAACGAATTACTACGGACTATAACCATCTAGGACAGCTGAGAGTAACTGTGAACGAACATCAACGACCCAAACCACTGCACTCCGTTCAGGTCTAAAACACATCATAAGAGAATATAAAAAAAAAAACTCTTGAACCTGCGCGAGTCTAAAAAAATACCGATCTAAGGTTAGTCGACAATACCCCACAACCAGCTTTGATCCCCCTATTATGTCTTTATTGTATTAATCTCAGCTGCAAACCATTTTTCTATAATTATTGTTATTTACCTTTTCACCTCCTGGCTGTCAAGTAAGATAATTGATTTGAATTCAATGGACACTTTGATAAGTCAACTATCTCATCATGGTGATTTTTGATCATCAAAGTAATATGCCTATAACTTGCATGCAACCAAGATCTGTCATCATGCAAAAAATTAAGGTAACATACAACGTCTCTTTCATTTTTATATATACAAATGGTACGGAACCCTTCGTGCGCGATTCCGACTCGCACTTAGCCGGTTTTTTCTTTTGAGAAGCTTATGCTTCTCCCTCCTCTTCTGCTCATAATGCTCACGACCAGCACTCGTCCTTCTGTGCAGTGCCTTTTGATAGGCTTGGTTGCCTGCGCCCTCCTACACTCGTCGTCAAACCATGGGTTTCTTGTTGGTGGCGTTTTGAAACCTCAGAAGCAGCACTCTCTAAGGCTTGTAACTTGTTGGTCTTAAGGAAAGAGACAGTTAATCCTGTTCCACCAAAAATAATTTTTTGTTCCAGTTTGCTACATATGATAGGTATATGATACAACATTTCATTAGACACTTTGTTTGATTCAGGTTATATAATAGAAGCCATTAGCTGCATTGTCTCTTTAGTTTTCAATTGTTGCTACATATTCAATACGTTCCTCGTATTTTCTTTTTTACAACAAATTAAGTAAAAGGTTAGAAGGGTGAACAAGAAGAAGAACACCCTTCAAAACTGTAGCGTCTTCTTGTCGATTCTCTTATTGTTACCGCAGAAAAATATAGTGCAAACAAATTCCGCAAGGATGTCCAAAATAAAATGTTGACGACCCATCACTCACCCATGGCAAAATTACTTATACATATGTATTATTGGGTCGACTCCAGGGTTCGCATATGATGTTTTTCAAAATTGGGCTAAAAAATTACATGACAACACGTCACCTTGCCTACGCATGTTGATTGATAGATTAATAAATCGATTTATCAATCTGCTTGAAGGATGGACCTCCACGTTTTCTTATGAATTATGAAAAGGCACGCCTGTTAAGACAGTCCGCCCTAGGGAAATCAATCAGCATAAAATCATTTCCAGAGGGTATGATATCATTTCCCTGAGTTATGCTAGGATAAAATTTAATACTTGTTGTGCATACCAGAGACAATGTAGCGCTAGTGATTTCATGACGAAATAAATATGTATCTCTAGGAATCGTCCCTTGTCCGTGACTAGAAACCTGACTACAGGCCTTACCTGGCCTAGAAGAAAAATAGAAGTTAGGTATTTAACACTGGACGATCCGAATTAAAAGCTATCATTGTCAAGCGATGACACTTATCTCTATAAATGTGTGAATTTTGATATTACTATATTACGTAACCTCTGATCGTAATGTTCTATTTTCTAAGTTTGACTCAATAAATGACTTTCAATACGCACACACATACATATATATGACGTACCTATCTACGGTGTATATAGATAGCCAGTAATTTTAATGTATCCACTCGCAATATTACACACATGACGTGCTTTAATAAATATTTATTTAATGAATGAGTTGCAAGCCCGGAGCAAACATGATGGGAGGTGTTCTCTTGCCGATCGCAGAAGCCAAAAAGGCGCGTGCTATAAATGGAGATCATTAATCATGTCCATATACGGATAGCCAAGCAATATGACACAAAGTTGTCTGATTAATTCCGAAGGAAAGTTCGTCACAACTTTTTTTTGTTGTTATTTTTTCATAAAGAAAACACTTTAGATTCTGCCTTGCGTGAGATAGTTTAGATTTATACTCAAAGATCAAATCTTATTTGTCACCCAAGTGTACATGGATCCACCCAGTCATAGCCATAACATCAATATATACATATGTATCCATGTGTGTTGAATGGGATGTGTGACTGCTGTCGAGTGTGGGTCAAGCTATTGACACCATCCTTACCACGAATAAATTGCCTGCCTGTTGCTACTGTTAGTGTTGAGTGCTAAAGGAAATGCCACATCCATTCGATCCAGTAGTTTCTACATATTGTACAAACTTCGCTAATCACACAAATGAATGGTTATGTTTGCGAAGATTTTTCGGGTGTAAATTGGTTGGCAGTTTAGGACAAGGTCTTTGATTGGGTCAATAGATAGCTGGCACTTTCATATTTGTTGGACATGTTTGCAATGTTGTCGCAGTTGGCTTGCAGTTGTTAGGTTGGCGGTTTGATTTAATAGCATGAAGACCGGCGAAATGAATTGTCGAATGTAAAATAAGATTAGGCATGTTGTTGTTTCACTTTTTGATGTGATTGGTTTTCGATAATATGAATGAGGTTAGTGCTGTCCGCTGGTACGGTCAGTTGTGGTTGTGACATAATGGCTTTGTAGGTAAGGATGCTAAAATCAAATAACAGGAGCGGAGTTTTGGTTTGGGAATTTGTGGTTTGGGACATAAATATATACATGTATGTATGTATGTATGTTGGCGTTACAGTCCATGAAGGACCTGAGCCGAGCTTCTCTCAATCACCCATGTTGTGTGTGATTTAATTTTCCCATAGGTGAAAGGGACCTACAGTTTATTGCCGGTTCCGAACGGCGAATTTCGAGATGCTTTTCATGACAATTTTACTACAGGGGGTTTTGTCAGAACACCGCTGAGGAGAAACACCGTGAAAACACGTTCGATGGCATGGCTGTGTCGGGATTCGATCCCGTGTCATCGGCGTCAGAGGCCAACACACTACCCACTGCGCTACGGTGCTCTCAAATATATACATACATATAATAAATACCTGATAAGGTTCTATTCACATTCCTGCTGTGATTTTTATAATTTTTTTTTTTTTTTTTGAAGGGCTAGTATTAACAAATAGCATCGGGCACTGCGACCTGTGTAGATCTATTGTGCCTGCTAGCCGATCAGACGACGAGCTTCTCCACTTTCTTAATAAAGTTGAGAATGTCTCTCGTAGAAGCGAGATGATCCCCTCAGGAGTCATAATTTCCCTGAGATGGGTACGCTCCCTAAAACGGCAAAGGGCAGTACACTCACATAGCATATGCCCTGCTGTTTCCTCAGTTTCAGACGAGAGGTTAAATTTATTGGGATGATAACTCAGACCACAGTTTACCGTATGGTAGCTGACCAGTCTTCTGATATCGACCCTATTAAGTTTAAAGATATTAATAGAGTGCTTATCAGGGGCCGTATGAATCTTTTCGATTGGCAAAATCCTTGAACGCTGTTCAAAAGGACAGGTGTTGCGATTTTTCCCACTTGTCTGGGAAAAAGTTAATTTTAGACTTGGGAATGCCGCAGAAAGGTTCAGTACCTTTCCTATCCTATCCTGTTGGTTGGAGATTTCATTACCCTTAATGTCCTTGTGCTCCGGCACCCACTAGAGTTTGACCTTGTTTCTTTGGCTAGGGCTTTATAGCCATTTTATAAAGCTGCTGGAGCAGACGGACTTCCCGCTGAAAGCTGGCGATGAGCTGGTCAGGAACATGCACCAACTCATCTGCAAGATATGGTTGGAGGAATGCATGCCCGACGAATGGAATCTCAGCATCGTTTGCCTGGTCCATAAGAAAGGCGACCCCTATGACTGCGCCAATTACAGAGGGATAAGGCTCCTGAACATCGCGTACAAGATCGTCTCCGCCGTACTGTGTAGGCGCCTGAAGCCATTCGTGGACAATCTGGTAGGTTCCTACCAGTGTGGTTTCAGGCCAGGAAAATCCACGATAGACCAAATATTTACACTACGACAGATCTTATGGAAGGTCCATGAATTCCAAGTCGAAACGCATCATCTTTTTGTCGACTTTAAAGCCGCATATGACGGTGTTTATAGAGACGAGTTATACAGAGCCATATCATGTTTTAACATTAAATACTCGTAAGACTGTGCAGTATGTCTATGAAGAATTCCTAACCGACACCTTTGGTGTTAAACTAGGTTTTAGACAGGGTGACGCACTGTTATGTAATTTCTTTAACATCATACTTGAAAAGATCATGTGGGACTCTGCGGCCAATACAAGTGATACGGTCTACTTCAAGTCCACACAATTGCTTGCCTACGCAGATGAAATTGACGTTATAGGACGGACAAAGCGAGACGTCAATGAAGCGTTCGCAAGTATTGAAGCAGAAGCGGCTAAAGTGGGTCTAAGGGTAAATGGGGACAAGACCAAATATATGCTGTCATCCAAGAAAGACGCGCAACACCGACGTCCTGGTCAGAACGTCACCTTCGGCAGCTATATTTTTGAAGTAGTCAAGGACTTCGTCTACCTTGGCTCGATAGTGAGAAGCAGCAACGACACCAGCGCTGAGATAAAACGCAGAATAACTCTTACCAATCGCAGCTTCTTCGGGCTCAAGAGGCAATTGAGTAGTAGAGCCCTCTCTCGAGAAACGAAGGTATCCCTCTACAAAACCTTAATCATCCCGGTCCTCCTTTACGGCGTTGAGGCTTGAACGTTATCAAAAGCGGATGAAGAGGCTCTTGGACGTTTCGAGAGGAAAATTTTGCGTGCAATCTTTGGTCCCGTTTGTTTAAACGGCGAGTGGAGGAGGAGACTTAATCAAGAACTGTACGGGCTGTACAGCGATATCGGCCTAATTAGACGTCTTCGGATCCAACGTTTAGGATGCCTGGGCCATGTGAGCGAATGGACATCACCGCTCCGGCCCGAAGAGTCTTCTACTCCAACCCCGAGGGACTTTGATTTCGTGCTATACGAGCTCAACGTTTTGAGCGCTGCTTGACTATCAGAGCGTATATTGATCGTTACATCTCTTATGCCAGACTTTAAGTTTAGGTTGGCTTCAGGATGGTGAATAATACGGCTTGGGAGATACTAAGACTCATTCCCGGAGCATTCAAGATTTCCCATCTTGGAGCCATTTGTGTACCACCTAAGGCCCTTGACATTGAGCAAGGAATCGCCGCTTTCCCAAGTTGTGCCGTTTGGGATCAGTATCTCAAGTCTCTTGTCAAAGGTGAGCGTGTGTTGTAATGC
This sequence comes from Eumerus sabulonum, assembly GCA_951905685.1. Taxonomy (NCBI): domain Eukaryota; kingdom Metazoa; phylum Arthropoda; class Insecta; order Diptera; family Syrphidae; genus Eumerus; species Eumerus sabulonum. The sequence continues at coordinate 838,352 of OX645060.1, read as the reverse complement.
GTCCGAAAACGTAGGACCCAATGATTTACATGGTAGGACTGTTTCTGAGCAAAAAGTTTCTGTAAAGGTGCAGTGAAGTAAGTCCAATCAGTGCCTCTTGGGCTCCCGTGAGACATGCCGAGACGCAAGTTTCTGAACGATTATTGTTTTTTGTTTAACTTTTGTTCACCATACTGTAGACGCATAAGTGATGATAGATCTTATTATCGCGGTATATAACAAGTAGATCACCTTAGGTTTTAGTTCCCAAGTTTTACCGAAAATGCCTGAGTCGTCTTTTTGAGTTTGTTTTTAATGTTGGAGTTCCAGTTAAGTTTGCGTTCAAGGTCAATAGCTAGATACTTAACTTCTGAAGATCCTACGTTTGTAGCATTTAGGGAGATGAAGCAAGGCCGTATCTTGCTTGGTACGTCTAAGCTGTTGCCAAAAATTGGTTACAAATGTCCCTGAAGCAGTTATTGATTAGAGTGTAGTTATCCCCATTACTTTCGAGTAAGTGGCTTACTCTATTCTTATTCTCACTTATATGTACAAGGTGCCGACTGATACTATCGTATTTAATTGTAAATGGACACTCCCCGGTCGAACACATTTTACCATTCTAAGGCATTGAAAATTGAAAGCCCTCTTCAAGGAAGAATTTCTTCCTTCTTTTTTTGTAAACATGGATAAACAGTCACCTGTTTGAAGACTTGACTATTTAGGGGAATTTGTAGTTGACATGACACAAAAAGTGTAAATAGAGGGTTTCGGAAAAGCAAGCGAGATTGATATCTTTGATCTTTCATTATAATCGCTTTCGGCAAATCGTTCGACAATCGTTTCGCTAAATAGCTGAAGTAAGATGACTACGAAGTACATTTGACTTTGTAGAGTGTGCTGTCATGTCAACATGGTTTATGTACGTATTCAAGCAATTTACAAATTTGAAACTTGATTCTTATTAAAAACGAGTATATATACACTGCGGTTCACTTGATTACAGCCACAACATTTTTAGTGGAAAATGTGACATTTGTCTCTTGTTTGTGAGAGAAAAAAAAAAAAAAAAAATACCGATACGAAGAGAAATGAGTTGTTTGTGCAAAAGCAAACATCCACAGATCATACGACCAAATTAACGGCACTTTCTGTTACCTTTACGAAAATGAGTACGAATCTGCTGCAATTAAATTAAATTGGTTCATTTGATTAAAGCCAGCATACTAGTGCGCAGTGTTTTGGAGAACAAAGTGAGTTTTTTTTTTATTTACTTATCTATTTGTTTATTTACAATTCTTGTTCACATAAGAAACATTACTTACTTACTTACTTATCAGGCCTGCGATCCATGGAGGATCTGAGCCTGAGCTATACTGCCTTCCATCCTTGACGGTCCCGGGCACGCTGCTTCCAGTTGTCAAGACCAAGATGTCTTACATCCGCGATTACTTGGTCTTTATACCGGAGGTTCGGTCTTCCTCTTCTTCTCGAACCAGGAGGCTCGGAGTCGAAGACCCTCTTAGCTGGAGCGTTGATGTCCATGAGCTCGATGTGGCCGAGCCAGTGTAGTCGACGGATCCTTGCCTTCCGGACTACATCCACATCTTGGTACAGCTCGTAGAGTTCGCGGTTGTGTCTTCTTCTCCATTCACCTTCCTCACAGACAGGACCAAATATCCGGTGCAGAATTTTTCTTTCGAAAGAACCCAAAATCAGCTCCGCTGTCCTGCTTATCGTCCAGCTTTCGGCTCCGTACAGCAAGACTGGCAGAATGAGCGTTTTGTAAAGCATGACTTTGGTCTTTGGAGTGAGGAGTTTTGACCCCAGTTGTTTGGACAAGCCGAAGTAGCAGCGGTTGCCAAGGGCGATTCTACGCCGGATCTCCACTGTGGTGTCATTTGTGGAATTTACGTTTGCCCCGAGGTAGACAAACTCCTTAACTACCTCGAAATTGTAGCTGTCAATGTTATGTTTTGTCCCAGGTGGTGAGCGACGGATTGGTTTTTGCTTGACAGCATGTATTTCGTTTTGTCCTCATTGATCTTAAGACCAATTCGTTTCGCCTGTTCTTCAATCGCCGTGAATGCTTCCACAATGCCACGGCGAGAACACGCGATGATGTCGATATCATCCGCGTATCCTAGCAGCTGGATGGACTTGTAAAAGATAGTGCCTTCCCTGTTGACGCCTGCCCGTCGCACTATCTGCTCCAGCACCAGGTTGAAGAAGTCACATGACAGCGCATCTCCTTGCCGAAATCCGGTGCATGTTTCGAATGGTTCCGAGGTCCTAGAACCGAGTTGCACGGTGCATCGCGTGTTTTTTAGCGTGGCGCGACACAACTGGATCAGTTTTACCGGGATCCCGAATTCGGCCATCGCCCCAAACAGTGCTTCACGATGAATGCTGTTGTATGCGGCTTTGAAATCGATGAAAAGATGGTGTGTATCGATTCGAAACTCGTTGGTCTTTTCCAGGATTTGTCGAAGTGTGAAAATTTGGTCTATAGTTGATTTGCCGGGCCGGAAGACGCACTGGTAGCTGCCGATTAGTGCGGTGCAAAATGGTTTTAGACGTTCACACAATACGCTGGACAGGATCTTGTATGCGACATTGAGCAGGGATATACCTCTATAGTTCTTGCAAGAGGTAGGATCGCCTTTTTTGTGGATGGGGCATATAGAGCTGGTATTCCAGTCGTCGGGCATGCTCTCATCTTCCCAAATTCTGCAGATGATCTGGTGCATGCTCCCTACCAGAACATCGCCGCCAGCCTTGAAGAGCTCTGATGGCAAGCCATCTGAGCCTGCGGCCTTGTTGTTCTTCAGCTTCTGAATAGCTGTGCCGACTTCTTCTATGCTGGGTGGGAGGACTACTTCAGCGGCTGGAGTTGGGATTTCCTCGGTCCCTACCACTCTCTCTTGGTCATGCTCGTTAAGCAGCTGTTGGAAGTGCTGCTTAAATACATCCACTATTCCCTGCGGGTCGGTGACAAGATAAGAAACATACATCTTTTAAATTGGAACAAGCTTCAAACTCGTTTTATTAAGTTATGTAAAGTTACTAATAATAAAAACTAATAATTAAAAACAAAAAACAAAAAAGAGGTGAAGAGAGTTGACTTAATTTACAATCAATTACAATTTAATTCAACTATTTAAGAAAGTTTTAGATAGTAGAAAGAAGGGATAGAAATAAAGGATAGATAGTGGGGAAGAGAGGAAGGATGGACATAAGCTTTACATTAATAATTGATTAAAAATTCAAAAAGTTTTTCAATAAATACATTTGTATTCGTAGTACTTATTCGCCTTATGGTTAGGGGCAAACAATTCCATAGTTGAATTTCATTAGCGAAAAATTGACGAGACGTTATTTTGTATTTACACCTAGGTGGAATGAGTGTCAGAGATCGGTCGTATACAGGGAAACGTATACTTTCGTTTAGATATCTTGGTTGTTTCAGAGTTATAATCTTATACAAAAGTAATAGCCGGCTATTTATTTGGCATAATCAGAGATGTGTTCGTTTCTCTTTATATTAAAAATATACCTTGCACAACTATTAAACGCGACAGTAAGTTTGTGTTTAGATTCGGAGTCCATATAAGAATATATTTCACAACCGTACAGAATAATGGGTAGGATGTAGGACTTGACCAATTTAAGTTTCACCCTAGTTGGTAGATAATGTGCTTTGGGACTTAAAGCATGAAATACGCCGTATATTTTTGACACTGTCTTATTAATATGTGTATTCCAACTAATGTTTTCATTAAAGTAAATACCAAGGTTTTTAAAATTGCACACAAATTCCACAGGCATTTGATTTAGGTGGATGGCGGGAGTTGGAACCTTAGTTTTACCACAATTTATAAATAGAGCTTTGGTCTTTGCGAGGTTTAGATTCAGTTTGTTTTGAACTGACCATTCATATACCCTTATAAGTTGTTGGTTCATAATGTTTGCAGCACTGAGAATGTTTGACTTAGGGAAGGCGAGATAGACTTGAACGTCATCTGCGTATATGTGATGATGACAATTCGAAAAACATTTAGAAATATCATTTATGAAACACATAAATAAGAGCGGACCTAGCACCGAACCTTGTGGAACACCTGCCGGAACTGGCAGGCAAGAAGAACACTCATCTTTATTACATACATTTTATGAACGGCTGGTAAGACACGACGATATTAGCCGACAAAGACTTATGTATATCAAACAGGATATATACACTATCAAAGGCCCTCGAAAAATCCAAAATTACCATTAAACCCAAATTCTCAGAGCGTGTATCTAAGCCTTGACGAAGATCTTCTATAACCTTCAATAAAGCCGTTACACAGCTGTGTTTAGCGCGAAAGCCTGATTAGTATTTACTGACTAAATTGTTATTATGGAGATGCAACTTAATTTGCTGGCTTATAATTATTTCGAAGACCTTACTTAGAAAAGGCAGAATTGCGATTGGTCTATATTCTGAATTGTGTGCAGGACCCTTTGGAATAGGTAGTATCGTTGCTATTTTCCACGAATTGAGGAAAACTGATGTAGTTAAAACAGTGTTCACAAAGTGTGTTATTTGGTGTATTATGTATGTATTTTGTTAATTTTAAAGTTAAATTTCTTTCGCAAGATATTGTAGCTGAAGTATCTGTGTAAAAATGGGTAAAAGAATCGGTTTAGCTGCAGCAGAAAAAGTAAAATTAGATATTTACCATTCTGAAGGTCTTTCAAACCGTGCTGTAGCTAAAAACTTGGTCGAAGTCATTATGTAGTTGACAATTAATAAAAAAATCCGGATTATTATGGAAAAAATGATAGAGGAAGATTTTCAACTGCTCTCACACAAAAAGAAAAGCGGAAAATAATTCGTTTAGCTTCCAATTCAAAATTAAGCATACCAAAAATTAAATGCGAAGCAGGTGTTGAGGCAAGTAAATCAACTGTTCGTCGTGTAATTCTTAATACAACACATTTAAAGCGCTTAAAACTCAAGAAAAAGCCGCCATTGGATGCCACCCGCAAGCAGCTTCGGCTGAAATTTGCAAAGCAATAAATGACTTGGGATGTGCAGAAAGGACACACTTTCAATGATTGGCGTATGGTTGTTTTTACCGACGAAAAAAAATTTAATATAGACGGACCCGATGGTTATAATTTCTATTTCCACGATTTGCGAAAAGAAGAGTTCTATTTGAATCGACATCACAGGAGAGAAGGTGGGGTAATAGTTTGGGGAGCGATTACATTTTATGACGCGATCGACTTATTTTTTCTAAATTCAAAAATGACTGGACAAAATTACAAAGCGGTACTGGAAGCGAATTTTCCGACGCTAAGGAATTTATTTGGACCGTTGCAATGGATTATGCAACAAGATAATGCGCCTATTCATAATGCACGCGTTGTCAAATCGTTCATTGCAAACGAAAATGTGCAACTTTTGGATTGGCCACCATATTCGCCGGACCTAAATATTATTGAAAACGTCTGGGGCTGGCTTACACGATAGTTCTAAGATGGAGGCAAACAATACGACAGTAAAGAATCCCTTTTAACGGCAGCTAAGGCTTCTTGAGCCGACATTTGATTAAAATATTTAAAATCTTTATAAGAATCCCTTAAGGACCGCATCTTTGAAGTTATTGTGAAGAATGGAGGTTGTACTCATTATTAAATATGTCCTATAGAAACAGAAGCAAATAACTGTAAAATACCCTAAGAATATGAATAACAACTATTTCATGTGTTTTTTTTTTCATAAATACATTTTGTGGATTTAATGAAATTAACCAATTTAATTGCAGCAGATTTGTACTCATTTTCGTAAAGGTAACAGAAAGTGCCGTTAATTTGGTCGTATGATCTGTTGCTTTTGCACAAACAACTCATTTCTCTTCGTATCGGTATTTTCTGTTTTTATTTTTTCTCTCACAAACAAGAGACAAATGTCACATTTTCCACTAAAAATAATGTGGCTGTAATCAAGTGAACCGCAGTGTATAAATAGTGTAAGAGAACTATACCGTAGAAACTTTCCTTTCTTTCCGAAACAATTTTGCATAATCTCGCGGGCTTGTAAACAGAGGGGATGTATTATATGTATGTATTTGACTGCTTGTTTGTGTATGAAGATTTAATTTCGAGGGTTTTGATGTTCTCAGGAGTCAGGGTCATATCATCTTACAACTTTTGAGTATCTAAATGGCCAGGGATTCTACATGATGCCTTTTCGCATTTCAAAACAACATCTTCTACTGGTGAAAACTATTAATGGCGACCTGGGTTGGAAGGTATGTATATCCTTTCCTGACGTTCTTGTAAAATGTTATCACCAGTGACAGTGTGTTTTTAGCATCAGTGTAAAAATGAGTATTAAACAAAAGGGTAACATTAAACTTAATAAAACGTTTGCCAAACACTTCAGAATAAGAGACAGGTGTACTGTTATTCAGTAGTTCACGAGTAATATACGTGTTTTAAAGATGGCCATGGAGACGTAAATGATTGCCAATCGAAATTTGTGATAAGGAAGATGCCATCAAAATTATGCGTGAAGTTATCAATGATCGGCCAAAATCTTAATTGAAATAGATTTGGATATTTGGCCGTGTCAGATTTTCATGAAAAGGGAAGTTAGCGTTTATTGTATGATTGACATTTGCAACAAATTTTTAGATCATCAATTAATCCTTAGTACATATCATCCTCGAAGGCGCTGTGGCACAGTGGTTAGTGTGTTGGACTCTGACGCACAACGAGCGAGTTCGGATCCCGATAACACCAACGCCATCGAATGTTTATTTCGCGGCGTCCCTCCTCGGCGGGGTATTGGCAAAACCCCCCGTAGTATACTTGCCTTGAGAAAGCTTCTCGACTCACGCCGTTCGGAATCGGCAATAAACTATAGGTCCCTTTCTCACCTGTGTGAAAAAATAAATCACACACACAGCTTCTCACACGATTGAGAGAAGCTTGGCTCTTGTCCTTCATAGGCTGGCCCTCTAGGTTGGGGGTTGTGCTTAGGGGAAACATCCCTATCACGTAAAACCCACTTGTTCAGAAGCAACCACAAGCCTCGAATACAAACGGATACAAATCTGTCGACCCCTGCAAACGACTAACGGACTTGAGAGTCTGCACCTGGAATGTGAAGTCCCTTAACAGAATAGGTGCAGGCGATCAATTGAAGCAAACCCTTAACGACTGTAAAGCAAAAACTTAGAACCGCGCTTCAAGAAGTGCGATGGGACGGACCAGGCAAAAGACGGATGAAAACTGTGACATCTGCTACGGGAACTGCTACAAGGAGAACAAACAGCGCCTATTCGGGTGCGGATTCGTTATTCGAGGAAGACTCCGACAAAAAGTCTTAAGCTTCCGAGATGTAAGCGAACGCCTCATAACAATCCGTATTAAAACTAAATTTGGAAATATTAGCTTGATATGCGCTAATGCCCCAAGTGAAGTAAAGGACAATCGACTCAAAGTAGAATTCTACGATCTCCTAGACAGAACAGGACAGAACAGCAAAGAGGACATATTTGAGTTGATCATAGGAAAGCATAGCCTCTGTAACACCACATCCGACAACGGACTTAGGTTAATCGATTTCCTAACTGGGCATAATTTCCTTGTAGCAAGCACACGATTCCCCCATCTCAACATCCACAAGGGTACCTGGCGGTCTTTTGATCAATCGACCACCAACCAGATTGATCACATTGCGATCGACACCAGATACTCCTCCAGTATTCTCGAAGTACGAACCTTCCGAGGAGCCAGCATCGACTCGGACCACTACCCTGTTGTTGTCAAGCTACGAATGAGGATTGCAAGAATGCTTAGCAGTCGAGTATGACAACGTAAGTTTGACGTCGGAAAGCTACAAACGCAAGAGACTGCCAGAATCCTTGCCGATAGTGTCTCCCCCAAACTCCCTCAAAATCCGCCCACAGCAGCGCAAGCAATAGAGCAGAAATAGGCGCATTGCCAGAGTGCTGTCAGAGACGCTGCCTCAGAGGTGTTGGGTTTAAGACCGCCACCACCTAGAAACCACTGGTTCAATGAACAATGCGGGGAAGCTCATGTAGCAAAGCAAAACACCTACAAAGCCATGATACATAGACGGACGAGAGCCACTCGTGAACATTACGAGCAGAAACGCAGAGAGTAGCACACGCCTTTTAGGAAGAAAAAAAGACAGCATGAAAAGCGTGAGATAGAGGAGATGGAGAGATGCTTCTGCAGGAATTACGCCCGGAAGTTTTACAATAAGGCAAAACGAACATGCCATGGCTACAAAGCCAGAGAGGCGGCCTGCCGCCTGCCGGCCTGAAAATGGAGAACTAGTAGTAGAATCACAGTCGATGCTTAGGATTTGGAAAGACCACTTCTGCAGACTGTATAACGGCGATGACAGACAAGATACCGCTGTCAGGCAGAACGATCCGTTCGTAATGGACGACGATGTAAGAGAATTCCGTCTACCCGACCTAGACGAAGTCAAAATAGCGATATCGAGACTTAAGTCTAATAAAGCCGCGGGCGCAGACGGCCTGTCTGCGGAGCTTCTTAAGGCGGCGGGAGATGAGCATCTCAGCATCGTTTGCCTGGTCCATAAGAAAGGAGACCCCTATAACTGCGCCAACTATAGGGGAATAAGTCTCCTTAACACCGCATATGAGATCTTCGTTGCCGTATTGTGTGAACGCCTGAAACCGTTTGTGGATAACCTGATCGACTCTTATCAGTGTGGTTTCAGGCCAGGTAAATCCACAATAGACCAAATATTTACACTACGGCAGATCTTGGAGAAGACCCAGGAATACCAAATCGACACTCACCACCATGTCTAGATTTAACATCCCTGCCAAACTCGTCCGACTGTGCAGGATGACAGAATTCCCGCTTTCTTGCGTACGCCGACGACATTGACGTGATCGGACGGACATAGCGAGACGTCAATGAGGCCTTTTTAAGCATTGAGGTAGAAGCGGCTAATATGGGTCTCAAGGTTAATGAGGGTAAAACCAAATATCTGCTTTCATCTAAAAGAGACGGTCAACACCGACGTATTGGCCAGAACGTCACCTTGGGCGGATATAACTTTGAATTGATCAAGAAATTCGTCTACATTGGCTCACTGATGACCGGCGACAACAACACCAGCGCTGAGATAAAACGCATAATCACTCTTGCCAACCGCTGTTGCTTTGGGCTCAAGAGGTAATTGAGAAATAGAGCCCTCTCTCAGAAATCCAAGGTGACACTATATAAGACCTTGATCATCCCAGTCCTCCTCTATGGCGCAGGGGCTTGGACCTTAACAAAAGCGGATGAAGATACCCTTGGTCGTTTCGAGAGAAAAATTCCGCGCACTATCTACTATCTATCTATCCCGTTTGCTCAAACGGTGTATGGAGGAGAAGATTTAACGAAGAACTGTACGGGTTGTACAGCGACATCGGCCTGGTACGACGAATACGGATACAGCGTCTAAGGTGACTAGGCCATGGAAAATATAGCTCCGATCCGAAGAGTCTTCGAATCCACCAGGAAGGAAGGCGCGGTAGAGGACGGCCGCATCTACGGTAGCGCACGCAGGTCTAAGGGGACCTTAACCAACTGGGCGTGCGGCGCTGGAAACAGCTGGCCAAAACCGTGCCAGCTGGAGACGCTTGTTGGTTGAGGCCCAGGTTCACCACGGACTGTAGCGCCACCGTAGTAAGTAAGTAAGTAAGATTCGTTGACGATAGTACAGAAAGCCTCTGATGACAAGGTTTTCTCAAACAAATGTTTACAAGTGATATAAAGAGTTCCAGGAAGGCCACTAACATGTCGAAAACGAAGAGTGTCCCGGACGATAATCAACCTCAACCAACGAAGCTTACTCCCAACAAATCAAAGATTTAGTGCTTACAAACGGTTTACAATTAGAGAACTTGCTGATGACCAAGTCGCCAAAAACTCGACCCATTTCATTCCACCACAACCCCCATATTCACCTTCTGGAGTACAATGGACAAGTTTTTGCGTCTGAGTGCTTCAACAGATAGCAGAAGCCTTCAACCATATTCACCTGATCTGGCACCGTTCGACTTCTATTTATTCAGCAAACAAAATTCAAAAAGACCCTTTGGGGACACCGTTTTGAGAAAATAGATAAAGGTCGCATCGAAGAGATAGTTGAAGGACATCCCGCAATCAACTGTTTCGAAGAATGGAAAATCTGTTGGCATTAGTGCATTGTATCAAGGGGTGATTACCTTGAAAGCGTAATCACCGTACTTTCCGGACACAGTTGCAAGTTGCATTGATACTGTAATACCTACAATATTCTACATTTACCACATAACATACATGGAGGGAAACTGACCTACAATACGTTATACTAGATATATACATAGCTTCCAACTACTTCCGAACTGAATACTAAAGTGTTAAACATGCTTGACTCTGTGCATGCGGTTATTAGAAAAATAAAGAAAATGAGTTAGATCAAGTGAATCGATACGAGATATAGAAAATTGCTTGCTATTTGATTTCATGCAACAGCAAAATGACATATGGCCAGATTTAATATTCCAGAACAGCGGGAACACTCGCCCTCGGGGACATTCATTCGGGATTCCGTATCAATGATCAGTCGGTAATCCAGTGTATAAGTAATCAAGCCATTTAATGAGTTAGTGGACAATGGACAGTGAATACGATTTGCGAGTATGCTCCTGGAATGTCAGAACCCTGTACACTCCCGGAGCTACTCATAAACTAGAAAGAATCCTCGCGCAGCACAAGGCGGATATTACTGCGGTCCAGGAAATGCGCTGGATAGGAAACGGTATGATGAGGAAGAAAAATCGCGACATATATTACAGCTGTCACAAAAGATTGCACTTACTGGGATGCGGATTTGTCGTGGGAAAGCGGTTAAGGTCGAAGGTCATCGACTTTAAACGCATAAGTGATCGCTTGGCTGTGATCCGCATCCGAGGCAGATTTTATAACATCAGCCATATATGTATGTGCACACGCCTCTACCGACGAGGCTGAACACCCTATCAAGGAGGACTTCTATGACCTTCTGGACAACGCATACGAAGCTTGTCCGGAGGACGATGTTAAAATCGTGCTCGGGGACTTCAACGCCAAAATCGGTAAGGAGAACACCCTTGGCGGAGTGATCGGATAGCACAGCCTCCACGATACAACAACAGAGAACGGCTTCCGACTCACGGACTTTGCGACAGCTCGTAATGCGATGATAAGTAGCACAAGATTCCCTCGTAAGCGAATCCACACAGCAACTTGGCGATCTCCGGACGGTCGAACCGCCAACCAAATCAATCGTGTCCTCATTTATGCAAGGCACTAGTCAAGCATCCTGGATGTACGAACATTCATAGGGGCAAATGTCGACTCTGACCACTTCCTCGTAGCAGCAAGATTCAGAGCTCGACTGTCCAATGTCAGAAATCTGCACCAGTCCGAGGTATCTGACTACTCTTTTACTCGCGAATGGACGCCCGTCCGGTCCGATGATTGCGAATTTTCGCCAATGTTTTCTAGTGTCCCTAGAGGCTCTAGACAGAGGCGTTCTGTATAAAATAGTCTTTGATTTCTCGAAGTTGATTTTCAACTTCCAGTCATCACAGAACTGCTGAATTTTATCGAAGTCACGTTGCAATAAAATGCCAATGACCTCGATCGTTGGACCTGATCTGTACGCAACCAAGTCATCTGCATACGCTATTGAATGGTGAAGAGAAACTATCAAATCACTGATATAAATGCTGAAAAGGATCGGCGAATTTACCGTACCCTGTTGCAATCCGTTTTTAATTTCAAATGTTTGACCAGAAGTTACGTTGGCAATTTTCACAACGAACTTTCTACTCGTTAACATATCACGAATTATTTATATCAATGGTTTACTTATGCCCAACCGTTTGTGCTTGTAGTAGAGTCCTTTTAACCATACGGTGTCGCAGGCCTTCTCCAAGTCAACCAGGCAGGCACCCGTGCATTGGTGCTTGCATTTATTCCATTGGATATCCGAGACGAGCTTCGACGCGGCATGTATGGTATCATGCCCCGCCCCGAAACCGAATTGGTTATCCGGGATGATATTTTTGTCCTCAGCCCATTTGGACAGGGCTCTGTGGATTACCTTCTCGAAGACCTTGCTGATACTCGGAAGGAGACTTATCAGAAAAAAAGGAGCTTGAATTTGGCCCACCGTGAATATACGGTGTGTTAAAAATAATACTAGTGTCCTCTAGCAAAGAAAATAAATATTTCCAAAAAAGTACCGTTAATATTTTTTTCTGTTAAAATAGTAGGAATACAAAACTTGAATATAATTGAATATTTTATATAAATTCGTTACTTTCTAAACTAAATAAATAGAATAGAATAGAATAAAAACTAAATTAGCATGGAAAATTCATTGTTCAAAAAAATAGTAGTACTAACATCATTTTCACATAAAAGGCTTAAAATGGCATAAATCGAAAATCAAGATTATTTGAGAAGGCACTCATTGTTAATATTTAGTTGTGAAACCCTTATTATTTAACACAGCTTCACAACGACACGGCATAGAGTCCACTAAATTTTGACAACGCTCGTCTGGGATTTTCGTCCAAGCATCCTTCACTATCACCCAAAGCTCCCGACTATTTGATGGTTTCTCCTCCCTTACAGCTTTTCTGGTATCTCCCCACAGATTTTCTATAGGATTGCGGTCAGCTGCGGTCCTTAGCTGCTCGACTCGTATGCCTCGGGTCGTTGTCCTGCTGGAAGACCCATTTCAAAGGCATTTCATACACGGCCTACCCTACGCCATGGTAGTAATACCAACATAGTCTCGTTGATCCATTATGCAATCTGTGAGGTGTATAAGCCCTACGCCGTAGTACAAAAAACATGCCCAAGCTAATATTTTTAACCCTCCATGTTTGACTGTTTTTACAGTGTATTTGGGCTGATACTCAGTATTGGGCGGACGGCGAATATACTGCCGGGAACCAGTGTCTCCCATTTACTTTCATCGGTCCACAATATATTGCGCCATTTCTCGACAGGCCACTCTAGATGATTTTTAGCGAATTCGATGCGGCTCTTGATGTGTTTTTTGTCAGAAGAGGCACTTTCCGTGGACTTCATGCATGTAAATCTTGATCTAGGCCACGTCTGCGAATCGTCACCGCACTTACAGGAAGCTCGAGCTCATTTTTATTTCGAAAGAAGAAGCACTAGGATGAAGCCTGGATTATCGGACAATACGCCTATCGTCTACTGCGTTCGTTTTTCTTTTTCTTCCACGAGTTTTCGCCTTTCTTCATATTTTAGGGCATTCGCTATTACTATTACTGTTGGAGTACAAGCTAACAACTTTTGTATTTCAGAGTACGTTTACCCTTCTCCTCTTAGTTTTATAATGAGGTCACGCTTTTCTTGGCTGCAAGGCTTGCCTCTTCCCACTGTAGATATTTTTCGTCAAAAAAATTGTTGTTTTATTTCTAATTTTAAAAATGCAAACAAAGTACTTACTTTTCTACTCAAAAAATAAACAATAAAAGTCAATTTTGTGATTTTAAAGAGAAACACCGCGAAAAACACATTCGATAACGTGGTTGTTGTCGACCTACACACACTACCTACTGCGCCACGGTGTTCTCACGTAATCCGCAAATCCCTACTAAGTATTGGAAAATAGCCAAGCTAGGGGATGTGAAAGGACCCTCAAGATTGATTACTATCATAATCAATCAGGATTCCCTGGCACCTCTAGCAGAGTCGTTCTGTAACTATATATTTTTGGTTTCATATATATTCTCAATTATTAAATAAACAAAAAAGACAACATTTTCTTTGTATACAAACGTGTGTTTTTTTATTAAACTTAAACCCTTAACAATTTGTAAAATCTCACGTACGTTTTAACAAAACTAAGTACAAAAGTGTGAATAAGAATTTTTATAAAAACCATCATGTGATTTTCTTTTTTTTTTTTGTTTTTTATTGAACAATTTTGTAGTCTTTTGACGATTTGTCATGGACAAATGTGAAAAATGTTAAGTAAATGAATGCTAAGATCAATATGACACAATGAGAATTAGGGTGGCTTGTTTCTTTTTTAATTAAGTCCCAAAAATTAATAATAAAATTAGACTAAATCATTATGGCATAAAAGAAAATGTAAATGCTACAATACGAGTATATTATACACAAAATGAAATGCAAAGAACGTACATACATTGAGAAGAAATGTGTCACGTTAAGAACAGATCCAGTGAAGAGTGTTCAGAGAATTCCGTATGCAATAGGTCGCCAAATGGATTGAATGTTTCAAGCGTAGCCAGTGGGCTTATGCATGTTAAAGGCTGTTGGTCGGTTGAAAATTCTAACGAATCAATGGGTGGTTCTAATAGTCTCAGACTTAGTTCTAATGGGTTGTCGAATGCTGCCCCGACGGGGGAACTTTGAATGGCGCTTTCTGTTTCATCGACAGACCGCATTCCTAGGTAATAGCTTTTGTTCAGTGGGCTGAGGCATGGTTCTGATAAATGCAAGGATTCGCCGTCCGATTCCAGAATCATATTACTTAAATCAGTCATTGAATAGGAGTCTGCTAACAGTGGTGATGTTGACATGGACGCGTATGCTGACGAGGAACTTGATGAGAGAGACGATGAATATGTGGGGGATGACGCTACATACGATGAAAGAGTATTTTGAGATTTCGTTTTTGCTCGCTGTCGTTTGGTAGACGCTTTGCTGGGTTGTAATTTAGTCTTCCGGGTTTTAGGTCGCGATTGAATGTTCGTTGGGGTGGTAACGGAGGAATCTGAATGAGTTTCATCTTTTCTGGATTCGGGCGTTATATTCGATTGCACCCAACCCGCTGTGCTGAATCGATGATCGCCATTGTTTCGGCATTCAAGTAGAAAATCTTCCTGGAATGATGGGTTAATTAAGGCCTCTGATAGTGTTCGTATGTATTTCATGGCTAGCCGTAATGTAGTAATTTTTGTCAGTTTCTCATTAGAAGATGTCGACTCGTCTCCTGTTAACGAGTGCGGAACGCAACGTCTTAAGGTCTCGAACGCTGTATTAATCTCACGCATTCGCGTTCGTTCCCTAGCATTGGCCGTTTTTCTTCGATATTTACTAAGTGGTGCAGCTTTACTTTTTGGTTTCTCTTTCGAATTCGACGAGTGTAACGTGCTAGAAATGTTGTTTGTGCGTTTAATACCTGAGCTAAAACAACTACGGCTTCCGCTGCCATCTGATATCGAATTGTTCAAGGGTGTTGTAGATTTTAACGTTACCGACATAGCCGACACTGCTGCTGCACAGGATGGGACAGCAAAAGCTCGTTTCTGTCGCTGTCGTAGGGAGTATTTTTCAATGTTTTTACTACGATTCGGTGCCGTAGGAGTTGGCGTTTTTGTTGTTGCTGCAGTTGTCGTTCCCGTCACAGACAATAAAGACGAATTGTCATTATTATTCGCATCACTTGGCCTGAGTTTTATGCTGTCCCGACTGCTTGCACTGTTGTTCCGGTATGAGGTATGATGATGACGATTATGACTGGCAGATTCGGACGGTGTGTGTGTTGCTGCTTTCAACGACGCAAGTGACGTCGCCGGCAAGTGTTTATGAACAGTCGTTGACTTCATGACTATGATGGTGTATTTCGTAAATGTGTCTTTTTATTAATCTGAAAAAAAATATTTAAAGATTGTAATGATAGAATACATACATACATACATATGTATACAACACAGGTGTGCTTATATGAATGAATTTAGATGACCAATGTAATCATTTTATGGCTCGCTGAGAGATTTGTTTCACATACTGAGCAATATGGTACCTTGAAAGCACTGTATAAGGACATTGCAGACAAATCAAGTTGTTAAGAACATTAACCCACATACAATTACAGACAGGTTTGCCAATTACGCCTTTTGTTCCATTTGCTTCAATCTACTGTATGTGAATAAACTTGCTTGACTGAGATACCTACTATTTGCTACGTAATGTAACTCCCTAAAAATGGTTATAGGCAACTATTTGCTTGCAGTTATATAACTGTTGTGAGTATGCTCTGAGTCGTTACATTCCATAGTAATGGATCCCTTACTTGACTGTTGTAATAAATGTTGGATCAATTGAGTACGAGGATGGTGTGAGTGGCTGCTATGGTAATGCAAGATTTCTATTAAGTGTGTCAGTTGCAGCAAACTGTAGGCTGTTGGCATATTTCACGAGCTTGAGGATCCACCCTCATGTTGACTGTCCACCATTATTAAGTGAGTTACTGTTTTAGGGAATTTTACTTGCATTTAAACCTGTTTTGAATCAAAGAACGGTATGAACAAATTTTTTATTTTATATAGAACATAGTATCACGGTCATCGCAATTGAATTCAAAACCTCATGGCAACTATAGAGCCTTGCATAATAACCATTTGTTTCAGCCATTGCTCAGCGCGCATATTAAATTTCATTCATCAAGGGCACACGCTTTTAATGGTAACATTAGAATTATGCAGATATCCTTGGCTGGCTCTATTATCTCAAGAAACAAAACGTGAGCCGAGGCATTGTAGTAACATAATTACGGCCTTACGCAACTGTTTAGGTGTATCTAAGAAAATAGAGTGCATGCACATTTTTCTCTGCGAGTTTTTGTTCTTGGATAATATGTTCAAGTGTATTCATAAGCCTTTGGCTATTCTTTCCTTTCATGAATTCTAATTAGTGTCGTGTGATGAAAACTGGCTTAAATTGACTCAGTATTGATTTTCACCTACATACCACCCATGCATCTTTCCAAGCATCATTTCGAAGTGAAATCCACTAAAGTACAATATCTGCACGGGAGGTTGAGAGATGAAACCACCGCATAGAGCGTTTGTGGGATTTTGTGGTAATAGCACGAAAAGCGGACGGCTCGCTCTGGTCTGCATAATTGCAAACGTGCCCCAGGTGGTGCTGATAAGAAAGGACATGTCGTCGGGTTCCGTGGTGCATTTCAACGTGGCTCGTGCTAATACCACTATGGATGTTAATCTCATTTCGGTATGCATGTTGAAATCAAATTCAATTGACTTTGACTTTTTTCGATCGTTTTTAATTGATTAAAACAATAAAAGTCATCGTGAATAATAAAAAAAAAAAAAAAACTTTGAACGCCCCCTTTACTTGCTCAATCGAGGGTAAAAAGGGGCTTGTGTGTTAGCTAAATGCCCAGAAAATTGACGAAAATTTCTTTAAGCACCATTGATTTTAAGGATGGTCTGCTGGGTGACAGATTACTCTTGAAATGTCTGAATGTCGTTGCCGCCCTAATATTGACAAGTTTGACGAAACCAAATAAAGTGGCACAGTGAGTGGGCGTGTAGATTTTCTTTAATTACCTCTATGAGACCATGATGAAATGGTTGACGAGAAAAGACCGCGACGATCTACAAAAATATAAACATATATACATACATATGTACATATGTACATACAAGTATGTACCTATGGATATGCATACGTAAACATACGCATTAATTACGGATAAGTGCAATCTCTTAGGATAAACAGCGCAAGTCTTGTCCTCTGGTTTAAAAGTTTAGGCACGATTTTAATGCCTTATACATATGACTACTATACTGGTATGTTTGCACTCGACAAACATGTAACAAGGACTCAACAAGTTAATTTCAAGGAATATGAATTTGCTTTCCTGTCAAGTATCGTTCACAATGTTTTTGTGGCAAGACTGTTAAATATTGGCATTAATACCCCGACGAGTTTGCTACCCGGTGTGGTGGCTGCTTACTACACGGGTACGAGTGAAACACTTGGAAAATTGAAGTTGCACAGCATTTGAGGCAAACCTTAGCTGGGTAGGTGGGTGGCGTTCTATGGTATGTAGCAAGAAGATAATTGTGTGCTTAACACAACTGATATGTGAGTTTAGCGGTTGCAGGCTTAGTTCAGTTTGCTTCTTTTTGGAGAAGAAAAAGCACATGATTGCGCGGACTTAATTGCCTATGTAGCGTGGGTGTTAACAGCGATGATGGTATCTGTTCGAGTACCTGTTGCGAGGTGTAATAGTCATACGGATGTCTATTACGATTGAATTCTGTTGGAAAATAAGCAACTAATTGCTATGAAAGCCCGTACAGAGGTACATAGATATAAGCATTGCTGTTTTTGTTGTAAGACATACTGCGGCTTGGTGAAATACTTAGTTTCCTTATATTAAATGGGATCTGATAGTCGACCTGCACTACCTCGTGTGTATGCGCGTGTGTAAATAGAGCATTTGTATCATCATGAAATGTTATTATAAATAATAAGATATACAGGAAACCATGCTTACTAGATAAAACCGCTCTGTTGCTAAGTACTATGTATTCCAGAAACCGAATGCATTTCAACCTTAAAATGAAAAAAAGGAACCGCACGTTTAGGGTTCTTCTCCTTTCCAATACTATTCGAAAACACACAGCAGCCAGACGCCAGTATTCGAATGGGACAGTATAATTAAAAGCTAAAAATAACAAAGAGCATTTACACTTCTTTAATATGTCTTTTCTGTCTCGCTTCTGAATAGTGCTATAAGAAATGTGAGGATATTTTTGAAATTTCAGTGCTACACCTACATATACTTAAATATATATGTATACATATGTATGTAGATATGTACATCCATGGGAACGTACGCATGTGAAGCTTCTTTGTACATGCATCTCCGCGGTGGTTTTGGCGGAAGTGAAAAGGATTTATTGACTTAAAAAATATCCCGAATGGATTCACAGCGTTATGGATACTTACTAGCATTAAACAACGTCACTATTGTTTTCAGCTACGTCCACATACAAACTAATCCAATAGATTTGATGAACAAGTAATCACACACAATTTACAAATATCATTTCTATTTAACGGCATTTTTATAATCTTATTGTATGTATATCTATAACACAAAATAACGGATATGAGTACTAACAATTGAACACTTGAGGTTGATATGTTTGATTCATCATTCTCGTATAAACATCACTCGTCCACAGACTTCTATGTATAATATGATATCAACCGAAGCGGCCGAAATTAGAAACCATGAATCGCGCTTTCTGTTTATAAATAAATCTTACGTCACACACCGGTCCTTATCGAGTGAAAGCATTACAAGGATAACACCGAGTGATATGCGAATGATCAACGTGATCGTTAGTAATATTTCGCGTCTTTACGCGACTATTGTCCAATCTACACTGAAATCTCGATTAAAATACGTTGGAAAAATCATTCTGACGCGCTGCACAGCGACACGAACACGCGAGTTATATTTTAAAGCATTGCACACAGATAGATAGATAAATGTCTTACGCGGCCAACCGATGGATGGGGAAACACCATCTAGCTCGTACTCCACACCAGAACGAATGTTTAGACGCACGCTGGCGTTGCAAATGATATACCCACACCAGAGCACCCAACAGAAAACAGAAAACCTTTAATTTATGTTATGTGGGTGTTGAATGTTTTTTTTTTTTTTTTTTTTTGTATATTTGGGCAGCAAGGCAGAGGCAGCTTAGCCGAAGTGAAATGAAAGAAAAAGAGTGTGACTTTTGAGTGGCGCTTTGAGTGGGACGAGATGATTCTCGCTCTCTTTGAGTTGAATATCTTACAACCAAACTATGTTCGATCAATAACAGAGAGGAGGTATCTTGGAAAAAAACTCCTCACAGAGGACACAAAAAGCAAACTTAACCAACAGAAAAAAGAAAATGAATTGACAAGAAAACAAAACAACGTCGGTTAACGATTTTTCTTTTTTTTTTTTTGTTAAATGTTGTTTTTCATTCAGTTGAGTTATCCGCGCGCTATTCCCACACGATAACATTTCACCGGATTAGGTAGGTTGAATATACATACTGAGTGCCCACTATATTTATATATGAATGTATGTAGGTTTTCACATCACCTTCTTAACAAATATGGCAAGACAACTATTTGACAGTGGAGTAGGTTAATCACTGCGTCAGAATGAGTAATTCAGTTACATACATATAAATTCATCAAAACTTGTTGTGTTTTTAATTCTACGAGTATACGAGTAGTATACACATCGACTATGGACTAATCGAAAATAAATTTCTGGTTGAGTGATTTGGGGAAAGAAAACAAAAAATTTAACCTAAAAAGGCATCATTCAAAAAAATAAAAGGAAATGTGTGTACACACATACACACATGCATGTGCACGTAGAGTAAAGTTGTTCTGCTCCATTAGTCGATTTTATAAGTAAAGTGTCAGATACATATGCCCATAGGTATAAGTAACCGAACCGAGGGTAAAAGGAAAAGCCTGTACGCAAGAAACATTCGTCGCTCGAATCTCTATGCGGCCAAATATCCAATATAGGTATGGTCTGGAATACCTTTTACAAAAACGCATCAGTGAAGCACATCGATTCGAAGGAAGACTAAATTATTCGATTGGAATTACCCGCTTGCATGAATCAAGTTAATAAAACGTTGATTACTCCTATACCCTATTCCATAGCACTGAAGCCAGTATTGACCACTTAAAACTTTTCCTTCAATATTTCAAGTTTCAAAAGAAAGTAGGAGGATAGTGTTTTACCTCTCCACCTACAACAGCACATTGAAGAATTTTCGTTTCCCACCCACCTACTTCGTACATTTTGATCTCCATCATCTACTGTAATTCATTTCCGTGACTGAAATGACGCAAAAAAAAAAAAAAAAAAAAAAAACACAGAAATAAAGGAAATACTACAAACCCTGTGCTAAAAAGAAGTTTGCCAAATACCTTCCGGAAGTTATCCTTTCCCACTTACATATGTATGTAGCTGTAGCACCGAAAATACAATATTTTTAATACATACGAGTGCGATGTAGTCACACTAGCAAAATATAAGCATGGTTTTATGCATAGCTAGATTTCGTATATTTCGAGCCAAATTAGCATGGATATGGTTCCATTGTGCGCTACGAGTCGACCGAATTTTTATTGCTGTAGTTCGCTATTAATGGGTACTGGAAATATGTCAGCGTAACTTTTAAATTATTAATTATTGTTTCCTTTCCCAGCTTGATAGACTGGCGTTTGAATCATTTTATTAAGAAGTCTTCTCATTCCTTACTGATAAAATTGGTTATGTGTGTATCAGCATTGTTCAAGACGTGGGAGAATGTGTGATCACAAGTTGAGTTTCCCCCAAGTGGAGGCGATCTGTTTGATATATCAGACGCAATGCGGTAGTAATACAATTAATTAAAAGTCGATCGCATGCCTATTAATTAATTTGTCGACAGTTTTTCCACTCTAGATTTCTAAGTGATGTGAAGAATTTCAACTAACCCTAGAATTGTATTGAAACTTGGAATGTTTATAAATTAGTTTGTTGAAAATAAAAGAAACAATAATTGTACTGCGATGTAGGCAACAAAAATTTAATAATACTTTATGCATATATGTAGCAGTATTGCATGTTATTCATATCAATTGACACAACTTAGTAGGTGTGGGTTAGCGTTGTTTCTCTCCCCCGTTTCAGTCGGACTCGGTTTGTTTGCAGTGACCTTTATCACGCCGTGAGATACAATTAACAAATATTCAAGTGTACTGTATACATATGTATTGTATAAATAAACATAATATGTCAGGAAGGTACTAAAGCCTTCATGGTACTAGTCATGTGAAACCACACCTTGTTGGTTTCGAAGGAGTCACCTACTGCGAGCACAGGCAGAACAGTTGCGGTTTAATATTCTACTGTATCATTATCCTCACCACATGTGTATGTTTTACTAATGCCTGCATTGCATGCTAACGAATTTATCAAAGGCGAATTCATAAGGAGGAAACTTTTAATGTTTACACGGAAGCAGTGTAACCTAATCTTCTACTATGAAATAAGCCTAAACGTGTTCTTCAAAGGTTTAAAGACATTAAGATAGGGCGTTTTACTAACCCTTGTTTTGTTTTGGTCTCTAGTTCCACTAATTTCAAAACTTCTTCTACGCTGTGTCAGCAATTGTTGAGCTACTCTGGTACATTTTTTAGCCCCGATAGAGTTAAATGGGCAATCGGCTCATTTAAACCCTATAAAGATCCAGGAAAAGACAGCGTCTTTCCTGCTATTCCACAAGGAAGAGTACTTTCATCCCTTCTCTGGTCGACGACCTACTCTGCAAGCTAACCTGGCTGTGGCTGTGGTGCAGTGGTTAACATCATCGACCGCCGAGCGGAAGGACAAATTCAAGTTCGCTTCGTAGCCAAGAAAAAGTAATTCCTATACGGACAAAAAGTATGTAACGCAGTTGGAAAGTGACCAGACGTACTGCTGCAGGCATAACACTCACAGTATATGGTCAACTGAAATTCATCCTCTGCGTATGCAATATTAAAAGTGCTCGAACGAATTAGTACGGACTATAACCAACTCGGAATTTGGTCGGCTTTCGTCCTATCTAGGACAACCACCCCTGAGAGTAATGAACGAACATCAACGACCCAAACCACTGCACTCCGTTCAGGTTGTGTGTCTATAGGCACATCATAAGAGAATATATAATTAAAAAACTCTAGAACCTGCGCAAGTTACTAAAAAAACAATGGGCATGTAATTTCTTTTTATTTTTTATTTTTTGTATATGGGGCTAGTGCTACCATTAGCAATACGGCACTGCGACCTTTGCAGATCTATTGTGCCTGCTAGCCGATTAGCTAGCTTCTATAATGAAGTTGAGAATGCTTCTCGTAGGAGCCAGGATGATCCCCTCAGGAGTCATAACTTCACTGAGAAGGATACGCTTCCTAAGATGGCAGAGAGCAGCACACTCACATAGTAGATATGTGTTCCGCCGTCTCTTCGTCCTTGAGACAGAGCCGACACTCAGTTTCGGACGAGAGGCTAATTTTGTTTAGATGATATCTCAGACCGCAGTGTCCTGTTAGGTAGCTGACTAGTCTTTTGATATCCACCCTATTGAGTTTGAGTATGTCACTAGAGTGTTTGTTCAGGGGTCGTATTAGTCGTTTAGATTGACGGAGTCCCTGAACGCTATTCCAAAAGGTCAGGTGTTGCAATTTTTCCCACTTGTCTAAGAAGAAATTTATCTTAGACCCGGGAATGCCACAGAATGGTTCCGGACCTATATATTTATCGCTGGAACTTTTCCCGGCAAGTTGGTCGGCAATTTCATTGCCCTCGATACCTTTATGCCCTGGCACCCACCAAAGTTTAACATTGTTTCTTTTGGCGAGGTCTTGTAGGGCGTCATGGCATTCCTTGACGGTTTTTGAGTTCGTACTGTACGAACCCAGCGCTTTAAGCGCTGCTTGGCTATCAGAGAGTGTGTTGATGGTTACTCCTCTAATGCCAGTCTCGAGATTTAGATTGACGCATGTAAGGATGGCTTGCAGCTCTGCTCGGAAGATGCTGGGACTTATTCCCAGGGCCTTCGAGATCTTGCGTTCTGGTCCAAGGATGCCGGCGCCAACGCCGGAAGCCATCTTGGAGCCATCCGTGTACCACCTAAGGCCTTTGATATTTAGCAGGAGATCACTGTTTTCCCATGCTGAGCACTTTGGGATCAGTATCTCAAATCTCTTGTGAAAGGTGAAGGTGTGCGGCAATGCGTCCGAGACCGTATCCAACTCGGGAAGGTGTTGTAATATGGACATGTGGCCTACGGGTCTACATGGTATATTTGTTCCCGAGCAGAGGATTTTGATTGCACTGCGTAATGCTACCTTTTTGATAAAAAGGTGCAGTGGAGTGAGTCCAATTAGTGCTTCTTGGGCTGCCGTGGGACAGGTTGGCATAGTGTCTGTGATGCCGAGACACACTAGTCTCTGAAGGCGTTGAAGCTTAACAATTGCAGTTTTTTGCTCAACTTCTGTCCATAGGTCTTACTATCGCGGTGTATAATCAGTGGACTACCTTAGGTTTATGTCCTCAGGTTTTAACGTAGGTGCGTCGTAGGTGCGTCGAAGGTGAGTCTGCGGTCAAGGTCAATACCTATATACTTTACCTCCTCTGAAAATTCTATGTGTGTGCCACTTAGAAAGATTGAGCAGGGTTGTACCTTTCTCCTCTTTGTAGATGGGACTAAGATTGTCTTATTAGGGTTAATAGATAAGCCCTCTCTGCCACACCAGTCAGAGATAAGTTGGAGCGCAAGCTGCTTGCGCTCACAGGCAGTGATCTCGCACTTGCCCGTAACAGTGACTACTAGGTCATCAGCATATCCGATGACATCGTAGCCACAAGGGGTTAGCTTGCGCAGAAGCAGGGGTGAGAGGACTCCCCCTTGTGGGCATCCTCTAGCCACCGATACAGTCACTGAGACCTCTCCGCATGTGGCTGGTATGATACGGCTATTTAGCATCGCCCTTATCCAGTGATTAGTGGGATGGTTTACACCCCTGCAGGATAGTGCAGTGGTGATCGAATCATAGCCCGTATTATCGAAGGCACCCTCTATATCGAGGAAGGCGCAGATTGCGATCTCCTTTTGTGTGAAACTATTTTCAATGCGCGTCACCAAGTGGTGTAGTGCATTCTCGGTAGATCGCTCTTTGCGATATGCATACTGGTTGGGATGCAGAGGTGTTTGATTTTTCAAGATACCTCTAATATGGAGCTCTATCAGTTTCTCCATTGTTTTTAGAAAGAACGAAGTCAGACTGATAGGGCGATAGGATTTAGGTTGCTCACTTGGCTTCCCAATCGTGGGGATGAAGACAAGATTGACCTCTCCCCAAATTTGGGGTATGTATCCCAGGTTGAAAGAAGACCTTAAAAGAAATATCAGTGGTGATAGAATTGTATTCAAGCCTTCAAGCATGGGCATGTCATAAGCTTTGCATGTAATGAGACATTTCCGTAAGCTGGCGTATGCTCGCTGAAGTCTATTACGGTTAATAGGGCCCATACACGACACAGACATGTCGTTGCAAACCTTTAGTATGTGCAAACATCCCTTCGCCATACACGGTGCAGACAGTTTGCGCAGACATTAGTTTGTATCGTTTCGTCGTGGACGTCGGATCGGAAAAATGGCGGATACTGCTTATCATTGCTTTGGCAATGAAAAAAAAAAAAAAAAAAATAAATAAATAGGAATCAAAGAAACAAGGAATAGTTTGAATGGATGTGACCTTGGTCAGCACTTTTAAAATGCCATAAAACAGGCAAACTTTTATAAATTTCTAAAAATTCTACTCAGGATCGTCTTTCATTATTTTTGTTCATGTTTACGCCGTGAATTTTTTCGCTCGTCTGTGCAAAATTCACCATACACGACACAGACATGTCGTTGCAGCCCAAGAAAAATTAAAAAAAAATTGAATTCGCGCAGACGGTCGCCGCAAACAATGGACATGGACACACACGACACAGACGGTCTGCGCAAACATGTGCGCAACAACAAGTTATATATTGGTCTGCAGCGACGTGTCTCTGTCGTGTATGGGCCCTACTAGTCCCGTTTACAAAGAGGAGAGGATTGCAGCCCTGACATAGCACAAACATAGGATTTTCAGAAGAAATTAAGTACCTAGGTATTGACCTTGATCGCAGACTTAACTGGAGCTGCAATATTAAAAACAAACTTACAAAGACGACCAAGGCATTGTGGGCCTTTTGACGCACTTACGGTACAACCTAGGGATTGAAACCTAAGGTAATCACTGGCTATATACCGCGATAGTAAGACCTACCTTCACTTATGCGTCCACGCTAGGGTGGACAAAAGGTGAGCAAAAACTGATAATCGTTAAACTTCAACGCTTTCAGAGACTACAGTGCCTCGGTATTCCTGGCGCTAGGCTAACCTGTCCCACGGCAGCCCAAGGAGCACTGATTGGACTTACTCCACTGCACGTTTTTATTATAAAGGTTGCATTACGTAGTGCAATCCGAATTCTTCGTTCGGGAACAGGCTTGCCATGTAGACCTATGGGTCACATGTCCATCTTGCAACATTTTCCTGAGCTGAATATGATTACCACGATCTCGAACGCATTACCACACACCTTTACTTTTGACAAGAGATTTGAGATATTGATCCCAAACCGTTCAGCTTGGGAAACAAGTGATTCCTTGCTTAATGTGGTGGTATACTGATGGTTCCAAAATAGTTTCTGGCGTTGGCGCCGCATCTTTGGACCAAATCGGAAGATTTCGATGGCATGGACTTCGCCAATCGAAACGATTTATACGGCGCCTGAACAAACAACAAAATTAACCTCTCCTCTGAAACTGAGTGTCGACTCTGTCTTGAGGATGAAGAGACTGCAGAGCATATACGAGTCGCAGTACCTCGTGCTATTTGTTAGTACTAGCCCCTTAATTAAAAAAAAAAAGGTACAATTACCAAAGTCTCTTCGATTTGCTATTTCTAGGGACAGAATTCTCGTAAATCTATCTTGAGCCTGACTCTCCTTTCCATTTCCGTATCATTTAGATTCAACAACTTAATGTAGATGAATGAGATGAATCAAAATTAAGTGCACGATCAGGTAATAGTTCAAATAGCAAGAGCAAAAAAGGCGAAAGCATAGTTGACCTAGTAAAAACCTACTGTTAGCTGTATTCAGTTGTGGGTAGTATTGGATTGAGCAAATGATTCACGTTATATCATCCTAACGAAAAGCCGATGTCCATATTTAGTCATCGTCAAATAATTGCAACATAACTCGATAACCCGATAGGAAAATCCTCCACAATTGGAGTGGAGTTAAGACAGTACAAGGACACATTGGCGCCATAGCCATCGCCATCGCCACCAAGCAGCGAGCCCCAACGAACTTTATACGCACACGTTCGTTCTGTCTTTTTGGTTTATTGTCATTTATTAGCAGTTGTCGGAGCTATTGCTGCTGTCGCACCGTAACGAAGAAAATCTGACGTAATCCACCAAAGCACTCGTTCAATTTGAGCAAAAACATTTTCTTTTTTCCTAACGTATCTCATAAGGAAGGCTACCCTGAGGTGGCAAGTGCTGCAAGTGATGCTTATTTCAACAAGCGATCAAGCATTGATGTAAGCGTGTGTCGATGGTAAATTCACATAAAAACATATTACTCTGCACTGAAGGCTGTTAAGAGATGTGTAGGTGATCTGGAATTATTAATCTCTCGTCCAGGTCTGGATACACATGGGAGCTAATAGTTGCCTTCTATCATAATGGACTTTTACTTACGAGTTTCTCAAAAAACTTGTCACTAATGGACATGCACAATGTGGATTCGGCTCTTCTTACCCAAAAACAGTAAAGTGACTTGAGTTGCCTTGGGACATGCATAATATAATCCCTGTTGTAAGCATATGTGGATAAAAGGATGTGTATCCGGTGACAATTGCTTAGCATAGACAAAAGTAAAGAGGACGAAGAATCGGCACCTGTTTTGAATATATACACTAGATTATTCAGGAGCACCTTTTCAGCAACAATCTTATTCACGGCTACACTGAAATGCATACGCAATGCAAACGACAGCAAAAGCGATACCTGACATTGGACAGGAAACTTTCCATGAAACAAAAGCTACCTCCTCCATCGATGTATGTAGGTCAATTTTATGCCGCTTATGCAGCAATATTCCTTTTCTGTACGAGTAACGTTCGAAATGTTCCCTGTTCACGAGCTCTGTTCACATTCGTACGAAAGATTCCATTCACTGTGTGACCGTATTGAACATATAGGTATAAAAAAAAATTCGATCGAAATGTCACGTGAAAGAAATAATTGCATTTGCCCCGATTCCTGTCCTTCATACATAATTTCCGAAGAAGACAATTTCCCTCGCATAACCACCAATCAAGCAAGTGTCCCATAAAAGGTCATCTTCACGAAAGGCGAATAAAGTTTTGGTCAAGGCGACAAGTGCGATACATTTATTTTTTATTGTTATTTCTGTGTTTTCGGGTTTGTTTTTCGCTCCTTCCGAAAATTCAGGCAGCTTGGCACCGAAATTCATTTTCATTGCACAATGCAACAGCAATTTAACAAGTTGACGTGTAACCAACATCGCAGCCATGCCATTATTTATAACAATCGAGATTTAAAATTATACTGACAAGTGAAGTGCGCTCACGGGTGCTGTGCGGAGAAAGAACAATCGCTCGATATTGATTCGAGGAAAAGTCAAATTTAAATTGATAATTCGCTTCTGACACGACGACGACGTACGATGAAAGAACCGAAGCAGCTACAAAAGACATTATATTGGTCACTTGGCAATTTGTTGTGTTTTTCACGACTATACCATGTGAAGGTGTGCTCGTTGCGCGTACGTTCATATAAATCAAAAGAAAACCCCCGCACCATAACAGTTACCATATAAACACTATATACGTGAACAACGGTGTAGCAGACCTCAAGAGATGTTTGTCTCTGTGGCAATATGTTGAAGACGCGCACGCTTTTCAATTGTGGCCGACAGATTTATTATATAAAAAGGCACCCTTGGGTCTTATACACCATGAATGCATTACCAATTAATTTGAATGGGTGGACAGGGAATGCGTATCTATAGGTCTTTTGCCTTTCCTTGATTCATCTGCCTCTTAGAAAGAAAAGTCTGTTTGATAATGGTCAATATTGAAGTTGACAATCTGGCGCAGGACTGTCAGTGGTCTAAAGTTAAGTAGCACGATGAAACTTATTTAATTTATAAACCATACCCTGCCTATACCCTATATACGAGTACGAATCATCGTTGATGCTTTTAAAAGACAAGAAAAAAGTAAATGAAACGAGAGAGTGCGATGGTGTCAACAGGAAAATATTGACATTGTTGTCAAAGAAGTGGTTTGTAGATATGTATGTACTGTACATATCTCATGGAAGTTTGGTAGCTGTTTGCCGAAGCATTCCTTTTATCCTTGAGGTTAAACCAAAGATTACATAAACTTTTATTTAGATTGAAACAGTATGCAATATACATACATCCTATGCATAGTGTGGATACAAACCCTACACTGCATGTCCTCCTACAAATTGTTATCAAAGAGCATGTGGGTGTTGTTGTGTGCACTATTGTTCCCCAAAGGAGAGCTGTAAACCGATTTTTAAAAGTCCTAGCCAGCTAACACGTGCCTACGTCATTAATGAGTATGATTAAGTGAATGCAATAAAACTTCTCTTCGATTCCGTGACGTTATCCAAACGCTAGTATATTCCTTGCCATTTGTATGAGTATTTATGAATTATTGTGCCACTTTTACTGGAGGGAAACGTGTCATAAAATGAAGGAAAGTGAATGTGATTAGGGTAACTTTCTTTACTTTGGTTGATGTGTTTGCACGTAGGTTCGCATGTAGGAACCGCTTAGAAGCCTTAATCGTTTGTGAACAAAATGCTATGCGGTTGTGGCTAACAAGAAACTTTATGCATTCGTAATGCTAGGAACTAATTGCTTTGACGTTTGATGATTGGTTTTAGGGGATGGAATTCATAGGCAGTGGTAGAGTTGATGTTGTCAAGTTCGTTAAGTACTGTATGCTCAAGGGCAGCTACTGAATTACTTATTTGAATATTGATGACTATGTCCCATAACAAACAATCACATTGGAATCGACGTCATGGGTCCAAATGGCTATATTTAGTAGATAGGATAATGGAGTAGGGAAGCCAAGGCCAAATTGCTTGAAACGTATATATGTACATACATATGTACAGAGCGGGCCAAATACAAGTCTCTTTCTTAAAATGTAATAAAATGAACAAGATTGCCATTAATTATGAAAAACAACGTCGTTCAAGTGGCTGCCTCGGCTGGCTTCGCAGTAGCGCACACTGTCACCCCAATTTTCCAATATCTTGTTGATGGTTTCGGGCTGTAGCTCACGGATTGCGTGGCTGATATTGGCCTTAAGTACTTGGGTCGTTTCCGGATTGTTGGCATAACATCGGTCCTTCACAGTTCGCCACAAAAAAAGTCAAAAGGGGTCAAATCGGAGCTTCGAGGCGACCAATTGACATCGCCAAGATGGCTAATATGATTTGGGAATTTGGTGCGCAAAATGTCGATTGTGGCATGGGTTGTGAGGCATAGCGCGCCAGTCTGCATGAACCAGAGGTCGTCCAAATTCATGTCTTTAATTTCAGTAAAAATATCAGTAGGTGCCACCCGCAAGGCTCACACGACTAACTTCCCCATGGTAAAAATCAAAACACCCATTTAATTTAATTTATTTTTTAATTTTTAACCCCCGACGCAAAAAGAGGGGTGTTATAAGTTTGAGGTGTCTGTAACTCCTGAACCAATGAACCGATTATGATGCCTTTCTTTTTTTTTATTTAACTAACGTGACCGAAATGTTTCTTAGCTACTATTTGTGAAGATCTGTTTAGATGTTTCAAGGTCATTAGCTCTTTTTGCTAGCTGCGGTAGGATTCTTAGACTAATAATGGGTAATGTATCGGTTCTCGTCCGATCACCGCAATCAACCAGCATCGGCTGCGGTCAGTACTTAGAAGGGGAACCGCTTGGAAATACCGCGGGTTGTTGGCATCAAACCGCCTATTTGCTGGCGCTCCATGTAAGGAAACGCACATTAAACAATCAATTGCCCATAAACCGCTCATTTGCGTGTGCAGTTTCAATTGCTGAAAGTTTCTAATTTAGACTTATAGAAAATGAAGCCATCTTAGACTAAAAAAGGTCGGGTTTCGGCGCTTGGCGCCAAATCAATTATTTCGTGACAACGTCTATTATACCATTTTATGAATGAGGTATAGATATTATATATTCAACAATTACATATAATTTTTTTTATGATTTCAATGTTTTATTTTCATATTACAGTATTATACATGTATTTAATTGAATAAGACAATTTTATACTCAAACGTTTAAGTGGTCTTTATTTCTAATATTCTATTAACAATAGGTCTATGATATGATTTTATTTGATTTAATTCCACTAAACGACGCCGATTTTTTTTTTATCTGACATGTTGATAATTCTCGCGCGAGCTCACTACTACATTCTCGCTAGGCCACGCCTACTCACACGGTTAGTCTACATTTTTCTGCGTTTTTTGCGTTTCGGCATCCCATATTTCAGCGCTAACCGATTTAATAGACGTTGTCACGTCAAAAATATTATAAAAATGGAAAATAAAAAAAAATTTTCAAGTGAAATGTTTCCATGTTTTATCATTCTGCAAACAATTCCCGAGCAGAAAATCAACTAATTTCAGCTCACGAACGCGAGCGTGTGCATTTATGGAAACTCACCCCATGTCCGCACTCCAGATGTGGGTTTTTTTTTTTTTTTTTTTTTGTGTTTGTTGAAGGCTTCTGCTATCCGCTGGAGCACTCAGACGCAATCACTGGTCCATTGTACTCCAGACAGACACCTTACATTACTGTATTTTCTCCGTTTTCCGGAGAAAAATTTGAAGGAGCTTCAGTGATGTAGATGCACACACCACGTCGGCTCCAAGGGTGCGCCACCGTATGCGAGCAAAGGCGGGACAATAACAGAGGAAATGCTCTGCAGTATCATCCTCCTCTTCGCCACATGCAGCACAGGTAGGCGTCTCACTGATGCCGAGCACGTAGAGATGCATGGCAAAAGTGTAATGGCCCGTGATAACTCCCACAAGCCTTCTGCAGTCGATTCTCCTTAAAGACAGGAGGAATGCTGCAGATTTTTTGCAGACATCCGGGCATACGCGCTTAGTCATCCTGCAACCCGAACAATCCCTCCATCTACGGTTGTGTGTGTTAAATAAACTATCGTTAATGTAGGAATTTACCGTGGATGTAGGTAGACCTAGAGCGGGTTCAGGTCCTGAGAAGCTCTCCTCTGAACCCATTCTAGCGAGTTCGTCAGAGGTCTCATTTCCTGGGATCCCAGAGTGGCCTGGAACCCATACAAGCCTTAATGAATTTAGTCTGCCGACTCTGTTCAAGAAGGACTTGAGTTCAAGCACTAATTTGGAGCTAGTTAAGGGGCTACACACAGCTTTTAGTGCAGCTTGGCTGTCACTACATAGGCATATGCTTTCCCCCTTCCACCTGTGCTTCACAACATAGTGCATGGCCATTAGGATTGCGTATATCTTTGATTGGAAGACAGACATATTTTCCTAAGGAGAAGTGCAGTCGAATGTTTTCGCGCTCAAAGAAGACCCCAGCACCGGACCCCCGCCCAGAAATTACGACGCAATAGGATAACGGGCGTCAGTGCGTCAGAAGGCATGTCCATGAGACAGGGGTCGCAGGACAATTCTTGCGCAAGCACACCGTTATTCCTATGCGAGTTGTACCAAAAGCCATTTCTCTTCAGACGAGACATGGCTTTCAGAGCACACCCTCTGATAAATATATCAAGAAGTTGAAGGTTCATCATAACATCTAGAGCAGCGCCCGGCGTGCTGGGAAAAGCCCCCGTGCAGCTGAGACAAACCGTTCTTTGAAGTTTGGTGAAAGAGGCTACGACGTGTTTGCGTTTTAGTCTGTTCCACCAGACAACTGATGCATATGAGATTATATGTAGGTCTTATCATTGCCGTGTAGATCCAAAGGACCTTTGCCGGCGATAAGCCCCATGTTTTGCCAAAAGCTCCTTTGCATTGCCAGAAAGCTGACAGCGCTTTGGTGGTTTTTGACTCAACATGTTTTGACCAGAGAAGCTTACTATCTAAGATGACTCCTAGATACTTAGCCTCCTTGGATATCGGGATGGAAGTGCCTTTTAGTACCAGCTGTGTCATGTCAGTATTTTTCCTCCTTCTCGTAAAGAGAACGACATCGGTCTTAAGAGGATTGACTGACAGCCCATTTCTGGTACACCAATCATCGATCACATTTAGCGCCGCCTGTGCTTGCGACGGACAGTCGCCAAACATGAGCCGACAGAAAGAATGGCGACGTCATCCGCATAGGCCTGGGCGTAGATTCCAGAGGCATTGAGAGCATCAAGCAGGAAATCGACCACCATGCACCATAACAGCGGAGACAGGACGCCACCTTGAGGGCAGCCCCTGTTTACGCCAGATTTGACACACTGGTCGAGGCCTGCATCAGCGGTCAATGTCCTGTGCATGAGCATTGCTTTGATCCAAAGGACCAGTGCATCATCCACGCCATGATGTCTGGCAGCGTTACACATGCTGTCAAAAGTTGCGTTATCAAAAGCTCCCTCAATGTCGATGAAAATGCCCAGCGCGTACTCTTTCCTTTCGAGCGCGCACTCAATACGCCCAACTAGGTTCTGAAGCGCAGTCTCGCAAGATTTTCCGCGCTGGTAAGCATGTTGCATCTCCGAAAGAGGGTGCATTCGAGGGGCAACTTTTCGCACGTGCAACTCTACCAGTCTCTCCATGCTTTTCAGCAGGAAGGATGTTAGACTAATTGGTCTGAAGCTCTTGGCAAGTGAGTAGTCCTCTTTTCCTATTTTGGGAATGAAGACCACTTTCACTGTGCGCCAAGGAATGGGTATGTGAGCAAGTGCTAGACTAGCAGTAAAAATTCTTTTCAGAGTAGGAAGCAGCTGCCTTATACCTTTTTGCAGCATAACAGGATATATCCCGTCGGTGCCCGGCGATTTGAAGCCATCGAAGGATGCCACAGCAAATTCAATAGCTTCAGTCGTAACCACGCGCGACGCAATATACCAGCTACGCCGAGTTATTTTCATCGTTTCAGTTGCAGTTTCCCTTGAAGGAGTGTGCAACGAGCCGATGTCGATCTGATTTCCCGGGAAATGAGTCGCAAACAGTAAACTGAGAGTTTCCGCTTTAGATTCAGTAAAGGTACCATCAGATTTTCTGAGTGCGTCTAGCCTAGTCGGTTTTCCCCGTTTGAGGACTTTAACCAACTTGCTAGTCGCACTCAGAGACTTGATCTCTTCGCAGAAGGTCCTATAAGAATCGTTCTTCGATTTACGAATAAGTTTCTTATATTCTTTCTGCTTCGACCGATACTTGTTCCAGCCATCTTCCGAATTTGATTTGAGCGATCTATTCAGAAGAATTCTGGCTTCCCTGCGAAGACTTTGGAGCTCGGCATTCCACCAGGGGACCAATTTCCTGCTGGGAGGTTTGCTGACAGGACATGCGAGTTCAAAACAACTGGTGATGACGCTATTCAGGTTATGAACAGCGTTCTCTACCAATTGTTTCGTTCTAAGCTTAGGTAGGGCCTGAGTGGATTTCTCAAGCTCCTCTCTAAACCGTACCCAGTCCGTCCTTCTCGGATTCCGTCTAGGCTGCAAGGAAGAAATCTCACAACCCAATCGGAATTCGATATATTTATGGTCCGACAGCGTAGCATCAGGCAAGACTCGCCAGTTAGTGATGTCCTTCACATATCTGTTGGATAGGGTCAGGTCAATCACCTCCTGTCGTCTTGTCGTAGCAAACGTTGGTTGAGAGCCAACATTGTTGATGGTAAGGTCAGACGAGAGAATGAAGTCCAACAGACGGTCCCCCCTTGTGTTACACTTGCTGCTGCCCCAAGCAGTGTTTTGGGCATTAACATCGCAACACAAGATGAGACCAATCTTTTTGGCTTCACAGTACTCTACGAGTTCAGAGACTTCCTTCGGTGGTGGAGGTAGTAACGAATCGTAGGGAAAGTAGGCAGACGCAACGACGAAGTGTTCTATTGCGCCGTGCGTTTTGTAGCTTACTCGAGCAGCCACCAGATCTTGTCCACAAAAGTGCCCAAGTTTGGTTGCCGATAGTGAATTCGATATGATGAGGCCGACCCTAGGCCTTTCGGATCGCTCATCATAAAGAATCGTAGCATTACGTATACCACCAAGGCCACATAGGCGATTATTCCACACCCACGGTTCCTGAATGGATACATTGTGATGATTTGTTCTACTACATGCAATTCTACTACTTAAAAGAGCAGTAGCGGCCTTGCAATGCTGTAGATTGATCTGGATAAAAGCTATCCTGACCTTTTCAGAGGAGATGGCCGCCTCTTTATAAGAGAGCTGCTTCTCTCGACTCTTTACGGTCATTTGGATCTCCTTCTGGGAGGAAGGGGTTTTGTTGTGTGATGTGCCCGCCTCCGAGAAGTGGTTTTTGGCTATCTTCGCCTTCTGGCCTATGCTTTGATCCTTCTGGGTCGCCACATCTGCCATTTGACTCCGATTTCCCACCGCCCCACCGGAGAGGGAGGCGTCGCACACTCTCTCCCTAGCGAGGCTATCCCCAGCGGCGGTCTTCCGTTTGCGGGATCTTTTACCTTTTTCGGTTAAAGCACTGGCTCCCTTCGTACGACGGTTCGGGACAGCCCTACCAGTTCGAGGATTGCTAGGACCCGTAACGACTTCGCCTTCTGCGTTCGGAGTCTGCCTGTCAGCCCCACCACCTTTTTCGGCGGCAACGCTGGCCATAGCAGAAACTTGACAGCTTCCGGCTCCGTCATTACGGGAACTGATCACGCTCTTACTGGGTAGTTGAACCTTCCCAGTAAGAGGAAGAGAGTTGGAGGCGCATGCCGAAAGTGCAGACATGCTTATGCCTCCTTCAGCAGCCTTTCCCAATCGCCGACGCTTTCCGCGCTGCGCACCTTTGAGAGAAGGGTGGAGCTCAGGAAGGAGGGTCGGATCAATTTCGGTAGGAGATACCTCCGTCGACCTAACCCTCTTAACTGGTTCCCCCAGAGGTTTAGCCTCGACCATTCTGCCTTCGGCTTTGTCAGCCTCCTTGCACAATTTTCGGGCACGCCTCTTACCTCTAATTTTTGGGCACTTAGCAGTGCATTCAGCAGTACGTCCCAATTCAGGAGCGCGTTCCACCTTTTCGGTTTCCCGTGCCGCGCCATCATTGGTGTCGCCTCCGCTGTATGCACCGCTCATGCTCAGTCGGACCAGGTGGTCAGACAGTGAGCCGCTGGGGCCGGTGTCGTTCCGGGCTGCCGTAGGGTTAAAAATGAATGTTGGGGCCTCCAGAATCCTTGCCCCGGCCGCGATCAAAGAGGTCGCGGGTGGATATCCGCTGCTGCGAGTGCCACCTGGAGTACACAATTCCTTTGGTTTGTCCATTCATTTTTGGGTCTTCGAGTCTTAGTTCGAGGTATACGACCTCTTAAGCCTCCCGCCACAACAAGGCGCCCGAAGAAGGGAGGAGATGTGCGTTAAACCGAACCCACCCTAAAGGGGTGACCATAAATGTACACACACTCGTGTTCGTAAGTGATAATAAAAATGCTCACATGAGCGCGTGCGTTTAATAATTGCTCGTTGGGAACAAAAAACGGCTGTACCGATTTTGCTGAAAACTCACTCAATTCCAAGTTGCGTAATTACGTGTGGTACGTACATGCGCACATACGTACATTCACATACATTCTGGTGATTCTGGTGACCTTGAAACGTAGGGATATGTCAATATCTTAAATTCGCAAAAGCGGCCCATTACAATAACTTCCAAGTGTACGTATGTTGGCGTTACAGTCCATGAAGAACCTGAGCCGAGCTTCTCTCAATCACCCATGTTGTGTGTGATTTCATTTTTCTATAGGTCAAAGGGGCCTACAGTTTATTGCCGGTTCCGAACGGCGAATTTCGAGAAGCTTTTCATGACAATTTTACTACAGGGGGTTTTGTCAGAACCCCGCTGAGGAGAAACACCGTGAAAAACACGTTCGATGACATGGCTGTGTCGGGATTCGATCCCGTGTCATCGGCGTCAGAGGCCAACACACTACCCACTGCGCCACGATGCTCTCGTAATAACTTCCAACTGGGAAGTTAAAAAAGTCGCTTGACATGGCTCTGTAATGCCCACCGTCAACCGAAACGTTGTTCCCAGCATCATTTTCGAAGAAAAATGGTCCAATGATGCCACCACTCCACAATCCGCACCAAACTGTTACTCTGTGTGAATTCATTGGCTTCTCGACAATAATATGCGGGTTTTTCGAGCCAATTTGTGGCAATTTTGTTTGTTAGATGAAAGCAGATATTTGGTTTTACCCTCATTAACCTTTAGACCCATCTTAGCCGCTTCTACCTCAATGCTCACTGACGTCTCGCTGTGTCGGTCCATTCACGTCAATGTCGTCAGCGTACGCAAGCAATTGCGAAATCGACGAAGAGGTGGTGAATGTCGATTTGGTATTCCTTGGTTTTTTCCAAGATCTGCCGTAGAGTAAATATTTGTTCTATTGTGGATTTAACTAGCCTGAAACCACACTGATAAGAGTCGATCAGGTTATCCACAAACGGTTTCAGGCGTTCGCACAATACGGCAAAGAAGATCTCATATGCGATGCTAAGGAGACTTATTACCCTATAGTTGGCGCAGTTATAGGGGTCTCCTTTCTTATGGACCGGGCAAACGTTGCTGAAATTCCATTCGTCGGGCATGCTTTCCTCAGCAGACAGGCCGTCTGCGCCCTCGGCTTTATTAGACTTAAGTCTCAATATGGCTATTTTGACTTCGTCTAGGTCTGGTGGACGGAATTTTCTTACATCGTCGTCCATTACGAACGGATCGTTCTGCCTGACAGCGGTATCTTGTCTGTCATCGCCGTTATACAGACTGCAGAGTTGGTCTTTCCAAATCTTCAGCATCGACTGTGATTCTACGACAAGTTCTCCATTATCAGGCCGGCAGACGGCAGGCCGCCTCTCTGGCTTTGTAGCCGTGGCATGTTCGTTTTGCCTTATTGCAAAACTTCCGGGCATAATTCCTGAAGGAGCTTCTCTCCATCTCCTCGATCTCACACTTTTCATGCTGTCTTTTTTTCTTCCTAAAAAGCGTGTGTTACTCTCTGCGTTTCTGCTCGTAATGTTCACGAGTGGTTCTCGTCCGTCTATGTAGCATGGCTTTGTACGCGTTTTGCTTTGCTACATGAGCTTGCCCGCATTGTTCACCGAACCAGGGGCTCGCTGCTCTGAGGCAGCGTCTCTGACGGCGCTTTGGCAATGCGCCCATTTCTGCTCTTTTGCTTGTGCTCCGCGCGGATTTTGAGAGAGTTTGGAGGAGACACGATCGGCAAAGATTCTGGCAGTCCCTTGCGATTGTAGCTTTCCGACGTCCTGCTCGACTCCAAAGCATTCTTGATATCCTCATTCGTACCTTGGCTACAACAAGGTAGTGGTAGGTGGTAGTGATCAATCTGGTTGGTGGTCGATTGATCAAAAGACCGCCAGGTACCCCTGGGGGATGGGGGAATCGTGTGCTTGCTACAAGGAGGTTACGCCCCTTTATGAAATCGATTAGCCTGAATCCATTGTCGGAAGTGGTGTTATGGTGGCTTTCCCATGATCGACTCAAATAATGCCTATATGTCCTTCTAGAACTATTTTTGTGTCGTAGCTGGGGCAATGGACATAGGTTCTGTCTAAGAGATCGTAGAATTCTTCCTTGAGTCGATCGTCCTTTTCTTCAGCATATCAAGCTATTATTTCCAAATTTAGCTTAAGACTTTTTGCCGGAGTCTTACTCGAATAACGAATCCGCACCCGAATAAGCACTGTTTGTTCTCCTTGTAGCAGTTCCCGTAGTAGATGTCGCAGTTCTTCATCCGTCTTTTGCCTGGTCCATCCCATCGCACTTTTTGGAGTGCGGAGTGCTTTATAGCAGTTGAGGGTTTGCTCCAATTGATCGCCTGCACCCTATCTTTTAAGGGACTCTCAAGTCCTTTAGTCGTTTGCAGGGGTCGTCAGCTTTGTATCCATCCATATCCGAGGCTTGTGGTTGTTTCGAAACAAGTGGGTTTACTACCTGGGGGGTGCCAGGTAGGTGCGCGCGGAGGCTGTGTGTCAACTTGGATTGAGCAGGGACAGAGATCGAAGCTGGCGTTTGCCATGTTAAACGCGATCAACTTCTTTGTTCTGTTTGCTCGCTCCCTCTCCCTCTCCCCTCTCTCATCCTATTTGTCTATCTCAAGACTTAAATTAATCTCGAAACTTAAGAAGCAACTATCATAACAACGTCGACTAAAAAATGAGAAAATACCAGTATGAACACATCCGGGTTATATGGTTCTACATGTAAAAATATGTCGTCCTTTTAGTACTTTCCCTTAGCTTGCACAAGCACTAACATAATTTTCCAACGCGATTTTGGTGTGAGAACGTTGGAAAGGATAGAATAAAAAGACTGGAAACATAGAATAATACACAAACAGAGAGTAGTAGTCATTGAGTTATATAAAGAGTGGCAATTAACTTAGCCACAATTAAGCAATTACAAGTATGAGTTCACATTTGAATTAAGCTGTTAGCTCCATTAATTATTATCTATGTGATTCTTTGGGCTAAAAGAATCGGCAATATAATAATGTATGCCTGAGTATCTGTGTAGTAAGAAGTGCTCTTAATTACATACATAAATAATGATGCGCACTTATGTATGTTCTAGTGATACTCGTAGAACAGAATTTATTCAGCAATTATTTGTTCAGCCTCCGATAAAGTGATGTGATAGATTGGTTCGAGTAACTGGTTTTCCATCTAGTATATATCATTCTTGTAATGATTTGGTTCACTTTCACAATGACGCCTACATAGTTTCCCAAAAACAGAGGACGCGTCGTTAAGTTCATCAGTTTTGCTGTACTCATATCCTAAAATGTCACCGTATCCAAGCACCTAACATACATATGTACATATGTGATCCTTGTCATTTTGCTTAATGATCAAAGGAACTTCGTACCCGCAAGCATTGATTTACCTATCCTAGACATACATACTATTCCCCATTTGCTTTGTTGAAGCTTCATTAATTACCATTATTCCCCCTTGGAATATATCACAGTGATCTGGTAAGTATAAGTCTGTTTTATGTGTATGCACGAGGATATAACGTGTTGTGCAAAAATTCAAGGAACTGAATATCTGCTCTGGACATTTCAAAAAATGTTCCTGCACCTTAAACGAATACAACTTGTATGAACTATTATTCAAAAAGTGTTTGTTTTTTGTAAAAGTTTTCCGAAAGTATCGATTTTAGTCGGCTTCATTGCAGATATCTGAACTTTACGGAAAGTTTTGTACGGGCTAATCAGGCTAACAAAGCCAATACAAAAGCTGATATTCATTAATTTTCGTGTTCATGTTTGTGAGTAAAACTAATCAGCTTAGGAACAGAGTTACCCATGTTTTGGAACATATTGTGCATTCATATGCATTTGCATGTGGGTATTATATACGTAGATATGTATGTAAGTCATTGGAAGAGTTTATTTGGATAAATATCATATTAAAGTGTAGATCTTCTACATGGAACTTCATTCAGTATCCCAATTTATTATCAATATAAAACACAACGCCTTACACTTTTTTCTTTGTTCGATTATATTGACAGTTTACTCAAAAATGAATGCTAAATAGTATCTGATCATTTCAAGGTTTATAACCTTATTATGTCTACGACACAGTGCTGGCAGAAGGTAAAAAGTAAGAGCGATAGAGGAGATGCCGATCGACATTGTTTTTTTTTTAATAATAACAAACAGATAATAAATAACAAATGTAGAGCTAAGAGATTCGGCACACACCACGTCGGCCTCAAGGGTGCGCCACCGTGCGCGAGCAAAGGCGGGACAGTCGCAGAGAAAATGGTCTGCCGTATCATCCTCCTCGCAACATGCAGCACAGGTAGGCGTCTCACGCAGAGATGCTTAGCCAAAGTGTAATGACCCATAGTGACTCCCACAAGTCTTCTGCAGTCGATTTTCCTTAAAGACAGGAGAAATGCTGCGGATTTCTTGCAGAAACCTGGATAATCCCTCCATCTACGGTTGTGTGCCTTAAACACCCAATCGTTAACGTAGGAATTTACCGTGGACGCAGGTAGACCTAGAGCGGGTTCAGGCGATGGGAAACTCTCCTCTGAACCCATTCTGGCGAGTTCATCAGAGATCTCAAGATCTCAAGACCTCAGTGATACAATCCTTAGTGAATTTAGTCTGCCGACTCTGTTCAAGAAGGACTTGAGTTCATGCACTAATTTGGAGCTAGTTGGGGGGCTTGACATAGCTTTGAGGGTAACAGTCAATCTTGAAATCTGAATGCACGGGTATCGATATTTCGGTGTTCATGTAACATATATAGGGTGGGCCATCTAGTGTTTTTTTTTTTTTTTTTAATCATAGGTTATTTTGACACTGACAACTGTTTCCCACTCAAAATCTTGACAGAAAGACAGTATCGTATCTCCGCGAAGCAAAACGAGTCGCTTTACGCTTGAACATTGTTGGGAAATATTGAAAACTTATTTCCAAAGTGAGTGCTGTGTAGTCCAAACAATGCGTTTTTTGAAAAGATTTGTTGGCCGAAATGAAGCACCCAACGCGACTGCTGTAGTTTGTGCAAAAAGTTCGTAAGACTGGTATGCTAGTGGACAACACTCGTGGTCCCCGTCGTCGTACGGTGCGCACAGATGAGAATGTGGCTGCTGAAATTCACGAACATCCCCTCGCCATCGATCTCAACAGCCAAACATTTCACGCACTAGTCTGAGGAGAATTCTACACAGAGATCGTGGATTATTCGGTTACAAGGTTTAATTGACTCAGCAATCGAAGGCGCGTGACCATCCGCTTCGTTATCGCTTCTCAGTTTGGGCCATAGAGCAGCTTGAATTGGACAACGACTTTGAGCGAAAAATCATATTTTCTGATGAGGCGCATTTTCATCTCGGCGGCTACGCTAAAAGAGACGGTCAACACCGACGTATTGGCCAGAACGTCACCATGGGCGGACATTACTTCGACGTGGTCAAGGAATTCGTCTACCTTGGCTCACTGATGACCGGCGACAACAAAACCAGCTCTGAGATAAAACGCAGAATCACTCTTGCCAACCGCTGTTGCTTTGGTCACAAGAGCCCTCTCTCGGAAAACCAAGGTGACACTATATAAGACCTTGATCATCCCAGTCCTCCTTTACGATTCAGGGGCTTTCACCTTAACAAAAGCAGATGAAGATACCCTTGGTCGTTTCGAGAGGAAAATTTCGCGCACGGTCCCGTTTGCTCAAACGGTGAAGAACTGTACGGGTTGTACAGCGACATCGGCCTGGTACGACGTCTATATACAGCTCCGACTCTTAGGAAAGCGCGACAGAGGACGGCCGCTGGAAATGCTTGTTGGTTGAGGCCCAGGTTCGCCACAGACTGTAGCGCCACATACATAAGTAAGTAAGTAAGATAGACAAATAAGAATTTGTAATCGAAAATGGCTTTATTGTTTTTCAAGATATACACCATGAAGATCAGCACATTTTGGCATACCTTTGAACCAATTTTCGGAAGCACTTGTTCCACTCTGATTGGAGTACCTCCAATGTTGTGAATTTGAACACATCAACCGCTTCTTCAGGTTTCTCTTGAAAGATCCGTACAGTCGAAGTTGTTTAGTTTCGTGTCTATATGCTAGTATGAGATGATACTAGCATATATGATGATGAATGAAATAGCATTCGTAGGACAAGGGGTGGCCGTGGTGCAGTGGTAAACTTCACCGACTGTCGAGCGGAAGGTCTGTAGTTCAAAGTCTGCCCATAGTCAAGAAATACTTTTCTCATAAAGAAAAATTGTGCAACACAGCTGTTGTAAATGGGAAGTAATCAAAATATTGATGAAGGCATAACAGTCACAGTATATGGTCACTTCAAATTCATACTCTGTGTGCAGTTATATAACACCATCATGGCATGGAACATTTGTTGAGAACTAGAACCAACGTGGAAATTCAGTCTAGTTCTTCTCGCATCCTATCTAGGGCAATCACCACTGGAGAGTAGTGAACGAATATCTACGATCCAAACCATCTACATTCCGCCCAGGTTGTGTGATAAACATAATGAGAATATTACTCTTGAACCTGCGCGAATTATAAATGACAAAAAAAGGTACGTTCAGTATACGATTCTTCTTCTTCTTTGGTGGCGTTACAGCCCATGAAGGATCAGAGTCAAGCTTCTTTGAATCACCCATGTGATTTATTTTTCACACAGGTGGTAGGGACCTACAGTTTAATGCCGATTCCGAACGGCGTGAGTCGAGAAGCTTTTTCATGGCAAGTTTACTATGGGGGGTTTCGTCAGTACCCCGCCGAGGAGAAACGTCGCGAAATAAACATTGGATGGCGTTGGTGTCAGCGGGATCCGAACTCGCTCATCGTGCGCCAGAGTCCAACACACCAACCACTGCGCCACGGCGCCCTCTCAGTATACGATTACCATGAAAAATTACAAACGTTTAGACGTTTAGAACGTTTGGACGTTTAGACGTTGACGTATTCACTCTGATTTGGTCATATCTGGGTCCATAAAGGTAAGATTATGGGCCGCGTAAGCTAATTTACGTTATTGGAGAATTCCCTCCTACATTTTCTCCCCATTCCAGAGTTTTAACAAAGGCCTGGCAGCCGTCATCGTGGAAGTTCCTACTGAAGGAGGAGTAAAGGAAATCGTGTGCACTTCCGCCTACTTCCCGGGAGACGACTACCAAATTCCACCTACTGTGGTACAAGACCTAGTAAGGTATTCCCCGGGGCGCAAATAACACTTTGTCACCAGATGCGATGCCAGTGGGCACCAGGTGAGTTACTTTATGAATTTTTACTTAGGAGTAATCTCAACGTTGCAAACAGGGACAACAAACCTAAGAACTACCGGACAGTTCTTTGTAGGTCCTGTTTCAATTCGGGCTACATCCTTTAAATCTGGAGAGAAGTCAACCTTGTTTTCATCCCCGAGATTGGAAAGCCAAATGAACAACCTAATTCCTCTCGCCCTATCAGCCTAATATCGTTCCTAAAAACAATGGAAAAACTGACAGAGCTCCATATTAGAGGTATCTTAGAGAATCAGATACCACTGCATCCTAATCAATATGCATATCGCAAAGAACGATATACTGAGAATGCGCTACACCACTTAGTGGCGCGTATTGGAAATAGTTTCACGCACAAGGATATCGCAATTTTCGCCTTCCGCGATATTAAGGGTGCCTTAGACAATACTAGCTATGACAATACTAGCTATGACTGTACTACAGACGTGTAGACCATCCCAATAATCACTGGATTAGGGCGATGCTAAATAGCTGTATTACATAGGCTACATCCGGAGAGGTCTCGGTGACAGTATCGGCGGCTAAGGGGTGTCCACAAGGAGGAGTCCTTTCACCCCTTATCTGGTCGATATTTATCGACGACCTACTCCGCAAGCCAACCACTCGCGGCTACGAGGTCATCGGATATGCTGATGA
The DNA here is from genome assembly GCA_951905685.1 of Eumerus sabulonum. NCBI lineage: Eukaryota > Metazoa > Arthropoda > Insecta > Diptera > Syrphidae > Eumerus > Eumerus sabulonum. Next base: position 794,103 of record OX645060.1, on the reverse strand, counting down.
CCTAGTAGTTATTGTTACGGGCAATTGCGAAATTGCTGTTTGTGAGCGCATACAGCTTGCGCTTTAGTTAATCTCTGACTGGTGTGGAAGAGAGAGAGAGTTTATCGGTTAAGTCAAATAAGACAATCTTAGTCCCGTTTACAAAGAGGGGAAGGTTGCAGCCCCCAGAGTTTATCGGTTAAGTCAAATAAGACAATCTTAGTCCCGTTTACAAAGAGGGGAAGGTTGCAGCCCCGCTCCGTCTTTCTAAATGGCTCAAACAGGATTTTCAGAAGAAGTTAAGTATCTAGGTATTGACCTTGATCGCGGACTTAACTGGAACTCCAACACTAAAAACTAAGGCCTTATGGGCCTGTCGACGCACTTACGGTAAGACCTGTGGACTGAAACCTAAGGTAATCCACTGGCTAAACATATATCGGGATAGTAAGACCTACATATCATCACTGAGGCGTCCATGTTATGGTGGACAAAAGTTGAGCAAGAAACGATTATCGTTAATATTCAACACTTCCAAAGACTAGCGTGTCTCGGCATTACAGGCGCTATGCCAAACTGCCCTTCGGCAGCTCAAGAAGCACATATTGGACTTGCCCCACTGCACCTTTTTATTAAAAAGGTTGCATCACCTAGGGCAATTAGAATTCTTCACTCGGGAATAGGTCTGCCATGTAGACCTATGGATCACATGTTCGTCCTGCAGCACCTTCCTGAGCTGGATATGATTACCACGGTCTCGAATGCATTACGAAACACCTTCACTTTTAACAAGCGATTTGAGATATTGATCCCAAACCGCACAGCTTGGGAAACAAACGATCGGCGCCGGCATCTTTGGACCAAATCGGAAGATTTCGAAGGTCCTACGAATGCGTCCTAGCATCTTCCAAGCAGAATTATGTCCCATGCTATATGTCGGGTCTTGAACCTTTCTGCGGCATTCTCAAGTCTAAGGTTAACTTTTTCTTAGACAAGTGGGAAACATCTATCCTTTTGGAACAGCGTTCAAGGACTTTGCCAATCGAAACGATTTATTAATATACCCAGACTCAATAGAGTAGATATCAAAAGACTAATCAGCTACCTTACGGGACCCTGTGGTCTGAGATATCATCTCAATAAAATGAACCTCTCGCCTGAAACTGAGTGGCGACTCTGTCTTGAGGATGAAGAGACTGCAGGGCACATACTGTGTGAGTGTGCTGCTCTTTGCCATCTCAGGAAGCGTATCCTTCTCAGTGAAATTATGACTCCTGAGGGGATCATTTCAGCTCCTACGAGAGGCATTCTCAACTTGATTAAGGAAGTGGAGAAGTTCCTCATCTAATTTACTAATAGGCACAATAGATCTCTAAAGGTCGCAGTGCCTCGTATTCAATTTATATTTGCCACATTAAGTCTGTTCTCTAAACTATTTTTTATCTTACACGCGGTTAAGATGAGTGGTTCTGTTTACTGAGATTCGAAAGTGTTCCCACGCATCCATGCGTAAAGGAATTTCCTCCATTATGGACGATTTCCTAAAGACACTATCAGCGCAGTAAACATAACCAGTTTAAATTAACAGTGAGTTGTCAAAAGCTGGATTGGAGAACAAACCACTAACTGTAGGTACTAACTCGCATGCAAGCAGTAGTTATGGGGTAGCTGAGTGAAAGTTTACCGAACGTTTCAGTGAATCGGCATTGCAGTAATTGAATGACAACATACATATGTATGTACATTACGAGTAGACTAAGAATCAGGATACACTGGTGCCTATTCATGACGAACAATATCAGTGTATTCAGTGGATACAGCTGCTTCCAGATTTTCCCTGGAAACTACTTGTGAATTGTCTACTGAATTTATAGAAACATTTAAAGGTTTGTTGTATATTTATTTTAGGTATTGTATGTATTGTATACTATCAAACCGTTAAGATGATGCATATCTCAAATATAGTGGTATCAATCCGTATTTTACTCTTGCCTTATCATGCAGATAAATACAAGAGAATCCTTTTTCTTGATCCTTCTTCGGTTACTTGTTTTATGAAAGCAACATACGAGTATTCAACATGATTTCGTATTCAAAAATATTCCATTAAAATGATTTTACAATACTTCACTCTTCACACTCTGTTCATCTGGGAATTCCAGAGATAATACACACTACATCGACTGAAGATAGATAGACAAACATGGTTGCAAATCAATAGTCCTTGTAATGGCTTCGTGCATGCTCTACATCCGTTAACATGTAACTTGCTCACCCGTATCATGTCTGTTGGCAGAAGATTTTTTACGATTCACAGTACACGCATACGTAGACAAGCCAACCAGCCTTTGACCATTAAGTAAACGTCCGAAAGAAGACTTGATCGAAAGCCAGGAGAGGTGTCTAATATGGATTTTACAATGAGTTTCGTTTGCTGTTTACAGAAGACACATGAAACTATATCTTTTACATATGTATGTAGGTATTGTATATTATATTGAATTGCAATATGTTTCTGGATTTTTGAGTGAGTAATGGAAAAGTTGGATTTGAATGAAACAGTTTTTTTTTTTCTATTTCGAGGGTTAACTCTGTTTCACTTTAAGCAAGATGAAAGCAAGCACGAGACGCAAGTTATAGCTTTCAATAATAAGCCATTAGGCATTATTTCATGGGGGTTTTCTCGGGTTTTCCAACATCATGAGTTCTCTTAGGATAATGGTACAGAACTGTTGAATCTCATATTGAACCAGACGCTGTCATGAGATTTACTATGTTATCTGGGGTTGGCATTTCTCCTGCATTTCAATCGAATGTGAGGCAAACTAAAAAGCACATGCTGTGCTTCTTAATTTCCCTCGTTGATGTGTGAATGAATACGTTATGTCCGAACTTCTTTATATAAGCACGGAAGCTGGTTGGTTGACTATTACGACAATTGCAATGTTATCGGCAAAATCTGTAATTTGTTCCTCATTTAGTTCTCTTAGTCTTAGGACTTCGCCATACCTGATGTTTTGACCTGTGGGAACTCCGCTAGTTATCTGATATTGCTTTTTATCGATCGAAGGGAGTCTACTATACATCACTAATTCACAAGACAAGCTAATATTGTAGTTACTTTTTGTATGGCAACCAACGTTAGACGATTCTCCCAGAATCCATGTTCTCCAGATGTTTCTATTGATGCCTCCAGTCGATTGCGTATTATCCTCTCCAGTATTTTACGCACTATGTTCAACATGCATATGGGCAGGCATGACGAAGGTCCTCCTAGTAGCTTACTGCCTTTAGAAATCAGCACAAGACGTTACTCCTTTCCTAGGAATGGAAATGCCCCGTCTGTCAAGCACCTAGAAATAGTGATGTTTTAGTTTGAATGGTTAACTCTAAGTCCTTGTTTGAAATGCTTGATCGCAACAACTGGCCTTACTTCACCGAAGCGCTAATTTCAACTCCCTACGACTTTTTCTGTGATCTATGTATCAATAACCCGCCTTTATCATTGGAGAGTCTTTTGGCTCTATGGTTTTTTTTTTTTTTTTGTTTTTTAGAAGCTCGCGCAGGTTCAAGAGTTTTTTATATTATCTTATGATGCGTTTACACACACAACCTGAACGGAGCGCAGTGGTTGGGGTCGTTGATGTTAATTCACTACTCTCAGGTGTGGTTGTCCTAGACCTAGATAGGACGAGAGCCGACCAAATTCCGCATTGGTTATAGTCCGTAGTAATTCGTTTGAGCACTTTAATATTGCATACGCAGAGGATGAATTTGAGTTGACCATATACTGTGAGTGTTATGCCTGCAGCAGTACGTCTGGTCACTTTCCATTTACAACTGCGTTGCATACTTTTTATCCGTATAGGAATTACTTTTTCTCGGCTACGAAGCGAATTTGAATCATAGACCTTTCGCTCGGCGGTCGATGATGTTAACCACTGCACCACGGCCACCCCTTGGTACTTGTTATATCCTGATTCCACCAGTATACAGGTGACCTACGGCTTATTGTTGTTATGCGAACCACTGATGCTTCGTTTTTACTATTCTCGTCGTGTCATGGCCATATTGCTTGCTAATCCTGCATTCATTACGGAACCTGCAAAAAGTAGGGTCTGTACCTCTTTGACAAAGGTGTTTGCCTTCCTCCCCTGCACTTAGAATATGATAGCCATATGATCGCTTTTGGGCATAATGATCTTGAATGGGATATCACCTATATCGTTTCTGCTGAAAATGCGCTCATTTCCCTTGTCGAGCAGTATTACGCCGAGAGCTAAATTAGCAATAAAATCTCCGGCCGCAATAAATGACCTCGGGAGCTACTTGGGGATCTATGTATAGCAGCGACAACAGACTCTTTTTAACTGTAATAACTATAACTAATACAATAAACGAAGTCCATTATGTTTCAAGGGGAGGGCATGGGCACACAGGGTAAAGTTGTTCATTGCTCTCAACCTGGTCACGTTGACATACAGCCTCCTCGCGGCGCCCTATGGATAGCCCCTACAACGACCTTTGAGAGATAAAAAAATGTGTGCAGCTGTCGGCCTAGGCAAGAGGAGACTACAATACCCCGATCAGACTGGTGGTTGCGCGGCGAACCAACAACCCGCCCATGTAAAAAAGGAAAAGTTATGAAAGAGAAAAATGCCGCGGATAGACGGATACTCGAAGACGACGTAGTACGAATAAGGAACACGATTTGCGAGTATGCTTCTGGAATATCAGAATTCTGTACACTCCCGGAGCTGCTCACGTTCTGGAAAGAACGCAAAACAAGACGGGGACCTCAATGCCAAAATCGGTAAGGAGAATCGGAAAGCACAGTCTCCACGATGCAACAACAGATAAAGGCTTCCGACTCACGGACTTTGCAACAGCTCGTAAAGCGGCGAAATGGAGCAAAAGATTTCCCCGCAACCGAATCCACACAGCAACCTGGCGATCTCCGGATGGCCGAGCCGCCAACCAATTCGACCATTTGCTCATTGACGGACGCCTGAGCTTACCGGAGGTTACCAGAGTATACAGGGAGCAATTGAGTGAACCGCTATGCCGATGTCGAGCGCAAATGTGAACAATATGTGGCTGCGTTGCCGCTCAGCCATTCAGGAAGTAGCCAAGAACACATTAGGCTACCTACCACCCCCGACAAGAAACCCGTGGTATGATGGCGAGTGTGAACAGAAAAAGGCAGCAACCGACGAGGCGTACCCAAAGGCGTTGCAGCGAAAAACCAGGGCAGCGCGAGAGAAGTATCGAGACAGAAGAAGAGAGGAGAAAAAATTGCTGCGAATCAAAAAAAAGGCCTTCCAGCTCAAGGATATCGAGAAGTCAAGAAGGGACAAACATAAAATACAGGAGACAATCTGGAAAACTGATTTGGCTGTGTCGCGCCACGCTAAAAAATACGCGATGCACCGCGCAGTTCGGTTCTAGGACCTCTGAACCGTTTGAAACGGAGTTCGGCAAGGAGATGCGCTGTCGTGTGATCTTCACCACAGTGAAGATCTGGCATAGAATTGCCCTTGGCTGGCAACCGTGGCTACTTCGGTTTGTCCTAACAACTTGGGTCAAAACCCCTCACTCGAAGAACCAAAGTCGTGCTTTACAAAATGCTTATTCTGCCAATCTTGCTGTAAGAAACCGAAAGCTGGGCGATAAGCAGGACGGCGGAGCTGATTTTGGGTTCTTTCGAAATCAAAATTCTGCACCGGATATTTGATCCTGAAAAATGTGGATGGACGAGAACACATAACTGCGAACTCTACGAGCTGTACAAAGTCGTGGATATAGTCCGGAAGGCAATGATCCGTCGAATACATAGGCTCGATCACATCGAACGCATGAACACCAACGCTCCAGCTATGAGGGTCTTCGACTCCGAGCCTCCCAGCTCGAGAAGAAGAGAAAGACCGAAGCACTGGTATAAAGACCAAGTAATCGCGGATGAGGGCGTCATGGCGCAGTGGTTAGTGTGTTGGACTCTGACGCACGATGGGCGAGCTCGGATCCCGACAACACCAACGCCACCGAATGTGGCGTCCCTCCTCGGCGGGGTTCTGGCAAAACCCCCCGTAATATACTTGCCATGAAAAAGCTTACTGAGCATTAAACTGTAGGTCCCTTTCAACTGTGCGAAAAATAAATCATACACCACATGGGTGAATGAGAGAAGCTGGGCTTCATGGGCTGTAACGCCACCAAAGAAGAAGAATCGCGGATGTAAGAAAACTTGGTCTTGATAACTGGAAGCAGCGTGCCCGGGATAGTCAAGGACGGAAGGCAGCTATAATTCAAGCTCTGATGTTCCATGGATTGCGGGATTATTAAGTAAGTAAGGAAGTTATGTTCCAAGGTATGACACTGTGTACTGTGCGGAATGAGTGCAACAAAACTATAACGAATTTAGCATTCAAAAGTCTGAAAACCATTACGAAATGAGAATGCCTGCGTAATTTCTAATAGCAACCCTATATCCCTGTCCATATTTGCTCACACCTTCTTATTATCAATGTCATTAATACGTTAATAAGTCATTTATAAGACGTCATACTCGAATTGTCTCAGATCAAGGAACTACTGTTTCCATCGGGCGAGCCATGAACAGCGGTCATTTAATGACTCTTCAATTTAATCTCCATGGCTTACACCAACATACAACCAGTAGATTGTCAAAACTTTTGCCAACATTGTAGGCGTATTGGCATGTTTCATCTGAGAAATAAAAAGGCAATATCGCCATGGAACTGGGTTGCCCGGTTTCTTGCTGAATGAACCAAGAATAAAAAGTTCAAACTAGTTTATCGTCCCACACTGTTTCGTTTCCCCTTTTTTTCCTCTTAATCTTTTATTTGGAAACTCCATGGCGATAACAACAATAAAAGCCTCTCTATCAAAGAAAGCAAAGAGATTAAATCGAGTGGGCGCATCATGTGTTGGCTGGGACTGCATTTTACGCCTAAATACGATTGCACTCGTACACGTAACGTGCTAGTTGAGTGTACAGCATTCATTATTCCATTTGAGCCGAAATGTTTGACACAAAAACCTATCTTGCAATTCACCTACATATGTACATATATGCCTATTTGTCTATAGGTACTATGTAGTAAGGTCAGAAGGCGAGTGGATATTGTTCGGGATATACACAGCACTCTCTTTAAAACACACATCCTAAACTGAATTTTAAAACTTGAAGGAGGCTCATGAAAAAACACATTTGAAAAGCAAACAGCTAGTAGGATATAGGACTTGATCTTCTGGAGCAATAGCAATATAAAAAGGGTAAGTACTAGTAAAAAATCAGACGCACATTTATTCAAGATTGATGGGGATACGGGCCCCAAGCATAGGCTGCATCGCAAGTCATGAAGACGTAAAATGTTTATGACGTCTCTACCGAAGATGAACATGAAATACTCAAAGTGACCTAAGATTTCAGAAAGCACATATCGCATTCAATGTAGGATAAATAGTAGAACAGCTTTCGAGTCAGGAGATTGCAAAGTAAAAGGCATCTATTCTTAAAAACACATGTACGTAACTACTTCTTGGGTTTAATTTGAAAAAAAAAAAACGATAAATTCTTCAAACAAATGAAGAATGTAACGATTAGGGAGCAACTTAATGTATGCTTGTGCCTTTATAACCTTAGTTGTTTTATATCTTGTGAAACCACACATTCCTTCGGTTGCATCTCACCGCTTCCTTGAAGCCACGTTTCTTGTGATCTTTACTTTTCCTTATGAAAAGCGTAAAGTTCTCTCTTCTCTCGAGGAGATCCATAACCGTATGACAGGTAACAGGTGATGATACTTTGGTTGTCACAAATTTCATTTGGCCAATATATCGGCCATCATTAACTGCTTCACGACTATACCACATGGGGACTCTGTTACAGGATAAGCTTGCCTCTCTCCATCACTCTCCGTCAACACAAACGGGACCGTAGACCAAGGGGCTCTTCATTCATTTTTGATAAGGTCCAAGCTTCTGGGCCGTAGAGGAGGACCGGGATGGTTAAGGTTTTATACAGGGTCGCCTTAGTTTTCCAAGAGAGGGCCAAAATTATTCAGCGTCTAATTTCCATGCTGACGTCGTTGCCGCATGTTACTAGTGAGCTTAGAGGCGTAATCCTTGACTACATCAAAGTTGTAGCTGCTAATAGTGAAAGCCTGGCCAATACGTCAGTGTTGTGCGTCTTTGTTTGATGACAGCATTTATTTGGTTTTGCCCTCGTTTCATACCCCCTTTAATGCCGATTAATGCAGTTTAATGCCGATCTCGAACGGCGTGAGTCGGAAAGCTTTTTTCAAGGCAAGCATACTACGGGGGGTTTTGCCAATACCCCGCCGAGGAGGGACGCCACGAAATAAGCATCCGATGGAGTTGGTGATATCGGCATCCGAACTCGTTCATCGTGAATCAGTCCAACACACTAACCACTGCGCCACGGCGCCCCCCTTGAGATTGCAGCTTCCAGTTTTGCTGGTTTTACTCGACTCCACAGTGTTTTGTGATATCCACATTCGTATCTTGGCTGCAACGAGGAAATGATGGCTCCTTGAAAGATTAGGACATCCAAGATGCTGGAGGAGTGCCTAACGTCGATTCGCAATATAATCGATTTGATTAACGGTTAATTGAGGAGATCGCCAGGTTCCCTATTGGATATTGAGATGTAGGAGTCGTGTGCTAGCTACTAGAAGATTACGCCACGTCACAAAGTCTATTAGCCTGAATCCGTTTTCGGACGTGGTGTCGTGAACGCTGTTCGAAGATGTTCTCTTTACCCAGCTTTTCGTTACTTGTTCTTAGACCAATCTTGCGGTCATAATTGGGGCATTGAACGTATGTTCTATCTAGGAGGCCAAATAAGTCATCTTGGACTCTTCGTCTTTTTCTTCTGTGGAGGCATGAACGCATATTAAGCTGATGTTCCCCAACATAGCTTTGATGCGAATTGTTACGCATCCAAATAGGCGTTGTTTGATATCCTTGTTAGTTAGTTTCCGTAGTACATTTCACAGTTTTCGTCCTTTTTTATCCGGTCCATCCCATCGCACTTCTCAGAGTGTTGTATTGTCTGATTTTTTTTAACTCTTCAGCTGCACAGGGTCTCTAAAAAGGGCCCACAGACACCACACTTGTGTGTACACATGTGTATCGACACCGGTGTGTGATTCTGCCACACACGTCACACCGATAGAGCCACCGATACCTAAAATCAAGAACTTTTGATTTTTACTCGCTCCGTGTCTGAAACCGAAAATGGTGTGTGCACCAGCCCACAGACAGCAGACATGTTCGCACACCGACACATATGTACACACAAGTGTGGTGTCTGTGGGCCCTTTAAAGGACCTTACATTCCAGATGCAGAACCGTTACTCTTGTACTTTTATGCGTTTGCGGTGGACGTTAACATGTAGTCCATCCATTAAATCCGAGGCTTTGACTCTTCTTTGCAGTTACGACTTACTAGACTGTAGCTCAACCGACTGAACCTTTTTTCTGGTGCAGAAAATTCGCCACTCGCCTTGTCTCGTCTGTAATTTCCAGAGGAAATCTCCCTTCTCTGGTCTATCGACCAGGGATAAAGAATGAGATGCCAATCTTTTGGCTTTGACAGGCATTTTGACAACTGCAATATCAAATATTGCACAATATTATTAGGCGTCTAGGGGCGGCTTTAATTACAAAAGCAACAACCAACCCCTGCGGGGATCAACGGGCAGACGTACGAAAGTTTGGTATCTCATTCTTTATCCCTGGTCGATAGTTATCGACGATCTACTACGCAAGCTAACCACTCGTGGCTACGAGGTCATCGGATATGCTGATGACCTAGTAGTCATGGTTACGGGTAAGTGCGAGACTTCGGCATGTGAGCGCATGCAGCTCGCGGTTCAGTATATCTCTGACTGGTGTGCAGAGAGGGTTTGTCGATTAACCCAAAGAAGACAACCTTAGTCCCGTCTATAAAGAGGAGAAAGGTACAGCTCTGCTCCGTCTTTCTAAATGGCACACACATAGGATTTTCAGAAGAAGTTAAGTATCTAGGTATTGACCTTGGTCGCAGACCACGAGGAGATCAGGATATCACATCACATCCGCAAGGTGATCGTCTGCGGTGGCTCTTTAGTGGGCCTTTATTAGTCATTTGTCATTGTAGAGGAAAAAAACTTTCCACAATACACTTGTTTCACCAAAAATATCAAAAGTGTTGTTTCGGTCAAAGTGTTACCAAACTTTAAACAGAATTTAATGTTGGTTCCTTGTTCGATACTTTTCTTTGCATCAGTGCAAACAGTTAGAGAATAACTCAGACAACCAACAGATGGCGCCCCCAAAATGTGAAGTTATGTGAGTCCTGTTACACAATCGCTATTAAGATATGGTTTCGTGTACAATAACAACAACCTGCTGACACGAATTTCATGCACCAAAATTCGAAGTACTCTAAAGTGGTCTCATAGAAAAATACACAAATACAAAAACAACTTTGAGTCTAATACAGTGTAGTAAAATTTCCGTTTGCGGAAATACACCTCCATTATACAAACATCATTGTAAACAACTCCCACGATAATCCCACTGCCTCTGTATATACAATGCTCCCATTATTTTCATAAGTATGCTATTGTTCATTTTCACACATCGTTTGCTCCCAAAATACAGGTTTACGAAACTGTGTCCTTGCGACCATCAACAACAAGGTAAACTTGCCTATCCTCTTGCTATTCAAACAAGTGTAATCGATCCTTTTAGCGAGGCAAACGTGAACGTGATAATTAGAAGCTTTATGGTTCCTCCTTAGATCTACGGATATATGTATGTATGTACGAGTATGTAGGTCGACCGGTAAGATCCATGGCATGGTAAAAGCACCAAAATACCGTCCGATTATGGCCACGGATATGCTAATTCAATCTCGTCTCTAGCTGTTCGCGCCGTCATCGTACGAGTAGTCGTCGTGTTCGTCAGGCACTGGACACAATCTACCACAGTAGACAACCCACTTGTTTGCACTTTGGCACGCGATTAAGTAAGTATTGAAACAAAGTGCTAAGCTAGGAAACGCTCTGGCCCACCCACTTCTCTTGAGTACACCGTCGGCTGCCATTATAAGCAGGTTTTCTATTTATCCCCAGAGGTTGAATTGAGGCCTGTGTTTTTGTACGGCTATGCCGCCGTTTGGGATAATTTTATAACATTACCGAAGACTGCTTCAACTCAAGTGGAAACCTGTTGTTAGCAACAAAACGTTTTTAATTAATGCACCAGCAAATCGTGCCAGGCTGATTAATTTTCCATGCGCTTACGTTCTATTTGTCCCCGTTGCTCTTTCCGGTAGGAGGGTCATCACCCACACTATAAGTACCTATCTAACACGATTTCTACAGGTGCCGGGGCAACAAAAATTAACTTCGGATACTAAAGATACGAGTACTCATGAATGAAATCACAGTGGTAAACTTGAATTATAAATAATTTCTAATATCGATTCATGAATGGAGGGTCGGCGACACCGACACCCACATCTGCACTGACATCGAGCGCAACTTATGTTGAACTCACAAGGTTGGGTGAACTCCTTAAATCTAAGGAGTACCTTGTGAGAAGGAAATTTCAATAAATTTGCATCCAATTCTGTGTGAAATCGAATGGAGGAATGCTTGGATTTAACGATTTCCTTAAGGCTTCTTTAAGAATATCAGAACATCGACACCCTTAACTCATGATCCACAAACGATTATATTATAATGTTTCGTTCTCTTTTTCGGAACTGATATTCTCGGGATGTAATGGGTCCGACGACCAAACTTCATCGCCTCTAGTGCTCGTTGTCGTATGTATATGTATATCAGAAAAAAGAGCATAAAAATAAAAGCACTTTTTCGGCGAATAAATGGAGCAGCATGAATTTGTGATTATGCACTTAGATCCTTTCCAAGGCAAAATGCCAGAAAACAAATACAAGGACTCCTTCAAGCAGGCTGAAGAGGAAAAATGAAAGACGAAAATCGACTATCTATCATTTATCCTCGTATTTGCATCGGATAGCTTCCGGATGGCGGTCACATTAGAAGGACAAAATGGGATTCAATTACTGATTCGTGTATGCATCTCACCAATGGGTCTATGGAGAAGTGTAGCAACGGGTGCTCACCTCGTTTCGTTCGTATACCTTCTCTGGCGAAAGTGATGGTTTTCTGACTATCGACTATACGAGTATATGGTACTATTGTGTGTATAGCAACATAAGTCAAAAAGTTTAGGGTCTGCTTTTAAAAGTCGCCTCGCCAACTTCCCAACTTCATCCTTGGCTTAGCTAAACTCAATCCATTCAATTGCTTCATCATTCTACAATATAGTACATTTATCCCTGTCGCTGTGTAAAAGTCATCCATGCCATTTGCCACTGTTGAGACATTCTGTTCACAGCGGGTCCCATTGTATGTGTTACAACGATTTTACGTGCACAAATTGCATGCAAATGCTACTTAGAGGGTGGGTGGTTTCAAGTCATCGTGTATAGGTTACAGATATCATACCGACCAACATCACCACTACGACACAAGGAGACCACTATAGACCACTTTGTTAAAACAACTTGAAATAGAACGGGAGAGAGGCGGGCTAGGCGGACAGTACCAGCCGAGACGGACGGTGAATGACATGACTGTAGGTGGAAGGCGGGTGGGTGATAGTCGCTAGTCGGCAGTTGGCAGTCGGTAGCCGACAATCGGTATGGGGATGGCAAGCAGAAATAGATAGTAGCTGAACGGTGGTAAGCGGGTACAGTAATTTTGTATCATCCAACAAAGGCAACCGACCAAAACTGCTGAGACCGAGAGCAGCGAATTACCGAGAACGTGGTTTGAGTGTTTAATTAGTTGGCATGACTTTATTGAAACTGCATTTCTTTCTTTGCTACTGCGAATACAGACAATCTGAATGTATGCGAGTGTATCGTCGCCGAGCGACGCAACGAATCCTGAGTACTATTCTCTGTTTTTAGAGCTGCTATTTCATAGTATGTAGTAGACAATTTTTTGTTTCCTTGTACTTTTCCTTTTCTCATGTGTGCAGAAAGTTCTAGTTGTAGTGATGTCTGTTGCAGTTGTCCCGCAGTTGAACGGAACTAGTTTACAACTTGACGGAAGAAGGGAACTTTGTGAACCAAGGAATATATGTACATGGTTATACAGATGGAAGAACGCGTTACAAGGAGGAACTCTCACCGTTTTTAATGTTCATTTTGATGTTCATACAGCTTGCGTCAGTGCACAATTGCCGCGGCCCTATAGCAATTTGAAATTTACCGCTCAGTTCTAGCGATTCCGAAAGTTAATGTGACACGTTCTAATGGTAAAGTGCATAAATTAATGGAGCTTACAAAGTGAGGAGGCTTGATGGGCCTCCTTGATGGTAAAGAGTACCATGAGGACAATAATTTAGGACAGCATATTGTAAAGAGATGACAGCAATGACAGCCAAGTGCTATCATACAACTTGAAAACTTTCGGTGTCATGTAAGAAAGTATTCCTTGAGCACTTGAAGACTTCAAGTTCCTTGCGCAATATTCCACAATACGAGCTACATGGGAAACTTATAATAAGGAGGATACTCGTGGCTACGATAACAGACTGTTAATTAGTTTCCATCAAACCTATGTATGTAACTATACTGTAAGTAACGATATTGCCCATTTTCATCAAAATGCATAAGATTTGCATCGATTGTAGGTACATGTGTACATACATATGAGAAAATGGGAGTTTGTTCTTCTTCTTAGCTCTATATTGAACTGCAACATAATTAGTAATGTTTTTTCCTGCCTTTTCTTCGTAACCACAGCGCTTCATATCAGCACGAATTTATTAGTTTATTGCGCGTTCCCTTTCATTAATAACGTGGATATCGAGTCGAGTCGAGTCTTGAACGGAGGAAGCTTACATACGCATACGCTCGGCTTTAGTAGCTCAGACGTTCGCATACATTAAAATCCGTATTAATATCGACAGTAGGTTAAGTGCGATTCCGAAAACCTCTACAAACATTATTTCCGCCACAACAACTCCGCTCACAACTCTACTCTCAGCCAGTTTCATTCATTCATTCATTCATCTCGAGAGTTACACAGACGGTGCTTGCCGCGCACCACTCATTATATTCAACCCACAGAGATTGACCTTCTGGTGCAACCTCGCGCCTATGACAGCTAGAAAAAAAGAAACTTGAACACCTTGTCCAACAAACTTGTCGAGCGTTTGTTGGGTTTTTTTTTGCCTATTGCTCATTCTTATTTTTTTTATATTAAAGTTAAAAATCAGCAGTAGTTTGGGTCGCCGGAAATGTTTAATTTTATTGAAGGTTTCATATTCTCGGATTCGGTAGTGATGATGACGTTATCGTCTGTAGAACATCTTTGTGATTCATTGAACTGGTTTTATGGGTGATTCTCTTAGAATTGGTATCTTAATAATGAATCAAGTTTACAACGTTTTGTTTGATAACTCATTTATTGTTATTTAATTACGTCCTTTTAATATTATTACTATTTACTATTTGTTACTAATGAACCACGGTGAATCAGAGTAGATGTGGCCTACAACGTCATTTAATTCTATGGAAGATAACGAATCTTGATTTTCTATGTACCTACTCAAGTTCTCCAGGTTAGTAAAATGGACATCCTGTTTACTGGAAGAAATTCAGTCAAATATCTATCAAATGATTTATGTAACTATTGCTGGAATTTTATTCTGATGTCAAACGCGTATGGAAGATAGGGTCTGGGCATACATATACGGCAAAGCTGTTGATACCTGCTAATCTTCTTCTTCTTCTTAACGGGCGCTACAGTTCAGGGTGAACCTGGGCCTCAACCAACATGCCCCTAAGAGGTAGAAGCGTTTGGTGGTACATATTGAGATGGAGGCGGTGAAAATTGGTTTGGCAGTAAACGAGGGAAAAACTAAATATATGCTGTCATCAAAAACGGACGCTCACAACCGACGTCTTGGCCAGAACGTTTGTATTGGCAGAAATGAGTTCGAGGTAGTTAAGGACTTCGCCACTCTTGCCAATCGCTGTTTCTTTGGGCTCAGGAGGCAATAGAGTAATAGAGCCCTCTCCCGAACGACAAAGTTCACTCTATATAAGACCCTTATCATCCCAGTCCTGTTGTACGGCGCAGAAGCATGGACACTATCAAAAGCGGATGAGGAGGCCCTTGGTCGGTTCGAGAGAAAAATTTTGCGCGTGATTTTCGGGCCTATAAACGCAAACTGTATCGTCACGGATACTTGCAAAAAAGGGTATTCAATTGGCGGGCTTCACCGCATAAAAAAACCGCACTAATAAAACTCAAAAATGTCAAAGTCATTTACAATTGTTTATTATCACTTAACTACAATCTTTGCTAACGACGTTGCAGTCGTATGGACAGTTATATTTAGTTTAACGACGTAGGCAGTCGTACGAAAAAAACCGAATGGGATGGAGGAAAAGATTCAACCACGAACTTTGCGGCCTGTACAGCGACATGAGTCTAGTCAGGCGTCTACGGATTCAACGCCTAAGATGGCTGGGCCATGTAGAGCGAATGAACACCACAGCTCCAGCCCGGAGAGTCTTTGAATCCAACCCCGAGGGACGAAGAAGCAGAGGACGGCCGCACTTAAGATGGCGCACACAGGTGGAAGGGGACCTCAGCCAACTGGGTTTGCGGCTATGGAAAAGGCTAGCAAAAGATCGTGCTAGTTGAAGGGGCAATTGTAGCGCCCGATCAGAAGAAGAACAATCCGCCCATGTAGAAAGAAAATTTATACGGATATAAGGACGGAAGGATTTCTAGAACCTCGTGGTCGACGCCTACGGAGTATGTCCGGAGTACGACATAAAAATCGTTTGACTTCGTTCTTTCTTACAACAATGGAGAAGCTGATAGAGCTCCACATTAGAGGTATCTTGGAGAGTCAGATACCTCTGCATCCCAATCAGTATGCATACCGCAAAGATCGATCTACTGAGAATGCATTACACCATCTGGTGACGTGTATTGAAAACAGCTTCACACACAAGGAGATCGCAATTTGCGCCTTTCTCGATATAGACTAGAGGGAGCTTTCGATAATACTGGCTATGTTTCGATCACCACTGCACTATCCTACAGGGGTGTGGACCATACCACTAATCACTGGATTAGGGCGATCCTAGATAGCCGTAACATATCAGCTACATGTGGAGAGGTCTCAGTGACAGTATCAGCGGCTAGAGGATGCCCACAAGGAGGAGTCCTTTCACCACTGCTATGGTCGATAGTCATCGATGATCTACTACGCAAACTATCCACTCGGGACTACGAGATCATTGGATATGCTGATGACCTAGTAATCATTGTTACGGGCAAATGCGAAACCACTGCGTGTGAGCATATGCAGAGTGCGCTCCAATTTGTCTCTGACTGGTGTGACGGAGAGGGTTTATCGATTAACCCAAATAAGACAACCTTAGTCCCGTTTACAAAGAGGAGAAAGGTACAACCCTGCTCAACCTTTCTAAATGGCACACGCATAGGATTTTCAGAGGAAGTAATGTATCTAGGTATTGACCTAGACCGCAGACTTAACTGGAACTCCAATATGAAAACTATGCTTATGAAAGCGACTAAGGTCATGTGGGCCTGTCGACGTACTTTCGGTAAAACCTGGGAACTTAAACCTAAGGTAGTCCACTAGTTATAGACCGCGATAGTAAGACCTGTCGTTACCTACTCCGTTCAGGTTGTGTGTCAAATCATCACCTGTGCGAAACTTTCCCTCTCCCTTTTATCTCGCACAATGTTCAATACGTTATAAGACCTTAAGCCTTGCATGCGCGTGTGACTCTAAAAAAAAAAAAAAAAAACCGTATGGTGCACAAAAGTTGAGCAAAACATTACAAAATTGTTAAGCTTCAACGCCTTCAGAGACTAGCGTGTCTCGGCATTACAGGCGCTATGCCAACCTGCCCCACGGCAGCGCAAGATGCACTAATTGGACTCACTCCACTGCACCTTTTTATCGAAAAGGTGGCATTACGCAGTGCAATCAGAATTCTTTGTTCGGGAACAAATATGCCATGTTGACCCGTGGGTCCCATGTCCATATTACAACACCTTTGCGAACTGGATATGATTACCACGGTCTCGAACGCATTACCACACACCTTCCCCTAGGACAAGAGATTTGAGATGTTGATCCCAGATCGCTCAGCAAGGGAAAACAATGATCCCTTGCTAAATGTCAAAAGCCTTAGGTGGTATACGAATGGCTTGTGGCGTTGGCGTCGGCATCTTTGGACCAAATTGCAAGATCTCGAAGGCCCTGGGAATGAGTCCCAGCATCTTTCAAGCAAAGTTGCATGCCATCCCAACATGCGCCAATCGAAATCCAGAGACTGGCATTAGATGAGTAACCGTCAACATACTCTCTGACAGCCAAGCAGCGCTCAAAGCGCTGGGTTCGTACAACACGAACTCAAAAACCGTCAAGGAATGCCATTATGCCTTTCAAGACCTCGCCAAAAGAAACATTGTCAAACTTTGGTGGGTGCCAGGGCACAAAGGTATTAAGGGCAATGAAATTGCTGACCAACTTGCCAGGAAAGGTTCCAGTGATGAATATATTGGTCCAGAACCATTCTGTGGCATCCCCAAGTCTAAGACAATTTTTTTTCTAAGACAAGTGGGAAAAATTGCAACACCTGTCCTTTTGGAACAGCATTCGGGGACTCCGTCAGCCGAAACTTATACGACCCCTGAACAAACACTTTAGTGACATACTCAAACTCAATAGGGTGGGTATCAGAAGAATAGTCAGCTATCTGACAGGACACTGCGGACTGAAATATCATCTTAACAAAATTAGCCTCTCGTCAGAAACTGAGTGTCGACTCTGTCTCGAGGACGAAAAGGCGGTGGAACACATACTGTGTGAGTGTGCTGCTCTCTGCCATCTTAGGAAGCGTATTCTCCTCAGCGAAGTTATGACTCCTAGGGGATCACCTTGGCTCCTACGAGAAGCATCCTCAACTTTACTATGGAAGTGGGGAAGCTCCTCGGCTAGCAGGCACAATAGATCTGCAAAGGCAGCAGTGCCATATGCTAAGAGTAGCACTAGCCCCAACAAAAAAAAAATCCCTGCTTGGAAAAAGATATTTCTGTCAAATAGTCTTATATAAACCATTGCAATTTACTTATTCGTAAAATAGTACTAATTTCAAATTCAATCGCCTATTATCCAAGTGCGAATATAAATACGTGCAGTCCAATAGCAACATTATCGCCAGGCTCTAAGCATGAACCTTTTAATTTTTATCCAGGCCCAAGGATAATACGTGGTTTGACTCGAGCTGCAAAGAGGCTATTAGGCTCAGGGAGCTAAGTTTTCGGGCCTACAAGGCAAACAGTTCTGAGGAAAACCGAAAAAAGTACATACGAGCCAGAAATGACTGCAACACCCACATTCGACGGACTAAATTCCAATCCGACCAAAAATTAAGGCGTAAAATCTTTCAATGTCCCAAAGGTAGCAAAAGTTTCTGGTCGTTTGTAAAAAACGTAAAAAACTCAACTAAGTCGTCTATACCGACGCTCATCCACAATGACATTCCAGCTGTCACCCCCTTAGACAAAGCTACCCTACTTGCTGCCCATTTCGCAACCAGTTCTCAGCTGCCAGCTTGTACTTTGTCTCCGCCTGTACTAGAGTGCGTCAATTCCACCATGGGACTAATCCACTTCCGCACTCGTACAGTCGCAAGGGTTCTTAAAGACCTCGACATACACAAATCCGCTGGTCCAGATGGTATTGCCCCAATAGTTCTGAAGAGGTGTTCTTCTACGCTGGCAAAACCACTGCGTAAGCTTTTTCACCTTTCCTACACCTCTGGGCTCTTTCCGAGTAGGTGGAAAACAGCATTTGTCCAGCCTATACCCAAAAAAGGCGAATCATCTTCTCCCTCCAACTACCGACCCATTGCACTAACGTCCCTTCTTTCCAAGGTCATGGAAACGCTGATTAACCGTCAGCTTATGAAATATCTTGAATCACAGAAACTCCTCAATGACCGCCAATACGGTTTCCGCAGAAACAGATCCACTGGTGATATGATGGCATATCTCGCTGAAAAATGGAATCACTCGCTTCACCAAGCAGGTGAAAGCAAAATTGTTGCACTGGATATTTCGAAAGCATTTGACAGGGTTTGGCATGAAGCCCTTTTGTCGAAAATGCGTGCTTTTGGGATCGATGAGTCTCTCTTTCAATGGATTAGAAGCTACCTTTCGAATCGTTCAATTCAAGTTGTTTTGGACGGATTCAAGTCTGATACTCACTTTGTAAATGCCGGTGTTCCCCAGGGCTCCGTTTTGTCTCCGACACTCTTTCTTATTTTTATAAATGATCTCTTGTCTGTTACTTCTAATCCAATTCACTCCTGACGACAGTACCCTCAGCTTCTCATATTCGTTCACCAGTTTACGACCCTGCACTTCGGTTGTAGATAATGAGCGGCAGCGTATGTTAAGCTCATTAAATTCCGATATCGACAGCATTATCCAATGGGGTAAAAACAATAGAGTGGAATTTAATGCTTCCAAAACACAATGCTGTCTCTTGTCGTTAAAGCGTATAAATAACCCGCAGCCATTATCCATGAATGGCACTTGCATCTCAGAAACTGAAAAGCTTTCTATCCTGGGTATGAGTGTTGCTCACAATCTTAATTGGAGCGACCATATATTCAGTGTCACCAAGAATGCTGCGAAATGCCTAGGATTCTTATACAGATGCAAGAAATATTTCTCACCCTTAGATCTGGCTACAATCTATAAGGCGTTCATTCGCCCCAAATTAGAGTTTAACGCTCATGTCTGGTCAGGTGCTTCCAAGACCTCACTACACCTACTAGACAGAATACAAAAACGAGCCATAAAACTGATAGGTGACTCCAGCATTACCAAAACATTAGACTCGCTGGAACACCGCAGAAATGTTACCTGCCTCTCCCTGTTTTATCGTTACTACCACCAAAAATGCTCTGATGAAATAGCCAGTTGCATTCCGCCCCTTCAACATTTCTCCCGCAATACACGTCTCTCTAGGAATACTCACCAATATACTCTGAAGCCCGCTTTCGGACGTACTGTCAAATATAGAGAATCTTTCATTAACCGAACCACTCCCTGCCGGATTCGGTTTTCCCCCCTCAATGCAACATGCAAGCATTTAAGATCAATGTCCATCGGCATCTCCTCTATTCCTCTTCCTCTCTACCTTCTGCCCGCACTGTGTCGCCGACATAATAAGGTTATTAGACCTTGAGTGCGCGCAAATTATTAAAAAAAAAAAAAACAAAATGTAACTGAATTCCAGAGCAAGCTAAAATAATTTTAAGCGTCGATTCATAAGAGCTCAAGTCATTCTAATTTTATCTTGTAGTAACTTAGTTGAAACTTGGCTCACTTGCGAAAAGTTATGTTACTTAAAAAGCCAACAGAGATGACAATTTGATCGACAAGAGTCGGCGAAGAGCTCCTCTTAGAATTGTGATACTAAATTGTATGCAGAAGTAAAAGATAAGATTCAAAAAAAAAAAAAAAAAGAAAGAATCCGACTTTTCCGAAACAACACTCACATGGTTTCAGTTTTGTGTGAAACTTTTTATCATGTTTAAATGTTTGTCAAGTAGTCAAGCATAAAACAAATTTTTTAGACAAGGAGAGGGGAAAAAAGTTACAAGTCGTTGTAAGAAAAAGTTCTGCGTCACCACATGCTTTTTTCCTCGACAACTTTGCTTTATGTATGATATTTTATATGGCAGCCTGGAACTAGCTGAAAAGTTGCGGAGAATTTGCTTCCGTTTGAGTTATGGATCATCCTTCTATCTCATTAAAATTATACTCATGAGTTAGCATCTCTAAAGAACTTTGTTGCGTGACGAATCTCCTAAAGATTCTCTTTTTCCAAAGATAGATTAAAGAGACCATAGAACCACTGTATGGATACGTATAAGTATGTGCTCGTATGGATTTACATAAGAGATGTCTGGCCACAATGGCCGGAAAGGGAAGAGGTATTAATAAAACAAAATAATAGTAAAATACCTCGAGTGCCATGTACATACATATGTACTTGTCTGTTATTTCTTATTTAAAGACAAAAGCGCATTCCAGGTACATATGTATGTAGACACTTTTAAAGTGTATCTATGCGTGTGCATACTTCAAAAAGAAAAGAAAGCATACTTTTATGTAAGTTTAATCGAAGCGTTTACGGAAAATCCGGCTTTGAAATACAATCAAGTTGATAAGTGTATGGAATTATAACAAATCCACTTCCAAGGTAGCAAAAGCCATTTTAGTGGCTTACTTAATCTGCACTCGAAGCAAAATAACAAGCAAAAAGCAAAGGAAAAAAAAAATAACAACAACCGTCTGCCTACACCTCATAACTTTTCATAGCCCACAGTTTTTAGTTTCAACTCACAATGTCAGATACTTTATGACAGACTCAAAGTAATCCTGCAATTATTTAACTGTGTTTGCTTCTGACGGCCCATTAACCTGAATAGTAAGTGGTGGCGTTTAAAGTGCTCGAGCATCTCTTCCCAGCTTCGGTGTCAGATTGGAAAGAGACCTATGTACGTGAGCATAATAGAGGAGTCATTGGGGGCAATTTAGACGTTCCTTAATGTTTTCGCACATTTTTTCGTTTCCTGTCACGTCCTTTGACAGGATGGTTATGTAATTTTACAATGTTAAAAGAAATAAACGGATTTCTTCGCTCAGGGAGTACTGAGTGAATTTGCACTTTGTCTTTTGTTAATTAAAAAGAATCTTTTTCTGTTTTTTTTTTTTTTTTTTTTTTAGTAAGTATTGAATGAGTAGCGAGACTAACATACGGTCTCTCTTTGTATCTTTCTGCCCCTCTTTATCTCTCCCTCTCTCTAGGAGTACGTAAGGAAACTTTTCCAGTCCGACCAATTTAAACCACACCCACATTAATCAGTTTTTTTTAAGCTAGACTCTTTGATGGTTAACATAAAGAAGGTCCTACAAAAACCAGGTAGAACACGTATACTTTCTTCGAGCACTGTATCGTGCAGTGTACTATACGTGAATTTCGAAATTAATCTTTCTGGAGAGGGATGGTGATGGCAGGAATGCTACCGCTATTAAGCCAACCTTTTTGTTTCATTGGCTCGTCTCGGCATATCTGGCGTCCAAAGTGTAATGTACATAATTCGGGTTCTCGGGCATTCTATACCATCATCACAGACCGTTAAGCCGGGATAATTTCTCTTCATACGAGTAGTAGACCTCAAGCTAATCATCATTTAAGTGTTGCTTTCATGGGAGATTTTAATTTCTACACCATGTCGCTTCAATGTACTACATCCTGCACACGTACCGTCTATTAAACTCTTTTCAGGTGAAAATAATCTTGATTTACTTATACAAAGAGGTAATCTTCGCAGGAGTCTGCATTAGGACTGCGCCAATGTTGGCATGTCTATTCGCAACATTCCGACAGTGCACATTATTTTGGTGATTGGCTGTGGTAATTAATTACTCGTAGTACAGATGGATTAGTGGACAGATAGCAATGAATTAACTCTTTGCGTGCTGTAAATTAATTCACGCATTTTCGACAGCAGTTACACGTTATTATGGCAGCATATACTAAACTGTTTAATGTTATTTAACCATATAGAACTAAATAGGATGAAATATGTACATGATTTGGTGGGCCTTAAAGCATCTCTTAACATCGTGCGTAAAATATTTGTGGACTATATGAAGATTTGCATATTGTAGACCATTAGAGCCCACGAAATGATTTTTTCATTACTCTAATCGATTCGTTCACTAATTCTACTCTGCAAGAAGCGTACCTGGGCAGAATAAATAATTACAACAACTACTGGGTCAGGATAGGCAAAGCCGTTCTGTTTACTGCCAACGTCAAAAACGACAAATTCGGGAAATTTGCCTAAATTATCTCCGAATCCTGTCGTTGATTTACGTGCGCCGCCGGTAATAGAGTAGGGAACGGATTATTGTGTTCCTACCGCCCTTCCTATCTATAGGAATATACATATACATATTTGCATCTTTGTAGGTATGCAAGGAGATGTACATACCTAAATGTATGTATATCACTTATATTTGATTAATGTTTTGTAATTAGGATTAACAAACGGGCATTCATAAGAGACTTAAAGCATTAAGGTGTACAGGTGATTGCGAATGTGTAAATGGGCACTTAACAGTCGGCGCGTATCACGGGCGTTACAAAGTCGCTTTACGTTCAAATCAGCTTTTTTATTTCTATTTTTCAAGTTCAGGCGTATGTAACATGAACAGATTCAGGCGGAATCTTTGATGTGTTTTCTAAGCACTCGTGGTATCCATTAGCACATTTTGCGGTAATCCATTGAGTGGCATGCAGTGTATGGTGCAGGAATTGTTTCGAGTCACTGCATAAATGCACTCTAGTGTTATGCTAATTCGCTGCTTTAGAAAAATAATAGTAAATTCATACCCGTTCTACCAATCATGGTATCAGAATAGTGAATTACTGTTCTTTCAGTGTAGCTGCAGTTTAATAAGGTAAATACAAGTACAAGGTGGACCAAATACAAGTTTCTTTTTAAAAATGCAATAAAATTAACAGAATTAATTTTTTCCCATGTATTATGGCTTTATTAGTAAGAACAAACATTCCCATTACGAAATACAATGTCATTCAAGTAGCTGCCTTCGCATTGGCTTCTCGACAATAACGTGCGGGTTTTCCGAGCACGTTTATTAACATAGCCGCCGAGATGAAAATGCGCCTCATCAGAAAAGATGATTTTTCATCCAAAATCGTTGTCCAATTCAAGCTGCTCTAAGGCCCAAACTGCGAAGCGATAACGAAGCGGATGGTCGCGCGCCTTCAATTGCTGAGTCAATTGGACCTTGTAAGTGAATAATCCGAGATCTTTGTGCAGAATTCTTCTCAGGCTAGTTCGCGAAATGTTGAGCTGTTGAGATCGATGGCGAGTTGATGTTCGTAAATTGAGTCTCACACTCTCGGCCACATTCTCATCTGAGCACACCGCACGATGACGAGGACCAAGAGTGTTGCCCACTAGCATGCCAGTCTCACGAACCTTTTGCCCAAACTTGCGTACATCAGTCACGGGTGCTTCATTTCGGAACTTCTAAAAAAAAAAAAAAAAAAAAAACGGACTGTTTGGGCTACAAAGCACTCACTTTGGGAATAAGTTTTCAATACTACCCACCGTTGTTCAAGTGTAAAACGACTCATTTCGTTCCGCGGAGGTATGATACTGACTTTCTGTCAAGATTTCGAGGTAGAAACAGCTGTCAGTGTCAAAATAACCTATGATTTAATAAAAATACTAGATGTCCCACCCTTTACAAAATACACAGGCTACGCTAATAGATATACACATCGCGATTATGTGTAAATTCTCCATAATCAACTCAGTTATCCACTTTTTCACTCCGCAATTTTTTTTTTGAGCTGACACTACTTTCTTTACTGATTATTTTCTATTTAATAAAAGAACTACATATGACGTGTACTTCAATTGGTCACAGGAATTTTTTCTGTATGAAAGTACATAATTGTCTACATGGTCTACTCTAGCACATTCCTCATTTTACTTTTTAGGTTAGCAAATTCCTGCCATATTCCTAACATCGACCGTGATTCCATAAAATCTTACTCTAATAGCTTCTCTTACGTTTGAGCGGCATACTTTTTTAGCAAACTGTGAGAACATCATTCCTGCTATAGCGTATCCCCCTCATCCCGAACTTGAGCTTTTTTCGTTTGTGTTAACCACCCAATAGGTAGTTATTGTTTTGCGAATTCCAAATTTTGACATATTTCCACATTTCAAGGTCACGGGAATTCAGATCCAAGGTTTTTATAGAGATATATGTATGTATGTATGCATATATGTATGTACATATGTATGTGCGCACGTTTGATGGTATTGATATGGGACTGATTTCATTCGACGGTGAATTACGTAACGTAGATCTGATCAAGTTGAAGTGTTAGAAATTAAATAACTAAATAGAGGTACAAAAATTATGCAACACAGCTGTTGTAAATGAGAAGTGATCAAACATACTGATGAAGGCATAACACTAACAGTATATGGTCGCTTCAGATTCATACTCTGTGTGTGCATGGATAAGTTGCAAAGTTGGGAACTACAACCAACTCGAAAATTCGGTCGGTTCCTCTTTTTCTAACTAGGGTAACCACCCATGGAGAGTAGTGAACGGACATCTTTGATCCAAACCACTGCACTCCGTTCAGGTTGTGTGATAAAAATTACAAAAAAAAGATACATGCATATGCATCTTCTAAGCCATTGAAAGCTGCATTGTGTAAGGAGTTACAAAATATGAAAAAACCGACTATTTGAAACTTGTTGCATAGTTTCAGGCAAAACTGTGATTGAACTAAAACAAGCCAAATCCGTATTTTGTATGGGAAATTCAAAAGCTTATGTCTTTGAAACTGATAAGGGCCCTTTTCCAACTAACTACCGAAATGTTAATTCAGCATTCTTAGTTGATAAATGGTATTGATGAGATACATATCTCCAAACTGATGGTTTCTTGATAACTTGAAGAAGAATATTCCACTATTCATCAAATAATGTAGTAATTGTAGAAGCAAGTGTCTATACGTAGGCCTTTGGTATTCGGGATTGAGCTTCATTAAACCTTTCCGTATGTGCAAAAATCTTGATTATTTGAAAATAGTATTTCGAAGTTCATCGACATAAACATAAGACTTGTTAAAATTAAAAATTACGTGGGTGTTTCCACTTTTTCCCACAGGGAAGTTAGTCGTGTGGGCCTTGCCGTTCGCACCTAGACCCAATTTTTTCTTTTGTTGATCTTATATTTTCCATTCGAGTACTCAAAATCCGCTACAGACGGAGACTCCACGAATTACACATTCGGTCACTGCGACATAAATGTTAGAAAATTAGAGATTGGGGAAAAGACTATCGACAATGGTTTAGTGACTGCAGCTCTCTGATATCAAATGTAAGTAGCATTTCTTAACTTGTTATAGGGCTACGCAGTATTGCTGTATTTTGGTTCGAACATCTAAAATATCTGCCGTTAATAGCAATGTAAGAGGGCGCTGTGGCGCAGGAGTTAGTGTGTTGGACTCTGACTCACGATATGCGAGTTTGGATGCCCATAACACCAAACCCATCGAATGTTTTTTTCGCGTCGTTCCTTCTCGGCGGGGTACTGGCGTAACCCCCTGTAGTATACTTGCCAAGAAAGAGCTTTTCAACTCACGCCATTCGGAATCGGCATTAAACCATCGGTCCGTTTCACCTGTGTAAAAAATAAATCGCACACAGCATGGGTAATTGAGAGAAGCTCACCAAAGTCACCAAAGCAAAGCAAATAGCAATGTGTGGTTGACTGTCAATTGATTGAGGGACCGCTAGGTGCATTTGTCGATATTGAGATCTGAAAACAATATGTTCGCTATTCATTACAATTACTCCTATTACTCCTCGCAAAAAAGCCCTTGAATCTGTTGTCGCACGTAACCATACTCCTAGAACCTTAATGATATCTAAGCTTAAGGGTATGGTAAGATAAAGCATATGTCCTTAGTACGTGGTAGTAGCTTTGATAACTTTGAGGGAGGACTATGGAAAGGACTTCGCGTTTAAGGTGCCGAACATACATATGTGGAAAGTGACCTTAACTAAGTAGAAGGGCACCACTCGAAGCGACTGAATAAAAATCGTGCCTGCCAAAGAGGATTTTTGGTATTGTGGCATTGGATTGTGGCATTGTCTTTTTTTTTTTTTATAATTCGCACAGGTTCAAAACAACCTGCACGGAGTGCAGATGGTTTGAGTCGTAGATGTTCGATCATTACTCTCCAGGGGTGGCGGTCCTCGATAGGAGGAGAGGAACTCGACTGAATTTTCCCCTTGGTTGTAGTTCTCAACAAATATTCCATGCCACTATGGTGTTATATTAGAACTGCACACACAGATTATGAATTTGAAGTGACCATATACTGTGAGTGTTATGCATTCATCAGTATATTTGATCATTACCCATTCACAACACCTGTGTTGCGCAATTTTTCCGTATAGGAGTTGCATTTATTTGGCTATTGACACACTTTGAACTACAGACCTTCTGCTCGACAGTCGGTGATGTTTACCATTGCACCACGGCCACCCTGTAATACATAAAATACAAATAAGATTTGTTTTATATAGTGCTTTAAGTTAAGTTTCGAACCGAAAGCGCGTATAAGGAGAAACGCCTTTTATATAAATAAATGCTAATTCATCAGGTCAAAAGACCGTATAAGCCATTAAGAAGTATTTATTAGTAGGGCACGGCAGTGTTGTTCAAAGTAAATACGTAAGTATGTGTACCTTTTAGTGGAGTTAAACTCCTCTCCATTTCAGTACAAGTATATACATGGAACGTACTCCATTATATATGTAAGTATATGGTATCAGCATGGGTAAGGCAATTAACAGTTCAACGGTGAAGCCTTGCTGCGCATTTTATTAATGAATAAATGTCAGTACGTGAAGCTCACGTATCCACAAACATGAGTAATATAGGGTTTCACCACCATTAACAGGATTGTTCAACGTTTAATTTCGGCATCCATGTAATTTCCTTAATTCGATCCTTAAAACACTCGTCCACCTATGAGTACACTACGGGACTCCACTGCTCGAAGAATTTAATTCACTTAAGTTAAAGAGCAATCATAATTACAGAGTCTGAATTACCAATAAAGCCATCTTCGTCTTTTCATACGTACACACTTTTCCCCACGTTGACATCGATGGAAATGTTATTTAATTTACCAAATTCTGGCTCAGTGGTCAACTCTATGCCGTCATTCATCTGTCCAATTTCGTCTGTGAAACACCGAAGCGTGACATCAACATTTAATTCTGCTACCGATATCTCCCGTCCATTGCGATTAATTTAAATATATTAAGCATGGACACATGTGTACATATGTACATACCTAGTTCGGGGGACACTACATCAGATGAACGACCAATCTCGTGTGTGCTCCCTCACCGGTACAGGGACGTACAGTCACCTATTCTGTAAGCAGGTGCGGTGCAGCCCATTCCGGTCAATAAAACTTATCAAAATCACTTGTCGAAGTCAACGTGGATACAAGTATGTGTGTTTGCATTTCGATTTTAGTTTCTAAGTAGTTTTCTTGATCAATTAAGTTTTGAATTGCTACTCGAACAAGTTTTTTTTTTTGCATCTGTCGCTATGCAATGTTTACATTTCTTACTGAAAGTTGAAAACAAAACAAATACGAATGGAAACTTCTGCGGTAATTTATGTCTAATGCGGCAAGTCAAGAGACGTAACAGATTCCTTCAGGCTTTATTTCTATTTCTTAGTAATTTCATTTGATTTTTACGAGTCTGTACAGTTCGTTGACAATTTGTTATTATGGCTAGTTGCAATAGATAATTTTTGTGGTTATTATTATGTCGTTTTGTAACTAAGAGCGAATAAGCCATTGCCAGTCAGAGCGCCTTATATGGACGTATCGATCGACGGTGTCGTGTGGAAATATGTGAGTCGAATAAGAAATTAGTGGCGCCTACGCTGGCTTTTTTCTTATTGTCTTTCATTTCATATCCAGTCCACCGATGGCGCACGAAAACTATTAGGATATCGTTAGGGAGACTTAAGTAAGTTTTGCTATAGGCTGAGTTATAGGTACATTGGAAAAGACATCTCAGATATTAAAATCGATGAGATTGTTGACGAGTAAAACAGTCGATTTTGTTGTGGGTGCTAATATTGACGCTGAAGGGCTGTACCTATAATTAATTAGCCAGTCATTTTGTACAATGTTAGATATTTAGACACACATACATAAGTACATATATCATGAGAGGTAGGGCACGAGTTTATCATATAGGTAGAATTATCCGTACAGGATTCCTTATAAGGAAGTTTTGAAGTTTTTTTTTTAAGTTTTTTTTTTTTTTTTCTATCTATACTATATATCGTGAGGGGAGTGAGAGGGAGCAAATAGAGCAAAGAAGTTGATCGCGTTTAGCGTTGCAAACGCCACCTTCGATATCTGTCCCTGCTCAATCTAAGTTGACACGCAGCCTCCGCGTGGACTCCCCTGGTAATGAACCAATGTGTGCAGCGACCAGACCCCCTTGTTCCTGGGGAAAACGGAGCCTGGCCCTTCAGGTTGGTGGTTGGGCTAAGGGGTAACATCCCTATGACGTCAAAAATTAATTGTTGCGAGGCGACTGGATGGACCAGACCTAAACGGATGAAAAGTTGCGACATCTACTACGGGAATTGCTACATGTAGAGCAAACAACGCTTATCGGATGCCGATTCGTTATTCGAGGAAGACTCCGATAAAAAGTCTTAAGGTCCCGGGATGTAAGCGAACGCTTCATAATAATCCGAATCAAAGCTAATTTCGTAAACATTAGCTTGGCATGTTCTTACGCCCCAACCGAAGAAAAGGACGATCGACTCAAAGAAAAGATCTACGATCTGCCCATGTCTCAGCAACGATACAAAAAAAGTTCCAGGAGATTTTAATGCGAAACTGGGCAAAGAAGGCATATTTGAGTTGACCGTGGGGAAATATAGCCTACACGACACAACGTCCGAAAACGGACATCGGCAACTCAACTTCCTGGCGGGGCGTAGTCCCCTTCTGGCTAGCACATGATCCCCGCATATCAACATTTACAAAGGAACCTGGCGGTCACCTAATCAGTCTACCACCAATCAGATTGGTCACGTTGCAATCGACGCCAGACACTCGTCCTGCATCTTAGAAGTACGAACCTTCCGAGGAGCCAACATCGACTCTGATCATTACCTTGTTGTAGCCGGAAATGAAGATATCAAGGATGCCATGGAGTCGAGCTGGACAACAAAAGTTTGACGTCGGACAGCTACAATCACAGGAGACCGCTAGGACCTTTGCCGATCAAGTTTTCCTCAACCTCTCGCATACTCCGATGACACTGGAATAATCCACAGAACAACAGTGGGAGCATTGCCTGCGTGCCTCTGATGTGTTGAGCTTTAAATAACCGGCAACTAGAAACCCCTGGTTTGATGAGCAATGCGGGCAAGCCTATGTAGCAAAGCAAAACACCTACAAAGCCATGCTACATAGACGGACGAGAGCTGCTCTTAAATATTACGAGCAGAAACGAAGAGAAGAACACACGCCTTTAAGGAAGAAAAAAAGGCAGCATGAAACGCGTGAGATCGAGGGGATGGAGAGATGCTACCACAGGAATGATGCTTGCAGGTTTTACGGAAAAGTAAAACAAACATGCCAGGCCTATAAAGCCAGAGCAGAAGCCTATATGCATGAAGACGGATAACTAATAGTAGAGTCACAGTCGATGCTTAGTATATGGACGCAACACTTCTGAAGACTGTTTAACGACAATGAAAGAGTTAATACCACTGTCAGGCAGAATGATCTATTCGCAACGGACGAAGATGCAAGAGAATTTCGTCCTGTCGGCCTGTCTGCCGAGCTAATTTAAGCGACTGGAGATGATCTGATAGGGCGCATGCACCAGCTCATGTCCGACGAATGGAATCTCAGCATCATCTGCCCAGTCCACAAGAAAGGAGACCCCTATAACTGCACCAACTACAGGGGAATAAGTCTCCTTAACATCGCATACAAGATCTCTTTGTGGATAATCTGATCTTATCAGTGTGGTTTCCGGCCCCTGGAAATCCACGATAAACCAAATATTCACACTGCGGCCGATCTTGGAGAAGACCCATCACCTTTTCGTCGATTTCAAAACCGCGTATGACAGTGTGCATAGAGGAGCTATATGGAGCTAGATGGATCCCTGCCAAACTCGTCAGATTATGCAGTAGCGAATTAACCGAGACCTTTGATATCAAAAATGGATTTAGACAAGGTGACGCCCGGTCATTAAATTTTTTCAACATCGTGCTTGAAATTAACCTACGAGACTCACTGGCCAACACTAGAGGTACAATCTATTTCAAGCCGGCACAACTGCTTGCGTACGAACACAGAGTAACGTCAATGGTGCGTTCGAAAACACTGAAGTAGAAGCAGCTAAAATGGGTCTTTCGGTTAACGAGGGTAAAACAAAATATATGTATGTTGTCAACAAAAAAATACGCCCAATTGACAGCTACAAATTCAAGGTCAAGCACTTCGTCTACCTTGGCTCACTAGTGACCACCGCTAAGCCAACTGCTGCTTTTTTGGGTTCAAGGGGCAATTGAGAAGAAGAGCCCTATCTCGAAATCTCTCGAAAGACCAAAGTTGCGCTGTACAAAACCTTAATCCTCTCGGTCCTCCTCTATGGCGCAGAGGCCTGGACTTTAACGAAGGTGGACGAGGAGGCCATCGGTCTTAACCAACTGGGAGTGCGTCACCCAGTAAGTAAGTAAGTACTGTGTATCGTGTGGTTTTTTAAGCGTTTTGAATTAAAAAAAAAAAAGAAACTAAATCTCTAAATCTCGGCTAAAATTGAACTTTAAAATAAAATGACGAAATTAATCTTTTCAACTTCAGTATTTGTTATTTTCCACTCTCACCATACTTTCACTATAATATTTTTTTTTATTTTTTAAATTCATTTTCGCTGTTCGTGAGCTTACCGATTTTGTTTTTTTTTTACTTACAACCACAACCACGCCGTGATGCAGTCAAGTCTCATTTAGTTCAACCTTTAAAGAAGTACGACGTCTACGAGACGATCGTTTTCAATGAAAAGCTATATCGTGACGTGTATCTTAATTTATCACTTGCTGAACTTTTCGATTTAATTGGCTCGTGTTGTTAGTTACAGAAACTTTTTGAAATTGACTTGGAGTATATACAATATAGTTGTTAAAGTGATTTGATAGGTGTAATTTAATAAATGCGCTTAGCGGTAATAGCAAACAGTTTCGTTTTGATTTTCTAATTGGCGAAATTGATATGTTCACTTTAAACAATAGGCTTGAGGTGAGTGGATGAATGGGTTACATTTGTTACACTCGCAACCTGAAGCCATCATTGATTGATCTTGTCTGGTACTATCGTGCATGAAACCGGTATTTTATGACTTTCGGGTAGTACACATGAGAGGCTGAACTGTCAACTGTCGGAGTATACTTATATCTGACTGATATAAGTCAGTCCGAGGCATAAATAGAGTTTGATTGCACATACATACGTATGTTACTTACTTACCACGTCAGCAATCGATGGAGGATCTGACGGTCCTTGACGGTCCGGAGGTTCGGTCTTCCATTTCTTCTCGAACCAGGGGGCTCGGAGTCGAAGACCCTCTTAGCTGGAGCGTTGGTGTTCGATATGGCCGAGCCAATGTAGCCTTCCGGACTATATCCACGACTTTGTAGTTTGTACAGGTCATAGTGTTTGGGGTTATATCTTCTCCTCCATTCACCTCGGTACTCCTCTCGGGCTGCCCTAGTTTTTCGCCGCAGTGCCTTTTGGTAAGCCTCGTCGGTTACTGCATTTTTTCGCTCACACTCGCCATCATACCACTGATTTCTTGTCAGGGGTGGTGCCAGCCTAAGGAGTTCTCGGCTACTTCCTGAATGGCTAAGCGGCAACGCAGCCACATATTGTTGACATCTGTGCTCGACATAGGCATACCGGAGAGCCCTTCGCTCAGTTGCTCCCTGTAAACTCTGGTAACATCCGGTGTGCTCAGGCGTCCAATGTTAAACCTCCTCATGGTGGACTTATGCAGCTTTCTGACATTAGCCAGTCGAACTCTGCTTCTTGCTGCTACGAGGAAATGGTCAAAGTCGACGTTTGCCCCCCTGAATGTTCGCAGAACCAGGATGTTTGACGAGTGTCTTGCGTTAATGAGCACATGGTCGATTTGGTTGGCGGTTTGACCATCCGAAGATCGCCAGGTTGCTGTATCCTGCGCTACGTATCACTGTATTACGAGCTGTCGTAAAATCCTGAGTCGAAAGCCGTTATCCGTTGTTGTATCGTGGAGGCTGTGCTTTCCGATCGCTCTGCCAAAGGTGATCTCCTTACCGTCCCCTTGTTGGTGTCTTCAGCCTCTTCAGTAGGATATTGTGCACATAGGAGACTGATTGTTAAACCTGCCTTGGATATGGATCACAGCCAGGCGATCACTTATAGGCTTAAAGTTGATGACCTTCGACCTTAACCGCTTTCCGCATATAAGCAAATCGTGTTCCTTTTTCTCGCCATGACGTCTTCGAGAATCCGTCCGTTTGTCCGAGGTTTTTTGCTGATTCGTAACTTGATTTTTTTAACGAGGGCCGAGCCCATGCCTTCCACATACGTATGCATGTATAAGATAGAAGAGGTTTCAGAATGTTGAGATAAGAGAACAGTTCTTGAGGAGACAGCTCGTTAGCGGTAAAAAATGTACCAATTTTTCCGAAGATGTTAGAAAATTACCACGCAAAGAACTGACTTTAGCTAAGCTCGTAATAGAGGCAGAGCAGTGCGTATTTCATTTCTGTGTAAAAACAGAGCTGAACTAATAATATTATGCCTTAAAGTAAAATGTTTTCCGTCTTTCTGCCGATACTGGAGCGAGAGCTGACGTGAATAACTTTGAGCCTATTTCTATGTTCAGAATGCCTGCCTTGTGGATTTTCCAGGTTAAGTAAGTCCGATTGAAATAGAGAAGTTTAAGTATGCATTTTTATTGTACCCACTATAAACATACATTTTAACTAATCGATTTAATCTAGTGTCGCAAGTGGTCGATTAGTCGCGTTTTGTGCAGAACGGCAAAGTTACCTGATGGACTCATAGAAAACCAGAGGAATTCCTTAATATAGGCATTCCGTAAACGGTTATATTGTCACTCACCCACAAAGATACCAAACATACAACACATTATCCCAACAGTAGGGGAGGATAGTGTACCTTGGACCAAGTGTACCTCGGACCAGTAGCTTAAGCATATGTATGTGCCTATAAAAATACGTAATCCCGCCAAAACTCTACTTCGCTTGTTGTTTCACGTCAGCTCAGTCAGTAGCATTCTTCTCTTTGCAGTGGTTGGACAGAAATTCCTTAAAATCTGTTTCCGTGTGTGAAAAGTATTTTTTTCAGAAATTTTGCGAAGTGTGCTACAGGTGTGCGAATAACTGGATTTCGTTATTGAGCTTTTTTTCTAGTTAATCTTGATTTTCTTGTGTAGCTGTGAAGAAGGTGAGTTACGTTTGTTGTAAATAAATAAATTGCAACCTTTTATAGCAAAAAAGAGCACATGGTGTACCTTGGTCTATTTTTTTCTGTTTACCATGGACCGGTCCAAGGTACACCGATTATTTTTTTTTCTGGTTCGCTGTTATTCTAAATAATGTTTTTCTTTTTTGAGCCCCTAACATGTTTCTTATATTCTTATTTAAAGAAATGCCACGAAGCAAAACCGGCAAGAAGCGACCAAAAGTTAACATAACATCCTTAGAACTGGCCATAGAAGATGTGATTAATGGAAAGGAAAGTATCAGTAGTGCTGCGACTTCTCACAATATCTCCAAAACAACATTACTTCGCCATCTTGCACTCCACCGAAAGTCTGGGAGCGTATCTTTCACGTACTGCTCGAACATAGCCCATAAGCAAATATTTACAAACGAAGAAGAACTTTTGTTAGTTCAATATCTATCTGCGGCCGCCAAACTTCACTATGGTCTATCCAAACTCGACACGATGAAATTGGCTTTTCGTTATGGGCAAGCTAACAACAAAGCTATTCCCCCATCTTGGGTGAAAAATGAAGCAGCAGGAATGGATTGGATGAATGGGTTTTTGAAGCGTCATCCCGTCTTATCGTTGAGAAAACCAGAAGCGACCAGTCTTTCAAGGTTAACCAGTTTCAACAAGACCAATGTTGAATCCTTTTTCAAAAACTTAAAAGACTGCATTTCTCGTTTCAAAATTTGTCCGGATAAAATATTTAACCTTGATGAGACAGGAAACTCAACTGTGCATGTTCCACCAAAAGTGCTGGCGACTAGAGGCGAAAAACAGGTTGGAAG
Organism: Eumerus sabulonum; assembly: GCA_951905685.1. Lineage (NCBI taxonomy): Eukaryota > Metazoa > Arthropoda > Insecta > Diptera > Syrphidae > Eumerus > Eumerus sabulonum. Next base: position 758,932 of record OX645060.1, on the reverse strand, counting down.
CATGACGTCAGGAGAGCGTGGCATTAATGTTACAATGATAGCGGCTGTGAGCGCCATAGGCAATCACGTACCACCCATGCTGATATTTCCAAGGGTTCACTTCAAAGAACATATGCTAAGCGAAGCTCCAACAGGTTCTATTGGTGGCGCAAATCCATCGGGTTGGTCGAACGAAAAACTTTTTGTTCAATACTTAAAGCACTTCATTGCTCATGTGAAACCAACTCCAGAGGAAAAAGTGTTACTGATTATGGATAACCATGATACGCACATATCAGTCACAGCTATTAACCTGGCAAGAGAATTTGGAGTTGTACTTTTAACTTTACCACCACATTGCTCACATAAAATGCAGCCGCTAGACAGGACAGTTTTTGGCCCGTATAAAACCTATTTCAACAAGGCTACTAGTGAATGGATGCTCATGAACCCAGGTAAGCCCATGTCGATCTACAACATTGCTTCAATAGTTGGAAAAGCTTATTCAAAAGCTTTCAACCAACAAAATATTATAAAAGGATTTAAGGTCACTGGAATATGGCCTGTAGACGAACACATATTTCAAGAAGACGAGTTTTTGGGCAGCTATGTTACGGATCGACCATGCCCTGATGGTTTTACTGCTGAATTACCTGCAAATGTTGACTCACTAAATGTTGCCCTACCAAATACCCATAACCCTTTGGCCGAATCATCCAATACACAGGCTTCGACTTCAAACTCCACATTCAAGTCACCGGAGGTAATAAAACCATTCCCAAAGGCCCCACCACGAAAATACCCCGCCAAACGTGGAAGAAAAAAGGGAAAAACAAGAATTTTAACAGACACACCAGAAAAAGACGACGTTGAGACCAGCACATCCAAAAAATCCAACAGCAGGGGTCGAAAGGCCGTTAAGAAGAAGGTCCTAGAGGAATCATCGGAAAGCGATGATATTATTGGGCCGTCATTTAATCCTCGAACACCAAAGCCGAGAAAAGTTAAGCAAATAAAAAAATCACTGGAACAAAATAATGACAGCAGTGAAGACTTCAGCGGAGAAGATGGAATAACCATCGATGAAATTTTAAGGCTTGTCCGAGCTAAATATTAAAATCAGTTATTACCCTGTAAAGTGTTAACTTAGTTTTATTGAATTAAATTTTTGTTTGTTTTTGTTTAAAATTGTGTGTTTATTATGGTTTATTATGAACGGCCCAAGGTACACACTGGCTTGGTTCATGGTACACTTAGTATGTGTACCTTGGACCATCGAGATACATTTTTCTTAAAATCCATTTTAACATGACATGGTCATCCTAGATAACATTTCAAATGAGTTTCTATTATGGAAATATACTAAGTCTTACTTCCGATCCTACTTATGATAATGCAGCAATAAAAAAAAAAGAAAAAAATACTTTTGTAAAATTTGGTCCAAGGTACACTATCCTCCCCTACACTTGAGTGCTGTGAGTCCGCGTACGGTGCACGATGTCTTTTCTTTACATGGACATGTTACATGACAATCCGTTTTTGGTAAGCTAATAATTATGACTGTCAACTGACCAACAAAATCACACGGTCGTGCAGTCGCCGGAACCTTCAGGTCACTTATACATATAAACACCTTTGTTTGCGATTTAATGGAGTTTATGTACACTACTAGAAATGCACGCATACACGTACATCAATGTATTGCTACTTTTATGTTTTAACTGCAAATACAGTGATGTCGTGGCGCCAGAGGAGCCTCGAATGGATTGGCGAAAAAGTCAATGATGACCTCAATGTGGCATTCAATTGAAGTTTTCTTTAAAGTTAACTGAAAAGAAAATTGAATAACAGACAAGCGTGATACGTTCGCGGTTTCCACTGGGTTTAAGTGCTCACGCTTTTTTTTCTGAAGTAAATATCGCTATAATCACGGAATTTTGATTATCAAATGAAATGAAATCCACAAGTCGACTTCTAATTATTGTACATTGCCTACGGCCCGCTTAACTGAATTATAATTAGTGATGATTGTTCATTTGATAATTCAAATCGCAGGTCATGCATGATTTTATAGTCAAAGAGATTAAGTAAAAAGCGGCCACCCTAAGGGTAACTGCAGGTCATTGAAGCAAGTCAACCGAGTGTATAACTTCACTAGTGTGGGTTGCTAATAACTGAACCACGATAAAAGAAAAAAATATCAATTATAACAAAAAAGCGTTTAATCTAATAAACACTACATACCACTTCATTAAGTTGAATATCAAAAGGCTGTTTGGTAACCCAGTACACTACATCCACTTGGCTTGGGGCCAGGAGTCAAGTGACTGCGAGCGAAGGCGCGGAATAATGCATAGACATATGATTGAGAAAGAAAATGTCAAAATATTTTGAATACATATGTATGTACATACGATTTCTCCACTTTAAAAAAATCAACCCCAATTCTGCACCCTTACTCTAACCCATTAACAAAATTGTTTATCTCCACTAGTATTGATGTGTTCTCTGACAACTCAACTCTGACCCGACCGACACGGATGCGGTTTCAACTTGAACCACAAAAGAGATTTAATGCATGAAGTATGGTGTTAATTATTTATGTAGATACATATATACATAAGATGCACATACATACATACATACATATATTACATGAAATGTGTAATTTCACTAATTAGGAATTCATCCGCTTGGTTTCTCGGTTCGTTTGCATAGTGACAGCTACATAACTGGTTTTGCCGTTCTGAGGGACTTTTTCGAAATGACTTCAAGTGTCAAAGCTGTGTTTGTACACTCAAAGACCTGCACAAGTCTATTTTTCATAAATCTTCATTTAGTCAAAGAAGCCCTTACTTTGAAAGACATTTTCTACATCCACACCAAAGTGACTGCTTATGTACAAATGTAATACTTTAAATGATGTTTATCCACAGAAGGACTTTGTAGTTGGTCACTTTAATGCCATTAGGCTTAGTGCTTCTCCGCAGCTGACAGCAAAGGTTGCACTATATCCATGGGTATGCAACAGTTGACAATCGTTATCTTATGTGCAAGTCAAATGAGCATGTGATTATTTAATGCATGGATTGCGGGCAACTGAATTTGGTTTTGTTTATTGTCATTAATGATACTGGCATTATCTTCGTGTTTGTTTATTGTTTATAAATAAGTCTGAAATACGAAATTTCATTGGTCATATTGTAGACGTAAATACATATAAAGTAAGTTTTCCTAGAACCATTTGGCGTTTGTTGCAAAATGAGGCAGACTTTCCTCTTTTTTTATGTAGCACACGAGGTTTACCACACCAGTGCGGGCCGAAGGAATAGAGTACAGCATACTCTAGTATTATACCCTTCTCCCTTAACTTTATCACTAAACCTTGTTTGATTATCATCAGAGTTAAACACTATCAATGCAGCTTTTTGTACTCTGCTGTCCGGTTTTTATGATCCACTGCATCTTCCTTAACCTTCAGTTAAGTTTTGTAGAGTGAATAAATATCTTTTATTTACAGCTTTTTGGATATCCTTGCAACTTTAGACTTTCTAATACACCCACACACTCATGTGAGTGCACTACCAAAATATACAGTACGTATATGAATAATTTTTTTTTCAGTCCACCCGAGCTAGACGAAGTCAAAATAGCGATATATATTAAGTCTAATAAAGCCGCTGGCGCAGACGGCCTGTCTGCTGAGCTTTTTAAGGCGGCTGGAGATGAGCTGGTAAGGTGCATGCACCATCTCATCTGCAAGGTATGGTCGGAGGAAAGCATGCCCGACGAATGGAATCTCAGCATAAGAAAGGAGACCCCTATAACTGCGCCAACTATAGGGGAATAAGTCTCCTTAACATCGCATATAAGATCTTCTCTGCCGTATTGTGTGAACGCCTGAAACCGTTTGTGGATAACCTGATCGGCTCTTATCAGTGTGGTTTCAGGCCAGGTAAATCCACAATAGATCAAATATTTACGCTACGGCAGATCTTGGAGAAAACCCAAGAATACCAAATCGACACTCACCACCTCTTCGTCGATTTCAAGGCCGCGTATGACAGCGTATATAGAGACGAGCTGTACAAAGCCATGTCTAGTTTTGACATCCCTGTCAAACTCGTCCGACTGTGCAGGACGACAATGGAGAATTCTCGCTGCTCCATTAAGGTCGGTAATGAGCAAACCGAGACCTTTGATGTTAAAAAAGGATTTAGGCAGGGCACCGCGCTGTCGTGCAACTTTTTCAACATCGTGCTCCAACACAAGAGGTACGATTTATTTCAAGTCTACGCGATTGCTTGCGTACGCCGACGATATTGACGTAATTGGACGAAAACAGCAAGACGTCAATGAGGCTTTCGTGAGCATTGAGTTAGAAGCGGCTAAGATGGGTCTCAAGGTTAATGAGGGTAAAATCAAATATCTAAAAGAGGCGGACAAGACACAAGCACAACACCGACGTCTTGGTCAGAACGTCACCTTCGGCAGCTATATTTTTGAAGTAGTCAAGGACTTCGTCTACCTTGGCTCGATAGTGATAAGCAGCAACGACACAAGCGCTGAGATAAAACGCATAATCACTCTTGCCAACCGCTGTTTCTTTGGGCTCAAGAGGCAATTGAGAAGTAGAGCCCTCTCTCGGAAAACCAAGGTGACACTATATAAGACCTTGATCATCCCAGTCCTCCTTTACGGCGCAGAGACTTGGACCTTAACAAAAGCGGATGAAGATGCCCTTGGTCGTTTCGAGAAGAAAATTCTGCGCACTGTCTACGGTCCCGTCTGTTCAAACGGTGTATGGAGGAGAAGATATAACGAAGAACTGTACGGGTTGTACAGCGACATCGGCCTGGTACGACGTCTACGGATACAGCGTCTAAGGTGGCTAGGCCAAGTAGAGCGCATGGAAGATACAGCTCCGACCCGAAAAGTCTTCGAATCCACTCCGGAAGGAAGGCGCGGCAGAGGACGGCCGCCTCAGCGGTGGCGCACGCAGGTGGAAGGGGACCTCAACCAACTGGGCGTGCGGCTTGTTGGTTGAGGCCCAGGTTCACCACGGACTGTAGCGCCACCTAAGTAAGTAAGTATATGAATAATTTCGAGTCCTCTAAAACCAGCGGGGTGAGGGGTGGATTTATTTTTTATTTCTTAAGCGATGGGTCTTTTGTCGGGAGCACATCGCGCAAACGCGGTTGAACAATATTTGAATACGAGGGAATCGTTTGTTCGTGCGCGTCGCAATTTTTGTACTCACTTCATTTATCTGGTCGTAGGTGCAAAGGCTTAGACAAGAGGGGACAATGCTGAACAGAATTACTCCGGCACATGTCGCTCAAATTTGACACGAAATTATGCGAAATCCGCGGAAATCCATCAGACAGATTGCGGTCTCTACGAGAATGAACTGTGACGTTATTTTGAAAAAAAAAAAAAAAAAAAAAAATTATTGTTCCACCCATACGAACTACAAATCGTACAAGTTCTAAAGGAAAGTAACTATCCTTTGCGAAAAACCTTCATTAGAACAATGCTTGAATGTTTTCGAACAGTACGAACGCTTGACAACGTATTGTTTAGGGATGAAGCACATTTTCATATTGACGGCTATGTAAATAAGAAGAACTTGCATTACTGGTGCCCAAATTCGATACGAAATTATGCAAAATCCGCAATGTAGACAACTCCGACGGTATGGTGTGCAATTTCCGCCCGAGGGATAACTGACCTTTATTTTTTTAACCAACAAGAGACAGTCACTGCTGAAGTGTATTGCCGAATGATCGACAAGTTTCTGTTGCCGCAGCTGCAGCTGTTCCCCTGGCACAACAACAGAACGCTATTTCAGCAAGACGGTGCTTCACCACATACGACTAGGACCACGATCGAGAAGCTGAGGACTATTTTCCAGATAAAATTTATCAACAAGTATGGTGACATACCCTGGTCCCCTCACTCTCCGGACCCCACACCATGTGACTCTTTATTGTGGGGATACCTCAAGTCAAGTGTATACAATAACAATCCTCGAACAATTCAGCCCCTACAAGAGAATATTCGCCGTCATTAAAATAGGTCCTTGTTCACGCGTTATTCCAAATGTAAGGGTCCGGCTGCAAGAGTGCCTGTAAGGAAACGGGCGTCATTAAGAAGATACTGTTTTAAAAAAATAAAATACACAACATGACTGCACATTTTCCCAAAATAAAGTTTCAGTTTTTTATTATTGTATTTCAGACTTGAACATTTTCCACTGGACATTCGTTATTATTGATTCATACTTAACTCTTAGCACGCAGGAATCGGGGAGGTGCCAACTACTTACTTAGGACTCTTCAACCATATATGATCCAATTCTCTGCGTCGTAGAGGAGGACGGGGATGATTAAGGTTTTGTAGAGGATCACCTTCATTTTCCGAAAGCGGGCTCTACTACTCAATTGCCTCCTGAGCCCGAAGAAACAGCGATTGGCAAGACTTAGTCTGCGTCTAATCTCTGCTTCATTGACGTCTCCCTGCGTTCTCCCAATCACGTCAATGTCATCAGCGTATGCGAGCAGTTCTGCAGACTTGAAATAGACCGTGCTTCTCGTATTGACCAGTGAATTCCCCACGATATTTTCAAGGGTAATGTTGAAAATTACACATGATAGTGTATCGCCCTGTCTGTATCCTTTTTTGACATTCAAGGTCTCGGTTAACTATTTACCGACCTTAATGGAGCGGCGAGAATTTTCCATTGTCATCCTGATGTTTTTCTGCATGTACCTGTATGCACTCGTCATCAAACCAAGGGTTTCTCCCAGGTGATGGCTGGAAATCTAATACATCAGGGGCAGCACCCCTGATGGCGCTTGGACAACGTCTCCATTGCTGTTGTATGGTTTGTGCAGTTTGCATCGGCTCTTGAGAGAACTGGAGTTAGACGCGATCGGCGAAGTCTCTTGCGATTGCAGTTTCCCGCCGTAAATTTTTGATGGCATGACCGTGGTGCAGTGGTTAACATCATCGACCGTTGAGCGGACGGTATATAGCTCAAATTCGTTTCATAGCCAAGAAAAAGCAATTCCTATACCGAAAAAAATATGCAACACAGTTGTGAATGGTAAGTGACCAAACGTACTGCTGCAGGCATAACACTCACAGTATATGGTCAACTGAAATTCATCCTCTTCGTATGCAATATTAACACCAAAAGCGCATGAACGGATTACTGTGATTTATAGCTAAATTTGGGTGGCTCTTGTCCTATCTAGGACACACCACCTCTGAGAGTAGTAAAACGAACATTTTCGACCCAAAACCACTGCACTTCGTTCAGGTTGTGTGTGAACTTAGCGCGAAACTCTCCCTCTCCCTGTTACCTTCACTCGCACAACGTTTACGTTAAGTGAGGTTACGTACATGGGTGCCCTATTGACGAAAAGTCAAGGCTCACGTAGACTACGTTGAGTTCATTGTGCCCACTTGTTTTATTTAACCCGTTGATACCTAGACATTTACCGTTGAGCTGAACCAACCAGTATTCTGTTCAGCCCAATATTACCTACCTCTTCTAGCCCCGAAAGGAAGTATCTTCCTAGGAACATATTCCTAATGTCCGCCGGACATTCGCACAGCAGGTGACGAATGGAATTTCCCCTTCGTCCCTGCAGCTTCTGCAGAAGTCATTGTAGGGCTGGCCTAGTCGAGCTGCATGGTAGGATAGCATGCAGTTCCCGGTGAGGGCACCGACTGCCAGGCGAATATTCCCACGATTGAACCTTAGCAGATTTTACGTTCTTTTCTTATGATAGACGGTCCAAGTCGGTCTCGCCGTTGCGCCTGTATCTAAGCGACACCATCGCTTATTGGCTTTCACTAATGGCTCCGTCTCTATCTCCTTGTAGAGCGCACTGAGTGGTGCTTTGGCCTCAGCTGAGATCTGCGCAATGTTAGCACTTGATTGCACCCTAGCCAGCTCGTCCGTCCTCTCGTTTCCAGAGATATTCATATGACCAGGTATCCAGCAGAGGGTCACCTCATTTATATTGGATATCTCTTCTAACTTCTCCTTGCAGAGTTTGACGAGTTTGGATCTTATCCGTGCTGCCTGCAGAGTCTTAATGGCTGCCTTGCTGTCAACATAGATGCTGATCCTTTTTCCTTTGCTGATCAGGTCCGCCGCCTGCTTGATAGCGAAGACCTCAGCTTGGAAGACACTGCACCCATCCCGAGACTCAAAGTAAACTCCGGCACCAGTGCCAACATCCCTTTTGGATCCGTCGGTGTAGAATGCCAGTTCACTTTCCGTGCGTACCAAATCACCGGTCCATTCCCCCCCGGAGGGAATTTTAATAGAGAATCTCCTCTCCCAGAGAGGAAGTCGGGTGACATAGTCCGTTACGGTTCTGAATCTCGAGACGGCCCATCGATCCAAGACTGATGCATGTCCGTGAGGACTCCTTTTCCAGAGACCGGATTCCTGTAGTCTCAGCGCAGTTCTGGTTGCGGCGCTCTCGCAGTATATGTCCAGGGGTGGGAGGTTCAGCATGACTTCAAGAGCCGCCGTTGGTGTAGACTTCATAGATCCCGTCACCGCCCGAAAGCCTGCTCTTTGAACCTTTGACACACTCTGAAGATGACACTTTTTCTCAAGCGCTTTCCACCACACAACCGAGCCATAGACTAGGATAGGTCTGGCCCCTCGACCCAGTTATCCACTAACATCAGTGAATAGCTTAGTCTATCGGTGAGGACCTGCAGAAATTTTCCAGAGACTAATATGGCAATGTCATCGGCTTAGGCCGTGACAGTAAAACCCTCCGTCTCCAGAGGAGACCTTACGTTATAAGGCCTTGAGTGCGGGTGTAAGTATAAAAAAAAAAGAAAAGTTGTTGGTCCTACTTGACTCCGCAGTGTTCGCGATATTCGCATACGTACCTGCAACAAGGTAATGATCGGAGTCCACATTGGCTCCTCAGAAATTTCGGACATCCAAGATATCTGGCATCGATCGCAATATGATCCTTTTTGTGTTTCTTATTTTTTATAGTTCGCGCGGATTCAAGAATTTATACTCTTGTAATGTTTAACACACAACCTGAACGGAGTGCAGTGGTTTGGGTCGTAGATGTTCGTTCACTACTCTCCAGGGATGGTTGTCCTTGATAGGTATCGAGAGGAACCGAACGAATTTTCACGTTGGTTGTAGTTCTCAGCGACTGTTCCATGCACTGATAGTGTTATATTTTAATTGCACGCACAGAGTATGAAGTTAAAGTGACCATATGCTGTGAGTGTTATATCTTTATCAGTATGTTTGATCGCTCCTCATTCACAACAGCTGTGTTGCACACATTTTTTCCGCATAGGAATTGTTTTTTCTTGGCTACGGAACGTCTTTAAACTACAGGCCTTCCGTTCGACGGTCGGTGATGTATACCATTGGACCACTGGTATTGATAGGAAACACACAACCTAATTGTTGGAAAAGTGTAAATCTAGATGTTCGAATTATACCCGCTCTACTAAATTACATTAAATCCACTGCAATAGGTAACATAAGCAACGGTCCGGGTTTCTTATGCAATCTGTTAAGTTCCTCGACCAAGGGCCAGAAAAATCGTGTCGTAAATATGTCAATAAGTCAGTCAAGCAAGATACAGTATCTTCGACACTTTAAAGCAAACATGTACTCCCGAAGTATAATAGTTCCAAGAATGATTATTTCTAAATGAAACCAGTGAATACTCGCTGGCATTTGAATATTTTCATGCGGCATCGATTCCTATTTAGATTTATTTAGCGTGATTCCCATTGAATAATTTAATTTGCAATTTAACTGATTGTTTACTCAAAGAGTGGTAGTGATCCCTACGACTCAGTATTGTTATCAAGCCTAATAACCAGTGCGAGTACTCGTATATTAATTTGCTTGTTTATTTCTTTCGAATAGAAATGCTTCTCAGAAATGAAATCTTGAAACACTGATAACCTCCTAGTCCAGTGGTTAGAATTATCTCGCCCGAAACTTTAAAACGTTGCTTAAAAAGACGTCCATATCTGATTCTCGTCTATAAATCAGTGCTTAAACCTGTGCTCAACACTAGACGCTAGCCACATTCCGAGCAGTAAACAATTACAAAACGTATACACCATTTTAAATTAAAAGAAATTAATTGAATTACTTACTGTTGCTTTCATTTATATTTAGGATGAATTTTTCATGGGTCCTGGTTTTCGTGATGGCCTTAATTGCTGTTGCTGCTGGCGCATCATGTCCTTCTGGATTTAGTAAACATGCAAACCAGTGTACTGCTGAACGTCCAATTCATGGCGAATGTCCAAAGAATTCCGTGTACAAAGTTAATATTAATAAATGTGTTCATCAAGGTTAATAGACCAGTGACATTTTAAAGTTTGCATTTTCAATGACTGATGTCTGAGTTTAACTTTCACGTCGCTGTGTATACACGAAGCATCTTTTCCATAGACAGTCGTTGTGACTTTACATTTATAACTTCGATTTCATTTTCCATTAAAGTTTGGCATATCAAAAAAACATAAAAGGATCCTTTTCAAATATAAAGATACTTTTCCTCTGTCTACTTACGAACGTTCGAGTACCTATAGCATCTATAGGTAGCATCGTATTCCGACTGCATTTTGTTCTGGGGATTTTTCTCAGTTTCAGTTTTAAAATTCGGCTGAATGTTGAAAACAATAAATGAAATTCGCCTGGTCAGTTGCATTGTGAAGTCGGACTGGCGTTTTGTAGGTTGCAACCGGAGAGTCATAATCTAGTTCGGTTTATTTTTGGATGTTCTTTTTAAGCATTTTATCTGCTTCTACTACGGTTTTTTTTTTTTTATATATACATACATATATACAGTTTCTAGTTCATGCTATCACTGGAGAAGATAGTGCGGAGAAAACGGAAAGTAGGACAGGTACGAGTATTTAGAAAATAAGTTTTGCCTTGCAGTCAAAGTTTTTCATTTGCAGGAAATTGCTACAGCGGCGGCTTATTCATCTCATCCGATGAAACTCTTTGTCAGAAATTCTGTTGAAGTTGGTTTAGAAACTGAAATTAAGTTTACCCTTAGCACTTGTCCAGAGACGGAAATTGTTTTATTTTTGGCTTTGATGTTAACTACCTTTGCTGATGGTTAGATACCTTTAATTCTACAAAACATGATCTCCTAAGCGAATGTCTGCATAAGTAAATAGGAGGAAATTGATTTGCGAATTTATATTATATTGTTCAAATTACCTACAAAAGTCGTACGCATATTCGATTACGGAAGAGTAACAAACTCAATACGATTCCTTTTTCGAAACCGAGAGCATATCACATTTAAAGCAAGTCAGTCTGAAAGTCAGCGGCAACGAATGAAACAAGTTGGGGTACAAACTAGTGCATCCGGACGACAATGAGAATTACTCCCGTCACAATCACATTTCTGCAACTACGGAAAAGACTTTGACAGGACCACTCGAAAAACTGAAATTATACCATATAGAGTGAAATGTTGGTGGCAGGAATCAGGTTTTGCAATAGAATTCCGTTCTACGGATTTAAAGGAATTTCCTTGCACACTGGAATTTGGTTAAAAGGGTCTCTACGAAAACTTTTCTCCACAAATCCCTCAAGCGTTGTTGCTCCTTCCCCGCAAAATCAAGCATACAGTAAAACATTCTCCCAGCGGGATAATGGGTTTCATTGCGGCGGTTTGCTCGAAAGTGCTAGATGTTCACGAGAACTTTCCTTGTAGCCGGATAACGTCTCTCCTTTATTTGCACTCTTTTTCAAGGAAGGTTCAAAGTTTATACAGTTAGCCGGAATTCCATCGCCATCAACATGGCCCGCTAAAGTCGCTATCGTCGCCGCTCCTAAAGTCGTCGCCCATCATAAAGCAAATATGTAATAAAAAAAAAATAAAAATCAAAATCGGTTCCACGACAAAATAATCTTTTGATAAATGACAGTGGCTGGAAATATCCGTTTCCATACAGTAATTGGAAGGACGAAACTATTTCAAATATGCACTTTATTCCCCTTCCTGTATCTAACGAACTTTCAAGATTTGTTTTGTTTTTACCTCTTACGACGAAGATTGTCAAAAATTGGACAGTTTTTAATTCTTATAGCAGTAGGGAAACCTTAAATCGCTTTTTTATTATGATTGATGGTTAGCAATAAAGCACCCCCATCTATCTGGAAGGGTTTCATGAATTGAGTAGTTGGTGTAGAAGAGATTACGTTTTTGTTTGTCCTGTTTGGCGCAACAGTTTACGAAGAATTGGTCGCTTCACATCATTCTTCGTTTATACAATTTGTTTTTTGCTTCTGTCATTTTGTGCTACAGTCTCGATCAGATTCCCTGAGTCGTGTCTTGGAGTGTCTTATTTTTTAATGTCTAAGTGCATGATTACTATGTTTTTAGTTACACGATGGGGCTATATTATGGATGTTTATATACTAGATCCATGAGGTTTTATATTTTTAAATTTATATCTATGTATCATGCTGAAAAAGGAACGGCTAGAACAAATATTTTTACTGTCACTTCATTCAAGTGTTCCGGAATGGTTACATTTGCTCTTTGGAATGAAATATAATTTGCAACAATCCGTAACACAAGGTAAAAACATATGGCACCGCTGGGGAATGTTATTTTTACTATCAGAGGGATGAACACGGACGCCTTGTAGTTAAATCACATTCGATGCTGAGAATGTGTAAAGACTATTTCTGCGGTTTGTATAACGACTAAGATGGCCAAGATGCCACTGGACGAAGACGGGAGAGAATTCTTTTCTGCCGTGCTGTGTGAACGCCTGAAACCATTCGTGGAGAATTTTATGGGTTCCTATCAGTGTGGCTCCAGGCCAAGAAAATCCACGATTGACCAAATATTGACACAGCAGTAGATCTTGGAGAAGACCCATATATTTCAGGTCGGCTCACACCACCTTTTCGTCGATTTTAAGGCCGCATATGACGGTGTGCCGGTGTGAGCACCGTGGCGCAGTGGGTAGTGTGTTGACCTCTGACGCCGATGACACGGGATCGAATCCCGACACAGCCATGTCATCGAACGTTTTCACGGTGTTTCTCCTCAGCGGGGTTCTGACAAAACCCCCTGTAGTTAAATTGTCATGAAAAGCTTCTCGAAATTCGCCGTTCGGAACCGGCAATAAACTGTAGGTCCCTTTCACTTATGGGAAAATAAAATCACACACAATATGGGTGATTGAGACAAGCTCGGCTCAGGTTCTTCATGGACCATACATACATATGACGGTGTGCCATGTTATGTTTTGACATCCCTGCCAAGCTCGTCAGGCTATGCAGGATATCAATGGAGAATTCTCGCTGCTCCATTAAGGTCTGTTAGGAGTTAACCGAGACCTTCGATGTCAAAAAAGGATTCAGACAGGGCGACGCACTGTCGTGTATTTTTTTCAACATCATCCTTGAAAACATGGTACGGGATTCACTGGCCAACACAAGAGGCGCGATCTACTTCAAGTCTACACAATTGCTCGCATACGCTGATGACATTGACGTAATTGAGAGAACGCAGCGAAGCGGCAATGAAGTTTCTGTGAGCATTGAAACAGAAGCAACTAATGTGGGTCTGAAAATAAGCGAGGGAAAAACATATATTTATGCTGTCGTCAAAGAAAGGCGGACAACACCGACTTCTTGGCCAGAACGTCACTACTAGCAGCTATAACTTTGATTTAGTCAAGGATTTTGTCTATCTTGGCTCACTGGTAACAAGTGGCAAGGACACCAGCGCTTGACAACCACTGTTTCAATTAAGTAGTAAAGCCCTCTCTCGGAAAACTAAGATGACCCTCTATAAAACCTTAATCATGCCGGTCTTCCTCTACGACGCAGAGGCATGGACTTTGTCAAAAGTGTATGAAGAGGCCCTTTGTCGTTTCGGATATAAAATTCTGCTTACAATCTTCGGTCCCGTTTGTGTTACGGAAAGTGAAGGAGAAGATTCAACCACGAACAGTACCGGCTGTACAGCGACATCAGCCTATTACAACGTCTACGGATCCAACATGGGTAACTGAGAGAAGCTGGATCTGGTCCTTCATGGGCTGTAACGCCACCAAAGAAAAAGAAGAATTAACTGACCACGGATCACCTAGATGCCGCATAAACTTAAAAACCATATTGTACATTTTATCTGTAAAAAATAACTTTTTTCAACGTGATTCAAGGTCTATTATTCCTTTTGTATATGAATGATTTTTGGATGCCATAAAGTCTTCATATGCTTTACCTCATATGCTTTTGGAATATCTTCTACTCCAGACTGCGGAAAAGGCGATGGTCCTTTGGACTTAAATAAGAAGTGTGTGATGGATGGGAAAATATTTCAAATCCCAACTGTAAAAGTTTTTGCACCGTGACGAATGATGTATCGTTTCTTCCGGTAAAAGGAACGAAAAATGAATTGGTTCTTTCGATGTCCTCTAAATTGTCACCACAATTTTTTCTGCGTGAAGATCTAGGGTGTCTTGGTTTTCCTTCTGGTTTTCTTTACATATGGTGCAATTTCATTTTAGTTTATTTTTGGTGCCTTAGGCTCAGCGGCGCATATGTACATTTGTAAGTGACGTAGTTTTTGTGATTCATCCAATTCATGGGACACCCACTTTTCGGGTTTCGGGTACTTTTCCTATTAGAGGTAGGTACCGATTTATTGCCATGTGAGATACCCCATTTTCTGTGCAACGTCCTGTAATATTATATTTGGGTTTGCTTTTTACCGTTACTTTCAAAACATTGCCGCCGATTTACCGTTTCTGGAGTTCCGTTTTGAGGCTAAGATCTCCTGAATGGAGCTTAGCAAACTAATGTCAAACATTTTTTTTTAATTAAGGGGCTTGTGCTAACAAATACCACGAGGCGATGTGAACTTTAAAAATCTATTGTGCCTACTTGCCGATGAGACGAGGAGCTTCTTCACTTCCTTAATGAAATTGAGAATATCTCTCGTAGGGGCTGAAATTATCCCCTCAGGGGTCATAATTTTACTGAGAAGGATACGCTACCTGAGACGACAAAGAGCAGCACACTCCCACAGTCTGTGCCCTGCAATCTCTTCGTCCTCAAGACAGAGTCGCCACTCAGTTTCAGGCGAGAGGTTAATTTTATTAAGATGATATCTCAGACCGCAGTGTCCCGACAAGTAGCTGACTAGTCTTCTGATACCCACCCTATTAAGTTTGAGTATGTTAATAGAGTGTTTTTTTCAGGGGCCGTATAAATCGTTTCAATTGGCGAAGTCCCCGAATGCTGTTCCAAAAGAACAGCGTTTCCAAAAGGACACATGTACCTTTGTGCACTGGAACCCAACAGAATTTGACTTTGTTTAACGGTTTTTAAGCTCGTGCTATACGCTTAACGATTGTCGTTTTTTGCTCAACTTTGTCCATCATACCGTGGACGTGATAATAGGTTTTACTACCGCGGTATATAGCCCGTAGATTACCTTAGATTTCAATCCCCAGGTTTCACACTAAGTGCATCGACAGGCCCACAAGGCCTTAGTCGCCTTCGTAAGTTTGTTTTTAATATTTGAGTTCCAGTTAAGTCTGCGATCAAGGTCAATACCTAGATACCTAACTTCTTCTGAAAAACCTTAGAAAGACGGAGCAGGGCTACAACTTTCTCGTCAGAGAAAAAGTGAAGCGCAGGCTGCACGCACTCACAGGCAGCAATTTCGCACTTGCCCGGTAACAATAACTACCAGGTCATCAGCATATCCGATGACCTCGTAGCCGCGAGCGGTTGGCTTGCGCAGTAGGTCGTCAATAACTATAGACCAGATAAGGGGCGAAATATGGAGCTTTATCTGTTTTTCCATTGTTTTTAATAGAAAAGATGTTAGGCTGATAAGGCTATAGGATTTAGGTTGCTTGTTTGGCGTTCCAATCTTGGGGATGAAGAAAAGGTTGACTTCTTTCCAGATTTGTGGGATGTAGCCCAAGTTGAAACAGGACCTAAAAATAACCATCAGAGGTGAGAAAATAATGTTCAGTCCTGTCAAATGTTACGTTCTTTTGCCGCCGTCTTCTTAACACGTTTTCATGTTTTCATGTTTTTCAATATCAGGTGTGTACGCACTATACTTACTCACTTAGATGGCGCTACAGTTCGGGGTGAACCAGGTCCTCAACCAACAAGCCTCTCCAGTCGGCACGATCTTTGGCCAGCGGCTTCCAGTGCCGCACGCCCAGTTGGTTGAGGTCCCTTTCCACCGCACCACCTTAGATGCGGTCGTCCTCTGTTGCTTCGTCCCTCGGGGTTGGAATTGAAGACCCTTCGAGCCAGAGCGGTGATGTCCATTCACTCTACATGGCCCAGTCATCTTAGACGTTGGATCCGAAGACGTCGAACTAGGCCGATATCGCTGTACAGCCCGTAGAGTTCTTGGTTGAATCTCCTCCTCCACTCTCCGTTTACACAAACGAGACCAAATATTGCACGCAGAATTTTCCTCTCGAAACGTTAAAGAGCCTCTTCATCCGCTTTTGATAATGTTCAAGTCTCAACGTCGTAGACCGGGATGGTTAAGGTTTTGTAGAGGGACACCTTAGTTTTTCGAGAGAAGGCTCTACTACAAGAGATATTCTACGTTTTATCTCAGCGCTGGTGTCGTTGCCGCTTGTCACTACCGAGCCGAGGTAGACGAAATCCTTGACTACTTCAAAAATAAAACTGCCGAAGGTAACGTTCTGACCAAGACGTCGGTGTTGCACGTCTTTCTTTGATGACAGCATATATTTGGTCTTGTCCCCATTTACCTTTAGACCCAC
The DNA here is from genome assembly GCA_951905685.1 of Eumerus sabulonum. Taxonomy (NCBI): domain Eukaryota; kingdom Metazoa; phylum Arthropoda; class Insecta; order Diptera; family Syrphidae; genus Eumerus; species Eumerus sabulonum. The sequence goes on along the minus strand of OX645060.1, from coordinate 742,120 downwards.
TTTAGCCGCTTCTGCTTCAATGCTTGCGAACGCCTCATTGACGTCTCACTTTGTCCGTCCAATAACGTCAATGTCATCGGCGTAGGCAAGCAATTGTGTGGAGTTGAAGTAGATCGTACCTCTTGCATTGGCCGCAGAGTCCCGCACGTTCTTTTCAAGAATAATGTTAAAGAAATCACAGTGCGTCACCCTGTCTAAAACCTTTTTTAACATCAAAGGGGTCGGTTAGTTCACCTCCGACCTTAATGAAGCAGCGAGAGTTCTCCACAGTCATCCTCCACAGTCTGACGAGTTTGGCAGGAATGTTAAAACATGGCATGGCTCTGTATAACTCGTCTCTATAAACACTGTCATATGCAGGTGGACAAAAAGGTGGTGCATGTCGACCTGACCTGGAATTCATGGGTCCAAGATCTGCCGTAGTCTAAATATTTGATCTTTCGTGAATTTTCCTGGCCTAAAACCAAACTGGTAGAAACTGAACCTGCCAGATTGTCCAGGGATGGTACGCGATGTTCAGGAGACTTATCCTCCTGTAATTGGCGCAGTCATAGGGGTCTCCTTTCTTATGGACCGGACAAACGATGCTGGGATTCCATTCGTCCGGCACCGTATTCTTCCGACCATATCTTGCAGATGAGTTGGTGCATGTTCCTGACCAGCTCATCGCCAGCTAACTTAAATAGTTCAGGGGGAAGTCCGTTTGCTCCAGCAGCTTTATAAGTCTTAAGTTTCGATATCGCTATCTTAACATCTTCTAGGTCGGGTGGACGGGTTTCTCTTTCTTCTTCGTCCATTATGAATGGGTCATTCTGCCTGACGGCGGCATTTTGACCATCATCGCCGTTATACAGTCTGCAGAAGTGGTCTTTCCACAATCTCAGGATCGACTGTGACTCTAGGTCGGGTGGACGGGTTTCTCTTTCTTCTTCGTCCATTGTGAATGGGTCATTCTGCCTGACGGCGGCATTTTGACTATCATCGCCGTTATACAGTCTGCAGAAGTGGTCTTTCCACAATCTCGGGATCGACTGTGACTCCATTATTAGTTGTCCGTGCTCATCCCTGCAGGCTTCTACTCTGGCTTTATTGCCTTGGCATGTCCGTTTTACTTTTTTGTAGAACTTTCGAGCATCGTTCCTGCATCTCACCATCTCCTCGATCTCGCGCTTCTCGTGCTACTTCTTTTCCCTTCTCAGAAGTGCATGCTCCTCCCTCCTTTTCTGTTCATAGAGCTCGCGGGCAGCTTTCATCCGTCGATGCAGTGTACCCATGTATGCATTCTGTTTCTCTACATGGGCCTGCCTGCATTCGCGGCCTCTCTGATGGCGTTCTGGCAACGACTCCATTGCTGTTCTATGGTTAGTACAGATTGCATCCGGACTTGAGAGAACTTGAGGGAGACTTGATCGGCGAAGGTCCTGGCGGTCTCCTGCGATTGCAGCATTTCGACGTTAAATTTTGGTGTTCTTACTCGACTCCGTTGATTCCAAGAAATTCGCATCCATACCTTGGCTGCAATAAGGTAATGATTCGAGTCGATGTTAGCTCCTCGAAAGGTTTTGACATCTAGGATGCTGGAGGAGGGTCTGCCATCGATTGCAATGTGACCAGTTTGATTGGTTTTCGATTGATCGAAAGACCGCCAGGTTCCCTTATGGATGTTGAGGTGTGGGAATCCTGTACTTGATACTTCGAGATGATGTCCCGCCATAAAGTCCACTAGCCTTAGTCCGTTTTCTGAGGTCGGCATATGTTCTAACTTATATTGCCGATATTGGCCTTGTAAGCTTTCGCTTACATATTAGAAGCTTAAGACTTTTTTCCTGAGTGTGCCTCGAATAACAAATCCGCATCCGAATAAGAGTTGTTTATTTTCTCTGTAGCAGTTTCCGTAGTAGATATCATAGCTTTTCACCCGCTTTTTGTCTGGCCCATCCCGTAGCACTTCTTGGAGCGCGGTGATGTCTGCCTTATAGCAGTCCAAAGAGTTGACCAGTTGTCCGGTTGCACCTGGCCTGTTGAGGGGCCTAACGTTCCAGGTCCAGATCCGGAATTCGTTTCGTTTTTGACGTTTGCCGGGGTCGTCCGTATTCGAGGCTATTGGTTGTTTCTGATCAAATTTTTGTTTTACGCGATAGGGATGTTACCCCTAAACTGAAGGGCCAGGTTATTCTCCCCATGATCAAGGGGTCGGGTCGTTACACACATTGGTTGGCGGGTGCCAGGATAGCTATCCAGGGGAGGCCACGCGGAGGCTGTATGTCAACTTGGATTAAGCAGGGACAGAGATCGAAGCTTGCGTTTGCCATGTTAAACGCGATCAACTTCTTTGCTCTCTCCCCCTTCTGCCTATGTACGCACCATATCTCAGTTTAAGTTCATAAAGGAAGAGTAATAGCTATCAACAACATGATAAACAATTCCCAGAAAAATATGACTATATGTACATGCAACAAACCCTAACAATCATACATGTTAAGATACACGTACCATTTTATCAAACAAAGAAATGTTTCGCTTTCTGCTACAAATTTATTTCATATGAGTATATGTATGTATGTGGTACGGCTTAATAACACTGCAAGGACTGAACCTTACATTCTGAAAGAGAATAACAACGTAGGTTGATTGGGTTTGATATTACTAGAACTGATTGGCAATTTCTCTATTCCCAGGTTGATATTTTCTGTCGTGATAGTGCTGTTCTCATTCATGTGATGTTCCATGCTACTGACTTAAATTAATGAACCTATGCAAACGCCATCCCAGAGAAAATGCATTTCCATTCTCCTTCAACTCTTTTAAGGATACTGTGTTTTAGACAAAATCTTCCAGGTATTTGGGTTTTAAACAGTGCAGTCAACTTGGTACCTGGCAGATATTGGTACCACATTTAAGCATTAGAGTCATTCTTAAAAAGGATACACATGTACATGCATTTGCATTAGCATGTAATATTTACTATTTAAAAAAAAGATGGCAATTCAAATGCACTTATATTTTAATAAGTAGACAGAAGTACATTTCCATTTTGAGGGACCATGAAAGCAAACTTGGTATTTTATTTAAAACCTTATTTCTAATTAAACATGTGCACAAAGCGGAAAAGAAGGCATAACACAAGAAAGGTCTCCTAAAGTGGTTCCACAAAATTACAATTTCACTCCGAATTGCTTTGTTAAATATTCATAAGGATTGCAGTTTGCACTTACGCTCGCCGCTACATAATTGAAATATCCAATGGATATCAACGGTTGCTCTGTGTGCCTCGTTTCTTTGTTTTTTTTGCTATATTTTACTGTTTCATTGCGCTACACAGTCACACATGTAAAATCGGTTTTCTGAAAAGGGCCACCACTATAAATTCGACAACACGAGACAACTACATATTTTCATAATTAATTATTTATTAGACACCAATTAAGGGAGAATAAAATTTAAAGCTAAGTGAATATAAAAGATATTAACCTTTTCACTGTATCCAGTGCTTGCAGCATTAGTCGATTGGTGCAGTAACCGCACTAAAAAGCAATCATGTTTCGAAGAATCATCCATGTTATCAAGGACTACTGTGCAAATACAAGTTTAGTTGGTTTTAATTACATTTCGAATGAAAAGTAAGTGAAAAGTGCAGCAAACAAAAAAATTTGTATCCATATGTGTACTCGTACATATTTTCCTATAAATTAGAATTCATTTTACTGAACGACTTTTCTGGTTACTTTGCGTCGTTGTGTCCGCAACCGGATCGTATTACTTAATTCGGGAATATCAAATCTCGTTTGAAAGCAACGCAATTAGTTTGGTGCTGGAGGGCTCGAGACTTCAGGATAAAACTCAATTTCCAACAATCGCTGTGTGTGAAAATGGTGATGCAAACATTCCGTATCCAGCTTTATCAACATATCTAGAGCAGTAATGTGGTCCATTGGCATGTGGCATAGTGAATTTGAACTAATTACAATATCCATAGATTGGCCCAACAGTCCGGGGTAGATAAGTCTAGTTACATCATTGAGGACTACTTGCTGGGTATCATTTTCCTAAATAATTATGCCCACGGAAGGATTAGGTCTTGTGAATCATTGCCCAAATGCGACGATTGCGAGAAATGTCCAAAGTCAAACTATAAGGACTTGGTCAAATTGGTAATTTTCCTTTTGCCATCATAATCCATTACCTCTGTTTATGTTGTGCTGATGACAGGTTCGGCAAAATTGCTCCGAGCTAATTATCAACTGCAACTGGAATGGAAGGTCCTTCAATTGCTGCAATTTCTTTCTACCCCTGCAAACGCCAGTCGGGGAATGCTTTTTCCTTAACTCCATACAGGCAACTAGCATGTAATGTTCTAAGACTGCACGTACAATTGCAATAACTTAACGCCATGTATTTCTTGCCATTAGGAACGGTCCACATTGGTTGAAAACTGAAATTGATTGGTATGATGGAATTGGTGAATTACAGATTCAGCTTACGAAACCCGTCGAGGTACGAGTACGTGACATTGAACACATACAACCGACATACGAGCACTCATGCTAATGAATGTCTTTAGATATAGTCATATCTAAGCTTCCTCAACATTTTAAATATGGGTTACGTTATAATTATATAGTATGATATAAGGGTTTCTTACTTTATGGATAATCTAAATTACTGCTTGTTTAAAGTACTCCCTCCCGGAGGACTTGCCACTATTGTTCTGCAAATACTTTATATCCATTACGGGGTAGTTGGGTGTAACAAGTATTTGTAGTGCTGATAAATCTTGATTTATATGTAGTAGCAAAGAGCGAACGTTGGACACTACACGCTTCCTAGAGGAATACTTAAAGTATAAATTGATTTCCACTTGTTTTCGTTTTAGTGTATGCGCCGGAGGACAGCATTTTCCTTCGAGAGTATGAGCTTGAGGATAAATTGTTATTTGCTTTTGTTTCACTGGTTCAGTATGTGATAGTGCATCCTGATTTGCAGAAATTACAAATGTGAAATAGAGGTCGTACAAATAGTTTGTAAAGAACTTTTGTCACTTCCAGTTCAATTAAATGATTAAATAGAAAAGCGTCTAAGGAATATCTACTACATGATGAAATACACACATGTACATATGTAGATATGTAAGTAATTTTTCTTTCAGGTTCACGTCATTAACACAGAAGACATACCTGATGCTGTATTCGTCCTACGTCCGTACAAGTTGAGGAATGTAAATGAAGAAAAATTTCTTCACCTGCACGTCCTAAAGATGATTAATGATATAAATGTTCGAGACACGTCTTCCGAATACCGAAGATGTAGGTTTCCTGATGAAAACTTTAAAAATGCATCGTACAATTACTATAGTTTTTCAACGTGCATATTTGAATGTATTAAACAATATCAATTAAAGGTTTGCAATTGTATCAGCTTAAATTACGTCGTTAGGAGTTAAGTTAGATTATAATTATCGTTTTGTTCTGTAATTGAACAATTGTGTTTATAACAGGTAATGATAAGACCCCAATTTGTGATTATGATGGCTACAAATGCTTAGAGCAACACGATTTGCTGATTCTGATACCTGGTTTCATTCGGCCGTGGGGCTATTCAAACGACTTCAAGTGTAGATGCTTGCCATCGTGTACTGACAACGAAATTAAAATCATTCAGGAATCTCAATCGTTTGTTATTGCTTTTAACGCCAATATTCGTATACATACAAATGTTTAATTGCAGACTAATGAAAAACGCATCCTCGAAATTGGGACTCAAAATTAAGCAGACAATAGAAACGCATCAATATAGAAGACAAGCTGTACGAGCGCACTTGGATGTGGTGGTTACGATTGGCGGCATTTTGGGCCTTTTCATGGGCGCAAGCATTTTAAGTGGAATTGAGATTATATATTTTTTCCTGGCACGTATTTTTTATAAGTAAATTCGTCTTCGCAATAAAGTCCATAGCTGAAGGCGACGCACTGAACATGAACGGATTTCTTAGAGTAACTTGATTGCTTCTTGTTCTTGAATTATTGAAATTCATTGCACTTCAGGATTAAAGCTTAGATGCGTATCCTCATTCATTATTTCATTTCAGTTCAATATTTGAAAGGAATCATTTAGACGACAACTTATTTTCGAGAAAATCAAAACTCTCGAAGATAGGCCTCGTTCGCGTCCAATATAAAATATCTAAAAATACTCGCTTGGAACGCTAATGTGCTTCCGCAAAAACTTAACGAATTTGAAATGTTCACAAAACAAAACAATATGACATATGCTAGTTTTCTAAAACCCATCTGACAACGCACACGCATGCTAAGCTAAAATACTTTCATGCCTACCACGCATCGGGACGGGCGCGAGGTGGATCGTCGTTATTTATTAAAGATAACATCGAACACTCTCTGGGATTAAGAGTAGAGCTTGAGACGATAACAAAACAGTACAGTGCGCGTTAAGAATAAAAATTATTCCTCTAATGTATCTTCAAGGTATTGCCAATGGCGCTGTCCGTTGGAGGCGGCCAGTTCATCAATATTTTTAATGATCTTGGACCGAATTTTCTCATTGGTGGTGACTTTAAGGCTAAACACACATTTTGGGGTTCAAGATGCTCTACAAAGCTGGTATGGATTGCAATTGCAAATTTTACTCAACTAACAAAACTACGAACTGGTTTTTAAATACTGCGAAAACATCTGACCTCATCGATTTTTTCGTTGCATAAGGCATATCTGATCTGATTAAAATCGAAGAGAACTTTGATCATTCCTCAGACCATTCTCCAGTTATATTGACGATGAGTGAAACTCTTACTAAAAAGCCTAAGCCACCTAGGCTTACGAATAGAAGGACAAACTCGGAAGGTTTTAGGAATGAAATTCAAGAAGGCGTTAGTCTAAGATTGCCACTTAGGGCGCCGTATGAATTAGAATTCGAAGTCGGCCGATTCGTTGGAGCTATCCATTGATACATTACCACCAATAAGGAAAAATCAAAATTAATTGGCGAAAGGCGATGAAGAAAAGGCTGAAGTTTTTGCTGAATACCGCTACCTGACAATAGCAATACTCTGGAAACGACCGGGGAATATAGAATGACACGAGCTACGCTTTCTGAACTGGAAACTATCATAAAATTCCTCAGGCCAAATAAAGCACCAGACTACAACTTAATTAGAGGATTTGCCAAGAAATGCTCTGCTCAAACTTGTATATCTTGTTAATGCAGCGATTAATTAAGAACACGTACCGAGCCAATGGAAGGTCGCCGAAGTTAATATGGTTCCCGGTGGCCCAATGCCACCGATGAATGAAAAACTTACGGTCCAATATCATTGTTGCCGATAATTTCGAAAGTCTTCGAAAGAATTATAATCAACCGCTTATGGCCGATTATCGAAGAAAGGCGTCTTTTGTCGAATCATCAGTTTGGTTTTAGAAGCAAGCACTCGACTTTAAACCAAGTACATCAAATAACCGATGTGGTCGTAAAACCACTTGAACATAAGCTAATATGTTCGAGTGTATTTCTTGACGTCTCCCAGACCTTTGACAAAGAACGGCACAAAGGTTCGGGATATGAAAAGGTTTTCCCCGAATAACTATCGTTCTAACGTTGTGGAAAACTACTTATTTAATAGACCCTTTCGTGTAAAACACGGGAGCGAATACTCATATTTTAGACCAATTACGGCTGGCGTTCCGCAGGAAAGCGTACTTGGTCCGCTACTTTACCTGCTGTGTACCAGAGACATACCATAAACGGACGGCACTGTGCTGGCCACATTCGCCGTTGACACTGCGATTTATGGCCACAGGAAAATCAGTCGAAGAATCAACGACTGAATTGCAATATGCCCTGAACCGTAGAATCGCGCTTAACGAATCCAAAATTGTCCACGTAGATTTTACTAATGACGTTCGGATTCCATTCGCAAACAAGACAAATACCTAGACATGACTCTCGACGCGAAACTCAAATGGAAAGCGCATGTAAAGGAATAACGTGAAGAGCTTGAATTGAAATATAGGGAAATGTACTGGCTATTTGGAAAACATTTCCAGCTTAGTACTGACAGCAAGCTGCTTCTCCGCAAGCAAGTGCTTAAACCTATTTGCGCTTACTGTATACAACTCTGGGGTTGTACCAAGAAGATCTTGTATGATTCAAACCTTTCAAGATAGGGTATTGCGAGCCGTTTCTAACTCGCCTGGATACATTCGAAACGATATTCACCGTGATTTAAACATTGAAAATGTCGAACATGTCGAAAATGAAGCGAAATGTTTGGCCCAAAAACATAGAGATCAACTGGAAGGTCACATCAATAACGCGGCTCTTGAAATAATTGATTTAGCGCGACGAACCCAATCCGCACGTACTCTGCCGATTGCATGAACCCTCACTAGAAAGCTGCCTGCTAAATGTGATTACCTCGAGAACGGAAAACCGCTAGATAAGTCAATTGACTTAGTTGTAGTCGAAAAACAAAAATAATTAACTCAAAGGGTGGACTTTTGCAGATTTTCACCAACCTTCGCAAAAAAAATCGGAGAAGTTGCTTGTGATAACATGAAGCATCCTAAGATGCTTTGAAACAGCCACATTACTAGAGCGGCGTGTGGCGAAAGCAATAACTACATACATACATATATGTTAATTGAAATGCAGATACGCATCGGTCTAATCAGATTTTAGGTGATCTCCATTTCTACAACATTTTAATTTGATGGAGGGTGTTTTTGACTATGCCAGATTCGGCCTTGTATACATATACAAAACCATTTCTGATTTCTAAAATTTGATTTTAAATTTCTAGTTTCGCATGTCACTGTCGGCAAATTCGTACTGTTTGTTTGAAGAAATGTGAAAAAGGCAAATTCGAAAAGTAAGCAGAGTATGGAACAGCATATCTATTGGCTAAATGGCGTCCACAGTTTTGCAAGCATAGGCGCTTTTTGTATAAGTACGACTTGGACTTCTTCAATGGCACAATAGTCCGATGTGTATCGGCTTCTACCTACAAGCCTCTCCAGCTAGCATAACCCTTTGAAAACTGTTTTCAGTGCCGCAATGGTTAAGGACCTTTTCGGGATTCGGTCATCCTTCGTTGTGTAATTTTTCGGGATTTGAGTTGAATATCCTCCTTGCCGGAAATGTAGTGTCCATTTGCTCTTCATCATCATACAGATATCTTAGAAAAGCCTGACTAGGCCGATATTACAGCACAGTCCGTACAGTTCATCGTCAGATCTCCACCTTTAATCTCCTTCAATACAAATGGGACCAATGATAGGCAGTATTTTTTTCTCTAAGCCGAGCTCTCTGATTTGCTCTGGATGATCGGGGTCTTGTACGTTGGAGAACTCTACTACAAAATTGTCCCCTGAACTTAAGAAAACGCAAGTTGACATAATGTTTTTCCATGTAACTATGTATGTAGTCGTTGTTGCTTACAAAGAATTGCAGACGTTGACACAATACAGCACAGAGGAATTTAAAAGGAGCGGACACGAACCGACGGTTGTGTTCGAATTTCGATGTCAAAGTTTGGAATGCTCTGATGCAGTTGAAAAGGAAATTATAGCAAATTTAAGCGGCATACTGCTGAACGTCAATGCCAGATCATTCAAGAGACTTCTGTAGGGGAAGGTCTGACGGCGAACATTCGAGAAATTGGACCGAGGGCTATATAAGTGGGAGCACTCACCTTCGGCTGCATTCAGTAATTCAGTATTCAGTATTCATTCAGTGATTCAGTATTGATTCAGTGACTCAGTAACCAGTGATCAGTCGGTAATCCAATGTGAAAGTAATCTAGTGGACAATTAATTAATAGCTTCAGAGACAAAGTGTGTAAGGAAAAAGTGTGTGTAAGCAATAAAGCGTTAGGTGTTATAAAATATTGTAATAAAGGTGAAGCGCCCAGATAATTGATTCGAGGTGGAATAATAAAGTGTTCAAAGGTGAAGCGCCCAGATAATTGATCTGAGGCGGAATAATACAGCGTGTAAGGGTGAAGCGCCCAGATAATTGAACTAAGATGGAATAATAAAGTGTGTGTAAACAAGCAGACAGATGTAGTTAATCGTAATCCAGTAATCGAATCTTATTCTGGACCCGTATTTATTTTTGTAACAATATAGTTGGCATAGTTAAAAGGTGATCGGGCGAAGCATGTTGAGTTTTTACTCCTCCGACGTACTTATTCCGACCATATTCTAGAGGCGGGTTGGGTGTGTATTTACGACTAGGCCACCTGTCTCAGTGGGCCAGACCAGCAGTCGGCTTTAGTTTTAAAATTACTTTCTCAACCACGTCCAAGAGAGGTACAATTTTCTTTCATCCTTGTCCAAAGTGAATGGTTCGTTCTGTATGATAGGGGAATTTTGACGGGCATCGTCTTTATATAGTCGTTCCGGCAACAATCCTGACTTCATTAGTAGTTGCCCATTCTCGTCCCTGCAGATATTTGTGATACGTCGTCACACTTATTGAAATTTGTATTTTTATTTGACACCAACCTTAATACAAGTCTTCGTTGTTATCAGTATTATTAATTGCTCACTCGAATGTAGAAACGCATACATTTCACTGCACATTGTATTAAATATCCTGCTCCTTCATAGCTGGCTTCCAATATAATTCGTATGTATGTCTCTTTGTAAATTGATACGCTGTCAGAACAAATCTTATGGCTTTACAAATTGTGATTTTGAATGTGCGTTTAAATATGAAGATAATGCATAGATACGTATTTGCATACATGCAATCATTGTTCGACACAAGTATAAAGTATATATTTTTTGCATTCCTTGTCTGCATTTAACGTTTTCAAGATGAAATTGCGGAAACCGATTTTACTTTGTCCTTTTTCCAATTGTTTCATCGAGCATCCCTTAGCGCATCGTTTCATGTAGTCTCGTTTGTTTCCATATCGAATGCAATGTAACATGCAGGAGGAAATTGAATAGAAATTGTGAAAATTGAAAAACTAAGCAAAAAGTGATAAAATGGCGTTCAACCGTTTGCTCTGCATTCTAAGGACATGTGCAAATATTGGCTGCCGGTATTACCAGTTGCAGAGAATGCCATTAAGTCTCTTTCTTCTCTTTGTCCTTGATTTTCAACTTTCTTTTTTTATTTGAGTTTTTTTTCTTTTTACTTGTGTTCTTCTCATCTCCTATGGGTTCAGCATTGTTGACTTCGGTGTTGGCAAAGCTATTTTATTAATAACTGATTATTGGTTTCTTCTTTGTTTGGGGCGACGGACTAAGTGGAAGCTAAAAGGAAAAGAATTTGTTTATTAAAAAACCTAGATTCTTTCCAGCTAAGTATATACTCGTATAGTAAGAGTGCTTATGTGTAAATGGGCGCGTGCTTGTGGAAAATAATTTCCTTTATGGCGTTGTTTTCTTTAGTTCTCCCTTGAAATTATGTGATTTTTTTGATTGAGACGATCAAACATTTTTTTCTTCCTTAACTACCAAGTGGGAAGTTATTGTAATGCCAATTTTGCGATTCCTGTGTATGTGTGTGTATGTATGCATATGAGTATTTGCGAATGTACGTATGTGCGTATGCGCGTGCGGAAATTTCGCCTCGATTATCTCGAGAACCGAAGATGTTATTGACATGAGACTGGGCTCATGAAGTTCTCGGCTCAGCCGCTTTTTATTAGAAATGAAATACCTAACTAAAAAATAGGCAAAAAAATTTAACAACACGCGGTGTTCCCAAGCGGTCCTCCATCTAAGTACTAACCGCGCCCGACGCTGGTGGATCGCGGTGATCGAACGGAGAACCGATACATTATCCATTTTTCGTCTAAGAATCCTACCGTAGCTAACAAAAAGAGCTAATGACCTTGAAACACCTGAACAGATCTTTACAAATTGTAGCTAAGAACCATTTCGATCAGGTTAGCTTTCAAAACGAAAAAAGGCGTCATAATCGGTTCATTCGTTCTGAGCTGCGATGCCACAGACAGACGCACGGACACCTCAAACTTATAACACCTTTCTTTTTGCGTCGGTGGTTAAAAATGAAAAAATAGGGAAGAAAATGGGTGTTTTCATTTTTCCCACTGGGAAGTTAGTCGTGTGGGCCTTGCGGGTCGCACCTAGACCACTTTTTTTTTATAGTCACACTCGCACTCAAGGCTAAGGCCTTTTAACGTCAGACGTCATGCGAGCAAAAGGTAACAGGAAGAGAGAGAGGAGGTGCCTATTGACATTGGTCTGAAATATTCGCATACCCGCATTCCACATTCGTGTGCTTCGGTTGAAGAAAGAATCCCTATGTTTGACAGTACGACAGAAAACGGGCTTCAAAGTGAATTTATGAAGATTCCAGGAGAGACGTGTATTTTTTGTTTTTTTAAGTAATTTGCGCGCACTCAAGGTCTAATAACCTTATTATGTCGGCGACACAGTGCGGGCAGAAGATAGAAAGGAAGAGGAATAGAGGAGATGCCGATGGACATTGATCTTAAATGCTTGCATGTTGCATTGAGGGGGGAACACCGAATCCGGCAGGGAGTTCCAGATTCGTGTGGTTCGGTTAATGAAAGATTCTCTATATTTGACAGTACGTCCGAAGGCGGGCTTCAGGGTATATTGGTGAGCATTCCTAGAGAGACGTGTATTGCGGGAGTAATGTTGAAGGGGCGGAATGCAACTGACTATTTCATCAGAGCATTTTTGGTGGTAGTAACGATAAAACAGGGAGAGGCAGGTAACATTCCTACGGTTTTCCAGCGAGTCTAATGTTATGTTGGAGTCACCTATCAGTTTTATGGCTCGTTTTTGTATTCTATCTAGTAGGTGCAATGAGGTCTTGGAAGCACCGGACCAGACATGAGCGTTAAACTCTAATTTGGGGCGAATGAACGCCTTATAGATTGTAGCCAGGTCTAAGGGTGAGAAACATTTCTTGCATCTGTATAAGAAGCCTAGGCATTTCGCAGCATTCTTGGCGACACTGAATATATGGTCGCCCCAATTAAGATTGTGAGCAACACTCATACCCAGGATGGAAAGCTTTTCAGTTTCTGAGATGCAAGTGCCATTCATGGATAATGGCTGCGGGTGAGTTATACGCTTATAGCGGGAGAAGTTTTGAAGGGCTGAAACTAACCGTAAAACAATGAAAGGTAGGAGACATTCCTGCGATGATCCAGCGAGTGTAATGAATTTGTGATGCTGGAATCTCCTATAAGCTTTATCGCGCGATTTTATATGCGGTCCAGTAAGTGGAGTGAGGTTTTAGATGCGCCAAACCGGACATGAGCGTTTAACTCCAACTTAGGACGAATTAACGCCTTATAAATTGTAGGCAGATCGGAGGGTGCGGAAAATTTCTTGCACTTGAAAGTGCGTTCAAAGATGCAAGTGCTATTTATGGCTAATGGCATCGGGTCAGTGTTACGCTTTAACGACAGAAGACAGCATTGTATTTAGGAAGCATTCAATTCCACTCCATTGTTTTACCCATTGGATTATCCTGCCGATATCGATATCGATCGATCGATCGATATCGGAATTTAAAGAGCTTAACATGGGCTGCCGCTCATGAACGAATATAAGAAACTGAGGGTACTGTCGTCAGCGAATAAGTGACTTGGATTAGAAGTAATAGACAAGAAATAATTTATAAAAATGAGAAAGAGTGTCGGAGACAGATCGGAGCCCTTGGGAACACCAGCATTTTCAAAGTGAGTATCACTCTTGAATCCGTCCAAGGCAACTCGAATTAAACGATTCGAAAGTGAGTCATGGATCACGAATGCATTTTCGACAATAGAGCTTCATACCAAACTGTCAAATGCTTTCGAAATATCAAGTGCACTTACTTATTTTGCTCTCACCCGCCTGTTGGAGCGAACCATTTCACTTCTCAGTGAGATATGCCATCAAATCACCACTGGATCTGTTGCTGCGGAGACCATAATGCCGGTCATTAAGAGGTTTCTGCGACTCAAGATATTTCATTAGCTGACGATTTATCAACATTTCCATGACTTCAGAAAAAAGGGGCCTTAGTACAATGGGTCGGTTATTGGAGAGAGAGGAAGATTCGCCTTTTTTAGGAATAGACTGGACAAATGCTGTTTTCCAAAAAGCTTACGCTGTGGTTTTGGCAGCATAGAAGAACACCTCTTCAGAATTATTAGAATTATTATTAGGAATACCATCTGGAACAGCGGATTTGTGTATGTCAAGTTCTTCAAGAACCCTTGCAACTATACGAGTACGAAAGTAAATTTATCCGTATGTCTATGTACATATCAACTTTGTATTAAAAATCCAATTCAAAAATCCAATTCTATGTTACAGATATACACATTACTATGTAAGGAGATTGTCTACAATGAAATTGAAAAAAAAAAAAAAAAAAGAACAGTTTTACGGAGTGATGAAACAGACAGCCATGTGTTAATCATGCATGCGAGGCTTGACTTTCAGTGCCACACACAAGTAGCAAAGGATTCAAGTTTCCATTTGACACTTCTCAGTCTTTGACAAATGACCTCAATCTGATTGGGAGACCAAAGAGGCAAGCGTTTACCACACTTTCTAGATAACACTCAATCATTCATGTGGAAAGACAAAATTCTTTACTTTTCTTCGGCCTAGGTCAAATGCCGCCAATATGAGGTCCTTATCTCACCGTGCTGCCACTGGCCAGCTACATACAGACTTATATGTATATACATACATATCTATGCGGTGTATCCATGTATGTTGGATAGGGAAGTAGGAAAATCGAAAAAAAAAAACACATACAGTCTGTCGAATACCCATGTCAACATAAATCAAAGACGTGTGACACCCTAATCCTGAAAGTTTATGTCGAGCACTTTTTTATTTCCATTTTTTTTTATTTTTCACTTCTTCTAGATTGCTTAAATGGTTGGACATGAAAGACGATCAATGGGCAGGATATCTTCTGATTTTCCAATGATAGTTGTGACATGTTAGTCGGGAGTGAGCCACATTCTTGAATGTCACTTCAAGAGACTCGTACTTGTCAAGTGCTCTTGGCATCTCTTATTGAAGTGTGTGGGGTTTTTTTTCTGCTGAATGTATAAACGTATTTAAGAACATTTTTTCCTCAATTTTTGTAACATGTATTCCAATATAGTCAAAGAATGAGAAGTCGGAAATATCGGAGACAAGCAAAAAACGCTTACTTATTGAATTCAGACTTTGATGGGTGATGTCGATTTTGTATCGATAGATCGTAATATAATTGCATACATATATACATGCATATGTACATGAATCAGTTTTCGACTGTCAGCAATGTTGTCGAATCATGGCATAGTTGTTAAATTTTTAAGTGATACATTTAGATAAAACATTCTTCACATAAGCAAATACCCTGTTTAAATACAATATGTTTAAACTAATTGTGAAAAGAAACCTACCATACTTAGTAACTCTATATTGTTAGGGTTCCGTACCCAAAGGTAAAACGGAACCCTATTACTAAGACTTCGAGAGCACCGTGGCGCAGTGGGTAGTGTGTTGGCCTCCGACGCCGATGACACGGGATCGAATCCCGACACAGCCTTGTCATCGAACGTGTTTTTCAAGGTGTTTCTCCTCAGCGGGGTTCTGACAAAACCCCCTGTAGTAAAATTGTCATGAAAAGCTTCTCGAAATTCGCCGTTCGGAACCGGCAATAAACCTATGGGAAAATTAAATCACACACAACATGGGTGATTGAGAGAAGCTCGGCTCTGGTCCTTCATGGACTGTAACGCCAACATACATACATACACACTAGTAAGACTTCGCTGTCCGTCCGTCCGCCTGTCACCAGGCTGTATCTCATGAACCGTGCTAGTTAGACAGTTGAAATTTTCACAGATGATGTATTTCTGTTGCCGCTACCACGACAAATACTAAAAACAAAATTAATATTTAAGGGGGGCTCCCATACAACAGACATGATTTTCATCCAAAAAATCCCCTTGGTCACATACTGAACTAAGGTTAGTCGACAATATCCCAGCTTTTATCCCTATTGTGTCTTTAATGTATTAATCCTATCTGCAACCGTTTTTTCTGTAATTATGATCAACCAATAATAAATACCCGTTAAGCTTTGATGATCCCTATTGTGTCACAGCTAGGTAGGTAGGTAGGAGCGTAACCTTCCCAGAATTGAGAAGAATGCACATAGGCCAGGAAAGGCAGCTGCTAACTCTTATCCATCGGCTCTTCAATTATCTGATTTCTCGAAACCGGCTCTATTTGCTATCTTTTGGAGAGACATCTTCTAGAGATTCGGTGCTACAAACAAGATGTTGCAGGACCCGAAAAGGATTCTAGAATTTACAATTCGTGCATTAGAATTGGAATAGAAATCATTCGTTGAATCCACAAGAGACGATTTTGATAAGGACAAGGAAGCAGTTAGAGAAATATGTCATACTGTCCAATATGTACAATCATGCACCAGAACAAGAAATGTGAGATTGAATCCACTCGATTACATCAAAGCATATCACGCAAATCTATTACCAAAAGAGAAACTCAAAGTAACCGATTTTATCCCAGTGATCGATCGAAATACCTAGCTGTTGCTCTTACTGAAAGATTGCATGCATACGAAGCTGTACGTTTGAGATTTGGATTTCTCAGAAGGTGAATGCTGCAAATGTGCACGCTGCAGCAGAGGCAAATGCGACTTAGAGCCTTGTCTTGGCAATGAGTTAGTTCAATTTGTACCTTTGACCGACTTATAAAACAGGATTATAGAGAAGAGCAAACTACCGAACTATTTTACTACCACATTCTTGAAGATCAAAATTTCAGAGCTACATTCCCAAACATTGGAATTGCACTGAGAATGTATTTGGTTTTGATGGTGTCCAATTGCACTGGATAGCGCTCATTTTCAAAAATGAGAATTATGAAAATCAGGCTTCGAACTATGATGGGACAAAACCGTCTATCTACTCAGTATTGACAACGGTTATTTTAATTGGAAAATAATAAGCCAGTGGGCCTCCACTCATTTTTTGCCTCAGGGTCTCCAGGTCCCTAAATCTGGGCTTGTACATACATATATGCATATGTATTCACCTGATTCCAATAACATGTATTGGGTGGGCCAAACATAAGTTTCTTTTTAAAAATGTAATAGAATGAACAAAATTTACTTTTATCCGTGTCTAGTGGCCTTATTAGTAAGAACAAAGATTCCCATTAATTATGAAATACAACGTTGTTCGGCTAGTTTCCAAGACCTTGTTGACGATTTCGGGCTGTAGCTAACGGACTGCTTGGATGACATTGGGCTTAAGTGCTTGAATCGTTTCCGGATTGTTGGCATAACATTGGTCCTTCACGGTTCCCCACAAAAAAAAAAAAGTCCCAAGGGGTCAAATAGCTCCGATGCCAATTGACATCGCCAAGAGTATGGTGCGCAAAAGATCGATTGTGGCACGAGCTGTGTGGCGTCCAGAGGTCGCCCAAATGCATGTCCTCGATTTGAGTAAAAAAAAAAGTCGGTTAACATGGCTCTCTAATGCCCACCCTTGACCGAAGCCTCGTCAGAAAAGATTATTTTTCGCCCAAAATCGTTGTCCAATTCAAGTAAGGCCCGAACTGCGAAACGAGAACGAAGCAGATGGTCCGGTTTTTTGCGCATGGGTTTACTTAATACAAATGTGATTCTTCTTCTTCTTTTTCTTAATGGGCGCTACAGTTGGGGGTGAACCTGGACCTCAACCAACATGCCACATGATCTTTTGCTAGTCTTTTCCATTGCCGCACACCCAGTTGGCTGAGGTCCCCTTCCACCTGTGTGCGCCATCTTAATTGCGGCCGTCCTCTGCTTCTTCGTCCCTCGGGGTTGGATTCAAAGCCTCTCCGAGCTGGAGCTGTGGTGTCCATTCGCTCTATATGGCCCAGCCATCTTAGGCGTTGAATCCGTACGCCCGTAAAATTCGTGGTTAAATCTTTTCCTCCATCCCCCGTCTGCGTTTACAGGCTAGAAAATCACGCGCAAAATCTTTCTCTCGAACCGAATAAGGGCCTCCTCATCCACTTTTGATAGTGTCCATGCTTCTGCGCCGTACAACAGGACCGGGATGATAAGGGTCTTATATAGAGTCAACTTTGTCGTTCGGGACAGGGCTCTATTACTCAATTGCCTCCTGAGTCTTTGGGCGATTGGCAAGAGTGTTTCTGCGTTTGATTTCGGAACTGATGTCGTTGTTCCAGGTCACTGCGGAGCCAAGGTAGATGAAGTCCTTAACTACCTCGAACTTATATATGCCAATACAAACGTTCTGACCAAGACGTCGGTGGTGGACGTCCTTTTTTGATGACAGAATATTTTTAGTTTTGCTCTCACTTACTACCAAACCAATTTTCGCCGCTTCCATCTCAATACTCGAAAACGCCTCATTGGCATCTCGCTGTGATCTACCTATTATGTCAATATCGACATCAGGAATAGTGGAGGAGTATCTGAAGTCGATCGCGATGAGATCAATCTGGTTGGTAGTCGATTGATCAAAAGACCGCCAGATGCCTTTGTGTATATCGAGGTGCGGGAAGCGCGTACTGGCTTAAAGGAGATTTCGCCCCATAGCAAGATCAATCAGCCTGTGTCCATTATGGGATGTGGTGTCGTGTAGGCTATGTTTGCCGATGACTCGTTCAAAGATGGGTAAGGAAACCCAGCTTAACCTTGAAGTCTCCTAGTACAATTTTGATGTCATAGCTGGGACATTGGGCATACGTGGACCTAACAACCACGAGGAGGTGGGGATAGGACCTACTAACAGTGCCGCAAGATGTTCGACTGCGGTGGCTCTTCTCGCTTTTTAGCAGGCCAGCACCCGTCGGATAGATGCTACCCCTACGAGGCCTTTGTTAGATTGTTTTTGTTCTAATAAAAATAAATTATAAAAATGAATTATGTATAACCCATGCGCAAAAATACTGTTGACCGGTGTAGTCCGAGGTCTTTGTGCAGATCTCCTCAGGCTAGTTCGTGAAATGTTGAGCTGTTGAGATTGACGGCGAGTTGATGTTTGTGAATTGAGTCTCACACTCTCGGCCACAGCAGTCACATTCTCATCTGAGCACACCGTGCGACGACGGGGACCATGAGTGTTGTCCACTAGCATACCAGTCTCACGAACTTTTTGCCCAAACTTGCGTACATCAGTGGCGGTGAGTGCTTCGTTTCGGACAAAACTTATTTAAAAAAAAACCCCTGTTTGGGCTACATAGTACTCACTTTGGGAATACGTTTTCAATATTTCCCAACGTTGTTCAAGCGAATGACGACTCATTTCGACGACTTTCTGTCAAGATTCCGAGCGGGAAACAACTTTCAGTGTCAAAATAACCTATGCCTTTAAAAAAAAAAAAAAACACTAGATGGTCCACCCTGTATGTACATTGGCCGATATTAGTAAAACTATGCAGATGCAAAAGTAACTCCCGATGACTGGCACTCTGTTTATTCAACAGACCCAATCCGTTTCCATGGCCCACGTCTAATCTACGGGGTACCTTATAATAAATTAAAAATATTATCCCCGCTCTTGTTGTGTGTCATAAATTGGATTATCGATTGGAATATACAAATGTATTCATGTAAGTATATACATACATACATATCTATGTGTTATTACATATATTTGTACATTTGTACGCGTACTTATGCCCGTAGGCAGATGAGAGCGATATTGTGGAAGTCATTTTGAGTATTATCACGCATTTACACACTCAATTCTAAGCCTATACATATAATCGCGTAGAATTTGTTTTACAAATCGGAAATAAATATGGCAGGGATTTTCGTGATACAAGCAACGAGGATTGGGTACACTTGAAGCATATTCAAGGGCTGAAGATTGTTAGATATTCCGCTTTGCTGTAAAATATACAATGTGCGTTGAGATTAGGTGGAGAATAAATAACATGTGGGTGAAGAACAAATGCAGAGATGAGTTGCAGATAAACAAGTTGAATTACGGTATAGTAGAGATAAATTTATATAATATATAATCGGAGAGCAAATCTTATTATGCCTGTGAACTTGCGATCTGCAATGAACAGCGGTGGGGCCATTAATATAACCTACAAATCCCATTAAAGAATGTGAATAAATGTGTATTTTGTACAATAAGGTCTGCTCTACGTAAATATGTACGTACATACATATATACATATATTTTTATATTTGTGTATATTTAGTATAGTAGTATATTTGTATACACGGCGTTGGCTTGGGTGAGAAGCTCTGAAAATCCTTAGCACATAACACAGTGACTACGGCAGGAGAATGTAGGAAATTTTTAAGAATTTGAATACAAATTGTGGAAAGTTTTGCCTTTTATTTAACTCACGAATCATTTTTGTATACAATTGCTCGATACCGAATTTGACAATCACACACACCTTATTGAATTTTTCAAAAACATCAAAATGTGGTATGGCTCTATACATACAAGGATACTGTCGTATATTTTCAGAGTTTTTCGGATTTCTGCAGTAGTAATACCTTAGGAGTGACGTCAAGGGGATTCATACATAATCTTTGTTAGCTTAGAAGAATATTTACTATCACTGGCCATTTTATTTCTCGCAGCGACGGTAATATCAACATATCTATGTATGTAGGTAGGTTCGGATCCCACTAACACCAACTACTGTAACAGAGACGCCAAAATGTGACAATCCAAAACCCACTGCCACATCTGTCGTCCCAATAAAACTAATCGTCCAATCGTCCCCCCACTAAACAAGGGGTATCCTCGACAGGAAGTAGATCAATGGATCACTTTCATCGGACCGGTAACTTCCGGCGTGGCAACAATAAGCCATACTGAACGAAGGATCCGGCCTACCGTCGCAAAAAATGAGTGGGCTGTGTGTGCTGCAGAGCAACCTGCACCATGCTAAAGGTGCCTCGGACACCATTTGCCTGCGACTCTATCGCGACAAAAACTCAAAAGGACTCATACAGGAACCGTGGGTCCATAAAGGTAAGATTATGGGTCTCCAAAACAGGTCACATAAGTTAATTTCCGCTATTTGAGAATGCCGTCCTAGGGCCGTATGTTTAATCGTTTCTAACATACATTTTCTCCCCATACCAGAGTTTATAATAAGGGACCTGGCATCCATCATCGAGGAAGTCCCCACTGATGGAGGAGTAAGGGAGGTGGGGTGGCCGTGGTGCAGTGGTTAACATCATTAACCGCCGAGCGGAAGGTCTACAATTCAATTCGCTTCATAGCCAAGAAAAAGAAATTCCTTTACGGACAAAAAGTATGCAACGCAGTTGTGAGTGGAAAGTGACCAGACGTACTGCTGCAGGCATAACACTCACAGTATAAAGCCAACTGAAATTCATCCTCTGCGTATGCAATATTAAAAGTGCTTGGACGAATTACTACGGACTATAACCAACGCATTCGGTCGGCTCTCGTCCTTTCTAGGACAATCACCCCTGAGAGTTAACGAACATCAACGACCCCAACCACTGCACTCCGTTCAGGTTGTGTGTGTATAACACATCATAAGAGAATATAAAAACTCCTGAACCTGCGCGAGTTTCTAAAATAAAGGGAGATCGTCTGCGCCGCCTACTTCCGTGGAGACGGCCACCGAATTCCATTCATTCCATTCATTCTTTTATCGTTACTTTCATCATAAATGCTTTGACGAAATAGCCAGTTGCATTCCGCCGTTTCATAACTACTCCCGCGATACACGCCTCTCCTGGAATGCGCATGAGTTCACCTTGAAGGCCGTTTTCGGTCGTACTGTCAAATATAGAAATTCTCTCCTCAACCGAACCACACGAATGTGGAATGTGGAATGCGCTACCTCGTTCGATCTTCCCCCCTCAATACAATATGCAGATTTTTAAGGCCAACGCCAATAGGCAGCTCCTCTCCCTCTCCATGCTACCTTCTGCTCGCACAACGTCCGTCGTTATAAGGTCTGAGCATTGAGTGCGCGTGTGACTCTAAAAAAAAAAAAAATACCGACTGAGGTACAAAAGCTTGTGTGGAATGGGGCAGGAGCAACCAGGTTAGTTACTTCTTGAATATTTACTTAGTAGTTATCTCACCGTAGCCAATAGAGGCATCAAACCTGATTATGATCTTATGATTATCAGGCCGGCGATCCATGGAGGTTCTCAGCCTGAGCTATAGCTGCCTTCCATCCTTGACGGTCCCGGGTACGTTGCTTCCAGTTATCAGGACCAAGTTGTCTTGCATCTGCGAATAATTGGTCTTTATACTGGAGGTTTGGTCTTCCTCTTCTCCTCGAACCAGGAGGCTCAGAGTCGAAAACCCTCTTAGATGGAGCGTTGGTGTTCATGCGCTCGATGTGGCAGAGTCAATGTAGTCGACGGATTTTTGCCTTCTGGACTATATCCACATCCTTGTACAGCTCGTAGAGTTCAGTTCTGTCTTATCCTTCATTCACCTTCCTCACAGACAGAAGCAAATATCCGGCACAGAACTTTTCTTTCGAAAGAACCCAAAATCAGCTCCGCCGTCCTGCTTATCGTCCAGCTTTCGGACCCGTATAGCAAGACTGGCAGTATAAACGTTCTTTGGTTCTTCGAGTGAGGAGTTTTGACCCAAGTTGCTTGGACAAACCGAAGTAGCAGCGGTTGCCAAGGACGCTTCTATGCCGGATCTCCACTGTGGTGTCGTTTGTGGAGTTTACGTTTGCCCCGAGGTAGACCAACTCCTTAACCACCTCGAAATTATAGCTGTCAATCGTAACATTTTGTCGAGGGTGGTGGGCAACGGATCGGTTGTTGCTTGACAGCATGTACTTTGTCTTATCCTCGTTGACTTTAAGACCAACTCGTTTCGCCTGTTCCTCAATCGCCGTGAAAGCTTCTTCAACGTCACGCCGCGACCGCGCGATGATGTCAATATCATCCGCAGCTGGACAGACTTGTAGAAGTTAGTGCCTTCTCTGTTGACGCCTGCCCGTTGCACTGTCTGCTCCAGCACTATATTAAAGAAGTCGCATGACAGCGCATCTCCTTGCGAAATCCGGTGCATATTTCAAACTGCACGGTGCATCGCGTATTTTTTAGCGTGGCGCGACACAGCTGGATCAGTTCTCTTGGGATCCCGAATTCGGCCATCGATCGCATCAAACAATGCTATGCGGTGAATGATGTCGTATGCGGCTTTGAAGTCGATAAAGAGATGGTGTGTATCGATTTGGAACTCGTTGGTCTTTTCCAGGACTTGTCGAAGTGTAAATACCTGGTCTATAGTCGATTTGCCGGGCCGGAAGCCGCACTGGTAGCTACCGATTAGTGTGGTGCTAAAGGGCCTTAGACGTCCACACAGTACGCTGGACAGGTTCTTGTATGCGACGTTGAGAAGGTACATACCTCTAAAGTTCTTGGAGCAAATAGAGAATAGAACAGTTCTACAGATCTACCAAAAGGGAGTTGGGATTTTTTCAGTCCCTACCACACTCTCTTGGTCATGCTCGTTAAGCAGCTGCTGGAAATGCTGCTTAAACACATCTTCTGTTCCCTGCGGGTCGGTGACAAGGTTGCCTTCGCAATTTCGAAGAGCCTGGGTGCTTTTCGGATGCCGGTATCCGTTTTTGTATAGTGGAGACTGTGCTTTCCGATTACTCCGCCAAAGGTGTTCTCCTTACCGATTTTGGCATCGAAGTCTCCGAGTACGATTTTGACATCGTACTTCGGACATGCTCCGTAGGCGTTCCTCTTTGATGGGGTTTTTAGCCTCTTCGGTAGGGGCGTGTACACATATGAGGCTGATGTTGTAAAATCTGCCTTTGATGCGGATCACAGCCGGGCGAGCACTTATAGGTTTAAAGTCGATGATCTTCGACCTTAACCGCTTTCCCACGACAAATCCGTACCCCAACATGTGCAATCTTTTGTGACAGCTGTAATATACAAACCTACTTTTATATGCTCAATTAAAGAAGAGGTACTTTACCTCACTATCTCTAGCCCTTTTATTTCAAACATAATTGGTGACTGGCACGTCTTCAATGACGCCTCACTATTTTATCACCAACATATTAAATTTAACATCTTTAGTGAGGTTGAGGAAGCTGAGCCTGGATATCAGCCCCAACGAGAAAATTGGGCTCTTTTTCAAGCTCGACTTGCCGCTAAAGAGGATATGCTTCTAAGACAATTGCATCGATAGATGATATCGAAGAAGGGGCTTATCAACTCAACGAAGCACTTATCTCGTTCTTTCGAACCAGCTGTACACCCAGGACAAGCACACACAAGCGGTGTGTTCCCTGGTGGAATGCACAATTTAAATCTCTAAGAAAACAAGTGAGACCTCTGTTTAACAGAGCCAAACGAAAGAATAGTTGGACTGATTATAAATAAGCTCTAACGAAATACAAGAATGTCGTGGAAAAAACATTGCGAGAACATACATAGACTCGCTATCAACTGCGGCCCGATTCCATAAAGCGTAGTCCCAAGAGCACATAAATGAAAACTCCGGAGACCTTGCTTGAGGTGCATTTCCCTGGGCCTACTCCCCAGCTGATGATAACATCACTGGCCAGTTGAACGAACAGCCTCTCTGGTAGACTTTTTAAAAAACTTTTTTTAAGGATATTAGCATACTAGCTTTTGCCCGCGGCTTCGCTCGCGTTAAATTCGGGGTAGCACGGTTCCCCTTTCCTGATTTAGAACACAGAAGAGAACTCGGAACAGAATGTTATTTTCATACGCTACTGTAGACGATATTATATGTCTTTACATTTGGGGATAGAATGTAAAGATTCTGGGCATTGGACACACGCGAACATGCTACATACAATTGTCCATGGGTAAAGCACGGCTTTTCTAAGTTCACCCCAGCCACCTTTAATGTTTGACCTTGCGCTTTGTTAATGGTCATAGCGAAACTAAGCTTTAGGGGAAATTGTAGCCTTTTAAACTGGAACGGGAGATCTGTGGGAATTATCGGGATTCGTGGGGTCATTACATTTTCACCCTTTCCTACGCCGGTTAAGATAGTGGCCAAGTTGTGTGACACGAAGTCTCGTCCCATTACATAATCTCGGGGCATCTAAATTTCGTATAAGCATGACTGGGACGCTTAGTAGTCAAATAACAGAGTATAGGTACCGTATGCACTATAGTGTGAAGCGCGGCCCGATGCCTGCACTTAAGTACAGATAGAGAGCACACAACGTTAGCGCGTTTCAGAAACATATCAGCGCCATCTATCGTAATTCAAGAGTAACACTTATTTATGTTTCGAATGTTGATTGTTTTCTCAAAAGCTGATTGATTTATGGTTGTTTCAATTAAATGGTTTTATTATTCGTTTGTATCATAGAACCTATACTAATTTTGCGGAGAGTCTCACACAAATTTTAAATCCCCTACTGATTTTTTTTTTTTTTTTTTTGCTGCATACAAACTTAACGGGGGCTAGAAAGAAACAAAAAGTAGCCTATGTCACTCTCCATCCCTTCAACTATCTCCACTTAAAAAATCACGTCAATTCGTCGCTCCGTTTTGCCGTGAAAGACGGACAAACAGACACACACACTTTCACATTTATAATAATATATAGATTTTGATGAAAATGGCCAACATCACTATAAGAAAAAAAGGCCCGTACCATCATGCTTAATAGAGACCTAGCAATTTTCTGTGTTAAGATGCTTGCCCTTTTATTGTCGCTACATGCTTCGTCTGAATTTATTGAATTAAATATGGACTCAGCCCGAGTATAACCGTTGAAATTTGTTGTCTGACAAGTAGAGAACAGCTGTTGAATTTATATCTAGCGTCAGAATGTAGCTTTCCATTTATAACCGTTTTACATGTCGTCTTATGAAGTTACTTTTGTTTTGCACACTTAAGGAATACCGTATTCAGTTTTGGTTGTCAGTTGTTTCATTGTCATAATAAGTTGGTTGCTTTGGAGTTGGTATACTGGTAACTATTACTCGAGTGGTCATAAAAGTTACGTGCTCGCGTACGCGGTATGTTAAAAAAAAAAAAACACAATTGACTTCGGAGGTCGACCACAACAACTGAACGATCCAAACTTTTATTTCCCATCTAAGTATTTATATTTACAATTTGCTAACTTAGCCTAAATTAGTAAGTACATTATTCTTGGGAATTGAGGGAGCGTGGGAATGGAAAGGTGTTGGATCAGCGTTATCACAGGAAACGCGTGTACGTTGACCCGTGTGACGGGGAACAAATAGAAGCATGCACGTGCAATGAGAAATGCGTGTGACCGGACCGTGGAGACACACTGACGAAAAGATGCACAATAAGCATATTTGCATTGTACATAAGTTCGCAATAGGTAATGCGGTGAATATCGGTGTGTTAACTTAAATGCATTATAATGTGAATTATCAATAGCAATACGTTAAAACATATTTTTCTTTGGTTATGAAAAAGTTGCCATTGTTTTGCACAGCACTGTACGTTTGTGCTTAGTATAATGATTGGCCCAGTAAGTGTATATTAACGACGTTACAAGAGGATTGCTCTGTACTCTCAAAAAGTAAACATACACTTATAAATGCATGTAAAAACCTACAACACGCTATCACTTTGCGATACAAAAACATCATTTGCAGAAAATAGTCAGCCTTGCTACACAAATTAGCTTTTTTCCAAAAATGCACTTTCGCATTTAACTCCCCTTGTTTCTGATTAATTTGCAATACAAAACGATATGGTCTTTGAAAAAAAGGTGTATTTTGATAGCAATTCATTCATATTCACAGGGGCAGCAACATGGAAAAGTAAAAATGAAAAATTATCATATTCATGATAACGTTGAATGTCAAATGACATTACCTATCAGTCTTGCAGCAGATTGCATCCCTATTCCTATTGATTGCGTCGTTAGCAACGAATATAGTACATTATAGCATAAGAGTGACAGCCGCAGGTTTCTTTTTTCTTTTCTTTCCGTCGTTTTTTTTTTTTTGGAACGGAAAAGGTCGAATTCTATATAGAAATAAATCAAAGTGAACGTACGTACATTTGCAATGCAAATATCATTTAAAAAAAATGTTGTGTACGTTCGAAGGAACAGGTTTCTAGTGTTGACTTACTTGAGTTCGAATATAGTCCAGTCCACCAAATTCGATATGAATGTCTGCAGTGAATCGGATGCTAGACTAACACCATTATTGCCACAACTATGGAATATATTTCCCGTCATCCTCCAACATTTCGCATATATTTATAAATTCGAACTTCCACTATCCAGTAACCATACCAAAAAAAAAAAAAACGAAAAGTGGATAGAGAAGTAAAAACAGGAAAAAAAGTAAAACCCTACCAGCTTGTCCGCTGGACACAGAACTGGACATACATTAATTGAGGGGATTATGCTACAAACTGTGATACAATGACTGCCACTAATTTCGGAATTAATTTTTCGGTTGCCCAGTTGCGGAATATAGGAATGTGCTCGCGCTACCCGTTTCCGTTTTACCCCTGAAATGTGAAAGGCATGTGCGATTATGTCGGTAAACCCTTGCTAACATTTATCCCGTTCAATGTCTCCCATCCTGCGCCTGGGAGGTGGATGTTGATTTGTTAAGTCTACTAATATTATCCTCAAAAGCAGCGAGTGCTCACGTGAATGTTTGTAACGACGTATGTGGGTGATTTCAATACGATTATCGAAATAATTATTAGCTTTGTTTAATGAGGTTGTTCTGAGAAGTTCAGAACAGAAAAGTACAGGTTTTTGTGCTCGGGGAGGACATTTTCCGTCTAACAGTGTACGTTTTTGTGCTTAGCGACGCTGTTTCGAACAGATTGGAACAGGATTTTCTGCACCTAGCCTTGCGGTAGAACTGATTTACGAAGGGTCAAGAACAGCTATAGTTGAAATAACACTGAATTATATAAACAAAATCTCGTCTCGTCGTTACCCTTTTCCGCAAAGCACTCTGATAGACCAATTCACCTTTTGACAACACTCCCATTTGTTATGTTTTCAGGAGCCAATGTGACGTCGGCGCTGGCCAGCCCAAATCGACCTTCTAACAGTAGCGTTTCTTAAAGAATCTGTTTTTGAATTCGAGGAGCGATTTTTATTCAAACCTGGTGCCAGCACATCTTCCAATTGATTTTGCTCAGTTATAACAGGGGTGGTCTTTCGCACTGGCTGAATAATAACATTCTAGGCGGTCTCTCTCCTTCACACAATTACAATTTTGGTTTCTTAATACAATTGATTAACATGGGGCTCAAGGTGAACTTACTGTACAAACGATTGGAAGCCTGTTCACGGCTTAAAGTTGCTTTTGGGTCATTTTGGAAAAGAAACCCTCGTGAACACAATTTGTAATTTGTCGCGACTTAATTTTTTTTCGACTAATTATTATTTTGAAAGTCCATTTCTTCCGGCGACTTTCCGAAATAAAGTAATTCCTAAAGATGGACTCGGAAGAAACGTATAAAAACAGATTCCAAAATAAGCTACGACATGTTAACAAGCCTTACAAAATATTGGCTATAGATGGCCGGCAGCTCGACAGCTGACTAGGCCATTATAGGTGACCGGTAGCTCGAGAGTTCACCAGGCCACTACAGGTACCTCAGAAGGTCACCAGGCCACTATATGTCGCCAGCAGCTCGACAGCTTACCAGGTCACTATAGGCCACTATAGATGGCCGGCAGCTCGACAGCTGACTAGGCCACTATAGGTGACCAGCAGCTCGATAGCTCACCAGGCCACAATAGGCGGCCGGCAGCTTGACAGCTCGCCAGGCCACTACAAGTAGCTCGGGAGGTCACTAGGCCACTATATGTGGCCAGCAGCTCGTAAGCTCACCAGGTCACTATAGGCCACTATAGATGGCCGGCAGCTCGACAGCTGACCTGGCGTATTGAAGCCATCGAGGGATGCCACAGCAAATTTGATGGCTTTAGTCGTTTAGTCGCGCGACGCAATATACCAGCTCCGCCGAGTTGTTTTCATCATTTCAGTTGCAGTTTCCCTTGAGGGAATGTGCACCGAGCCGGTGGCGATCTGATTTCCTGGGAAAAGAGTTTGAAGCAGTAAATCATGCAAGCAGTTCCCGCTTTAGACTCAGTAATGGTACCATCAGGTTTTCTGTGTGTATCCAGCTTTGTCGGTTTTTCCCGTTTGAGGATTTTAACCAACTTGATAGTCGCAGTCCGAGACTTGATCTCTTCACAGAAGGTCTTATAAGAATCGTTTTTCCATTCACGAATAAGGTCTTATATTCTTTCTGCTTCTGCCGATACTTGTTCCTATAATCTTTCCAATTCGATTTGAGTGATCTAACAAACGTTGGTTGAGAGCCAACATTGTTGATGGTATGGCCAGATGAAAGAGTGAATTCTAAAAAACGGTCCCCTCTTGTATTGTATTTGCTGCTGCTCTAATCATTGTTTTTCGGGCATTAGCATCGCAACACAAGATCTTTCTGGCTTCACAGTACTTTACGAGTTCAGAAAATTCCTTCGGTGGTGGAGGTAGCATCGAGTCGTAGGGAAAGTAGGCAGACGCAACGACAAAGTGCTCTATTACTCCGTGCGTTTTGTAGCACTCTAGCAGATACCAGATCTTGTCCACACCCACGGTTCCTGAATGGAGCCTTGCAATCCTGAACATTAATAGCAGTAAGAATCATAGTCATAGTCATCATCCTCCGACTACTTGAAATTAAAATGGAATATGATCCTACTAAGGCCGAAGTAGGGGCGTGAATTGTACGCAGATTTCAGAGTCGCGACAGAGGCTTTATCCATCCCTACAACCAGAATAGAACCCTCTTTTTTCAGAGAGTCATCAGTCTCCCTGTAGGAGTAGATAACCCAAGCACTCGTGTCAAGCCCTGGATTCTGTGTGTTTAAACGCGTTAGCACATCCACCTTATTTCCAGAATTCTCCGAAATCCGGCATATCTTCTTCTTCTTAATGGGCGCTACAGTTCCGGGTGAACCTGGGCCTCAACCAACATGCCCATTGCCGCACCCACAGTCGGCTGAGGTCCCCTTCCTTAAGTGCGGCCGACCTCTGTTTCCTCGTCCCTCGGGGTTGGATTCAAAGACTCTCCGGGCTGGAGCTGTGGTGTCCATTCGCTCTACATGGCCCAGCCATCTTATGCGTTGAACCCGTAGACGCCTAACTAGACTCATGTCGCTGTACAGCCCGTAAAGTTCGTGGTTGAATCTTTTCCTCCATCCCCCGTCTGCGTTTATAGGTCGAAATTCACGCGCAAAATCTTTCTCTCGAACCGACCAAAGGCCTCCTCATCCACTTTTGATAGTGTCCATGCTTCTGCGCCGTAAAGTAGGACCGGGATGATAAGGGTCTTATATAGAGTCAACTTTGTCGTTCGGGACAGGGCTATATTACTCAATTGCCTCCTGAGCCCAAAGAAACAGCGATTGGCAGGAGTGATTCTGCGTTTGATTTCGGAACTGATGTTGATGTTCCAGGTCACTGCGGAGCCAAGGTAGACGAACTCCTTAACTACCTCGAACTTATATTTGCCAATACAAACGTGAGCGTCCTTTTTTGATTAGAGCATATGTGTATTTAGTTTTGCCCTCGTTTACTGCCAAACCAATTTTCGTCGCCTCCATCTCAATACCCGCAAACGCAACATTGACATCTCGCTGTGATCTACATATTATGTCAGTACCCTCGGCGTATGCAAGGAGTTTTTTTTTTTTTTTTTTGTTGTTGGGGCTAGTGCTACTCTTAGCATATGGCACTGCAACCTCTGCAGATCTATTGTGCCTTCACAATGCAAGGAGTTGCGAGAATTTGAAATAGATTGTGCCTCTTGTACTGGCCAGCGATTTTTGCACAATAATTTCTAATATGATGTTGAAGAAATCACACGACAGCGCATCGCCCTGCCTAAATCCTTATTTCACATCAAAACTATCGGTAAGGTGTTCCCCGATTCGGATGGAGCAGCAAGCATTCTCGAAAGTCATCCTGCATAGTCTGACGAGTTTAGCAGGTATGTCAAAGGTAGACATGGTGTTGTATAGCTCGCCTCTAATTACGCTGTCATATGCGGCTTTGAAGTCGTCAAATAGGTGGTGAGTGTCGACTTGAAATTCATTGGTTTTTTCCAGGATCTGCCGTAGTATGAAGATTTGGTCGATGGTGGACTTCGCTGGACTGGATCCGCACTGATAAGGATCTTTCAGCTTATTTACAAAAGGCCTCAGGCGTTCACACAAGACGGCAGAGAAGATTTTGTAGGCGATGTTAAGAAGACTTATTCCTCTGTAGTTGATGCAGTCAGAGGGGTCTCATTTCTTGTGGACCGAGCATACGATGCTGAGGCTCCATTCCTCGGACATGCTTTCCTCTGACCATATCTTACAGATGAGCTGGTGCATGCTCCTAACCAGGTCATCCCAAGCTGCTTTGAAGAGCTCAGCAGACAGTCCGTCCACGCCAGCAGCTTTATTCGACCTGAGTTTCCATATGGCAATCTTAACCTCGTCGAGGTCAGGGGGACGGAATCCTCTGCGGTCTTCGTCGATTAGAAATGGATCATTCTGTCTAACAGCGGCATATTGACTAACATAGCCTTTATACAGTCTGCAGAAGTGGTTTTTCCCATATTCTCAGCATCGACTGCGATTCTACTGCTAGGTTTCCGTTCTCATCCCTGCAGGCTTTCGTTCTGGTTTTATAACCTTGGCATGTTCGCTGTTGACAAAACTTTCGAACGTCACGCCTACAGTAACACCGCGATCGCGATGTGATCGACAGATCAGGCTGATGTTAAAAAATGTATCTTTGATACGGATCGTTATGAGGCGTTCGCTCACATACCGAAAGTCCACTTCGAACAGAAAATCGGAACAATCGTTGTCCTCTCTCCCTATAGCAGTCGCCGTAGTAAATATCGCAGTTTTTCGTCCGCTTTATACCCAGTCCATTTCATAGCATTTCCTGGATGGCGTTTATGTTCGCTTTATAGCGGTCTACGGCATCCGCAAATTCTTCGGCTGCACGTGGCCTGTTTAGGGACCTAACATTGCACGTACAGAGCCGAAGATCATTTTCCTTTTTTCGTTTTATGCAAGGGTCGTCAACATTAAGCCGGTCCGTTATATCCGAGGCTTGTGGTTGTTTCGGAGTTTGTGGTGGTTTTTACGGTTACGGCTTACGACGATTTCTATAGGAAATCTCCAGATGGTACCACCAACCCCAAGTGGGGATGGGACTTACTAACAGTGCCCCAAGATGTTCGACTGCGGTGGCTCCGCTTCCGTCGGATAGATGCTACCCCTACGAGACCTTTGTTAGCCGTTTGCCATCGTTTGGAATCCGGCATATGGCACGCGTTAATTTCAGAAGACTAACTACCTAGTAGGTAGCAGTCCCCAGAGGAGGGATTTTCGACACCATGTTTCTGATCCAGGCCAATGTCTGCTATGATGAACAGCTCGCCACGAAGGTACCATTCATCAAAGCAGACTTCTCCGACTCAATACAGAAACCCGTTTTCGAAGCTGGCCAGCATACTTGGCTCGCTGGCTGCAGCCGCCTAGGCAGCACAATTTCAAGCTGGCTGCAGCCGCCTGGCCAGCATACTTCCGGGCTGGCTGCCCGTCTGGCAAGCCCGTATACTTGCCTGGTTGGCTGCAGCCGCCGCCTATGCAGCATACTTGCCTACCATCTATCTCGCTGAAATCTGTTGACGAATTCCTATCAGTTTCTGAATTATCTTTAATAATTGCAGCAATTTTATGTACATACATATGTAGATCCATTATGGATCTCAAATTCGTACAACACGAAAACTGACAAATGTCAAAGTTTTGACAGGTATGGTGGTTGCACTATTCTGATCTAACTTGATCTGACATTTCTCGCAAATATGTGTATTTCTTCCTTGTTTTGCTCTGCTTTTCTCCCCATGGAACAAAGCTGCTATCGAATATGTTTTTCCAAATCCAAATTGCCGAATCATTTACATTGCTATTTTTTAATTGTTGGCTTCATCAATTAAAGCAAAGTATTTATGGGCTTTATTGAATAAACAAGAGCTTTGTGTATTTGGTCGTTTCTGAACGAGATTTGTTTTATTGATTCGTTGGCGGCATTTGTATTTTTGAATTATATTCAACGGCTGCATGAGATTGATAACGGTGACTGAGTAATGGCCGAATAACGAATGTAATTTATTTTACGAGACATTTAATAATTACAACACATTTATATTGGTCAATGAATTGGTATTAAACATTTGGACTAAAAGTGGGCAGATATTTTTGGATTGAGGCATCAAAGAGTTACTGCGCCATTAGAGTCATGCATTACTATCCCACTGAGAGTGGCTTTCAATTGGCGCGAAAATACAAATTAACTCTTTTCATCTTTGTTTGCGAATTTTTGACTGCTATTCGAACCCTACGGTACGTAAGTACATATGTATATGTATGAATGTAATTCTCTATCAAATTTGTATTTATAATCAATTGCATTATGAGAATAATTCATGAATGGTTTCATAGTATTGAAAATCAAAATACATATGTACATATGTATGTGTACATGCATAGTTGAATTTTCTAAAACCATATACATATGTAAGTCATTTATTGACATAATTTTTTGCAGGCACAAGCCCCTTATCTGTAACATAATTGTTCCGTACGAGCATGGATAAACATTTCTGACATGCTTTGGTGAAGCTGTAAGCATTTTGTCATATTCACGTTACTCGTATTGAGGCTGTATACACGATAATATATCATCCGAAAAAAACCGGTTTTGTGGGAGAGGGAGCTGAAGGTTGCGGTACGAAACGGAGTACCATTTTCCTCCGCTAATTTAGTGGGTGAACAGAAGTGGAAAACTAATACATATACAACTCTTCAGTTTTCGAGTCCGCACTTTTTTTGCCTGGTGTTGCGCTTCAATCGTCATTGGTCTTTCAAGCAGTGAACATCGGAAAAAAACAAAGGGACATATTAGTGCGTGGTCACACTTAATATCTCTGTCAAAGGAAATATCTCTTTCAGATGAAATGTCAAAAAGACAGAAACACTAACACAATTGAACAAGGTTCACATATACAATTTTTTCTTCTAAAAAAAATGAATCCCGTGTATGCTTCAGTGCAGAGAACCAAACCGGTCTTCCTGCTGCTAGCGATATTCTCGTGTATACAGGCCCATTGTTTGCCGATCAGCAAAAGCCTGTGACTCCGCATGAATATTCTCGTTTAAATACTATGCTATAAGGTGAACACTTTTCTATGGGGATGAATGCAATAGCAATGCTATCATTACATCCACACACTGAATATGTATATTTAATAAATGATTGACATCCTGTCTGCATCATAGTCCCAACCGGGCATGAATCTGCCTTCAATTACATATGCTCCTTTAGTGGGTATAAACCGTTATTTCTACTGTAGTTTACATTTCATGGAATCGTTAGCGAAGTTTGTATGCATTATCTGTGGTCGACAGACGACCCCATGCTAGTATATTATTCATTGTCATACATATTGCCATGTCATTTATAATTAAGACGCGGAAATTGTCGACACCGCAGCATACATTTCAAAACAGGTCCAATTGTTTTCGCACATTAAGTTATGTAAGTGCCGGCAAGGATCAATTTCGCACATTTCCTTCCAACTTTTTCACAAAAAAACAAACAAACAGAATTGCTGAGGAATCCCAATTCTCAATGACACCATATGTGTCCCCAGTCGAGATGAGGAGTAATTTTAGATCACCATGTTCGTATAATGTCATGAGCACTTTGTCCTGTTCAGAAGGCAAAATGCGTCTTTTAGTCGTTTTCCTTTCTTCTTTATTCCCTCACTATGTTTAAAGAAAATTCACCACAATGCCACGACTTCTATACAGCCTTTAATACGCAAATGTGCCAATTGCACAGTAGTGGAGCAAAAATGAGGGTGAAGAAAAAAAATCCTTTCTTTATTGTTTCAAAAGTACAAAGTCCTCCTTTCGGATGGGTTTTTTTCTCCATTTTTGTATTCTCTTTTTGGTGACTGCGAAAACTTATTTTCTTTTTTGTTTTTTTTTTTTCGTGTTCGTTTCTTGAATTCCAGGGAAATTTTCTTTTGTGTGGCACCGAGGCTTTAGTGGGTTATTTGCTGTGTTTTTGCGGTATGGCGGTTTCTGTTAATGTTGTTAGGGATGCTCTGGTATTTTCTATCCTGTTTCGTTGTTACCATTCTGTTTGAATCTTCTTTGCCAAATATATGTACACAAGTACGAACGCATTGTGTTTGGGGCCTGTTAGGGGGTGAGCTCATTGTCATTGTCATTGTCGTTGTCAACGGCCGTTTTAGTTGAATTTTTCGAATTCTAGGCAACGTCAAGAAAATGTTTTAGATGTTCATTAGAGAGTGGCTTGAATGCAGAGCGAGTCCGTATGCTGATATGTCTAGGAATTCAGATAGAAATGCAATAATTTTTTTCTCCAGTGCTTTCCTTCCGTACGTACTTTCCTTATATACTTTTGAATTTTCCAACCAGTGGTGCATTTAATTGGCAAACGAAATACTAGAAATTAAGTGAATATTCCATATAAGTGAACAGACAGTTTGGAATTCTTTCTGTGCTGTTTCTGACGACGAATGATATATTTGATATTTGACATCAGGAAGTGTACTAAATTCACCTAGTTGTCTAATATTTTCACCTAAGAAGAAAGAAGGTTGAAAATATATGTGATTTAAAATGATGTAAATCCACGGAAGTATAGCCTCCACAAGTTGCAAGTCGAGCGCAAGTGTTGATTCCGGGTGTTAAGGGAGTTTTAGGTTTCAGTTTCCCATACTGCTATGTATGTAGGTATGTATATTTTCAGATTAATTTTGTAGTAATAGTGCTCGTTTAAGGGTTCCGTACCCAAAGGGCAAAACGGGACCCTATTACTAAGACTTCGCTGTCCGTCCGACCGTCCGTCTGTCACCAGGCTGTATCTCATGAACCGTAATAGGTAGACATTTGAAATTTTCAAAAATGATGTATTTCTGTTGCCGCTTTAACAATAAAACAGAATAAGATATATATCTAAGGGGGGCTCCCATACAGCAGACATGACTTTCATCCAAAAAATCCCCTTGGTCACATACTGACCTAAGGTTATTCGACAATATCCCACAACCAGTAGCAAACTTCCGAGTTTTGATCCCTATTGTGTCTTTGATGTATTAATCCTAGCTGCAACCCTTTCGCGCAAAGAATGGTTCCATCGAGATAAAACAGCAAGTTCTAAGAAGAGTTAAGGAACACCCTTCTTTCCAATACTAAGATCAACTTGCAACACTACAATGGTCAGTTCTCTGCCCTTTCCTGAATGATGACGGTTTTTTTTTTTTTTGAGGGCAGTATGCCCATCATTGTGATACACAGTAATGTACCATTAACTGGGTGCCATTACCATACAAACCTCTGCCGAGCAGCCCGCAACCCCACGAAAAAGTTCTCAGCTTTTTTTGTTGTTGTTGTTGACTTCTCCTATCTATTGGACAGGTTCCCCGTTTTCCGGAGTAAAATGGTAAAAAAGTGTTTCAGTGCTTCAGTGAGCTAAGAGATTCGGCACACAACATGTCGGCCCCAAGGGTGCGCAACCGTGCGCGAACAAAGGAGGGACAGTCACAGTGAAAGTGTTCTATTGTGTTGTCCTCTTCGCAACATGCAACACAGGTAGGCGTCTCACTGATGCCGAGCATGCAGAGATGGCCCGTAATTACGCCCGCAATTCATCTACAGTCGATTTTCCTTAAGGATAAGAAAAATATTGCGGGTTTCTTACAGACATCAGGGCGTACACGCTTAGTCATCCTGCATTTTGGGTATTCCCTCCATCTACGTTTGTGTGCATTAAAGACCCAGTCGTTAATGTGGGTATTGATCGTGAAAACAGTTAGACCCTAGGCGTTCAGATCCTGAGAAACTCTTTTCTGAGCCCCATCTGGCGAGTTCAGCAGAGATCTCATTTCCTGGGATCCCAGAATGACCTGGGGCCCAAACAAGCCTTAGGAAGTTGAGTCTGCCGACTTTGATCAGGTAGGACTTAAGTTCATACACTAACTTGGAGCTGGTTTAAGAGTTTGACACAGCTTTGAGCAGCTTGGCTGTCACTGCAAATGCATATGTTTTTACCCTTCCACCTGCATGGCCAACAGGATTGCGTATATCTCTGACAGACGCATATTTTCCTAATGAAAAGTGCGGTCGGACGTTTTCGCATTCAAAGAAAACCCCAGCTTGGAGCCATCTGTGAAAATGCGAAGACGATCCAGAAGCCAGAGCCAATCTTGACGCCATGAAAATTCGACTGTGAAGTTGGGACGAGAC
Organism: Eumerus sabulonum; assembly: GCA_951905685.1. NCBI lineage: Eukaryota > Metazoa > Arthropoda > Insecta > Diptera > Syrphidae > Eumerus > Eumerus sabulonum. The sequence continues at coordinate 704,739 of OX645060.1, read as the reverse complement.
ATGGCTTTCAGTGCACAGCCTCTCATAAATATGCCAAGGGGTGATAGGTTCATCATAACATCTAGAGCAGCGCCCGGTAGGCTGAGGAATGCCCCCGTACAGCTGAGACAAACTGTTCTTTGGAGTTTGGTGAAAGACGCTACAACATGTTTGCAGGTTAACCTGTTCCACCGGACAACCGATGCATATGAGAATATCGGTCTTGCCATTGCCGTGTAGATCCAGAGGACCTTTGCCCGCGATAAACCCCATATTTTGCCGAAGGCACCTTTGCATTCCCAGAACACTGACAGCGATTTGGTGATTTTTGACTCAACATGCTTTGACCAAAGAATTTTCCTGTCTAAGATAACTCCCAGGTACTTTATTTCCTTTTGCTTCGACAGATACTTACTCCAGTCATCTTTTGAGTTCGATTTGAGTGGTCTATTCAGCACGCCTCGAAGACTTTGGAGCTCGGCATTCCATCAGTGAACCGATTTCCTGCAGAGAGGTTGGTGATGGCGTTTTTTAGGTTACGAACGGCGTTCTCTACCAATTGTATCGTTCTGTGTTTAGTGGATTTCTCAAGCTCTTCTCTAAGCCGTACCCAGTCCGTCTTTTTCGGATTCCGCTTGGGTTGTGAGGGGAAGATCCCACAACTCAATTGGAGTTCGATATATCTATAATCTGACAGCGTAACATCTGGTAAGATTCTCCAGTTAGTGGTGGCCTTTACACACCTTTTAGATAGGGCTAGGTCAATAACCTCCAGTAGTCTCGCCGTGACAAGCGTTGGGTCAACAATATGCTAACATTGTTGATAGGTTCAGACGGAAGTGTGAAGTCTAAGAGACGGTTCCTTCTTAAATTACATTTGCTACTGCTTCACGCAGTGTTTTAAGCATTAGCATCCGAACATATGATAAGACCAATCTTTCTGACTTCACAGTACTTTACGACTTTAGAAATTGCCTTCGGTGGTGGAGGTAGTAGCGAGTCGTAGAGGAAGTAAGCAGACGCAACGACGAAGTGTTCAATTTCTTACTCTGGCAGCCACCAAGTCTTGTCCACTGAATTCTCCAAATTTAGTTGCCGATAATAAGTTCAATATGATGAGGCAGACCCTGTGCCTTGCGGATCGCTCATCACAAATAATCTTAGCATCACCTATACCCCACACAGACGCTTATTCCATAGTTCCAGAACGGATACAACGTCATGATTTGTACTACTGCATGCAATTCTGCTACTTAAAAAAGCTGTAGCAGTCTTGCTGTACATTAATTTGAGTACAAATCAGGGATTTATACTGTAGTGCACATTCCATCCTTTGACTACTTGACAATGAAGTAGAATATAATCCTGGCAAGGTCGAAGTAGGGACGTGAGTCATACGCAGATTTCAGAGTCTCGACAGAGGCGTTACCAATCCCAACAACCAGAGTAGAACCCTCTTTTTTCAGAGAGCCCTTACCCTCCTCGTACGAATAAATAATCCAGGCCCTCGTGTCAAGCACTCGTGGGCACCAGACCTATGTTCGCTGAGAGGAATAGCTCACCACGTAAAGGCGCCATTCACCAGAGCAGACTTCTCAGCCTGTATACAGAAGCCCTTTGCTGAAGCTAGGTCCAGTATACGATCTTCGAAGTGCTTACTATCTGCGCTGGTCATTCTACTGTCTCTGCCAGCTTTCCCTATCCTTATCCTTTTAGAGGAGATGGCCGGCTTCTTGTAAGAGGGCTGCATTCTCGACTCCTTACGGTAATAAGGGTTTCTTTTCCAGATGAAAAGCGTTATCTGTGTGAAGTGCCCGCCTCCGACTAGCAGGTTTTTGTTTTGTTCATCTTTTGGCGTATGTTTTGTTCTTCGCGGATCGCCACATCTGCCCTCCGACTCCGATTTACCGCCGCCACATCAGAGGAGTAGACATCACCCACTCTCTCCACATCGTGGAGAGCTCTTACCCTTTTCGGTTCGAGCTCCTGCTCCCTGCGAACACTGAACTGGGACAGTTTTACCGTTTTGAGGGTCGCTGGAACCCGAACGCCTTGCCCTCTGCGTTCGGAGAATATCTGTCAGCATCAGCATCTTTTCCGGCGGCAGCTCTTTTTGGATGATTGTTCTTAGCAAGCCATCATCGATGTCGCGTCTGCTGGATGCACCACTTAAGCCCAGCGCAACCAGGTGGTCAAACAGTGAGCCGCAGGAGTCGGTGTCGTTCGGAACTGTCGATGAGTTTTCAGAATCCTTGTCCCGACCGCGGTCAAAGAGATCGGATTTTCGCAATCGCGGGTACCAACTGGGGTACTACAATCCTTTTGTTTGCCCATTCCAACACAACCACCACACTCCGCCTACAAGAGAGGATAAAGGAAAGATTACATCAAAATCATCCAAAAAAAAACCAATAATTAAAGTCAAGTCAAGAAAGTTAGCCTTGCCTTGGTTTAGATTCAACTATTGTCTTTGTACGGGTTTTATTATCCAGACTTAGTTTTCAAGTTTGGGGAGAAGGGAGCGAGCAAACCGGGCAAAGAAGTTGATCGCGTTTAACTTGGCAAACGCCAGCTTCGATCTCTGTCCCTGCTCAATTCAAGTTGACACACAGTCTCCGCGTGACCTCCCCTGGATAGCTATACTGGCACCCGACAGGTAGTGAACCAATGTGTGCAGCGACCCGACCCTTGTTTATGGGGAAAGAGGAACCAGGTTGAGGGTTGTGCTTAGGGTTAACATCCCTATCGCGTAAAACAAAAACTTGTTCAGAAACAACCAATAGCCTCGGATACGGACGGATTACATGTTGACGACCCCCGCAAACGTCAAAAAGGGAACGAATTTCGGATCTGCACCTGGAACGTTAGGTCCCTCAACAGACCAGGTGCAGCCGAACAACTGGTCAACTCTTTGGACTGCTATAAGGCAGACATAACCGCGCTCCAAGAAGTGCGATGAGATGGGCCAGGCAAAAAGCGGATGAAAAACTGTGATATTTACTACGGAAACTGCTACAGAGAAAATAAACAACGCTTATTCGGATGCGGATTTGTTGTTCGAGGTAGACTAAGGAAAAAAGTCTTAAGCTTCCAGTATGTAAGCAAACGCCTCATAACTATCCGCATCAAGACCAGTCTCGGCAATAAAAGTTTTTTATGTGTCCACGCCACCACAGAGGAGAAAGATGACCGACATAAAGACGACTTCTATGATCTCCTAGGCAGAACGTATGCGGCATGCCCCAGCTATGGCACCAAAATCGTTCTAGGAGACTTCAATGCGAAGCTGGGTAAGGAAGCTATCTTTGAACGGGTCATTGGAAAGCACAGCCTACACAACACCACGTCAGAAAACTGACTAAGGCTAATGGACTTTATGGCGGGACATAATCTAGTGGGAGCAAGTACACGATTCCCACACCTCAACATCCATAAGGGGACCTGGCGGTCTTGATCATATTGCGATCGACGGCAGACACTCCTCCAGCATCCTAGATGTCCGAACCTTTCGAGGAGTCACCATCGACTCGGATCATTACCTTGTTGCAGCCAAGGTACGGATGCGAAACTCTCGGAATCAACGGAGTCGAGTAAGAACACCAAAATTTAACGTCGGAAAGCTGCAATCGCAGGAGACCGCCAGGACTTTCGCCGATCAAGTCTCTCTCAAGCTTTCTCAAGTCCCGATGCAATCTGCAGAAACCATAGAACAGCAATGAAATCGTTGTCAGAACGCCATTAGAGAGGCCGCCTCAGATGTTCTCGGTTTCAAGCCACCACCATCGAGAAACCCCTGGGTTGATGATGAGTGCAGACAGGCCCTTGTAGAGAAAAAGAATGCATACATGGCCACATTGCATCGACGGACGAAGGCTGCCCGCGAACTCTATGAACAGAAAAGGAGGGAGGAGCATGCACTTCTGAGAAGGGAAAAGAAGGGGCACGAAAAGCGCGAGATCGAGGAGATGGATAGAGGTTAAGGCAGGAACGACGTTCGATAATTTTACCAGAAAGTAAAACGAACATGGCTATAAAGCCAGAGCAGAAGCCTGGAGGGATGAGCACGGACAACTAGTAGTGGAGTCACAGTCGATGCTGAGAAGGACCACTTCTGCAGACTCTATAACGGCGATAATAGTCAAAATGCCGCCGTTAGGCAGAGCGAACCGTTTACAATGGACGAAGACGAAGGAGAATCCCGTCCACCCGACCTAGACGATGTTAAGATAGCGATATCGTAACTTAAGTCTTATAAAGCTGCTGGAGCAGACGGACTCCCCGTGGAACTGTTTAGCAGCTGGCGATGAGCTGGTCAGGAACATGCACCAACTCATCTGCAAGATATGGTCGGAAGAACGCATGCCCGATGAATGGAATCTCAGTATCGTTTGCCCGGTCCATAAGAAACAAGTGTGGTTTCAGGCCAGGAAAATCCACGATAAACCAAATATTTACACTACGGCAGATCTTGGAGAAGACCCATGAATTCCAAGTCGACACGCACCATCTTTTTGTCGACTTTAAAGCCGCGTATGACAGTGTTTATAGAGACGAGCTATACAGAGCCATGTCATGTTTTAACATTCTTGCCAAACTCGTCAGACTGTGCAGGATGACTATGTAGAAGCAAGCATTTAAGCAGAAGCGGCTAAAGTGGGTCTAAGGGTAAATGGGTCATCCAAGAAAGACGCGCAACACCGACTTCTTGGTCAGAACGTCACCTTCGGCAGCTATATTTTTGAAGTAGTACAGGACTTCGTCTACCTTGTCTCGATAGTGACAAGCAGCAACCACACCAGCGCTGAGATAAAACGCAGAATAAGTCTTGCCAACCGCTGCTTCTTCGGGCTCAAGAGGCAATTGAGTAGTAGAGCCCTCTCTCGAAAAACTAAGGTATCCCTCTACAAAACCTTAACCATCCTTGTCCTCCTCTACGGTGCTAAGGCTTGGACGTTATCAAAATCGGATGAAGAGGCTCTTGGGCGTTTCGAGAGGAAAATTCTGCATGCTATCTTTGATCCCGTTTGTGTAAACGGGGAGTGAAGGAGGAGATTCAACCAAGAACTGTACGGGCTGTACAGCGACATCGGCCTGGTTAGACGTCTTCGGATCCAACGTCTAAGATGGCTAGGCCATGTTGAGCGAGTGGACATCAACGCTCCGGCCCGAAGAGTCTTCGACTCCAACCCCGAGGGACGACGCAGCAGAGGACGACCGCATTTAAGGTGGCGCGCACAGGTGGAAAGGGACCTTATCCAACTGGGCGTGCGGCACTGGAAGCGGCTGGCCAAAGATCGGGCCGGCTGGAGAGGCTTGTTGGTTGAGGCCCTGGTTCACGCCGAACTGTAGCGTCATCAAAGTATCGAAATAAGTTTTCAAGTTTATTTCCGAAATGTTTTAAAAATAAAGCCTAGTGAAAACCTATTCCTTGTACCTATGTACATATGAAGTCATGTATCTTGTATCTACTAGCACAATAGGAACTATGCATTATATTTGTATGCACATATGTATTACGAATATTAACATATTTTTCGCAATATAATTTTACTCAAACTTTTTCCGCATGTTGATTGGACATTACCAAAAACGAGTATATCTGCGGGCGTTGAATGAATTCCAACTTGAGATAATTCTCCCGAATAGATGCTTTAAAATATCATGTCATAGATAGATGCGTTTTATACATAAAACAAAGCTCAAAGCACAATATGTATTATTCATAGCAGTTTTGTTTTTTGATTCTTTTGAGAATCTCATAACTTTATGCTACATACTCGTGCAAATATAAATATTTGATAAATATCTAAACAACAACTTTGCAGGACTGGATAAAGCGCGAATATGCTTATACATATGTACATACATATGTACATTGTACATATGTACATTCGCTATTCTTTTGGTTTGAAATAAATTGTTTTTCCACGTACTTGTGTATATATCCCTATACATAAAACTCGACTTATCAACGACGCAAGTGCTCTTTCACGATTCAGTTGTTTCATGATTTCGCTCCGACGGGTGATTTTTATCACCTTATTGTCATTCTGGATAAAACCCGAGAACGAACCCACGCCATATTTATGAAATTAACTTAACACGCTGCACACGTTCTGGTGGAACGTACATATACACAAAATCTTTTACTTTTCTGTTTCAATTTTAGAAAGTATGCATCTCTCGATACAAAAGACCTACGTACGTTGATATGAAATCTTAAGAATCTTAAGCCAAAATAACAGGATTGCACCTGCAGGAGTGGAATATGATATCATACAAACTGCTAAAGTGCATGGAACTGCACATAAAGTCAATCTATCTGATTACATAATCCATTTTCTACCGCGTTACCGCTTCATCTTTACCTCTGACATGAACGAATAAGCTCTATTCGTCCTCTTTCGTGCCCTAACTCTAATACCACTACACTACACCTAACTCCACTACTTCTTGTGCTAGTCTCTAGTGATTGTAAGGAAGTTGTTTTACTTAATCCATAATAATCGAGGCGATAAACTCCTTCGTACATTTTCAGGTATTATAAAAAATAATTAAAATGTTAATCTATACTAAATATTTTAACAGATATGTACATATGTATATGGAAGTCTGATGGCTGTAGATAAAGTTGAAAAATGGAAAGCTTTAAAATCCTTACTACCGTGTTACGGATGCACTTTAACTGGGTGAAATACTCAATATTCGAGTGGGGGTGGTCTTCGAGTAATCTATTAGAAATCCACTAAGCAGATTTGACAGCAGTGTGGTTGTTAAGACAATATTGTGCTGCTCCGCAGCTGGGGAGTGTTCCCATGCAAATGTATCAACTGAGATAAAATAACGTTCTGAGGATGGTTGCTAAGAGAGGTTACGAATATGCATACATATGTACGAGTATACATATATGTACGTATATATTTACAAACCATAAATAAGTGTGTTGTTGCTTTTGCAGTTAACTTGGCTCACGAAACAACATTTGTTATTGTAAATATGTAAACATAAAACCACCTTGAAGGGATTGCTTTTACGCTGGTTTCGATGAAAGCTAACACATCGAAAAGTGGACGTACATATACATATGTACATGCGAATATGTATGTATTCTTCTTGGAAGATACCTCCAATTCAAAATAAAATTCTCCAATAAATTTGAAGGCGCCGCGCCTTGTGTTGGACTCTGGCGCACGATGAGCGAGTTCGGATCCCGATAACACCAACGCCATCGAATGGTTATTTCGCGACGTTCCTCCTCGGCGGAGTACTGGCAAAACCCGCTTTAGTAAACTTGCCATGAAAAAGCTTCTTGACTCACGCCGTTCGGAATCAGCATTAAACTGTAGGTCCCTTTCACCTGTGTGAAAGATAAATCCCACACAATATGGGTGATTGAGAGAAGCTTGGCTCTGGTCCTTCATGGGCTGTAACGCCACCAAAGAAGAATGAATTTGCTAAAGTCAAAAATGCATTTTTCTCTTTTTTAATTCGGTTAACAGGCTTAATGTTGCCACTTGATTCTTAGTTATAAGTTCGGCTTTTGGGCATTATTGCAATATGGTTCCAAAAATAAATTCAAAAAATAGGTTGGGTGCGGCAGTTCTATCTATCTTGCCAACTTGTTATTGGGTAATCTTACCATCTGATTATGAATCGGCTTGAGGACTTCTGTAATAGAGGTTAGGTTAGGTAAACGTGGTTGGCATAAGCCACACGTGGGGCGAAGTCGGCCCGTTGTCATACTACATGAATCAAGTTACCCTGATCCGTTACCTGAGAACCAACCGGTGTTTCCGATGAAGCGATGGAGTTGAGCTATTTTATGGTCCGCTAGCTCACTTAGATTGCCATAGAAGGGCGTGCCGAGGTAGATCCTCCTGCGATTCGCAAAAGAGGGGCATGAGCAGAGGAGGTGACATATTGATTCCTCTTCCTCTTCGTCCATACAGCCGCGACAAAAGTCGTTAGAGGGTAGCCCTAGTCTGGCGGCGTGTTTTCCAATGATGCAGGGACCTGTTATGACACCCACTAGAGTACTTAAGGTTGCCCTTTTGATTGCCACTGGCCAAAATTGTTTAGTGATAAAGCCGATATTACTTTCATTCCATTGGAGGTTGGTTGGCCTCTATGGTTTGAAGTTTTATCATGTGCTTTACCGTACTTATTATAGGTTGAGTGTGCTTTACCCTAACTTTGCGAGTTCGTCGGCCGCGCAGTTTCCTGGAATATCCTTATCCCCGGGAACGCACAGTACCCTAATGTCGAATGGCTCAGCCATCTCATCTAGAGATAGGCGACCATTAAGAGATGTCTTTGATTTGTGAGTTACCGCGGCCAGGGATTTTATCGCAGATTGGCTGTCCATGCAAATGATAATATCATCAGCGGATATTACATTGATCCTGGGCCATGCTAGGGCTTCCGTTATCGCTGTTATTTCTGCCTGATACACACTACAGTAATTCGGGAGTCTGAAAGATAGGTTGGGGTTAAGTTCCTTGGAGAAGACTCCACTACCTACACCCGACTCCATCTTAGAGCCATCGGTATAGAGGGAGATCGAGTCCTTTGGTATGACTTTCCCTTCAGCCCATTCCTCCCTGGATGGAAAGACAACTTCGAAGATCCTAGTGAACACGTTTGCGGAATAATGTAATCTGTGTCCATGGGTACTTTGAAGTGTTTAAGAATGGTGGTATGGCTTTTTTGTGATGTGGGCCATTTTCTTATGTTCCTCATCCTTAGGGCCGCGCAGGGAGCAACTTACTTGCTGAAAAGGTTCAATGGTGGAAGATGTAATAGAATATTAAGGGCCTCCGTGGGAGTTAATCTGATCGCTCCGCTTATGTATAAGCTGGCCGATCTTTGTACTTTCCCCAGAAGGTTTCGATTGACTGCCTTGTCCAGAGCAGACTACCAGACTACGACGCCAAACAGAAGGATAGGCCTTATGACTGCTGTGTAGAGCCAGTGCATAATGCTTGGTTGGAGGCCCCACTTCCTGCCCACCACTTTTTTGCAGCTGTAGAGGGCAACAGTTGCTTTTTTTACGCGGTCAAGCCTCCGGTCAAGGACTAGGTCTAGATATTTAGCCTGCTCTTTGATTAATAATTGGGTTCCAGCCAGCCTCGGTGGTTTGAGGGAGGGAATTTTATAATTGTTAGTAAACAGTACTAGATCGGTCTTCTTAGGGTTTACCCCAAGTCCACAGTACTGCGTCCAGGTTTCTACTCTATGTAATGGACTCTGCATAATGTCGCATAGAGTGCTGGGAAATTTTTCTGTGGCGGCAATAGCAATGTCATCTGCATAGGCGGTCACAGCGTACCCTTCCTGTTCAAGCAACAGCAGTAGTTCGTTGACCACCACGTTCCAGAGGAGAGGGGAGAGTACTCCTCCCTGTGGTGTACCTCTGCTGACCATTCTAGTTGAGACGACACCAGTGAAGTTGGCTTTGACGACTCTTTGTGGTAGCAGTTGTCGTACCAGTTCTAGCACCGATCCCGTAACACCCAGATCAAACAGCGCTTTGGTGACGGCCCAATGTTCATCATTGTAAAGGCGCCCTCAATATCGAGAAAGGCGACTAGAGTATATTAGTTACGTTCCAGTGACCTTTCTATTTTGCTGACCAGTGAGCGGAGTGCTGTTTAATCCGATTCGCCTTTGTTGTAGGCATGTTGGTTATCCGACAGCCTTCCTGAGATGCAGCTGTAGCGGATGTGTGCTCCTAAAATCTTCTCTAGAGTTTTTAATAGAAGAGAAGTAAGCCTAATAGGCCTCAAGTCATTTGCATACGTGAGGGAGCTTTTGCCTGCCTTGGCTATGAAAATGATTTTGGTTACCTTCCACTTGCTGGGGATGTAGGATAGGGATGGCAACTCTAAATATAACTACAAGCCAGGGGAGGATGATTTCTGCTACCTGCTGGAGCTCAGCTGGTAGGATCCCATCCCATCCATCCGTCCATCCCATAATAGAGGTAGTCTAATCGATTTTACTTACATTTTTACTTACGCAACCGTAATCTTGTCGTAATGCATGAAACGCACTTATTGTAGAATCACTGTTTTTGCAGTAATTTTTCGCTAATTTAACATGTTCGGCGATTTTTAAGCGATCCTTTGTATACTTTAAGTTTACTATATTGCTCAAAAAATATTTATTTACTTATCACATTTTCTCCAGACTTGCTCCAGCGCTTCTTTGTATGGCCCTGAACACTTTCAGCGATACGGTCTTTATCACTTCAATCGTAGAATATTCCCGTCTTTTTATGGGCTTTTTTTTAGGTTTGGGGCAGAAAGTCGGAAGGGACCGAGTCTTGCCAATACATTTTTGAAAGCGAAACACGTCCAACCTTTATGTCGGTCAAAAACAAATGAACAAATATGTACATTTTGAGGGTTTTCTTGTAATATTGAAAGTTTATTCTGAATAATTGGTATAATGTAGATTATTCAAGGTATTGCCCATCACTTTCTAAAATACAACCTTTGACCACCTTTCACGAATCATGCCGGTAGCGCGTTTAAACAATTTCCTCATATTTCAAGGCCATTCAAGAATCGACCCAATTGTTGGCTTCTTCGTAAGAAGCGAAGTGCTACTCCCCCATGTCATGAGCCATTGACCAGAACGAACAATATCTGTAGAGTACGGCGGGTGGGGTAGGCCATTCTAGTTAAATGCCTTCAAAGTTTCCTTGGCGATTTCAGCCTGGCCGATGGCTGTTGTGCTAAAAGATCACTTTGTCAGGTCCTTTGGTATATTCGGGGCGTTTAAGCTTCAATACTCGGCTTAATTGTACCAGTTGTTACTGGTAATAAAGCGTAGTGATGGTTTGCTTAAGATGGAGTAGCTCATAGCAGATCACTCTAAGCTTATTCGGTTTAGTTATTGAAGTTGACGCATGGCCGGACTTACAACACAATTTTCTGCTCTTTGGATGATCGCGGTGAATCCACTTTTCATCCCCCGTCACTTTTCGGCACGAAAACCCCTTCCGATTTTGATGTTTGAAGCAGTTGTTCGCACGTGAAAAAACGGCGTTCGACTTCTCTTGGCTTGAGTTTATGCGGAACTCAGCGTCTTGATTTTTGTTAAATACTCAGGCCTTGAGACAGTTTGAATTTGCTTGTTGACTCATTCCCGACTCTGTTAAGCCTCCTTTTAGTTTGGTATGTATTTTGATTGGGGACGCCGTGGCGCAGTGGTTAGTGTGTTGGACTCTGACGCAAGATGAGCGAGTTGGGATCCCGATAATACCAACGCCATCGAATGTTTATTTCGCTTCGGTCCTCCTCGGCGGAGTATTGTCAAAACCCTCCGTAGTATACTTGCCATGAAAAAGCTTCTCGAATCACGCCGTTTGGAATCGGCATTAAACTGCAGGTCCCTTTCACCTGTATAAAATATAAATCACACACAACATGGGTGGTTGAGACAAGCTTGGCTTTGGCCCTTCATGGGCTGTAACGCCACTAAAGAAGAAGATGTATTTTGATTCAATAATATCTCAAACTCTGAGGGCGCCGTGGCGCAGTAGTTAGTGTGTTGGACTCTGACGCACGATGAGCGAGTTCGGATCCCGATAGCACACCAACGCCATCGAATGTTTATTTCGCGACGTCCCTCCTCGGCGGGGTACTGGCAAAACCCTCCGTAGTATAACTTGCCTAGAAAAAGCTTCTCGACTCACGCCGTTCGGAATCGGCATTAAACTGTAGGTCCCTTTCACCCGTGCGAAAAATTAATCACACACAACATGGGTGATTGAAGGGAAGCTTGGCTCTGGTCCTTCATGGGCTGTAACGCCACCAAGGAAGAAGAATATCTCAAACTCAGTGTCTTCAAACCTTACGGGCCTCTCTTCGCGTTCTTTGCCACATGTGTCGAAATCGCCACTTTTGAAACACCAGAACCAGTATTCCCATGTTTTTGTTGATGGAGCATGCTTCCCAAATGCTCATTATTAACTCTTCAATATCTTTCCTATCCTTCCCAATAATTAGGTATATACATACATACTTATATACATACACACAGCTCGTTTTTAGTCGTCGATTATTGTCCGAATCTAAAAATAATGGCATCAGTTGAATGGAGAACGAATTGATTTCAAGTCGTTATCATAAGCCTAGCTTCACCTGCAAATGAAAATAGGCTTTTCTTTAAAGCTCCTGCCATTGATAAGTTGTTACTATAATAAATTTCTTCAAAGGTATGTATGTATGTATTCTGTTAGGCAAAAGGATTGGGCTATGAACAGGTAACCCTTCATGGACAGAAAGTTTTCTGTTTTCTTTTTTTTTTTTTTTTTTTTTTTTCAAAAAAGACTATGGGTCTTCTCGGTATTTTCTTGGCTAATTCGTACCAATTGCGCTTTCTTTAATAAATCACAACAATCTTTCTACCATCCGCTGTTTTCGTCTTTACAGTTCCCCCCATCATCAGCTAAAACTTCTGCCGAGTTGTGAAAAAAATACGGTTTTATATGCCATATACCATCCTCCCTCTGCGGAAGCCATTCCGCATATTTGCTTAGATCAATTTTAGTTGAATTGTCTCGTTACCACCTTTCAAATACATATACATATGTACTACTGATACATTCACAGTGGCAGTGGTATCCTCTCGGATGCGGCAAGCAAACTCATCTTTATTGGATTTTATTTTCGTGCTGTGGCTTTGTTTGGATATCCAAACTTTCGGCTCGGGTGAAGGTAAGGATTTTTCCGTCTTTCCCATATCTTTGAATGAGGGTAAAAGGCCATGATGATGGTTATATGGAAAAGATGACTGGCGCAAAGTGAGTCTATTATAACGTATAGCGAAGAAAGTCTAAGTGGATGGGTTGAAGTGAGATGACCTGGCAGCTGTTTGTTGTTATGTTTTTATTGCCATGGTGTACAAAGAATCAGACTTGCTTGTGCAAAAATGCCTGCCATTTATCGCTATTATATTTGTATCCCATATGGGGTTAAATTGCAGAAAGGGTTCTTGGAATGATGGTTATTTTATTGAATTTGATTGGATATAGGTACCTCTTTGTTTTTACAAAGAGATGCCCAAGTACGAAACATTTTTTTCAAGGTGGTCCATGAAGCTATAATTCAGAGTAGAAAGTTGGAAATGTGACTATAAGTAAAGGGTTTGGTATTATGTTTCCACTGCGTAAAACAAGTGCCCCCGAAATAGAAAAATTCATCGATTGTATCCACAAGCAACCAAAATAATTTTTCATAATCTTAATTGTGATGATCTTGAAAAGTTGTACGCAAGATATCATACATCGTCTTTCATGCGGTGCAATTTAAAATGGAAAAAAATGTTAAATTCTATAATAGTACTAATACATAGAACTAAAGTCTTATATCAAAATAATTGGTGGTAGACTTAACAAAAAATATTTACCCTGTCCCCCTTCCCCCTGCGTGACAGTGTTCGCACTCAGCACACGCACTGATTGAGTGCTAACGCAACCGACGCGTAGCGGGTCGCGTGTGTTGTTCTTTGTTGGTGGAGCAAATCTCACTGTCGTAAGGGCATAACACCTACGGTAGTTTGTTTTTGCAAATTCGGCGATAGAACTTCACTTACACGGCTCTGCTTTGACGGCTTTGTATCTAGATATGTTTTGTAGTTTGTATTGATGAGGGATTTCTGTTGCAGTTCTGCAATATTCATGGGTTACGGAAGAATTTCTTGGCCACGTATGTCCATCTCTCTCTCCGCAAACCGGCTGTTTTGGCACTTTGTGAAACACAGATCGATGAAAAGTTTGATCCTTCGGATTTCAGTCTTCCTGGAGTTTCTCACCGCGGTCTCGCCATCTATGTACATATGTCCGCAGTGACATTGCTTACCAGCTACTTCCACAGTATAGCCAAACATCCACCTCGGAATTTAATTTCACATTCCGTAAGCACTCCATTCACTACTGTTTCCTTTATGGAAACCCCAATCTAGACAGGAATGCAACATTTGATGCATTCGACGCACTGTCTGATTCCATTGCTTCCCTCTTCCCTCGCACTGAAATCGTTTTAGTGGGCGATTTAAATGTACACAATTCTCAGTGGCCTCGACATTCTGGACAGACAACACCCGAAGGAAGGTATGTTGAAATTTTTGCTGAATTAAATCAATTAACTCAACTTGTGAATGAGCCATCACGTATCCCCGACGTTGCTGGTCGATCGATGTATTGTCGCCCCTAGGCTCGTCTGACCATTGCGTGATATCAGCAAAATTCTCAAACTCCCACCATCCAATTAATGAAAAAGCTCCTAAGAGAACACTATGGCTATACGAGAAAGCCAACTGATGCGGCCTTAACAACTTCTTTCGGACCTTTAACTGGTCGTTGTGCTTCCTCGACAACGACGTGGACTCGCAAATATTATCCGAATCGGCATAGCAAATTTTATTCCCAGCAAGATTAAAAGCATCAGGCCTAAGGATAATACGTGGTTTTACTTGAGCTGCAAAGAGGCTATTAGGCTCAGGGAGCTAAGTTTTCGGGCCTACAAGGCAAACAGTTCTGACAGTGGCAGTGACAATGGCATGTCTCGCCGAAAAGTGGAATCACCCGCTTCACCAAGCAGGTGAAAACAAAATTGCTGCACTGGATATTTCGAAAGCATTTGACAGGGTTTGGCATGAAGCCCTTTTTTGGGATCGATGAGTCTCTTCTTCAATGGATTAGAAGCTACCTTTCGAATCGTTCAGTTCAAGTTGTTTTGGACGGATTCAAGTCTGATACTCACTTTGTAAATGCTGGTGTTCTCCAGGGCTCCGTTTTGTCACCGACAGCCTTTCTTATTTTCATAAATTATTTCTTGTCTGTTACTTTTAATCCAATTCGCTCCTTCGCTGACGACAGTTCCCTCAGCTTCTCATATTCGTTCACTAGTTTACGACCCTGCACTTCGGTTGTAGATAGTGAGCGACAGCGTATGTTGAGCTCATCCAATGGGGTAAAAACAATAGGGTGGGATTTAATGCATCCAAAACACAATGCTGTCTCTTGTCGTTAAAGCGTATAACTACCCCGCAGCCATTATCCAAGAATGGCACTTGCATCTCAGAAACCGAAAAGCTTTCCATCCTGGGCATGACACATATTCAGTGCCGCCAAGAATGCTGCGAAATGCCTGGGCTTCTTATACAGATGCAAGAAATTTTTCTCACCCTTAGATCTGGCTACAATCTATAAGGCGTTCATTCGCCCCAAATTAGAGTTTAACGCTCATGTCTGGTCCGGTGCTTCCAAGACTTCATTGCACCTACTAGATAGAATACAAGAACGCGCGATAAGACTGATAGGTGACTCCAGCATTACCAAAACATTAGACTCGCTTGAACACCCCAGGAATGTTACCTGCCTCTCCCTCTTTTATCGTTACTTCCACCAAAAATGCTCTGATGAAATAGCCAGTTACATTTCGCCCCTTCAACATTTCCACCCGCAATACACGTCTCTCTAGGAATGCTCACCAATATACCCTGAAGCCGTATATCGGACGTACCGTCAAATATAGAGAATCTTTCATTAACCGAACCACACGGATATGGAAAACTTGTTCAGAAACAACCAATAGCCTCGAATACGAACGGATTATATGTTGATGACCCCCGCAAACGTCAAAAAGGAAACGAATTTCGGATCTGCACCTGGAACGTTAGGTCCCTCAACAGACCAGGTGCAGCCGAACAACTGGTCAACTCTTTGGACTACTATAAGGCAGACATTACCGCGCTCCAAGAAGTGCTACGGGATGGGCCAGACAAAAAGCGGGTGAAAAGCTGTGATATTTACTACGGAAACTGCTACAGAGAAAATAAACAACGCTTATTCGGATGCGGATTTGTTGTTCGAGGCAGACTCAGGAAAAAAGTCTTAAGCTTCTATTATGTAAGCGAAAGCCTCATAGCTATCCGCATCAAGACCAGTCTCGGCAATAAAAGTTTATTATGTGTCCACGCCACCACAGAGGAGAAAGATGACCGACATAAAGACGACTTCTATGATCTCCTAGGCAGAACGTATGCGGCATGCCCCAGCTTTGGCACCAAAATCGTTCTAGGAGACTTCAATGCGAAGCTGGGTAAGGAAGCTATCTTTGAACGGGTCATTGGAAAGCACAGCCTACACAACACCACGTCAGAAAACTGACTAAGGCTAATGGACTTTATGGCGGGACATAATCTAGTGGTAGCAAGTACACGATTCCCACACCTCAACATCCATAAGGGGACCTGCCGGTCTTTCGATCAATCGACAACCAATAAAATTGATCGTATTGTGATCGACGGCAGACACTTCTCCAGCATCGTTGGTGTCCGAACCTTTCGAGAAGCCAACATCGACCCGAATCATTACCTTGTTGCAGCCAAGGAACGGATGCGACATTCTCGGAATCAACGGAGTCGAGTAAGAACACCAAAATTTAACGTCGGAAAGCTGCAATCGCAGAAGACCGCCCGGAACTTCGCCGATCAAGTCTCCCTCAAGCTCTCTCAAGTCCCGATGCAATCTGCAGAAACCATAGAACAGCAATGGAGTCGTTGTCAAAACGCCATTAGAGAGGCCGCCTCAGATGTACTCGGTTTCGAGCCACCACCGTTAAGAAACCCCCGGTTTGATGATGAATGCAGACAGGCCCATGTAGAGAAACAGAATGCTTACATAGCCACATTGCATCGACGGACGAGGGCTGCCCGCGAGCTCTATGAACAGAAAAGGAGGGAGGAGCATGCGCTTCTGAGGAGTAAAAAGAAGGAGCACGAGAAGCGCGAGATCGAGGAGATGAAGAAAGTAAAACGAACATGCCACGGCTATAAAGCCAGAGCAGAAGCATGCAGGGATGAGCACGGACAACTAATAGTGGGGTCACAGTCGATGCTGAGATTATGGAAGGACCAATTCTGCAGATTGTATAACGGCAATGATAGTCAAAACGCCGCCTTCAGGCAGAGCGAACCATTCACAATGGACGAAGACAAATGAGAATCCCGTCCACCCGACCTAGACGATGTTAAGATAGCGATATCGAAACTTAAGTCTTATAAAGCTGCTGGATCAGACGGACTCCCCACGGAACTGTTTAAAGCAGCTGGCGATGAGCTAGTCAGGAACATGCACCAACTCATCTGCAAGATATGGTCGGAAGAACGCATGCCCGATGAATGGAACTATCAGTATCGTTTGCCCGGTCCATAAGAAAGGAGACCCTATGACTGCGTCAATTATAGAGGAATAAGCCTCCTGAACATCGCGTACAAGATCCTATCTGCGGTACTGTGTAAATGCCTGAACCGTTCGTGGACAATCTGATAGGTTGCTACCAGTGTGGTTTCAGGCCAGGAAAATCCACGATGTACCAATTATTTACACTACGACAGATCTTGGAGAAGACCCATGAATTCCAAGTCGGCACGCACCATCTTTTTATCGACTTTAAAGCCGCGTATGACAGTGTTTAAAGAGACGAGCTATACAGAGCCATGTCATGTTTTAACATTCCTGCCAAACTCGTCAGACTGTGCAGGATGACTATGGAGAACTCTCGCTGCTCCATTAGGGTAGGAGGTGAAGGTGAAGACAAGGTGACGCACTGTCATGTGATTTCTTTAACATCATACTTGAAAATATCGTGCGGGTCTCTGCGGCCAATACAAGAGGTACGATCTACTTCAAGTCGACACAATTGCTTGCCTATGCCGATGACATTGACGTTATTGAACGGACAAAGCGAGACGTCAATGAGGCGTTCGCAAGCATTGAAGCAGAAGCGGCTAAAGTGGGTCTAAGGGTAAATGGGGACAAGACCAAATATATGCTGTCATCCAAGAAAGACGCGCAACACCGACGTCTTGGTCAGAACATCACCTTCGGCAGCGATATTTTTGAAGTAGTCAAGGACTTCGTCTACCTTGGCTCGATAGTGATAAGCAGCAACGACACCAGCGCTGAGATAAAACGCAGAATAACTCTTGCCAACCGCTGCTTCTTCGGGCTCAACAGGCAATTGAGTAGTAGAGCCCTCTCTCGAAAAACTAAGGTATCCCTCGACAAAACCTTAACCATCCCTGTCCTCCTCTACGGCGCTGAGGCTTGGACGTTTGGAAAAGCGGATGAAGAGGCTCTTGGGCGTTTCGAGAGGGAAATTCTGCGTGCAATCTTTGATCCCGTTTGTGTAAACGGGGAATGAAGGAGGAGATTCAACTAGGAACAGTACGGGCTGTACAGCGACATCGGCCTGGTTAGACGTCTTCGGATCCAACGTCTAAGATGGCTAGGCCATGTTGAGCGAATGAACATCAACGCTCCGGTCCGAAGAGTCTTCGACTCCAACCCCGAGGGACGACGCAGCAGAGGACGACCGCATTTAAGATGGCGCGCACAGGTGGAAAGGGACCTCAACCAACTGGACGTGCGGGACTGGAAGCGGCTGGCCAAAGTTCGGGCCGGCTGGAGAGGCTTGTTGGTTGAGGCCCTGGTTCACCACGAATTGTAGCGCCATCAACGTAAGTAAGTTATATGTATACTCGATTATAAAAAACTAAAAAGTTATCCGCAATTTGAATTATTTGTACACGTGACGTCCAAGCTCGTGCTAATGGACCTGGGAAGTTTCAAATATCTTTATACATATGTACATATGTACATACATGATGAGCCATCAAAGAAAGTTGAGCTCAATATTATTAAAAAATATTGTCCAACAACGTCATCTTAAATAGTCTGCAATTCGATACTGGAACATTGTTCATGCCACTGATATGGTATTACCATACCTACATATACATACATATGTATAATATTGTTTTCATTCAATTTAACTTTCAATATCAAAGCGAGTAGCAAATTGACTTCAGTTGATTTAGCTATTGTCAATTTTCTCTCCCCAGTGGCATCTGCACATTTCAATGACGCTAACTACATTGGTCACTATGTTAACCACTTCTGCCGCTAAATCAATCATAAAATAGTGCTATCGAATTATCATTCGAATAAGTTTCAAATACGAGTGCATATGTGATTGAGATCATGGCCCATAGTTCTGTCGTATGTGTACTTTTAATATTCAAGTTAGATATGTAAGCTTGCGGGCTTCGTTGACCATGTTATTGAAGTCAACTGATGAAATAACATGGCTGCAATTCAGCTTTTTGGCTCAGGAGAACCCATTCCTTTTCCGAGCAATAATGATGGAGCCATGAGGGTTATTCTCAAACACAAGCGCAATTTTATATTTTGGTAACACCAGGGACGGAGCGGCACACAAAGATGACGAGGCGCTTTGATCGGTAAAAAATCCTTTATTACCATTTTCACTTAAGTAATAAATCAATTAAACTATTTCATAGCCATACGCATTTCTATTTGCTATTTAAAAAAAATAATAATTTTATTCTCCGCTTCACAAATAAGCAAGCTTAGGCTTTCTTCGAAACTTTTTACGATTGCTATATGTATAATTATGTTAAGCTCATAAATTATGCATTTTTAAAGGTCACTTAAATTCACATTCCACCTCCTCGAATTAAATAACAAATTCGTTTATTATACATAACACAAAAGAACGTCAGTATTCTTTTCATCTACGTACCTTAGAGCTAAGAGTTATAAATTAGAGAAAAAACACTACCCTATCCATTGCCCTTAACGTAATACTACTAATAACGCAGACTACGGACTTAGCCCTTCTTGAATTTCAATAATAAAATAGTTAGTATCAAAAATACAAGGACCCAAGTTGATATCATAATGAAACCATTATATACGGTTGGATTATTAATCCCCCAACCTCTTTGCAGTATTGAACGCAAGGATTCTGTTGGCTTAGTTAATGGCAAAAAGAAAGCGAAAATTTTTAGTATCGGATACATGCCCTCAATGGGCCAAATAATACCGCACAGCATAACAATTGGTAGAAAGCTACCCATAGCTACATACGTGGCAGTGCGCTCCGTATCAACGGCGCATGCTATCACAAATCCAAATGACATTCCGCACAGTCCATTCAGTATACAAAGAAACAATACCAGCCAGATATCCCCACGTAGTGTCACTTCAAAGAAGTAAAAACTGAAGAGTAGCACGAATATCGTTTGACTGAACATCACCGTGAATTGGGTGAGTACTTGCGAGAAGAGAATTTCTGCACCAGTTATGCCAGCTACCAGGCATCGCTCAAGCATTCCTTCATTGCGCTCGATTAACATGGCACCGGATGTGATGGCAACAGACAGGAAGAAAATAATTGTTAGTATGACACCGGGTGCAGCGAAATCAGTGAAATTGGGATTACGGTCGCCATAGATAGGGTCCTTCCAATCGACAGGGACACGTCCGAGTTTCGGATTAACATCACAGTCGCTTAGCATCTCTTCCACAAAGTCGAAAAATGTGTACCACAGGTCACGGTAGAGTAAAGTGCTGATTTGTTGATCTGTATGGGATAACAACAAGGTGATATTGATGTTGTCAATTTCAAACTACACATTCCATGAAATGCACTTACTTGACATGTCCAGACGAACATTAACGTCTGCCATTTCCAATGTTACATCATCGGTATATCGACCGTTTTCTGTTCGTTCCACTAGCGATTCAGAGTAATTTTTGGCAAAAATAAGCGCACCCCATGCATTGCCTTTATGTACTTCCTGGAAGGCATCTTCATCCGAGTTAAGAAATTTCTAAAATCAAAAATGACAGTAATAAGAGTTACTTAATTTAACAATATAATTATACTAATTAATCAATGACAAATATTCTAATCAGATCCATCTAATCCTGTGGTTGTTAAGCTCATTTCATGAAATTTATTTGTGCTGTTCCAACCAACCGACAATAACCACTCCTTAACCCAATAATCATCACGGTTAATAACGCAGCAGATATTCGACTTCAAAATTCCCCTTAAGGGCACCCATTCTCACTTAGAATCTTATAATTTACGGTTTGCTAATAAAGTTCCACCGACATGAAGCTAATAACTATTAAAGATATTACCCCATCGTTCTTGAAAGTACTTTAAGTACGACGAGTAAGCAAACAGCCAAGTCTAAAGAGGCAAGCATTTTAAATAATATTAATGTCCTAACCAATAAATTAAGACTACCTTCCTCCTGTTTCTCTTTCCAACGCTGTTAACTAATTTTTTATGGTAAAGTTGTAGGCAGACAAGAATTGGTGCACAAATCAAATAAATTAAAAGGCAGTACATAGAGCTCCTGCTCTCACTCGAACATACGATAGCTGAATGGAATAGAATGGGAGCTGCGCTAGCGTCGCATTTAAAATTACTAATGATGCAAAGTTCCTCCCTTAGCAGTTTGGTTTCTATTATCAGTTGCAGTTTCCATTGGTGTAGGACGGACGGAAGGCATCTGGTTTTTGATTAATTGCGATTGCGAACTTACTCGCATATTTGGAGAAAAAAGTATTTAATAAAAACTTTCGAATTGTTTGTAAACTCTTGAGGGAAACACGTAATGACCCACAAATTATTCGAAAGATCGCTTTATCGACATGTACAATGTCCTGTCCAACGGAAAACTTTTTGATTTTCCATTGAGATCCCGTGTAACAGTTTTAAATTCTTAGAATTTTGCCTTCTACCTACCCTTCCTCGTTTACCATTTCACCGAAACAGACACAAGAAAACACAAAAAAAAATAAAATAAGAAAATGAGAAAAAAAAAGTCTGGATGGGAAAACTTTACATCCTTCCGCAATGCCCTAATGCATGTATTCCGACTAACCCGAGCTTGACGTGCAGTTAAGGATAAAGTTGAAAAGAAAGACAACAAAGCCAACAACTATCCTGAGACAGGCATCATTTTGTCACTGTAAGGTTGTTTAGGCAAAAAGCAGAAAACGAAAAAGTATATAATTCGTCAAAGATGATTCCTAGAGTGTTCGCAGTCAAAAAAGAAGGCGATAAACTCAGTGTAACTAACTTTTTGTCCATTCTTGTGAAATGGGTAAAAAAGGAATGGTTTTGCCCTACACAAAAAGGATATTAAAGTTTGCCATTGTTAAGATGTTTTTGGAAGTGAATTAATTTCTCAGAAATTATGCTTTAAAATTATTGAACGCAAATCGGCTACCTTTACATGGAATGTTTGGACAATATTCCCACAATTAGTTCTTCGTTGACAAGGCCATGCACTGGGCAGCACCAAGTGGTTGAATTGACTTTTGTCATTTTGGACTTTTTTAGTGCATCAAATTAATTAATTGTAACTTATTACTGTATATATACCAATCGAAAATCAATTTCACTTACCACCACAACACTACGATTGTTACGCAACATATTAAGATATCTACAGCTCAACATAGTTCGATTGCAGCCCGGTAGCACCGGGCACGACTGATAATTAATCATTTCCTCCGTCATTTCGTGGTTGGAAACAGCGATTTTTAAGCCAGTGGGGTCGTGTCCGATTGCATAGCAAAATAGAACAATTTGCACCACTGGCAAACCAACGATAAAAAGCATCACTCTAAAAACAGACGCATTCATAATACCCGCAAAAAGCATTGAAACTAAGTTTTAATTATGTACCCAACATTCCGTAACATCCATAAAAAGTTTTTCCAAATTAATGCATGCAGGTGATTTGTACTCATCACTTGTAAATTATACGTCCATGAAGTGGGAGCTTCGTCCTCGGGCGGCAGTGGCGGAGCAGGTGATGTTGATATTGTAATTGGATCCCTGCCGTGCGATGACATAGATACGTTATCGCCAAATTCCCCTGAAATCTCCGCATTAACTTCATCAGACAAATCCAATGCTGGATTTGAAATTGCTGGCACGTCAACTTGTTCAATAATCTCCTGTGCTATCGATGACCTTCTCCTTTTCCCCATATTTTGTAAAACAGATAACTTTAAGAACACTGCTTCTAACGATTCTGCATTATATTGTTGTCTCAGATAAACTGGTGATTCCTCGGCTAACATTTTTCCACCACGTAGCAGACCAATCTAAAAAGGAGAAAATCCAAATAAAGATAAAGAAGCATGTAAAGGAAAATAAGAACAATAAAACCACAGCAGTGAAAGAGCAAACATTTTGGGGGTAGGTTATGTTAACAAAGATTCAATTCAGAGGAAACTAAAATGGAGAAAAAAACTTCTTGGAGGAGCCGACCAGCATCGATGGTAAATGAGCCACAAGCACGTGGCAATTAAGTAAATTGATTCAAGAACTTTTTGACTTATAATAGACTTAATTAAGTGCGAACAAAGGAACAACTGGTAGACGTCGCCCATAAGATAAGAGTGAATGATTGGGCTGATCGCCAGAAGTGTTCCAGAAAGAACAAAATAAAAAACGCCAACAGGAATCAAAAAATAATACGTTAATAGTGCACTGCTAGACAAATCCAGGAAGATATAATTAGTGTACAGGAAAGCGACTTTATCGTTTTCAATGAAAAATTCTGGGCTTTATACTCGTAGATGTATGCTATCTCGCACTGAAAAATTGTTACCGGCCGCCGTTACCAAATCTGATCCAAGTGAGGAACTCCCAGTAAACAAGTGCTTTCATAACAAAATATTTGTTTGAGATCTTGCAACACCGACAGTAAAGAGAGGAAAAACAACACACTCCTATCCATAAAAGTTCTGCTTGGCTAAATTTGATAAGTTTTTCTCCGGGTACTTGACAGTGAATCCTCAAGGATGCCTATGAATTGCTTTCCATATCCTTTTTTCGGATTCGTCCAGTGGGAGAGCTGTCTTCGGTAAACTGAAGGCAGGAAAAAGTGTACACACATTCTTAATGTTGACATATGAATCTCCCTTTCGTGAAGGGTTCAATTTTATATGGCCTTCTATGTAAATTTCGACTTCTTTTCTGCCGAATATCATGATAAATATGTTCACACCACTGAAACTGTATGCCTTTTGACATTGGTTTGATGACGAATATTTATAGCCCGAGTGTCAAAATGAATTATGCGGGGGTTGGATTAGCACTTTCTTCATGTCATGTATCCCTATAGTATTCTGAAGAAAAATTAAGTGCTTTGATTTGAGGGAATGACTGCTGAAGCAAAACCAAAAAAAAAAAAAAAACAACACACCCACAAAAAAATAGCCTGAGTTATAGTTGTGTTATCAACAGAATTTACCTTTTGCCATGGGAGCAATATGCCTCGAGAAGATTAATAAATAGATGTAAATTCCAAGGTTTCACAAAGCCCCCCCACACTAATTCTAACCTACATTTATGAAGAACTGCAGAAGCAATTCTGCAGCAGAACAGCAGTATTTGCTTTTTCGAAAATCTTAAAATATGACCCCCAACGAATGAGAACAAAGTTACGTTCTCTGATCCAATTTATTAGGGCGGAAAATGTCCCTTATTTCTTCTCACAGACAAAATGAGGGCAGAGGTATAGCGAATAAAATATAAAAACTGAAACCACTCGCTTCACCACTACGAACGAATTATGTATGTCCATCGGCATAGAACCACCGCATTAAGTGCTTGTATATAGTACATATGAATGTATTCTGTACGTCCATATGATACGAGTACCATCCCTCGTGGTGGAACATTTACAGTCAGCGCAAAAAAATAAAGATAAATAATTTATTATTATTATTTTTTCCCGTACCTTACATCCAACTTTTTACGTTGGTCTCGACCGAGAGTCACCCACGGCAAAGATCAAAATTTCCTCCTTTACCGAGCATCTCTCTTCTTCTTTCAATAAGACGGTAGCAATTCAAAGACTAAGTAACTCGGGTATGAAAGTAGAGAGGACCTAAAAGGAGTCTGCTGGCGACTCGAGCGAAGCGTCTTCAAAATGAGGGATAAAAAAAAGCAGGGAATCGCGGGAGTGGGATGGGGAAACTAAGAAAAACACAGAGTTATAGTGCAAGAATGAAATTTATTTGCACACCATTATATCGTGTATCGTATCGTGAGTACTCTCTCAAGCCAGCGTAAAGTAAGTGGACGAAGGTTCTTTTTGATATTCATTCCTTCAAGAAAATTTCAAATTAAGTGGAGGTATAAATGGAAGGCGTTGTGGGAAAATGGTTGTTTAATGGAGCAGGAAAATTTATTTTGAAATTCCTACTTCACAGGTAATTCTCTTCGTTCCGATGTGGTGTATAAAAAAGGAGACAAATAAATCCTCATAGAATTATGCGGGCGATCGTTGAGCACTTCTTATTGATTCCTCATACGCTCCGGTCAATCATTTTACTTTATTCCTGGTGAAATCAAGATTCCCAGATTGCTAAAGTTTACATAAGCCCAGGAGTTTTTGCAAACATTTTCCATTTTTTACTCCAAAGTCTTTATAACTCACATATAAAGCGCTTAATAGAAAAAATAGATTTATTGAAAATACATAGTGTCCGAAGCTTTTGCAAAAAAGGACAACGATAATATACTGCGCTATGGGCAATGGACGCAAAGTGCTGTGTCCTGTGGGGACAATTGTTTGCAATATTTTTTTCCTGCTAACCAATATGAACTAAAGCGAATTAAGTATTCTCACAAAAACACAATAAAGAGCAAAGCGCAGTAAGCTGTCGATAGCTTTGAATCAAACGTACGCAAATATTCAGTATCTATATTACAAGGGAAAAACTCTATCGATCTAGAAAAAAATACTCCTTAATAGAATTGGTTTCAATGAAGCTCTTCTTTTTGTGCGTTTGCTACTTAATTTAAACAGAAAAGTTTTATTTCCTCGCATGTCGTCCACTTGTGCCTACTGTCAACATGCTTTTATTGGCAATAACTTTTCCCACAGAATGGTCATTGATTCGGCTATAATTTAACCTGATGATTTGCCAGGTTTATTCCTTGTAAACAACTTCGCTCAATATGTATTTTCCTTTTTCGTTCCCTTCTGTGTATTTTTTGTATATGGACGTACGAGTATATAAATATTTTTTTCCCCTTCTGTCGCCGTTGATGAAAACGTACATAAATCTGGTTGCTTTTCCTGAGCAAAACACTCGTAAATTGTACGATTTCTGTCTCCCAAAGGACATACAAAAAGCACTAGCGCATAAGCATATATAAGTATGTTCGCACATGTATATGTACATACATACTCGTATGTATATCGATATCAATTCCCTAACAGGGTGGATGCAAAGAAATCGAGGGTAAAAGGTAGGTTACTGTTCAACCGCGTGTCACTTGTTAGATACGGGTAGATACAATGTAAATGGAAGTGCGAAACATAGATAGATTTATGCAAGTATACCCACCACGTGTGCTTGAGCACATTCCTCGATGTAATGTGTTGTGATTATAACGGTTGTGTTGCCATTTTTTGTGATATCAACTAAATGATCCCAGATGCTGCAAACAAACCAAAAATACCAGACAGATATATGCATATGTATATATGTACATACATATGTATGTATGCGCGTATATAGAAAATTATACCTTTGTCGCAAAACCGGATCCACCCCCACAGTTGGTTCGTCCAAAATTAGCAATTCCGGCTCCTGGAGAAGTGCAGCCGCAAGACTCATTCGTCGCTGTTGGCCTCCACTCAGATTTTTTACGAATTTCGATCCATTTGGGAGATTCAAGAGTTTTAGCAAAAACTCAGTTCGGTCATCAATATCACCCCTAGCCATGCCAGCAATTAGGCCGAAATACACTAAAGTTTCTCGCATTGTAAACTCGCCGTACAAGGCTACCTCCTGTAAAAAACATGCATGTTCAGAATAACTCTTATGGAAAATGAGGTACACAAAAAACTAAATGCATAAGAACAAAAAAAAAAAAAAAAAACAGCAATTGGAAAATCTAAACTAACCTGAGGCATATAACCTATCCTTGGACCAGGCACACCTGAACCACGTGAGCCAGGCCGTCCCCCTAACACCCATATCTCTCCGGAATTCAATCTCCGCCGACCAACAATGCATGAAAGTAAAGTTGTTTTACCGCATCCGGATGCACCAAGGAGTCCATATCTGGAATAGAATGAAAAAAAAAAAAAAAGACACAATGAGTATGAGTAAACGATATACAATTCTGATGAGAAAAACTCGACACGCAATCAAGCAGATTTACTATGGATATTATCTTACAGTTCAACTATTATTTTCGCTCACTAGTTATTTGCACAAGCAAAATTAACTTGGAACAATGAATCCAAGTTGTATGATTAATTCGCAAAATAATAAATTGAAAACTTGAAAATCGCAACGTTAGGTTCCCAACAGATTGTCAACATGATGTCTAGTCTTTCTGGATTCCTCCCCCAAAAGAAATATGTATGCATGCCTACATGCGAGCACATTTCTATATGAGTTTCTAGAAAATAGTTTCATTTCCAGACCAGGTTGACCTCCATTCAGTGATCTGCCTATAATCGGGATACAAATGATAACCTCTTCAATCTGATAGTATCGCAGTCATACTCGTCCTCACACTATCTACTCTGACCAGCCTCAAGCATCTCTGCCAATCTCATGAACAATTTACAGGCATGAAGAACCACAAACATGTTATTATTATTTTATGGTATCGAGGTTCTATGGTAGTACATACTACTCGTACTGCTACAGAATTCGACAATTTTCTATATCCGGTAGATGGGTATCACTATAGATACATACGTACACTTGTATGCATGTATGCACATACCCTTTGGTTGTGTTACATGAGCAAGTGTTTTCTGCCATATGTTGTTTATGTGGGTCGAAACGCAAGAATACGGTTCGAGGGAAGTTTAACTGGTAACTGACCTTGCTCAACTTTTTAATCTTACAGAACACCCCTACTCTCACCCTGTTCATGTATTGTTCATCGAAATAGGGGGTGTTTACGTGACTGGCTTTCATTATACCGAAACAATGTGGAGATCGTCATAGAAGAAGAGTAATTTTGATTGTTCTCGAGATTTTAAGATTCTTCAACACGTTGCATTCACTAGAAGCAAATTAGAAGAACGCTATTGGTATGTGCATTGTTGATGGCAACTTTGGGTAATGGTTTTTTTTTTCTTGTAATTTTCATTTCTTTGTTTTTCGGAATTAAAATGATACTGTGCTACGGAAAAGACAAAAGTATTCACACATGGCAGTTATGTTAATTTCAAGCATTGCTCAAAGAATATGTGTTTCTCTGAGGTGAATCTAATGGTATTCCATTTGTGCATCCATCTGCATAGTCTACATTAAGCAATATAATGCTGTATGCGTATGGAAGGATAAGAAAAAAGCCACCCTTTTATGGTCGAACTATTTTGAAGAAACACACCTTTGAAATGAACAACGCGTACATTTTTATATCCCAAGTGCATACAATCCCGCGATAGCAATGTACATACATATGCAGAAAAAGATAAGAATCCACGAAATTGAAGGAGATCTGTGTACCAAATCTGCAGCAATAACTTTCGAATTTCTTTTATCTTTTATCTTTCATCCTGAAATTAGCGCTCATGAATAATTTAATGATAGTTGTTGCATCTCACCCTACTAGCGTTGATGAAACATAGCCACGCTTTTTAGGGTTTTAAGGTTTTAGTCATGCTCACATCAGCACAATCCTCTTTCATCCCGATGGCCATTGAATAACTCATCAATGGGTTAACAACGGTGCTTATCTTCTTCTTAACGGACGCTACAATTCGGGGTGAACCTGGGCTTCAACCAACATACCCCTCCAACTAGCACGATCTTTCGCTAGCCTTTTCCATTGCCGCACACCCAGTGGGCTGAGGTCCCCTTCCACCTGTGTGCGCCATCTTAAGTGCGGTCGTCCTCTGCTTCTTCGTCCCTCGAGGTTGGATTCAAAGACTCTCCGGGCTGGAGCTGTGGTGTCCATCCGCTCTACATGGCCCAGCCATTTTAGGCGTTGAACCCGTAGACGCCTGACTAGACCCATGTCGCTGTACAACCCGTAAAGTTCGTGGTTGAATCTTTTCCTTCATCCCCCGTCTGCGTTTATAGGCCCTAAAATCACGCGCAAAATCTTACTCTCGAACCGACCAAGGGCCTCCTCATCCGCTTTTGATAGTGTCCATGCTTCTGCGCCGTACAGCAGGACCGGGATGATAAGGGTCTTACATAGAGTCAACTTTGTCGTTCGGGACAGGGCTCTATTACTCAAATGCCTCCTGAGCCCAAAGAAACAGCGATTGGCAAGAGTGATTCTGCGTTTGATTTCGGAACTGATGTCGTTGTTCCAGGTCACTGCGGAGCCAAGGTAGACGAAGTCCTTAACTACCTCGAACTTATATCTGCCAATACAAACGTGAGCGTCCTTTTTTGATGACAGCATATATGTATTTAGTTTTGCCCTCGTTTACTGCCAAACCAATTTTCGTCGCCTCCATCTCAATACCCGCAAACGCAACATTGACATCTCGCTGTGATCTACATATTATGTCAGTACCGTCGGCGTATGGAAGGAGTTGTTTTTTTTTTTTTTTTTTTTGTTGGGGCTAGTGCTACTTTTAACATATGGCACTGCAACCTTTGCAGATCTACTGTGCCTTCACAATGCAAGGAGTTGCGAGGATTTGAAATAGATTGTGCCTCTTGTATTGGCCAGTGATTTTTGCACAATCATTTCTAATATGATGTTGAAGAAATCACACACACGACAGCGCATCGCCCTGCCTAAATCCTTTTTTGACATTGACATCGGTAAAGTGTTCACCGATTCGGATGAAGCAGCGAACATTCTCCAAAGTCATCCTGCATAGTCTGACGAGTTTAGCAGGTATGTCAAAGGTAGACATAGCGTTTTATAGCTCGTCTCTAGTTACGCTGTCGTATGCGGCATTGAAGTCGACAAATAGGAGGTGAGTGTCGACTTGAAATTCATTGTTTTTTTCCAAGATCTGCCGTAGTGTGAAGATTTGGTCGATGGTGGACTTCGCTAGCCTGGATCCGTACTGATAAGGACCTATCAGCTTATTTACAAAGGCTTCAGGCGTTCACACAAAAAGGCAGAGAAGATTATATAGGCGATATTAAGAAGACTTATTCCTCTGTAGTTGGCGCGGTAAGAGGGGTCTCATTTCTTGTGGATCGGGCATACGATGCTGAGGCTCCATTCCTCGGGCATGCTCCTAACCAGGTCATCCCCAGCTGCATTGAAGAGCTCAGCAGACAGTCCGTCTGCGCCAGCAGCATTATTCGACTTGAGTTTCTATATGGCAATCTTAACTTCGTCGAGGTCAGGGGACGGAATTCTGCAGTCTTCGTCGATTAAAAATGGATCATTCTACCTGACAGCTGTATATTGACTAACACCGCCGTTATACAGTCTGCAGAAGTGGTTTTTCTACTACTAGGTGTCCGTTCTCATCCCTGCAGGCTTCCGTTCTGGCTTTATAACCTTGGCATGTTCGCTTTATCTGTTGATAAAACTTTCGAACGGCACGCATGCAGTAACATCTCTCCAAATCCTCGATCGCGCGCTTCTCGTGCTTTTTCTTCTTTCTTCTAAGAAGCTTATGTTCCTCCCTTCTTTTTAACTCGTAGAGCTCACAAGCTGCTCTTGTTCTTTTATGCAGCGAGGCTTTATATGCATCCTCCTGCACTCCTCATCGAACCAGGTGTTTCTTCGTGGTGGAGCCCTGAATTGGAGAGCTTAAGGGAGACGCGATCGGTAAAAGCACGAGCGGTTTCTGGCGATAGTAGCTTTCCGACGTCATAACTTTGTATTCTTACTCTGCTCCGCTGCGTTCGTGATATCCGTAGGCACATCTTGGTTACTACAAGATAGTGGTCCGAGTCGATGTTAGCCCCTCGGAATATTCGAACATCAAGAATAGTGGAGGAGTGTCTGACGTCGATCGCGATGTCGTCGATGTGATCAATCTGGTTGGTGGTCGATTGATCAAAAGACCGCCATGTGCCTTTGTGTATATCGAGGTGCGGGAAACGCGTACTGGCTAGAAGCAAGATCAATCAGCCTGTGTCCGTTATCCGATGTGGTGTCGGGAAGGCTATCTTTGCCGATGACTCGTTCAAAGATGCTTTCCTTACCCAGCTTAGCATTGAAGTCTACTAGTACAATTTTGATGTCATAGCTGGGACATTGGGCATACGTTCTGTCTAGGAGATCGTAGAACTCATCTTTGGCGGAGTCATCCTTGTCTTCCGTGGGGGCGCAGATCCAGATCAAGCTGATGTTAAAAAATTTAGCCTTGATACGGATCGTTATGAGGCGTTCGCTCACATGCCGAAAGCTTAGAAATTTTTGCCTTAGTCTACCTCGAACAACAAATCCGCATCCGAACAACCGTTGTCCTTTCTCCCTATAGCAGTCGCCGTAGTAAATATCGCAGGTGCATTCCATGAAAAAGCGGAACTCTTAACCAATTTACAAGCAGCGGATTTTTAAATTCCAATGTACATTTAAAGTAAAATTATATATCCATGTATAATAAATCAGTCGAAATATCAAAGTTTAGCCACTGCTTTGATTCTAACCCTGTTCATTGTCAGAAAAACAATAAGCCATGATTGGACGTTTTTGCACGGGTTGTTTCTTTGCGCCGTCACTGTAGCTATCAAGTAGAAAATAACTCTTCAATTCTGTCTTCAAGTTTAAGTGTGTGGTTAACAGTTATTAAACGTATATAACAGCTTTTTTAAAAGTCAAATATTTTGCTGATTTGGCATCTCGATTGGTGTCCAAAACTCGAGTCCTTTATCTTTCTACATCAGAAATTTCAAAGAAATTAAAGGATTTCCATCCATGGAAAAACGCCAAGCCCGTAACCGGAATTCCCAATATTAATTACGTAACAACGGAAAGGAAGAGTGTCGAATGCCGTCTTCATTGTCAATCAGAAGAAAAAATTGCTTTTAACTATTAAAAAAATGTAATAAATATACTTTTTTTCAAGCTTGATAGACACGTGACATCGTTTGTCTGTAAGTGACAATAAAATATAATTTTTTTTAAAAAGAAACAACAGTGCTTTTTTGATTTTTTTCTCCTTAACATTAACTTTGATAGTCACTCTTCATTTCCTTCTCACATATCTATAATCCAGTCTTTACAAATTCGCTAAAATTTGAATGCGAAATTATCAATTAAAAACCTTGGTTGACTTAAGGCGTCTGTTACGTGACTAGTTCCTTCTTTTTTTTTTTTAAATAATTAACAGGAAAACCCTTCATAATTTTTGCTCATTAAGAAAAACCACATTCGACGGATTAAATTCCAATCCGACCAAAAATTAAGGCGTAAAATCCTTCAATGTCCCAAAGGTAGGAAAAGTTTCTGGTCGTTTGTAAAAAACGTAAAAAAACTCAACCAAGTCGTCTATACCGACGCTCATCCACAATGACATTCCAGCTGTCACCCCCTTAGACAAAGCTAACCTACTTGCTGCCCATTTCGCAACCAGTTCTCAGCTGCCAGCCTGTACTTTGTCTCCGCCTGTACTAGAGTGCGTCAATTCCACCATGGGACTAATCCACTTCCGCACTCGTACAGTCGCAAGGGTTCTTAAAGACCTCGACATACACAAATCCGCTGGCCCAGATGGTATTGCCCCAATAGATCTGAAGAGGTGTTCTTCTACGCTGGCAAAACCACTGCGTAAGCTTTTTCACCTTTCCTACACCTCTGGGCTCTTTCCGAGTAGGTGGAAAACAGCATTTGTCCAGCCTATACCCAAAAAAGGCGAATCATCTTCTCCCTCCAACTACCGACGCATTGCACTAACGTCCCTTCTTTCCAAGGTCATGGAAACGCTGATTAACAGTCAGCTTATGAAAAATCTTGAATCACGGAAACTCCTCAATGACCGCCAATACGGTTACCGCAGCAACAGATCCTTTGGTGATTTGATGGCATATCTCGCTGAAAAGTGGAATCACTCGGTTCACCAAGCAGGTGAAAGCAAAATTGTTGCACTGGATATTTCGAAAGCATTTGACAGGGTTTGGCACGAAGCCCTTTTGTCGAAAATGCGTGCTTTTGGGAGCGATGAGTGTCTTTTTCAATGGATTAGAAGCTACCTTTCGAATCGTTCAACTCAAGTTGCCTTGGACGGATTTAAGTCTGACACTCACTTTGTAAATGCTGGTGTTCCCCAGGGCTCCGTTTTGTCTCCGACACTCTTTCTTATTTTTATAAATGATCTCTTGTCTGTTACTTCTAATCCAATTCACTCCTTCGCTGACGACAGTACCCTCAGCTTCTCATATTCGTTCACCAGTTTACGACCCTGCACTTCGGTTGTAGATAATGAGCGGCAGCGTATGTTAAGTTCATTAAATTCCGATATCGACAGCATCATCCAATGGGATAAAAACAATAGAGTGGAATTTAATGCATCCAAAAGACAATGCTGTCTCTTGTCGTTAAAGCGTATAACTAACCCGCAGCCATTATCCATGAATGGCACTTGCATCTCAGAAACTGAAAAGCTTTCCATCCTGGGTATGAGTGTTGCTCACAATCTAAATTGGAGCGACCATATATTCAGTGTCGCCAAGAATGCTGCGAAATGCCTAGGATTCTTATACAGATGCAAGAAATATTTCTCACCCTTAGACCTGGCTACAATTTATAAGGCGTTCATTCGCCCCAAATTAGAGTTTAACGCTCATGTCTGGTCCGGTGCTTCCAAGACCTCACTGCACCTACTAGACAGAATACAAAAACGAGCCATAAAACTGATAGATGACTCCAGCATTACCAAAACATTAGACTCGCTGGAACACCGCAGGAATGTTACCTGCCTCTCCCTGTTTTATCGTTACTACCACCAAAAATGCTCTGATGAAATAGCCAGTTGCATTCCGCCCCTTCAACAATTCTCCCGCAATACACGTCTCTCTAGGAATGCTCACCAATATACTCTGAAGCCCGCTTTCGGACGTACTGTCAAATATAGAGAATCTTTCATTAACCGAACCACACGAATCTAGAACTCCCTGCCGGATTCGGTGTTCCCCCCTCAATGCAACATGCAAGCATTTAAGATCAATGTCCATCGGCATCTCCTCTATTCCTCTTCCTCTCTACCTTCTGCCCACACTGTGTCGCCGACATAATAAGGTTATTAGACCTTGAGTGCGCGCAAGTTTTAAAAAAAAAAATGTGTTGATAGTGTCAGATAGGATAATGAATATGAAATCGTAGTAGTACCCTATAAAATATTTATTATTGTATAAACAGGTGTATTGTTTTACCCACATCAAAAATCTTTTCTAGTTTTCAGACAAAATAAATAAATAAATAAAGGCATATACATATATCTATATGTAGTAGATACTTATAAATAGCAACGTATAGAAGTGTCTCTATTTACATTCGTAAGTTTCAGTTCAGCCTTATATGCATAGGTATGTGAGAAAAGCCTACAGAAGCAATATTAATTATTACGCTTGTTCAAAGGAAAAATGTTCGAGTGCTTAACTTTCCTAATGAAATATTCCAAAAGAAAAAGTTAAAAGAAATCATACTGAGAATCTAATTAGAAAGTTATTTTCAGGTTATGGTTAAATTATACATTTATACCTACTTTGCTAGTCTCATCAACAACTTGTTAGATTGCACTACTCCCAAAGAAGCTAATCAGCGTTCTATAGTAAACACGCACTAACTATCCAGGATGGAACGAAGCAAAACAATTACAAATACCGAAACTTTTGCGCGAACCAAAGCCTTCCACAAACTAGCTGAATTTTGCACGTGAGCCTGAAGGACTTTTAATTATGATTTTTTTTTTCCAGTCAATAGAAACAAATGAACACAATTTGATAAAGGGGAACTTCTCCAAACTCTTCAGACTTTTTCATTTTATCATTGCTATTCGAAAGTTTCAATTGAATAACTTTTGCAATGATATTGAGGCATTTTATTGGCAAATAAACTTTAACGCATCATTGTTTCAAGTAAACCGCATACACTAACACAATCCACAAAATCCGGTAACTAGCGAGAATTATAAGCGAACGATATATAGATAAACATATGTACATATGTAGGTACGAGTATGAAAAATTCGTTCCATCAAGTTGCAATTCCTTTTTACACAAAATAAACGCATTTTGTAACGTTTAAGTTGCTTATGGGGAGGGTAAGCCCATAGCAGTAGTGTCCAATTGATGGTTTGTTATTCGTGGAAAAATACACAGAAACCGCTCGTATTGATACTTCAACTTGGGAAGAGTCACGCTATCTACAATGACTAGTGGATGTGGAATTAAAAAAAAAAATCGAATCTGCAAAAGCTTATACATATTAGAAAAAGGAAGTAGTGAATAATTTTAAATACAAAACTTTAAAAACACTATAGTTAAATGTTATGTACTATTCCTTCATTTCTGAATACGTTGTTTTTTTTTTTTTAATTACACTCATTGTATCATGTGCATCCAATTACTAAGTCATCAAGTCTATGGAAAAAACGCATGTACATATACAAACATAAATCCGAAACCAATAATGGATAACAAAAAATAGCAAAATGACAAACAGGTTAAAGTGCATTGATGATCCCTGAAGTTCATGCAGTATCTAATTATGTCATTATATTTAATTGTGTTCGAAATGAATTACACTGACTGGATCAAGGGTTAACTAGTTTCAAGATGAGTGAAGGATACTTATTGCATTCCACTCCTTTATCTTTATTACTATCAAATGAAAATCGACAAACTAGATACTTATCCACAACATTTCGCATACATACCTATGTATATCGCCTGGTAGAGAATGCAAGCGTCTCATTGCTGCTACATTGTTACGATTCAGTGTATCGTGACTAAGTCGACTGTTCAGTATTTCATATTACCAAGTGCATTATTCAACTTGCATACATTGTATATAGTGACAACCGCACAAGCTAGTATTAACTTGAGTCCCTGACGCAATTGCAGCAAACAAGATTCTCAAGTCGTTAGTGAAATGTATACACTTCCCAAACTCCTCTTAAAGCATTCGTACATTCCTTTGATATCTATCTATCTATCTAGTCAATGGGCGCAAGCGCAATATATACATATATATACATACGTATATACATAAATATATATACTATATATAGATACTTAATCAATAATACCAAAGGTTACCTTTTTTGAATCGGCCCACTCAACTCTCATAATAATCCAGAATTAAATAATTTCAACAAATTAATCGATGGGGCACTTAGCCAACAAGATTCTTCGAGCTGCTAATTAAAGGATGGCCAGATTCCGTATGGATCAAGTGGAGGCCATCAGCTTAAGTGACTAAGGTTTACACAACGAAATTGTTGAAAGACGTGCACGATAGCTATGGAGCAAATAGGAATTTGCTTCGAATTCACGCTCATCAAATTAGACTAGCTTCTTTGCACATCACTTGTAAATTAATGAAGCGAAATTTCAAGTCCATCCAACTGAGGACTTATTTGAATTCGTAATGGACTCGAAATTGATTCATTTGCAGGAGTGGCTAGAGATCTTAAGCAACAAAAAATAAGTAAATCCCAAAGCAATTACGATACATTCAGCTAACTAATGCCACAATAATAGACTACGAATAGGTCTCGATGTCTACATATACATTTACATACATACCCACATTGAATGTAATTATGTGCATTCTGAAATATGGTACGTTGTAAACAATACCTCTTTCAAAATTAATTATTATGCTTTTTAAGAATAAATGTAAAATAGATATAAAATAG
The DNA here is from genome assembly GCA_951905685.1 of Eumerus sabulonum. Lineage (NCBI taxonomy): Eukaryota > Metazoa > Arthropoda > Insecta > Diptera > Syrphidae > Eumerus > Eumerus sabulonum. The sequence goes on along the minus strand of OX645060.1, from coordinate 668,070 downwards.
AACTCATGTCGATTTGGAGCAGGGCATGGAGGTTTGTATTTCTTGCAGGTTGTCTACTTTTAGATTCAGCAAACGCTGTAGTTATTCGAGGGCAGTAGTCATTCATGCGTAATTACCATTCGTCTGTTTTTTTTTTTTTTTTTTTGCAGTTGTCCAATGTCCTATAAGGCTGAGTTGAATTTTGAGGCTGAGGAGGTTATAGGTAGGTAGGTAATATCGTAGCCTTCCCAGAATTGAGAAGAATACACATAGGCCAGGGAGGCCCGTTGTGGGCCTCCTACTTTCTGAACATCTGTCAGATCGTTAAGGAAGTAAGAGCCTAGGTATCGTTTCCTGATTCTGCAGAATGCTGGACAGGCGCAGAGAAAGTGGTGAATGGATTCGACCTCCTCCTCGTCTTGACAGCTTCTGCAGAAATCATTAGGAACTGTTCCTAGTTTTTGTACGTGACTGCCAATGAGGCAGTGTCCTGTGATGACACCGACGACTTTGTAGATGTCAGTTCTTTTTAGGAAGATTATACTTCTTGTCCGTTGACTGTCAAGCCGAGGCCAGATTTGCCTGGTGATGAGGCAGGTATTTCCCTGGGTCCATCTCAGGTTCGTCTCGGCCCTGGCGAGATTAGTCAGATTATATTTAATGGTTGTGAGGGGTATTCCCTCACAAGCCACGATTGATTGTAGCGTCGTTCCTTGTTTGGCGAGTGTGTCGGCTTTTTCATTTCCTGGAATGTCGCTGTGTCCCCGGTACCCAGACAAGTTGTATGTTGAACTGTTCTGCCATCTCGTCGACAGTCGAGACTAGATTTTGATGTGTACACATAAGACTCCAACGACTTTAAGGCTGCTTGACTATCCGTGAGAATATGGATATCCGTGGTGGATATTACGTTCCACTTCAGCCAAGACAAGGCCTCTTTTATTGCCAACAGTTCCGCCTGAAAAACGCTGCAGTGATCTGGTAATTTTAGAGCTTTATACAGCTTAAGTTGTTTACAGAATACTCCACTGCCCACCCCGTCTTTGGTTTTAGACCCGTCAGTGTAAAAATCCACGCAGTTTCTGCGGGGTTGAGTTTGGCGAGTCCAGTTTTGTCTGTCCGGGTAAATCGTCGTAAAGTTATTTTTCCAAGACTGTGGTGGGTTCTGTGTGGTCCAAGTTTTCTGCCATTGTTATCCCGTTTTGCAGGATGGAGGAGTGGCCAGTGATATAGCTCGTCCATTTCGAGTTGGCTTTTAGTCTTATGGCCGTGTGTGTGGCAATTTGCTTGCCGAAAATATCGGGTGGTGTAAGGTCGAGTATCATGTTAAGCGCAGCCGTTGGTGTGGACATGAGGTAATGCACATACATGCCATCCTTTGCACCTTCTCGAGTTGTTTGTGGTATGTCGTCCTGTCAGGTGCAGTCCACCAGACTATCACTCCATACATTAGTATGGTGATGTAGAGCCATAGGGTGATCTTGGGGTTGAATCCCCATTTTCTTCCTAGAGCTTTCTTGCATGTGCTAGCTCTCTTGTTGCTTTTTTTGCTCTTCCAAGTTAATTTCCTACCTAGTATAATGCCAAGGTATTTGGCACTGGAGAAATAGGTTAACCTGGTATCAAGCAAAGTGATAGGGCAATGTTCCTGGATTTTATGCTTTTTGGTAAATAGCACGAGCCTCGTTTTCTGGGGACTTATCCTGAGCCCGTTGCTATGCGCCCATTTGCACAGAATTGAGAATGCCGATTGCATACGGTTATTCAGTGTGGATAGGTATTTACCTGAAATGGCAACGTCATCAGCGTAGGCAATAACGTCCAGGCCTTCTTTCTCCAGTTTTATTAGTAGTTCGTTTACAACTACATTCCAGAGAATAGGTGAGAGGACCCCTCCTTGCGGGGTTCCCTTAGTAACCACTCTGGTAGTTACTAGGCTTCCCCACTTAGAGTGATTCTTGCGCGTTAGTAACAACTCGCTGATCAGCTCTATCAGAGTCCTCTCCACCATTAGCTTTTTTAGCCCTTCTATTACTGCTTTCGGAGTGACGTTGTTAAAGGCGCCCTCTATGTCTGGAAGGTGAGTATATTCTTTGAGATGGATTGATCTTTCGATTTTCCTCACTAGTGTGTGCAAGGCTGTTTCGATCGATCTATCCTTACAATAGGCGTGCTGTGCCTTAGAAATTAGGGAGGGATCCAAGCTGTGACGTATGTGTAAGTCTATCAGCCTTTCCAAAGTTTTTAGTGCGAAGGATGATAGACAGATAGGCCTTAGATCCTTGGGGGAAGTATGAGAGTTCCTGCCGGCCTTGGGGATGAAAAGTACCTTTGCGCACTTCCACTTTTCAAACCCATTTGATTATACGCTTGATTCAGCATATGCATATGAGCGTCTATTGTGTTAGAAGTTCAACCGATCAGCCTGGTTTAAGCTGTTTTGGATAAGTTGCTTCAAGACCTCTCGAGTTTACTTCTATGACTAGTATAAAGGGTGTTTTTAGAGGATTTTTTTTTGTTGGTGGCTTTACAGACCATGAAGGGCTAGAGCCAAGCTAGTCTCACAATCACCCATGTTGTGTGGGATCTATCTTTCACACAGGTGAAAGGGACCTACAGTTTAATGCCGATTCCGAACGGCGTGGGTAGAGAAGCTTTTTCATGGCAAGTTTACTACGGGGGGTTTTGCCAGTACCCCGCCGAGGAGGAACGTCGCGAAATAAACATTCGATGGCGTTGGTGTTATCGGGATCCAAACTCGCTCATCGTGCGCCAGAGTCCAACACACTAACCACTGCGCCACGGCGCCCTCTAATGATATAATATAAATTACATGTATTATATATAAAACACTTTTTCGTAAACTCATAATAGATAATATATGTATGTAAATGTGAACGCGCCACTATGACCGGAAATCCTTCCCTGAAAACATGTAAAGACTCTGTTACCAACCACTAAAACCATCTCCATATGCACTTGTGACACATGCTTCATAACTCGTGGTTCCATTGCACATTTTTACACATCGTTTTTGTAAAGAATATAATTAACACTAAAATAATGTGAACAAAAACCCGCACATATGCATATACATATGCATGTACATATAATAAAAGAAGCGCAACTGATATTGTATACAATAATTTCCATGGCGCAACAACCCCTTTGACTGAATACAGAAAACAGACCATTGTTCGAAAGCACAATTGCAACCAACGCTTCCCACCAACAGTGTAAACGAAAAATTGCAACGAAAAACTTACGACCGACTATAGTATGATGAATAGTATACTAACTCGACTTTTTACTACCCTTGGCATAGTTTCCGGTCTATGTCCACCATGTGACGCAAGCGGCTACCGTGTATAGCTATGCTTTATTACTAAATGGCTAACTCTGATATCAACACTCATACCTCAGTTGTAAACGTACTTGTGCGCGTAATTATTTCCGTACCTTGACTGGTAAAATAGCCAAAAAAAAAAAAAAGTCTTTCCACAGGACGCCAGGTTAATCTGCGGTTATGTTCCGGTTGAGTTGGAACTCAGAAGGAGAGACTTTTTTATTTGAGTCTAGAGAAAAGCTAAAAAAGCAAGGAACACAGGTTGTTGTTGAAACAAAAATCCAAACTAGGAATGGGCGGGGTAGTTAACCACTCAGAAGTTAGTCTCTTAATGTTCTTACCACCTTTGTGGTAGGTGGCAGGTGCAAGTGTGTACAACTTCAGAAATGAAAGAAAAGTCCTTGAAGCTGGTTTAATAATTATGAGCAACTTTTGTTTATTCCCAACAAACATGCAAGCGCTACGTAGAATACACTCGTATGCATATGTAACTTGATAAATAAGACATCGCATTAGCGCTTTAATATCAAGTTACTGATATTAATGAAAATATGCAAGCAAGGGCAAGATAGTCCTGAATGTATTTTTATCATAAGAGTAAACTGAATGTCTTAAGTCGAGACAATCCTATGTTTGTTAAATAAACATACATTGCATCCCATACAAAATCAAGCAAAATACATAGAAAATAAATAAAGATAACCACCAACTAACTCAACTCCCACACAAATCAGCAATGTAAGTTGCATGTTTTTTGGAAGGAAAGTTTTATTACAACATACGCTAGCGCTCGTCGGGCTGACTGTAGACTTTCCGTTTCCGCAATCTCTCTGCAGGTACGAAATAAAATAAATTCGTACACATTGTAGTAAACCTAAACATTTGATCCCTACTTTCTGAGCATTAGTGAATCAAACAAACAAAAGCAAAACTGGATTGATGTATCAACGTTATCTACTGGCGTAGCTGCTATGTGACTACGTATATACGGGCAATGCAACTTTATATCTGCCGTCTATTTCTACGCTACTAAGCCCTTCACCTGCTTTCCAAGTGCAGGCTTCATGCATTGTGTTAAGACATCATCTTATGTAGGAAAAACAAAAAGCACGAAGCGAAGAGAAGAGACGAGAAAAGCCTGCAAACGACTTAATTTCCAAACTAAGAATGGAAAATTGTTAAGTCAACAATTGGATGTGAAGGTACTGTAAGGCGCCTAGGTAGTAGCAATAGTACGAACGAGTGTGTAAACGACAGAGGTAAGAATTTGATGTAAGAGTTTCAAATTTAAACTTTCAAGCTTCTCATGCGTCGGAAGAGTGATGCTTCTTTTATCCTGCTCCTTCCCAGTTTGTTCCTTACCTTGCACTATTTAATTATGTTTGTCGCTCTACGGTTGCACAGTTGTACGAATCTCTTCGTGACATATGTACATATGTGGGTGCAAGAATGCCAAAGGCGCGACAAAGTGCATGTATCCATAAGAAGCATTTGTTTACATGATAATGCAGTACGTCGTTATGAAATTTAACTCAATTAATTTAAGTGGTTCACGAGTATTTTTATGCAAACATAATTATCGTAAGTTGTTAGGGGATGAATTTAAATGTGAGATGCTGATGGATAAAGTAGTCTAATTTGAGTTTCGACAATCTGTGCAGATTGCTTATTCGAAACTAAATTCAATGTTGCAGTAAAAGTCGTAGAGCAATTAATAAAGGCGCTGGTCACGGTATATTATTAATGAAAAGAAGAAAGTAGTACTGACGTCAACTTATGCATTTTCGTTTCTTTTTTTCAATAATTCAATTCACAAAGACACCGAAAGAGCACCTGCATAAAAGTATTGTGTATATCCCATGCATGAATTAAATCCTTTATAAAGGCCATTCTCGCTGGCAGTATTAAATATAAAGGCATTGTAGATGCACTTAATTGTTGACATATTAAACGAGGTGTAGAGCGTAGAGTATGCTCTACTCAGCTACTGCCCTGGTAGATTTCATCATGAACAGTTGACCACAACGGGTGCCAATTTATTTCATTTTCATTCGAATCGATTTAATTTTATATGCACATTCGCAGTGAAAATGTGCGTGCTATTTAACCATCAAATAAAAATAAATTAACGCTTAAATGTACGTACCAATTTATGGTAAATTAAAAATTACTAATTGAAAATCACATTAAGTGCAAAACAAAAATGAAACATTTTGGGATGCATAAATACATTAACTTATTCTCGGCGACCTTTCATTTTACTGCAGAAAGCAAACGTTTTCATTTTGGTTGCCGCTAAAATCTTAATCTCTTCCAAATGTGTATGTCTGTTGTTTTTTTTTTTTCATCATTGACTCTGTGGAACTCTTCTTCTTAACGGGCGCTACAGTTCGGGGTGAACCTGGGCCTCAACCAACATACCCCTCCAACTAGCACGATCTTTTGCTAGCCTTCTCCATTGCCGCACACCCAGTTCGCTGAGGTCCCCTTCCACCTTTGTGTGCCGTCTTAAGTGCGGCCGTCCTCTGTTTCTTCGTCCCTCGGGGTTGGACTCAAAGACTCTCCGAGCTGGAGCCGTGGTGTCCATTCACTCTACATGGTCCAGCCATCTTACGCGTTGAATGACTGACTAGACTCATGTCGCTGTACAGCCCGTAAAGTTCGTGGTTGAATCTTTTCCTCCATCTCCCGTCTGCGCTTATAGGCCCGAAAACCACGCGCAAAATCTTTCTCTCGAACCGCTTTTGATAGTGTCCGTGCTTCTGCGCCGTACAACAGGACCGGGGTGATAAGGGTCTTATATAGAGTCAACTTTGTCGTTCGGGACAGGGCTCTATTACTTAATTGCCTCCTGAGCCCAAAGAAACAGCGATTGGCAAGAGTGATTCTGCGTTTGATTTCGGAACTGATGTCGTTGTTCCAGATCACTGCGGAGCCAAGGTAGACGAAGTCCTTAACTACCTCGAACTTATATCTGCCAATACAAACGTTCTGGCCAAGACGTCGGTGGTAAGCTTCCTTTTTTGATGACAGCATATGTTTAGTTTTTCCCTCATTTACCGCCAAACCAATTTTCACCGCCTCCATCTCAATACTCGTAAACGCCTCATTTACATCTCGCTGTGATCTACCTATTATGTCAATATTGTCGGCGTAATAGATTGTGCATCTTGTATTGGCCAGTGATTTTTGCACAATCATTTCTAATACGATGTTGAAGAAATCACACGACAGCACATCGCCCTGCCTAAATCCCTTTTTGACATCAAAACTATCGGAATCTGCCGTAGTGTGAAGATTTGGTCGATAGTGGACTTCCCTGGCTTGAATCCGCACGGATAAGGACCTATCAGCTTATTTATAAAAGGCTTCAGGCGTTCACACAAAACGGCAGAGAAGATGTTGTAGGCGGTGTCGGATGGGGTCTCCTTTCTTGTGGATCGGACATACAATGCTAGGATTCCATTCCTCGGCCATGCTTCCCTCTGACCATATCTTACAGATGAGCTGGTGCATGCTCCTAACCAGGTCATCCGCAGCTGCCTTGAAGAGCTCAGCAGACAATTCGTCTGCGCCAGCAGCTTCAGTCGACTTGGTTTCGATATGGCAATCTTAACTTCGTCGTGGTCAGGGGACGGAATTCTTTGCGGTCTTCGTCGATTGGAAATGGATCATTCTGCCTGTTAGCGGGTTTTCCATATTCTCAGCATCGACTGCGATTCTACTACTAGGTGTCCGTTCTCATCCCTGCAGGCTTCCGTTCTGGCTTTGTAACCTTCGCATGTTCGCTTTATCTGTTGATAAAACTTTCGAACGTCACGCCTGCAATAACACCTCTCCAAATCCTCAATCGCGCGCTTCTCGTGCTCTTTCTTCTTTCTTCTGGGAAGCTCATGCTCCTCCCTTCTTTTCAACTCGTAGAGCTCACGACCTGCTCTCGATCTTTTATGCAGCGAGGCTTTATATGCATCCTGCTTCGCAGTGTGAATCCTCCTGCACTCGTCATCGAACCAGGTGTTTCTTCGTGGTGGAGCCTTGAAGTCCAAAACTTCGGATGCAGTGCTTTTCAGGGCTTGTTTGCTGTTCTATTGATAGCGTGGAGGGTTAAGGTGTGTTGGAGAGCTTAAGGGAGACGCGATCGGTAAAAGCACGAGCGGTTTCTGGCGATAGTAGCTTTCCGACGTCATAACTTTGTATTCTTACTCTACTCCGCTGCGTTCGTGATATCCGTAGGCGCATCTTGGTTACTACAAGATAGTGGTCCGAGTTGATGTTAGCCCCTCGGAAAGTTCGAACATCAAGAATAGTGGAGGAGTGTCTGACGTCGATCGCGATATGATCAATCTGGTTGGTGGTCGATTGATCAAAAGACCGCCATGTGCCACAGCAGAAAATTGGAAGCAAAGTTAATATACAAAAACAAAGAGCCAAGAGTTTTAAACTTGGCAAAACTTTTGCCAAAACGCATCAGTTGAGGAAATAAGTGTATGGTGGCCAGTATTTTCACGAGATTATTGTAAATGTTGACCGATTTGTGATAGCCGAGTGCTCCCAACCTGGTCAACTACAACAATGTCCTTTTTGGGCAATAAAAATCTTTGAACCATACAAGTTCCGAGGACCGGATGGTATCATACCAACTGAGCTCCAGCAGGTAGCAGATATCATCCTCCCCTGGCTAGCTGCCTCTCCCTATCCTACATCCCCAGCAAGTAACCAGGAAGATAACCAATGTCATTTTCATACCCAAGGCAGGCAAAAGCTCCAACACGTATGCAAATGACTTAAGGCCTATCAGTCTTACTTCTTTTCTATTAAAAACTCTAGAGAAGATTTTAGACGCACACATTCGGTACAACTGCATCTCAGGAAGGCTGTCGGATAACCGACATGCCTACAAAGGCAAATCGGTGGAAACAGCACTCCACTCACTGGTCAGTAGGATAGAAATGTCACTAGAACGCAGGGAATATACTCTAGTCGCCTTTCTCGACTTTGAAGGCGCCTTTAACAATGTTGAACCATAGGCCGTCATCAAAACGCTGTCTGATCTGGGTGTAACGGGATCAGTGATAGAACTGGTACGACAACTGCTAACACAAAGAGTCGTCAAAGCCAACTTCGTTGGTGCCGTCTCAACCAGAATGGTTAGCAGAGGTACACCACAGGGTGGAGTACTCTCCGCTCTCCTCTGGAACGTGGTGGTCAACGAACTACTGCGGTTGCTGTGACCGCCTATGCAGACGATATTGCTATTTCCGTCACAGGTAAATTTCCCAACACTCCATGCGCATTTTTGCAGAGTGCATTACATACAGTAGAAACCTGGACGCAGTACTGTGGACTTGGGGTGAACCCTAAGAAGACCGATCTAGTACTGTTTACTAACGAATACAAAATTCCGCCCCTCAACCCACCGAGGCTGGATGGAACCCAACTAACAATCAAAGAGCAGGCTAAATATCTAGGCCTAGTCCTTGACAGGAGGCTGAATTGGAAACCCAATATTCTTGATCGCGTCAAGAAAGCAACTACTGCCCTATACAGCTATAAGAAAGTGGTGGGGTCTGTATGGCGTTGTAGTCTGGTGGACTGCTCTGGACAAGGCAGTCAATCGAAGCCTTCTGGGGAAGGTATAAAGATCGGCCAGCTTATACATAAGCGGAGCGATCAGATCAACCCGCACGGAGGCCCTAAACATTCTATTACATCTTCCACCTTTGAACCTTTTCAGCAAGCAAGTTGCTGCCTACGCGGCCCTAAGGATGAGGAATGACCCACATCACATAAAGGCCATACCACCAGTCTAAAACACTTCAAAGTACCCATGGACACAGATTACATTATCCCGCAGAATGTGTTCACTAGGAACTTCGAAGTTGTCTTTCCGTCCAGGGAGAAATGGGCTGATGGGAAAGTAATACCAAAGGACTCGATCTCCCTCTATACCGATGTAGGTAGGGTGTAGGTAGTGGGGTCTTCTCCAAGGAACTTAACCTCAACCTATCTTTCAGACTCCCAAATTACTGCAGTGTGTATCAGGCAGAATTAACGGCCATAACAGAGGCCCTTGCATGCCTCAGGATCAATGTTATATCCGCTAAGGATAATATCATTTGCGCAGACAGCTAAGCTGCGATGAAGTCCCTGGCGGCGGTAACCCACAAATCAAAGACATCTCTTAACTATTGCCTATCTCTAGGTGAGATGGCTGAACAGTTCAATATTAAAATACTGTGGGTTCCCGGGCATAGGGATATTCCAGGAAACTGCGCGGGCGACGAACTCGCAAAGTCCGGGTCAAGCACACTCAGCCTACCTACCATAGGGTGCATAGATACACCAATAAGTACGGTAAAGCACATGATAAATCTTCAAACCATAGAGGAGACCAAACTCCAATGGAATGAGAGCAATATTGGCTTTATCACCAAACAATTGTGGCCTAAGTTAAGCCTAGGTCGAACCAGGGACCTAGTGGCAACCAAAATGGCAACTTTAAGTACTCTAGTGGGTGTCATTACAGGTCACTGCATCTTCGGAAAATACGCCGCCAGATTAGGGCTACCCTAAGGAGGAATCAATACACCACCTCCTCTGCTCATGTCCCTCTATTGCGAATGGCAGGAGGATCTACCTCGGCGCGCCCTTCTTTGACAATCTAAGTGAGCTAGCAAACCAAAGGATAGCTCAACTCCATCACTTCATTAGAAGCACCGGTTGGTTCTCAGGCAGCGGATTAGGTTAGCTTGATCCAGGTGGTATCACAATGGGTTGACTTCGGCCTATGTGTAGTTTATGCCTACCACATTTACCTAACCAAACCTAACCTGTGATAACCGAAGATGCCATCAAAGTTGTATGCGAATTCGTCTTCATAGAAATTGATATCAATATTTATCGCAATATAATCGAACATGTGGGCCTTTGAAAAGTCTGTCTACGCTTTGTTTCTCACTTGTTAGCTGATTTCTGTGACCAATTTTCTTACGAAAAATTATATTTCCACTATTAACTGCTCGCCGTATTCACCTGATCTAGTTCCGTATAGTTTTTTTCTATTTAGAAAAATGCTTTTCCCGATGAATGAAAAATGTCGACGTGGAGAGCATTACAAAGGCTTGCATCGATATTCTCAAGGACGTCTAAGCAGGTAGCCTAAAATACGCATTCCAAAACCTTCTTGACCGTAGAAATCCCTGAGCAAACCATATCAGTATCAGTATTTCTCCTATGAACATTACAACCCACCTTTGCCGAAAAAAGACAGTGGCATTAAAAAATACAATATATATATAATATATTTACTGGTAAATGAAGTTAACGAAATAAATAAAAGTTCCGCAGAATTTAATCGATCGATTTTAAAATTGAAATTACTTAAACAAGAGGACTTTTGGTGTATTCCATTTCTCTCAGAATGGAAGGAGCAAAAAAAATTGTGTGGGAAGAGGATGTAAGGTAAAAACGTAAAGTAAAAATCACATTTTTTGTATTTTAGCATTGAAAGGGATTATAATCCAATTTCTTTTATTTTTGGGGAGCTTGTGCAAAACGTAAAATTAAATTTGAAAACCGGAATATAATGAACACCGCCGCGAGGTCCTTACACGTACACAACGTCGTATGTGGCTTTTTTCCGTTTAAAAATAAGGAAAAAATGGAGAAGGTTGTATTTAATGAAATATGCACGGTTCGAAATGTGCGAACCGCGTTTGAGTGAATATTGCAACTTTAGTAGTACATTTGGCAAAGCGAATTGACCCAAATTGCTGGCAACGAACCATTAAGACGCGCATCATAAATTCAGGAGCTAACGTTGATTTTTATATGTTTGACATAATTGATTTACGCTCGTGAATATTTCATTAAATTTCACTTTCCCTATTTCCATATCCACGATTCGAGATCTGGTATGTATGTACAGGTGTAGTTAGCAAAAATTTAACGATTTTGTTAGTTGTGTGCTCCAAAATGTTAAAGAGATGATTGTGGCTTCTTGTGCTATGCAATTTATTTAGCTATCAACGAAGAATGAGGACAAACATACACTACATCTAGGAATACATTTAGTTTTAGACTACAATGTGACTACCTGTAGTAGTTTCATATTTTCTATTAGGATTACATTATAGTGAGTACAAAATACACTTCTTTTAGTAGACGAGATAGATGTTTGAGAAAAATTATTTAAATTTACCTTAAAGGAGGAGCATATAAAAACATCCTGAAATTCTGTTCTGCGCGTATTATCGCTAAAGGTGACTCACCACCTCTAGAATTAATACAAAGGGAGCAATCAAACAGAGCAAAGACGTTGATCGCGTTTAACTTGGCAAACGCCAGCTTCGATCTCTGTCCCTGTTTCAATCCAAGTTGACACACAGCCTCCGCGTGGCCTCCCCTGGATAGTATTGAACCAATGTGTGCAGCGACCCGATCCCTTGTTGCTGGGGAAAGAGGAACCTGGTCCGCCAGGTTGGTGGTTGCGCATAGGGTTAACATCCCTATCGTATAAAGCAAACACTTGTTCAGAGACAACTAACAGCCCCGCATACGGGGGTCCGTCCGTTCAACGTCAAAAAGAAAACGACAACTGGTCAACTCTTTGGACTGCTATAAGGCAAACATTACAGCGCTCCAAGAAGTGCGATGGGATGGGCCAGGCAAAAAGCGGATGAAAAAAGGTAATATCTACAATGGAAACTGCTACAGAGAAAATAAACAACGCGTATTCGGATGCGGATTTGTTATTCGAGGCAGACTCAGGAAAAAGTCTTAAGCCTCCAGTATGTAATCGAACGCCTCATAATTATCCGCATCAAGGCCAACATCGACAATATAAGCTTATTATGTGTCCACGCCCCCGTAGAGATGAAAGATGACCGACATAAAGATGACTTCTATGATCTCCTAGGCAGAACATATGCCCAATATCCCAGCTATGACACCAAAATCGTTCCAGGAGATTTTAATGCGAAGCTGGGTAAGGACCTATATTTGAACGAGTCATTGGAAAGCACAGCCTACACAACACCACGTCAGAAAACTGACTAAAGCTAGTGGACTTTATGGCGGGACATAATCTAGTAGTACACGATTCCCACACCTCAACATCCATAAGGGGACCTGCCGGTCTTTCGATCAATCGACAACCAATAAAATTTATCGTATTGTGATCGACGGCAGACACTTCTCCAGCATCCTAAATGTCCGAACCTTTCGAGGAGGCAACATCGACTCGAATCATTACCTTGTTGCAGCCAAGGTACGGATGCGAATATCTCGGAATCAACGGAGTCTAGTCAAAACACCAACATTTAACGTCGGAAAGCTGCAATCGCATGAGACCGCCAGGACCTTCGCCGATCAAGTCTCCCTCAAGCTCTCTCAAGTCCCGATCCAATCTGCAAAAACCATAGAACAGCAATGGAGTCGTTGTCAGAACGCCGTCAGAGAGGCCGCCTCAGATGTACTCGGTTTCGAGCCACCACCGTCGAGAAACCCCTGGGTTGGTGATGAGTGCAGACAAGCCCATGTAGCGAAACAGAACGCATACATGGCTACATTGCATTGACGGGCTAGAGCTGCCCGCGAGCTCTATGAACAGAAAAGGAGGTAGGAGAATGCGCTTCTGAGAAGGAAAAAGAAGGAGCACGAGGAGCGCGAGATCGAGGAGAAAATTTTACCAAAAACTAAAACGAACATGCCAAGGCTATAAAGCCACAGCCAGAAAGAACTAGTAGTGGACTCACAGTCGATACTGAGATTGTGGAAGGACTACTTCTGCAGACTGTATAACGGAGATGAAAGTCAAAATGCCGCCGTCAGTCAGAGTCAGAGATAACCATTCACAATGGACGAAGACGAAAGGGAATCCCGTCCACCCGACCTAGACGATGTTAAGATAGCGATATCGAAACTTAAGTCTTATAAAGCTACTGGAGCAGACGAACACCTCGCGGAACTGTTTAAAGCAGCTGCCGATGAGCTGGTCAGGAACATGCACCAACTCATCTGCAAGATATGGTCGGAAGAACGAATGCCCGACGAACGGAATCTTAGTATCGTTTGCCCGGTTCATAAGAAAGGAGACCCCTATGACTGCGCCAATTACAGAGGGATAACCCTCTGTGAGGGATAACTGTGTAAGTGCCTGAAGCCATTCGTGGACATTCTGATAGGTTCCTACCAGTGTGGTTTCAGGTCAGGAAAATCCACCATAGACCAAATATTTACACTACGGCAGATCTTGGAGACGACCCATGAATTCCAGGTCGACACCCACCATCTTTTTGTCGACTTTAAAGCCGCGTATGACAGTGTTTATAGAGAAGAGTTATACAAAGCCATGTCATGCTTTAACATGACCATGGAGAGCGCTCGCTGCTCCATTAAGGTCTGAGGTGAACTAACCGACCCCTTTGATGTTAAAAAAGGTTTTAGACAGGGTGACGCACTGCCATGTGATTTCTTTAACATTATTCTTGAAAAGAACGTGCGGGACTCTGCGGCCAATACAAGAGGTTCGATCTACTTCAAGTCAACACAATTGCTTGCATACGCCGATGACATTGACGCTATTGGACGGACAAAGCGAGACGTCAATGAGGCATTCGCAAGCATTGAAGCAGAAGCGGCTAAAGTGGGTCTAGGGGTAAATGGGGACAAGACCAAATATATGCTGTCACCAAAGAAAGACGCGCATAACTCTTGCCAACCACTGCTTCTTTGGGCTCAAGAGGCAATTGAGTAGTAGAGCCCTCTCTCGAAAAACGAAGGTATCCCTCTACGGCGCTGAGGCTTTGACGTTATTAAAAGCGCATGAGGAGGCTCTTGGACGTTTCGAGAGGAAAATTCTGCGTGCAATCTTTGGTCCCGTTTGTGTAAACGGAGAGTGGAGGAGGAGATTCAACCAAGAACTGTACGGGCTGTACAGCGACATCGACCTTGTTAGGCGTCTTCGGATCCAACGTCTAAGATGGCTAGGCCACGTAGAGCGAATGGACATCACCGCTCCGGCCCGAAGAGTCTTCGACTCCAATCCCGAGGGACGACACAGCAGAGGACGACCGCATCTAAGGTGGCGCGCACAGGTGGAAAGGGACCTCAACCAACTGGGCGTGCGGCACTGGAAGCGGCTGGCCAAAGATCATGCCGGCTGGAGAGGATTGTTGGTTGAGGCCCTGGTACCTAAAAAACCTGAGTATTTATCCAAGTGCTTTCTTCATAAAATTACTTTTTCTCTAAATCAAGATGAAATGTTGATAGCACCCAGCAGTTATCAGAATAGAATGGAAAGTTTATTGTTCATGTGGTTAAACTCTGTTTGGCAGAGACAAGTCTTAACAAATAGGAATACGATTACGTCGCATTTTGTTCTTTTGTCAGGAGTTACATCAGAAAAGTTAAAGGCCGCAACCAGCACCACATTTCTAATTTCGCGACAATACCCGTACATTGAATATGGAAAGGAGCAAAACATTAAACACATTCATGCAAATACATAGAGCTTACATGTGTGGAAAAATGATGCAACGTTGAATAACCACCGTATTTGTCTCGCTACCCCCTTACTGGGGGCAATGATAACCAAACAAATTTTTAATTGAAATCACTAACAAGCTGCACATACATTTTCAGAAGCACAAACATATCATACTTTACATACGTTTGTATGCATATAGAAGTATGCTTGTCATTTTATACCCTAGTGATTTTACTACCACCACTTGTGATGTGTTTTTGTTTATGTCATCTCGACGCTGCATGTATGTACATCTTTAGGATGGATGCTTTCCCGGGAGATGAAAGTGGTCAGATAAATTTCAGCAATACAAAATGACCAGGAATGTGAAAACTCGAAATGATTTTATTCATCCCTTTGGTGTCATTTCACATAGAAGCGGTAAAAATCTATCTTTTCGTTTTATTGTTTATTTTATTTTGCCGTAAAATACCAATAAAAACTTCAACACTCTTCCATTAGGAAAGGACTGTATACGATTTTCTATCGATTTTGGCTTTTTCTGCTTATGTTTTATTTTTATTTACCTACTCTTTAAGTATTGCTTCTAATTTTGAAAGTGGTCAAAGAAAAAAATGTCAATTTACTTGATGAAAATGCGACTTATATTTATTTTTCTATTCTTCCTATGGTACAATCTGCTTTAGTCAAAAAAAATAAAAACGAAATTCGTATCAGTACCTACGATTTTAATATTAAATTAGACAGAATTATGCTAACCGCGAAAGCTGTAAAAAAAACATGCATACATCCCCACAGTATCTCAAAAAACACATTTTTACTTAAAAGTACATAGTACTGAAATACCCGTATACCTATTTGAATGCCTACATATGTGCATATATCAAAGCCTGTTTAGGGTAATGGGATGGCAAAGGACTAACCAAGGCCTCGTAGGGGTAGCATCTATCCGACGGATGCTGGCCTGCTAAAAAGTGAGAAGAGCCACCGCAGTCGAACATCTTACGGCACTGTGAGTAAGTCCCATCCCCACCTCCTCGTGGTGCCATCTGAAGATTTTCTATGCAAATTGCAGATGGGGAAGGGCGAATGGCGAGCCTCCTGCGCCAAAAAACAGGATTAGTCGGTTGGGCTACGGCCTAGTAAGCCGTAACCGTAAAAAAAACCACAAACTCCGAAACAACCACAAGCCTCGGATATAACGGATCGGATTAATGTTGACGACCCTTGCAAAAAACGAAAAAAGGACAATGATCTTCGGCTTTGTACGTGGAACGTTAGGTCCCTAAACAGGCCACGTGCAGCCGAACAACTTGCGGACGCCCTAGACCGCTATAAAGCAGACATAACCGCCATCCAGGAAATGCGATGGAATGGACCGGGTATAAAGTGGATGAAAAACTGCGATATTTACTACGGCGATTGCTATAGGGAGAGATGAGTACGATTGTTCGGATGCGGATTTGTTGTTCGAGGTGGACTAAGGCAAAAAGTCCTGAGCTTTCTGCATGTGAGCGAACGCCTTATAACGATCCGTATCAAGGCTACATGTATTAACATCAGCTTGATCTACGTCCACGCCTCTAAGGCAAAAGTCCTGAGCTTTCGGCATGTGGGCGAACGCCTCATAACGATCCGTATCAAGGCTATATGTATTAACATCAGCTTGATCTACGTCCACGCCTCCACGGAAGATAAGAATGACCCCGCCAAAGACGAGTTCTACGATCTCCTATACAGAACGTATGCCCAATGTCCCAGCTATGACATCAAAATTGAACTAGGAGACTTCAATGCTAAGCTGGGTAAGGAAAGCATCTTTGAACGAGTCATCAGCAAACATAGCCTACACGACACCACATTCGATAACGGACACAGGCTGATTGAAATCTCCTTTTATCCAGTACGCGCTTCCCGCACACAAAGGCACATGGCGGTCCTTTGATCAATCGACCACCAACCAGACTGATCACATCGCGATCGACGTCAGACACTCCTATTCTTGATGTTAGAACTTTCCGAGGGACTAACATCGACTCCGACCACTGTCTTGTAGTAGCCAAAATGCGCCTGCGGATATCACGAACGCAGCGGAGTAGAGCAAGAATACAAAGTTATGACGTCGGAAAGCTACTATCGCCAGAAACCGCTCGTGCTCGTGCGTGACAGGATGCATATAAAGCCTCGCTGCATAGAAGAACGAGAGCAGGTCGTGAGCTCTACGAGTTAAAAAGAAGGGAGGAGCATAAGCTTCTCAGAAGAAAGAAGACAGAGGACGAGAAGCACGCGATTGAGGATTTGGAGAGATGTTACTGCATGCGTGCCGTTCGAAAGTTTTATCAACAGATAAAGCGAACATGCCAAGGTTATAAAGCCAGAACGGAAGCCTGCAGGGATGAGAACGGACACCTAGTAGTAGAATCGCAGTCGATGCTGAGAATTTGGAAAAACCACTTCTGCAGACTGTATAATGGCGATGTTAGTCAATATACCGCTGTCAGACAGAATGATCCATTTCTAATCGACGAAGACCGCAGAATTCCGTCCCCCTGACCTCGACGAAGTTAAGATTGCCATATTGAAACCCAAGTCTTATATAGCTGCTGGAGCAAACTCCCCGCGGAACTGTTTAAAGCAGCTGGCGATGACCTGGTTAGGAGCATGTAGCAACTCATCTGTAAGATATGGTCAGAGGAAAGCATGCTGGGGGAATGGAATCTCAGCATCGTATGCCCGATCCACAAGAAAGGAGACCCCTCTGGTTGCGCCAACTATAGAGGAATAAGTCACCTTAACATCGCCTAAAAAATCTTATCTGCCGTCTTGTGTGAACGCCTGAAGCCTTTTGTAAATAAGCTGATAGGTCCTTATCAGTGTCCTTATCACCGTCGACCAAATCTTCACACTACGGCAGATTCTGGAAGAAACCAATGAATGTCAAGTCGACACTCACCACCTATTTCTTCAAAGCCGCCTACGACGGCGTAATTAGAGACAAGCTATACAACGCTATGTTTACCTTGGACATACCTACTAAACTCGTCAGACTATGCAGGATGACTTTGGTGAATGCTCGCTGCTCCATCCGAATCGGTGAACACCTTACCGATAGTTTGGATGTCAAAAAAGGATTTAGGCAGGGCGATGCGCTGCCATATTAGAAATGATTGTGCAAAAATCACTGGCCAATACAAGAGGCACAATCTATTTCAAATCCTCGCAACTCCTTGCATACGCCGACGATATTGACATAATAGGAAGATCTTTTTTTTTTCACAGAGATCTCATTTCCTGGGATCCCAGAGTGACCTGGAACCCATACAAGACTTGTATGGGTTCATAAGTGCATGGCCATTAGGATTGCGTATATCTGTGATTGGAAGACAAACGCATACTTTCCTAACGAGAAGTGCAGTCGGATGTTTTCGCGCTCGAAGAAGACTCCAGCACCGGACCCCCGGCCAGACCTGGAGCCGTCCGTAAAAATGCGAAGACTATCCTTTCCAGGTTCAGTATCCAGCCATAGCCAATCCTGACACCATGGAAACTCGACTGTGAAATTACGACGCAATAGGATAACGGGCGTCAGTGCGTCAGAAGGCATGTCCATGAGACAGGGGTCGCAGGACAATTCTCGCGCAAGCACATCGTTATTCCTATGCGAGTTGTACCAAAAGCCATTTCTCTTCAGACGAGACATGGCTTTCAGAGCACACTCTCTGATAAATATATCAAGAGGTGGAAGGTTCATCATAACATCTAGGGGGTGTTTGTCCTAGATAGGACGAGAGCCGACCAAATTCCGAGTTGGTTAAAGTCCGTAGTAATTCGTTCGAGCACTTTAGTATTGCATACGCAGAGGATGAATTTCAGTTGACCATATACTGTGAGTTTTATGCCTGCAGCAGTACGTCTGGTCACTTTCCATTCATAACTGCGTTGCATACTTTTAGTCCGTATAGGAATTACTTTTTCTTGACTACGAGGCGAATTTGAATTATACACCTTCCGCTCGGCGGATTTGACACACTGGTCCAGGCCTGCATCAGCGGTCAACGTCCTGTGCATTAGCATTACTTTGATCCAAAGGACCAGTGCTTCATCTACGCCATGATGTCTGGCAGCGCTGCACATGCTGTCAAAAATTGCGTTATCATCGACCCTCAATGTCGATGAAAATGCCTAGCGCGTACTCTTTCCTTTCGAGCGCGCATTCAATTCGCCCAACTAGGTTCTGAAGCATCTCCGAAAGAGGGTGAATTCGAAGGGCAACTTTGCGCACGTGCAACTCTACCAGTCTCTTCATGCTTTTCAGCAGGAAGGATGTTAGACTAATTGGTCTGAAGCTCTTGGCAAGTGAGTAGTCCTCTTTTCCTATTTTGGGAATGAAGACCACTTTCACTGTACGCCAAGGAATGGGTATGTGAGCACGTGGTAGACTAGCAGTGAAAATTCTTTTCAAAGTAGGAGGCAGCTGCCTTATACCTTTTTGCAGCATATATGTATGTATGTATGTTGGCGTTAAAGCCCATGAAGGACCTAAGCCGAGCTTGTCTCAATCACCCATGTTGTGTGTGATTTAATTTTCCCATAGGTGAAAGTCGCCTACAGTTTATTGCCGGATCCGAACGGCGAATTTCGATAAGCTTTTCATGACAATTTTACTACAGGAGGTTTTGTCAGAACCCCGCTGAGGAGAAACACCGTGAAAAACATGTTCGATGACATGGCTGTGTCGGGATTCGATCCCGTGTCATCGGCGTCAGAGGCCAACACAATACCCACTGCGCCACGGTGCTCTTTTTGCAGCATAACAGGATATATTCCGTCGATACCCGGCGATTTATACCGTGAAGGATGCCGCAGCAAATTCAATGGCTTCAGTCGTAACCAAGCGCGACGCCATATACCAGCTAGGCCGAGTTGTTTTCATCGTTTCAGTTGAAACGTTTCACAGCGAAATGTCAATAAGGCGTTTGCGAGTATTGAGATGGAGGCGGCGAAAATTGGTTTGGCAGTAAATGATGGCAAAACTAAATATATGCTCTCATCAAAAAAGGACGCTCACCACCGATGCCTTGGCCAGAACGTTTGTATTAGCAGATATGAGTTCGAGGTAGTTAAGGACTTCGTCTACCTTGGCTCCGCAGTGACCTGGAACAACGGCATCAGTTCCGAAATCAAACGCAGAATCATTTTTGCCAATCGCTGTTTCTTTGGGCTCAGGAGACAATGGAGTAATAGAGCCCTCTCCTGAAGGACAAAGTTAACTCTATATAAGACCCTTGTCATCCCGGTCCTGCTGTACGGCGCAGAAGCATGGACACTATCAAAAGCCCTTGGTCGGTTCGAGAGAAAGATTTTGCGCTTGATTTTCGGGCCTATAAACGCAGATGGGGGATGGAGGAAAAGATTCAACCACGAACTTTACGGGCTGTACAGCAACATGAGTCTAGTCAGGCGTCTACGGATTCAACGCCTAAGATGGCTAGGCCATGTAGAGCGAATGGACACCACAGCTCCAGCCCGGAGAGTCTTTGAATCCAACCCCGAGGGATGAAGTAGCAGAGGACGGCCGCACTTAAGATGGCGCACACAGGTGGAAGGGGACCTAAGCCCACTGAGTGTGCGGCAATGGAAAAGGCTACCAAAAGATCGTCCTAGTTGGAGGGGCATGTTGGTTGAGGCCCAAGTTCACCCCGAACTGTAGCACCCGTTAAGAAGAAGAAGTTTAGCGTAATGTCTTATTACTATCACACTCAATTTCCATGATATCCTTTTTACAAATTTAAATTTCATTTTTTCCTGAAAATACCTTTTATACTCGAGAAAATCAAGCCAACCCTTCATGTTTGCATTGTATTTTGGTTTCTGGAAAAGGAGTCATACCAATGGACTTTAATTGAAGGAGGTATTGTAGAATTATGTTCTTAAAATGGTCATGTCTTTTATACAACGATTTGATTAAGGTTTTTTATTTATCAAGCGTAGTGCCTAAAACCTCTGACTGTACTGAAGAACTATGCTAATGACATCAGATCCAAAGAAATTCCTAATATTAAATACTTAAATTATCAGCATTTTCACTGCCTCTACACATCCTTTCGCCTTCAGTTTGGCTTTGCTTTATTTGCCTTTAATTGTTTTGCCATGTTCAGTGCGAACAGAGTTCCTTTGCACTGTTACACGTGCACCACATTTCAATTAAATTGCGGAATGCTTGTGTTTCGTTAAATAGCAAAAGTTTTCGAAAACTTTTCAGGTAATTACAAAACCCCCTATGAACAGCTAAAAGGGTAAAGACTAGTTTAATTGATATTGAATTACACAATCACACCTTGATTTCCGCACATCGTATATGGTGTATGAATTTATATCAATTTTGGTTGATTTAGTTCGAATAGTGTCATGCTTGACGTTAGAGTGAATTTATAAAGGCGAAGGTACTAGTGTATCTGTTTGAAAGTTAAATGCGCTAAAAGGTTTCAGTTTCTACTTTTCTAAAACATTTTAAACTAAAAATGAGTACAATATTAGACCTTTCTATGCTTCTTCATAAAAAAAGTATCGAGGAGTGGGTTAAGGAAAAATAAAATTAGTGAAAAACGTTTATTGTGATGCCATCATAAGCTTTAATTTTGGGAAAAACACAATTTAAATTCGTAATTGCTATTCAAGATGATCAAGTTTGCTTAAAATAAGCTTTAAGGAGGTCAGTATATTTCAAACTGGTAGCAAGAGAACAATGCCAACAAGTAAATCTATGTATTTCTTCAGCATCTAAACAATTTGTTAATTGCTTCTCACCGGAATCTGTAGAAAACAAGTCATCGCTTAGTGACATTTGTATTTTTTATACAAAGCTTAACATCCTATTTGACCGGTTGAGATTTCACTAATCAATTCCTGCTTGTGGCATTTCTGTATCAAATTTAGTTATAGAAATCATAAAGTGCTGCAAGTATTATGCCACCACATTTAATCTCAGTCAATTTGCCTGGTTGGTTGGTTATCTACGTTGTTATAATCCAAGCTCTTTAATAATCGATCATATCTTCAATAAAATTTATTCAGTGAAAGTCTGATAAAAACTAATAGGCGTTGAGAAAATATAACAGTGTGTACTCGTACTTTGAATGAGTGGAAAGAAAAGAAAAATTATAATATATTCGCATATATCAATGAATAAGACAAAAGCGCACAAAACGTAACTCATGTAAGACTGGCGCTATAGTAGCTAATGTTTTTTTTAAACGGTTTTTCGATGCTAATTAAAACTCGACTTCGATCACATACTTATGCACCATATGTACAATATGCACGTTGTACGTGCTCTCAAACACAAAACACATCGATTTTCTATTTTACTTTGATCTGTATTCAATCTCTTGCGTTTTCGTAATCAAGTGGGTCAATGTCACTTTTTTCTTTAATCTGGTTTTGAGATTAGCTCTTAGGTAGACAACTATAACATATGACCTTCCCCAACTATAACCTTCAGACTAAAGCGAATATGGGAAGTAACCGAAGAGAACGTGCGATGCTACATATATACCCGACGATACTTAAACGATGTCGGTGACCTAAACTAAACAATAATGTAATATAGACAACAGTTTATAGGTAGATTGCTTTCAAAGGCGTTGAGCTACAGGTTGATTGTTAGCTCATAATTAACGGCATTGCTATCAAAGCGACGTTTTGTTGTGTAGGAATATATCCATAAAATAATGCTTGTCTAGTTTTTATACATTTGTTGACTTAGTTTTTTTATTTTCTCTTTTGTTTTTGCGAGTCATAAAACTTTTGCTACCAAAGAATAATGTCACTAAATAGTATAGCGTGAAGCAATCATCATTTAATGGCAAAAAAGTAATGAATAAAACCCTATGTGATAATAAACCGGAAATTCCTCTTTGGAACTCGTCTGAATCAAATAGCAAATAGTAAACAAAGAGCATCAAGTTATCGTAAAAAGAAGCTTCAACGTTGGAAAACTGAGAAAGGCTTCCCTTATCACGCGCGATTGTATCATAGACGAATTGGTATGATTTCAACCGTTTCTTGTTTATCATTGAAGTGCTTGCTTCAGAATCAGATGAAACAAATTACTGTAATGGATGGAAGCAACCTAGAAACTGAAACAGAGCATCAACTATTTAAAATCGACGAACAATGAAAACAGAATAGAGGACCAGAGACGATAAAATGTATTTTCAGTTGTATCTCATACTTTGTTCAACGCTCCTGGTACGCTCCTGGCAGGCGCTCCAAGCACTAGAAATGGTTTCATTTCTATGTGTACAGTACATACGATTGTATTATATCTGTGAGTACATACATACATATACACATATGTACGTACCACAATATATACGATTATAGCAGAGTATAGCAAATATGCACATTTGTATGTAGGGATAAAATGTAGGCTTTGTAATATAATTCAAGATACTTTTATTTAAAAATAAAACAAAGAGATTGAAAGTATAGATTAATTCCGATAAGCGGTAAAAAGAAAAAGGCAACTTCGAATAAGCAACAACTGCTTTACAACTGATACCCGACACTTGATCACTGATCGGCAACTTCTTTCCAACTGATACGCAACTCCTCCCTCATGACACACGTTCTCCCTTGCAACAAAAAGACGCATAGCTAGATATCTGCCGCCACCACCACATGTATGTATGTATTTATGTACAAAGGACAATATATAAATACATATGTATGGATGTACTTTGAACAAAAAAAAAAAACGAAGTTTGCACTCTGTTAACCATGTTCGGTTAGTCACAATGTTTCTAATTGTGCTTGTTTTAATTCAAGAACTTAATTTGAGTGGGAAAATTCCTTTGATGTGAAAGCGTTTTGAAATAAGACAGCAGTGAAAACAAAGTTATAAAAACAAAAGAATGTAAAAACGGAAGCACATCCTCTGAAGTCAACTTACATTGCCCCTTTTGGTACTGTCATATTCAGGCCATCAAGTACAACGTTCGGACTTTTGACCGTTCCATACATTTTGTGAGCCCGTCGCACACATACAGCTTGTTGTTTCCTTGTTGCCAGGGTCGATGGTTGTGACATGAAAAGACGACGACGTGCAGCTAAATCCATTTCCGGCTGAGCCGGCTCAATTGGAGGAACACCCTCTGATTCGGCATCCATCATTAATATATCTGTGTGGCTGGCTGTTCGTTTAAAAAGTTTTGCCACTTGATTTTATTTCACAAATAATTTCGGTAGTATTCCTAAACGAATAGGGAGCCAGAAGGTTTAGTAGTCACCAACGAGGTTGCTGCTAATTTGATTTTCACTGCGGAAGTTTTTGATGTTCTGAACGTGAACGCTGAAATAAATAAGGTTAATTTGAATTAAATTAGTTTCGTTTTATTTACGCAAAGTAGGTTATGTATAACGTAAAAAAGGCTAGGAAATAGAAAAAAAAAATGTTTGAATAAAACGTGCAATAGGTTTAGTAAAAAGAAGAATCATTTTGCATACTAGAGGCACAGTTCATTCTTATATCCATACTCGTAATCTTTGATCGAGTACAGAACACATATGTATGTATGTATATACATATGCCTATGTACACATATGTATATACATATGTGTGAGGACATAAAAAATGTTATTTAGACAAAAATACGTGTTACTAGATCAATAAAACGTACACATATTACTTTATTTTCAATTTGAATTATGTTCATCATTTACATATTCTGATACGTGCGCATCAGATTGGTTTATGGCGCAAATCCTTGAAATATTAAATTTGTTAATGTGTTCATCGGAAGGATGAAATACAATATCTTTCAACGTTTGTCGCAAAATATTATCTGTCACGTTTTTTTTTTTTCCTTTTTCTATAAATTATTACCCAATAGATAAGCTAATTGTGATTGATTGTGCCTTACGTTAAGCGTTTCCACTCAAAAGCATTTACATATAAGCAAATGAATTTTTCATTTTATTTATTATTTAATCTGATTACTTGGATATTCCGTGAAACATTTTTGTAATATATTAAAGTGCAGATAAATTTTCTATCTATTAGTAAAAAAAAAACTTTATTCAAGCAAAACAGGCAGTCAACTAGGAACGACATACAAACAATCCAATCTTTTATAAAGAGGCAAAATAAAAGATTTTTTTTATTGCGAAGATAATTCCTTTGTACATTAGGTATTCGTACTCCACTTCTCTTATATGATTTATGTAGTACAATTGTCCCTATTGTGCGATTCTTAAACAAGGAACTAGCAAATACACGTTTACGGGTTTCACAACTGATTTATTGCAATCAGAAAGAAGACAACTATGTCGATATGGTTTTGTTCGTAGTCAATCCGGAGGAGCTGCATATGTATGTATGTATGTATATGTAGTTTTCTTCATGATTCATACGACTGTACGACAACCAATAGACGAATTATAAAATCCGCCGGAACCGCAAAGGGGATGCATGTGTGTTAAGTAGCATAAAGTCATATGAACAGGGACTGACTGAAAATAACTACATACTAATGGTAATCTCTCTGCAAGTGTGATACGTATGTAGATGGTAAGTTACGCGAACGAGGGGAACTAAATTTAGAATAAGGGCTTCTTAAATTATCTACATATAAATACAAGGGAAAGCTCTTGATAATTCTAATGAAAAAGGAAAATGAGACGCTGAGAAGAGAATTGCAATTACACATGTATGTATGTACATACTTGCAAAAACTCAAATTTACTTTTTCCTCTATTAAATCAAAGAAGGAATGTTGAAACTGATTTCCATTGCCAACACAAACGTTCCCGGGAATGCTATCTACACGCTTTTTTATCACACTCAAATGTAAAACAAAGAAGAAGGAAACAAGTGCGACAAGCACTTGATCAACATTACATGCTGAAATAAAAATAAAAGCTTACAACTCTCCTGAGGCTATTTTCCTTTGCACATGTACGAGTACATATGTATGTACATATATCAGTGATTGTACCAGATTATTCGCTCCTTCAGAAGCGCACAATATGCACGCACTTATACGGCGATGATGTGTGTTTCTGTTCAACAGAATATGAATACAAGTAATATAACCAACATGGGTAATGTTACAAAATCTTATTACAAAATATTTTATGTAAAAAAAAAAAAAAACAAAAAATGGTGAAAAAGCGTGGAAAAGATTTAAGTACAAAGTAGAACAAACAAACAACACCCACTTAATGATCATCACCTTTGCCCTCTTCGTATCACTTCGTTAGAGCATTATAACACCAGTTCCAACGCGGCCACCTCCAAAGAACAGAACGGATGTCATTGTGGTGACTGAAAAATTGCAAGTGGATTTCATCAAGGGTGAAATTGACTTTGTGCGGGTGTTGCTTCTAATTTCGTCTTTTACTCTTCGCTCTTTCCTTGTTCCTTTTCCTGTTTAAATTGAAAGTACTCTCATAGCAGGGCGCAATTGTTGCTATACAAGTACAATGAATTTAAAATAAAATTTAAAAAAAAGAACATTATCATTATTCCTTTGCTTCTTTTCAATTTTGTTGCCTTTTCCTTTCGGCATCTACTTCGTTATTATTTGAGAATGCTCGAAAATATGCCCTTAGCTTTGTAAGGACGTATTTTGCGGAAGTACTTTATGAACTGTTATAGAAATCATTTTAAACATCAAACAAATTGTTATCAGTTCGGGTTGATTAGAAAATGTTTAAGTGGAGGAATAAAAATGGTTAAAACTGGAGTGTAGGCTATACGTGTAGTAATATCTAAATTTAAATATGTACATATGTATGTATATATGTATGTATATAAATGTATATATAAAATGTGTTGATGATTGACTACTTAACTCCTTATGGCTATGTTATTGTGCCTTCATTTTAATATGTAAAGACATTTGAACATTATTTATTAAAATATACTTTGTAGATATTCAAAATATAATAATGTCGCATTTACAAATTCAATAATTTCAATAAATCTTTAACCCACCGACAGACAAGAAAATAAAAGAGACCGATAAGTGATCGTCTATGGAGAGGACAATGTTCTTTAGTAATGTTTCAAGGTATCGAAGAACAGGTTTACAGAATTCTATTTTATCATTATAATGCCATAGGTACAGAACAGAAGATCCAGCCGATCAAATATAATATTTTTAAAACCAGATAGACCACCCGATTATGCTAACAGCAAAAAAAAAAAAAATGCTTTTTCTCCTCAATGCAAATATTCTTATAAAAGTCAAAAATAAAAAGTTATATTCTGAAGTGTGTATATTCATTTTGCTATGCTAAGTTCACGGCAATTGGTCCTAGAAGTTGTAGCACGGGTTAAGTCAGTTTTGTTTTCCTAAAGCATCAAAGGAACAGAACTTGTTCCCTGCAATATAGTGCGTGAATATAAGGGAAACAATAAAAAGATAATAATAAATAAATGAATATGGTATAATCGAGAGGAAGCGCAAAATAAAGTTTAAAAAGAAAATATTTGTCTGTGGCAACCTGTTTTTCCTTTGTTTACGGTCTGATCTTGAAATTCCCTTTCAATCTGAATTCGTAATTGCAGTGACATAAACGACCTTCGGAGCTCAGTCGCAAGTTTATCTCTGTTACCAATTCTGGTATCCAATTATTGGTTAAATAAACACACAAACATATGTGTACATATGTACGATTATGTATATGTACATGATACACGACTTTATCGCTGAAGAAGACATACTAATAAAGTCCCGATACAATTTAACACATACGTATGTACATATATGTATATGTAGGTTTAGATATTTTTGTAAAAACAATTTGTGATTCAACTTTGTAGCTATTGCACGCATATACATAATTAATAAAATATTTCCAACAAAAGAGGAGTCAATTAATTAAACAAGCTTAAACTGCAGTCTCTATTTTCATAAATGTGCGTTCAGCTGTTTTGAATTAAATGCATTTCATTAGCAAAAATCTCCATAATGACGAGTAAAACTATTTTAAATTTGGCTTATTAAAAAGCGATCAAAATAGTTATATGTATATGTACAATACATATATGTACATATGATATTCTACGTGATGAAAACGGCTGACACAAATCGTATTTGATGATATGTTGACAAAATAATTAAAAACTAATAACAAAATCCGCTTAGATAAGTAGGACATTGTTGGCTTTGATGGCGTTACACCCCAGAGCCCAACACACTAACCACTGTGCCACCGCACATATAAAAAAATTCAAATTTGTCAGTATTTGTCTCCTTGATTTTTCTAACCTGTGAGTGAATTTGCAAGCGATATACAAAGACGCAAGATTGATCAAAATCCATTTGTCCTTCCTCTGCTGTTTTTTATAGCTTTTCGTATCTGTGAAGCCAATCACATGCATAATCAAATTCATTGAAAAGCAATTTCGGTTGTATTCCCGCCACATACATACATACATATGTACATAAACGAGACGCAGATACATAATTAATTTACATAATTGTTCAGTTGTTTAAGACTTGCTCCTCAGAGTGCAAAGAAGACATAAAATGTTACACTTGCAACGAAAACAGTGCCAACTGAATTGCAATCACTGGGAACTTAACGATTTTTCCTTTTTCCTTTTTTAACTTCAAAATCTTGCCAATGTGTTATGCCACGGATATTGTATGTTCTCAAATAGGCATAAGTTCAGACATACATATGCAATACATTCACATATGCATGTATGCATATGTATATTTGCACGTCGTATTCCCTGTAGGTTGCAGTATTTTTTTTTTGTGAAATGGCCTTGATTTCTTAGTGTTTTATCCTGCTTCGGTTAATTGGTCCAGATATATATACTCGCAGCTATATGTTTGTGTATACATATGAAAATATAAATCTATACATACGAAGGACCGCTCTGAAGGGAACTTCTGCTGACTTTTCATACACATTGGCGAACATGAGTTGTCCGGAATTTTACTTAATTACATATCAAATTTATTATCGTTCGATTAATAGGCTGCTATATGGGAAATCGTACTTCCTACACTTACGTGCAATTCGCAAATGTTTCGCCTTGCATTCACGCTCTCTGAGAATTAAACCATTTTTCGAATAACTTTAATAAGCAGAAGTGGAAAAATAATTACATACAATAGTAAGGGCATATTTTGAGTAAACCATGTATGTATAATGGTTATTTTCAGGTGACTCTAAGGAATAAATTTATGGAAAATGTTAAATTCAGTAAACGGTGCAAAACTAAGTGCAGGTATCACACAATATGTACATACATATGTACGCTGATGGACCATAGTATGTATTCGTAATATGTTGTTATTAAGAATAAAAAGCGAAAAGACACGTTAAAATAATTATTATTTGCAACACGTTTTGCTTATAGAAAAGGATATATCTGTACAACAAATTAAACAAAACGCATATTAAAATCAATTACAAAAACAAATAAGAGCAATAAAAGTATGTACATACGTACATATGTATGTATTTAATTGCTTGCTTGGCGTTTCAGTCCATGAAGGACCAAAGCCGAGCTTCTCTCATTCACCGGTGTTGTGTATGATTTATTTTTTACGCAGGTAAAATGGACCTACAGCTTCACTACACCAGAAACTACCATACACTTCCGCAGCATGACTCCACCATCACGATGTTTGGCAATTCATCGAATATCTTTTTGGTTAATTCGGTGACTCCTTTTCCTCCAAGTCAAAACTTGTCCATCCGATCGGTAAACACAAAATTTACTCTCATCATCTCCCATCTCCCAAAACGATTTTGGTCTGCCCGAGAATTCTTTTGCGAAATCCAGCCTCTTCTTTTGTCTACCTTAGAAATGAAAGGTTTCCTTCCGCAAATTCTAGCCCTATACCCCTCATTTCTGATAACTCTTCGGACTGTTACGCTATGTCTAACTTTGACATGCTTGCTAAACCCAGACTATGCAGTATGACTTTAGAGAATGCTCGCTGCTCCATCCGAATCGGTGAACACCTTACCCATAGTTTTGATGTCAAAAAAGGATTTAGGCAGGGGGATGCGCTGTAGTGTGATTTTTTCAACATCATATTAGAAATGATTCTGTAAAAAAAAATCACTGCCCAATACAAGAGGCACAATTTATTTCAAATCCCCGCAGCTCCTTGCATACGCCGATGACATTGACATAATAGGTAGATCACAGCGAGATGTTAATGAGGCGTTTGCCTCATCATCATCCCGGTTCTGCTGTACGGCGAAGAAGAATGGACACTGTCCAAAGCGGATGAGGAAGCCCTTGGTCGGTTCGAGAGAAAGATTTTGCGCGTGATTTTCGGGCCTATAAACGCAGACGGAGGATGAAGGAAAAGATGCAACCACGAACTTTACGGACTGTACAGCGACATGAGTGAGGCGTCTACGGATTCAACGCCTAAGATGGCTAGGCCATGTAGAGCGAATGGATCCCACAGCTCCAGCTGGGAGGGTCTTTGTATCCAACCCTGAGGGACGAAGAAACAGAGGACGGCCGCACTTAAGATGGCGTACACAAGTGGAAGGGGACCTCAGCCAACTGGGTGTGTGGCCATGGAAAAAGCTAGCAAAAGATCGTGCTAGTTGGAGGGGCATGTTGGTTGACGCCCAGGTTCACTCCGAGCTGTAGCGCCCGTTAAGAAGAGAACAAGAAAAACATCACAATACGAATATTTTTGTCCATCATTATTTTGTATACATATTATACAGTGGCCCGAATAAAAAAAATGTATCAGTGGATCTTTAACCCCTAGAACATGAGATTAAAGAGTGGAATAATAAAAATGATCTAGTTTGCCTCCAAATGTAGAAAATTCGCAAATTTAAATTTAAAACATGTATAACTCAGAAACATGTGATATGTGAAGAAATTTGCGTCAAAGTCCAGACGAAGTCACTTACAATGCCATTTTTAGGGTTCCGTACCCAAAGGTAAAACGGAACCCTATTACTAAGACTTCGCTGTCCGTCCGTCCGCCTGTCACCAGGCTGTATCTCATGAAGCGTGATAGTTAGAGAGTTGAAGTTTTCACAGATGATGTATTTCTGTTGCCGCTACCACTACTAAACACAGAACAAAATGGATATTTAAGGGGGGCTCCCATACAACAGAATTGATTTTCATCCAAAAAATCCCCTTGGTCTCCATACTGAACTTAGGTTAGTCAACAATATCCCACAACCAGTAGCAAGCTTCCCAGTTTTGATCTCTTTTGTGTCTTTGATGAATTAATCCTAGCTGCAAACCTTTTTCCCATATTTCCCATTATTGTTATTCACCTTTGCACATCGTTGCTGTCAAGTAAGATAATTGATTTGAATTCAATGGACACTTTGATGATCAACTATGTATATCTCATCATAAAGATTTTTGATTATCAAAATAATATGCCGATAACCTGCCTGCAACCAAGATCTGTAATCATACAAAAAATGTGATTTAATGTGATGACTGATGAGGTAACATACATAGTCTCTTCATATTTATATATATGTACATATGGTACGGAATCCATCGTGCGCGAGTCCGACTCGCACTTGGCCGGTTTTTTTATTGTACGTTGGCGTGACAGTCCATGAAGGACCAAAGCCGAGTTTCTCTCAATCACCCATGTTGTGTGTGATTCTATTTTCCCATAGGTGAAAGGGACCTACAGTTTATTGCCGGTTCCGAACGGCGAAATTCGAGAAGCCTTTCGACAATTATACTACAGGGGGTTTTGTCAGTACCCCGCTGAGGAGAAGCGCGTTCGATGACATGGCTGTTGTCAGGATTCGATCCCGTGTCAGTCAGACATACTACCCACTGTGTCATGGCGCTCTCAACATTTTTATTATCAAATAAAATTAATTAATATTTTTAGAGACTTAAACTGGAACAACTGTTAATACTTTCCATGTATGTACATATGTGTGCAATATAATAGCAGTGTCTCATGCAAATATTTGTACGTCTAAAAAGAAAACACATATAACTAGTTAACTGCAATTAATGCCATATACCTAACATGTAATATATCTTGTTATCTCTATTTTCATTTGATATTGATAGCATAACCATAAGATTAATGAATACGATGTCATCAACTGGTATGTGCCAAGGATGCTATGTTTTCGTGTGCAGAATAAAGCAGTGTACGCAATGAAATTGAATAAAACCAAAGTCTCAAAAAATTCATTAAAATATCATTAATTAAAACAATTAATTAAACTGCGCCGTGGCGCAGTGGTTAGTGTGTTGGACCCTGACGCACGATAAGCGAGTTCGGATTCCGATAACGCCAACGCCATCGAATGTTTATTTCCCGGTGTCCCTCCTCGGCGGGGTACTGGCAAAACCCCCCGCAGTAACCTTGCCATGAAAAAGTTTCTCGACTAACGCCGTTCGGAATCGGCATTTAACTGTAGGTCCCTTTCACCTATGTAAAAAATAAGTCGCACACAACATGGGAGATTGAGAGAAGCTTGGCTCTGGCCCTTCATGGGCTGTAACGCTACCAAAGAAGAAGAAAACAATTATATTACTCAGTACGTTGCGAGCAACCTATACACAGACCCATATAAGCGGCATATTTTCCTCGGCATAAACCCACATGACGTCCTCGATTATATTTAAATAAACATGGCGCTCCATGATCCCCTCAGTCCCATGTATAGGACCGACATCGTAAATACGAGAAACACCACACCATGATCTTAGCTGCGCCATGTTTCACTATCTTTACAGTTGACCGGGGATCAAATTCGGAGGATGGTGGTCTCCGAACATACATACTGGCGACAGCCACTGGACAAGCGAAACAAATCTATTTTGCTTTCGTCGCGTATATTATTTAAGAACAAGAACAGAGCCACAGGGCATTTTCAGTTTATTCAAGAGAATAAATGCCATGATAAACGTATTTTGCAATTACGCCGCTGATGACAGGCTTCATCGAAAAAGTATTCGAGACGTACATACATACATATATACATATGTACTCTTGTTGAAATACGAATCCGCGTCATCGATGTCAAAGGGCAATTGGCAGTATAATTGTACTGTGGCGCTCTCAATAGGCTACCTTTAAAGGTAAGCAATTCTATTGGACATAACTTCAATTGATCCATTACTACCGCTTCAGTTCATATTAAATTGATTCCAATAAGTGCAATATTCCACGTGTATAGTTGTAGTTAATCTCATGGCTATGTTATTTTGCGATTTACTTGGATCGCAGGCGAATGCCTACCGTAGAAAAAAAAAAAAAAAAAAAAAAAGCAAAAACAAAAATACAAACAGGAATGCGGAATATGTTCAGGAAAATATTGCTTTTGTCGTAACTATATCTATTTGTACGTACAGGCTATGTTCTTGCAATATTCCACACACTTGCCATAACAATTTTAGACCACTATGCTGCGGCAGGCGTTCCGATGGTCAACGAGGCAGAATGACTCATTTATGGTGGAGGATGGAATGGAGAAAAAATTCCACACAGTCGGTAGAAAAAGTTTATTCCAGTTCTTCTTCATTGCTTTAAAAAATTACACTTAGTACTTATTTTACTTCATATGCACTTTGTCATATCTGTGTATCTCTACTTAAAAAATCGAACATACAGTCAGCTATAGTCTAAACAGTTGACTGGTTTCACTTTCAATGTGTTAGCCTGATCTTCCCATTTGTTGCCCTCTGTTGCACTCCGTGAACGTGGAGCACAAATTTATTCGTTCGTGATTTAAGAGTGCAGCTTTACAATTTTTCCATTGGATTAATTTTTCCCGTATGACATTGTTTTTGGTTTTTGCTATTACGTTGACCGAATAAAAGTAAAAGACAAAAAAAAAAACCACAATGCAACTGTGGCACATCCAATTACCCATTTCCAGTTAGAAGAAAAATTACTTCACAAATGAAGTTGTAAAACTAGTTTGGTTGCAGCGAAAATCAGGTAAAAGAAAGGAAAAAGTAAATATTATGAAATTGTACATACAGGAAGACAATGTACTCAACCTTGAAACCGCTGAAATACATACATATGCATTGCAGTTCAATGAATAGGAATATGATTTCTATGGATTCTAGTAATAATGCTAGGTTTCAATCACTATTCACACCTCAGACGGGAGTAAACAAGAATGTAGCTTACCTTGATTTACGATAAATTTAATGAAATGTAATCAGCCGCCCCTAATGACTTTCCCGGCCAATGGAAAGGGCAAACGAAATTGCAACCGGACGACCCCATTTGTGGCAAACGTTAAACAATATTGTTCAAAGTGTGTATGGGTATATTAAGTATCGGAGATGATGTTCTTATTCAAGAAATACAAGTGCTCCTTGGTGACCTCTAATGCGATACTTAGAATGGTAATTAATCGTAATTAACGTGATCGAATATACATATCTTGGCTCTTGCAGTCAATTTAATATATCAAGGGTAGGTATTGGGGCGGGAAGTGCGAAGTTTCTAGGGTTTACGTACCTTCATTCCATGTTAAGTTTTAAAACAATCTCCCTCAAAATAATTAATGTTGTGGTAAGATTTGACTATGGAAGTATCGATCCAGAAAACCCACAAAACCAAAAACATTTTCGGGAC
The DNA here is from genome assembly GCA_951905685.1 of Eumerus sabulonum. Lineage (NCBI taxonomy): Eukaryota > Metazoa > Arthropoda > Insecta > Diptera > Syrphidae > Eumerus > Eumerus sabulonum. Next base: position 633,659 of record OX645060.1, on the reverse strand, counting down.
CCCAAACAATGGTCTTGCTATTTTCTAATTTCAGTAGGTAGGAAATTAAATAAGACATTTCAGGAAGTATCGCCATAAATTATCTTTTTTTAATTTAATTTTCGGGAAGCAAAGGTCAAAAGTCAGTATTATAGGCAATACCTAACGTTCCCATCTATCCTGTATTTCGCAGTGTTATCCTGTTTTCTCATGCTAATATACCACTCCTGTATTTTCCTATGTAAAACCTGTAATCCAATGCAGGCATCTTACAACTCACAAGTTCCTATTCAAGATTCACAGAGTTTGAAATTATTTTATGTTTATCTCCTTAACTTTACCATTACACCTTAAAACTCACCACCAAAGATCTTTCTTACTAAGATTTAAAAGCTTTAACTGTTTTTAATTGTGTGTCCTTGAGCGATTGTGCTTTTCCACACATATGTCTATATGTACGTGTAAGTGCTTTTGCGTATTTATCAGTCTGAACAGTAACATACGCCCAATGCCCCAGTTATGACACCAACATCGCACTAGGAGATTTCAACGCAAAGCTGGGCAAAGAAGACATACATATCTGGATCGATCAAAGGAAAGAATAGCCTCCATAACACCACATCCGACAACAACGAATTTAGGCTAAAAGAGTCGTTGGCCAGCACAAGAGGTACGATTTATTTCAAGTCTACGCAATTGCTTGCGTACGCCGACGACATTGACGTGATTAGACGGACACAGCGAGACGTCAATGAGGCCTTTGTAAGCATTGAGGTAGAAGCGGCTACGATGGGCGTCAAGGTTAATGAGAGTAAAACTAAATATCTGCTTTCATCAACGTATTGGCCAGAACGTCACCATGGGCAGATATAACTTTGGAGTGGTCAAGGAATTTGTCTGCCTTGGCTCACAAGCGCTGAGATAAAACGCAGAATCAATTTTGCCAAACGCTGTTTCTTTGAGCTCAAGAGGCAATTGAGAAGTAGAGCCCTCTCTCGGAAAACCAATGTGACACTATATAAGACCTTGATCATCCCAGTCCTGCTTTACGGCGCAGAGGCTTGGACCTTAACAAAAGCGGATGAAGATGCCCTTGGTCGTTTCGAGAGGAAAATTTTGCGCACTATCTACGGTGCCATTTGTTCTAACGGTGTATGGAGGAGAAGATAAAACGATGAACTGTACGGGTTGTACAGCGACATCGGCCTGGTACGACGTCTACGGATACAGCGTCTAAGGTGGCTAGGCCATGTAGAGCGCATGGAAAATACAGCTCCGACCCGAAGAGTCTTTAAATCAAATCCACCCCGGAAGGAAGGCGCGGCAGAGGACGGTCGCATCTACGGTGGTGCACGCAGGTGGAAGGGGATCTTAACCAACTGGGCGTGCGGCACTGGAAACAGCTGGCCAAAGGCTGTGCCAGCTGGAGACGCTTGTTGGTTGAGGCCCAGGTTCACCACGGACTGTAGCATCACCTAAGTAAGAAAGTAGTAAGTAAATGACATACATATACATATATTCCAATTTATCCTGTATTTCAGCGAAACAAATATGGGAACGTTAGCTTTGCAAACTTTCTTGCAAAGTTTATATTGCGTTGCGTAGTCAAGAACATGCGCAGCCCGTATTATTCTCAAATCATGAGGTACGTACTCATATAATTATATACATTCTAAATAATGGTCACAAACTTATAAGCTATTGTTGAGTATTTCAAAAGTATCGCTAATTCGAATTTGGCGGAAAACTTAATTCACTCTAACATTGAATTCATCACTTTTATTCAGACAATATGTCAGGTTATCGCTTTGGAAAATACGTATGTACATATATATATCCCGGTTGTGCATCTATTTTTTTCCTGAAAAAATGCAATACATCTCTATTTATTTCGAAGCATATTCAATCTTCACGAAAGCCCCGATCCGCTTAACATACAACTGTGGTACTATTGCAGAAAGAATAAAACTTGAAATCCCCAAAAACGGATGCGAATCACGTTAACTGCTAAAAAATCTACATTCGTTCTTTTTTTGCACAATTCTTTCTCCCATCTTTCGGTATATATCCAAATAAACAGAACAAAAAATAACCGAAAACGTAAACAATAATTAAAAAATGTAAACTATGGGAACACACAACGAAAGGTCGCTTGGGAATACACTTTATTTACCATCTGGCCAAAGAAATATGGGATATTCGCCAACTGCCGAAATAGTCAGCAAAATATCCAAAACCACCATTGCACGCTTTACCTGTGCCTGTGCAGGGCCTTATCTAGTCTCGTAAACCAAACACTAGGTGCTTTTCTTTATTTGCGGGCGAATAACCTTCACAAATAAATTACTTATACATATGTAAGCAACGAAGCAAAAAAGTGCTTTTCAGATGTCGAATTATTCAGACTTCATGTTTTTTCTTGTGGTCATCTTTCTATAACCATACGTGGGCATTATGTCACGGTAACTAATTGGCGGAAGTAACCTCGTTGATTGTCTTACTAATGTCAAGTTTTGAGAAATCTTTGAACATTTCATAGAAATCGACCGACAAGAATCATAGTTGTTTGTACCTGTGGGCACCAAGCCATAATACTGAAATAATTGGAAAAACGTAAACGTACTTTAAGTACGAGTTCAGGTCCAGTCGTCGCCAGGTGTAATATACGTCATTTCTCGTAGTTTTTTCTTCTAATAATAGTTAGTCGTCCTACCTTAGTTTTCCTACTAGTTGAGATGTTTTACAAATGCTGTAGGTATTATATTGAAACGAGTTAATTTGCAACGATTGACGCACTTTATTGACAATCAAATGTTCGTCAAAAAAACAGGTTTTGCGGAGAATGACTTTCATGAGCTTATTTTTCCTTAGTCATCCTAAACCAAAGCACTGTGTATGAGCATTTCAAAGGTCACGTCATTGAGATTTTGAAATATGTTAAGTCATGGAAACTTATGGAAACTCCTCAACTCCTTTTCAATCTATGAGTAAACTATACCCACTTACACTATTACATCTAACTGCTCCACCTTAATTATAGTGCTTACATATGAAACTTTTTATTATCATCCGAATTGGACCACATTACAAAATCATTTCCATTTAAGTCAACACCACTTGAAAATATATTTCTGTATGTAAGGATACTAGCTGTTCGATATGAAACAAAAAGCTAACAGCAGCTGTTGAAGTATAGGTAAAACGTTAAAAGCAACAATCTCGGCCAGATCGACTTTGATGATGCTTTGAGTAAAAAGAAAATATCTCAAATGGTTAGCAAAGCTATCAAAATTCCATCGTCCTATCTAAAGTTCCCTATACTGTGCTCAATTAAGGATAAAAATAAACATTTTGCGCAAATGGAAATTGTTTTGCATTTCTCTTACTCTTCCAAGTATATCTTGCTGCGGAGAACATGCGTTTATTCAACGAATGAATGAATGAGTAACCTTTTGTCGTAACTTTTGTAAAACGTTTACCCTTTCAATCGGGACTAGTTTATTTAATGCTGTTGAGTTGGAAATTCATATTGAAATGAAAAAAAGCCCCTTGTGATTCAAAACGAATCGTTTTACAAATATGTACGAAAATGAAAGCGAAAATGGAAATGGCTATATCCTATTCATTTACAATGCAGGCAGACAAGTTTACTGAGTTATCTTAGTCTTTTATTCTTGATTCCAGGGAACCAATTGACTTTAGGAAGGTTATAGAATTATACAAAATAAAGTTATTTTGTTTTAGCGGAAAATGCCTAGCCATTAAACTATTAACAATCCCATACGGCAGTTCTGACCCGGTTTAGTTCCGTTTTCAATGTTTTACCCCAAAGGGACACGGTTAAGTCCCAAAAAGATGCCGGATCTACTCCGACGGATTTTAATATGGAGAATTTTAGGTTGATTGGAGGAAACTGGATGAACGTTGTATAAGCGGATGTTAGCGAAGCCATTAACTTGTTGAACAGTTTACGTCGATTTTAAGAGCAACGCCGACCACAGATTTATATGTTCATACATAGGCACAAAAGGCGATAAGAAAGGGAAAAAGGATGTAATAGGAGATGATGGCATTAAGTGAGTAAAGCCGCTTAAGGGCTTTTGCTTTGAGCAAGTGAATGCATGAAGGGTAATAAAAGGCAACTTGTGGTACTAGTGGTTTTCAACTCCTTCCATTTAGGTACGGCGTTCAGTGCCATCATGGATTAAAGTGCACGAGTATGTACAGTACGTGCATACTACATAGAAAGAGGACGGTAGTTTTTAAAAATAAAACGCTAAATTATCTTTAAGCAATTTCAAGGTCGGTTGTTTACATTTCATTGATTTAACAAGCTTAATGGAAATGCGAAATGGAAGTCTGTCATCTAGTTGCACAGGCTGTAAAGCATATTCTTTGCACGAATTTTCTCTAGGCATGTGGCTACTGTTTGAATCACATCACTGGGCGAACATATTCATTTCCATATTAAATTAATTGTGGTAATTTAATATAATATTCTTTTTCTAATGCATTTCATTTGCATTGTTCCTTGACTTATGGTTTTTGCCTAAAATATGTTTGCTAAACTACATTTCGTCAACATTTTTCGATAATAAGTAACAAATTAAATAAGGAAATACGAAAAATGTTACTTCCGATTTGATAAGAAAAGAAAACTGCACCCATACTTAATAAAAAAAATCAAACTCTTTAATAAATAGTATATACAATCTTAACACAAAAACCGGGAAGACTTATTCGATTCGAGCCGATTAAAATGGTTAAGATAACCTGCAAAATATACCCACGTGTTAACAAAACATAGCAAACTGTGATAAATTAACATATTCATATTTGTTAAATACAAACGACCTTGGGCTCCATTCAAAAGCCGCGTAGCACCATTTTAAACGAAGTCAAACCTTTACCGAGATAATACAAAATCTTGTTGTCCGTAAGAGGAATTGCGATTGCAAACCACCAATTTATTACCTGTGGTTTTATATTTTTTTTTATCTCACCTTGGATTTGTGTTAGCTAATATTTCTTTCTCTTAACAGATTCACATTAAGTTTAGTTATAATCGTACACGATGCCTTGAATCTGGCTTCCTCGATTTTATATGCAATTTAAGTTTTTCGTTTTTATTTATTTTTTTTTTTTTAATTGCGATTAGTTTTCTTTTAACACACTTTTTCTCACTTTATTTAATTAGCCTGGAATTGTCACAAATAGCAAAGAAATCCTTTTGCAACTGGTAGTTAGTGCGATGCAATTCTATCTGCTTGAAAGGGAAATGTTGGACCGATCGCTCAAGCGATTCACATTAAACTAAGTTAAGAGAATTTAAAGATACTCGGCATACTATTCGATCGATCTAGCTGAAGACGTTTTTCGATATGGTTTAAACGCTTAAGGCACATTACTAATGAAGAGGGGACTGGTTCTGCTACTTTGGCTCATTGACAGGTAAGTAAACAAACATTAGTCAGCCATTAAAAGTTGAGCAAAAAAACGAAAAATACCTGCTGAATTCGCTCTAAAGTTCACTTCACTAAGTACATAAAGCTGTTTTTTACGTAGAGGTTTTCAGTGTAACTTCACATATCTTCAGGCGTTCGTTATTCTCTTTAATGTGATAGTATAATTCCAGGCTCATAAGTAAGCAATTAATTTATTCATTTGAACTTTACGAGTCATGCTCCCATGGACTTTTGCAATAGATACGATTCTTGCTATCTTTCACCAAAATTAGGAATTCTTATCAAGGGTATTTCATTAAGCGCTTCTTGTCTTTAAATTTAAAATAAAACATAGTGTGCCTGAGATGTCGTCAACATTTTTTATTAATTTCAAAGTAGTATCGATGCCATTATGTATGGAAGATGACATCGTTCAAATGTCCGCCACAATTTCCCGGTTGGCGCGCATAGCATACGAAATGTCAAATTTTTCATGACTCTGGCGCATATATCGGGCTGAATTTGACCGATGGCATGGGTTATGTTGGCTTTTAAGGGCACTGTGGTTAAAGGCTTATTCGTATAGAACTATGACTTCAGAACGAGAAGACTCAAATGGGCGAAGCGCGCGGAACGTTGCGCAAATAGAACGAATAGAGCACCCATTTTGATAAAACAATTTTATCATTTGCACGTGATGTTGAACGCTATGTCCGTCCATGTTGATTGGCCAATTTAGCAATATAGCCGCTATCAACTGTCAAAATTCAAATTCCCTATTAGGAGGCCCATTACATGAGTGCGGATTATAAAAGCATTTAACGGCAAATTGACAATAAAACCTTTTTTTTTAAGTTCAACTATTTGTTCTTATATTGAATACATTCATAACCTTGCCTTCTAATAGTAGATACGCCGCCAGTTTCACTTGCACAGTTGGATGGGTTCTTTTTCGTCACCTGGTGGGTCATCTTTCAGTGCAGGTATTGTCGCTTGAATTGCTGATTACTTTTTTACCGCCGATTATATGGTTATTTCGTTACAGACCTTCATGGATTAATATTTGCACACATACATTGCAACCTGATAAGCTTTACGGGGATATTTAAACCTGAGATATGTAGTTCCGTATGCCTTGTCGTTATCAGTTAGCGGTTCAAACAGAATACGTACATATATCTCCAGGGTCTGCTGTATTGTAAACGATCGGCCCACGAACGGCTTAATGCGTTGATGTTACATCGTATTTCCGAGCATCCTATTTTGATCCCGCGTTTTCTCTAAAGTATTGCAAGTTTGCTTTGCAGACAATCTTATATTAGGATGGTAATCCGCTTCGCAATCTACCCAAATTAAGCGTAGCGAGCTCTTTTATAGCAAGCAAACGGCAAACCAGGGCGCCGTGGCGCAGTGGTTAGTGTGTTGGACTCTGACGCACGATGAGCGAATTCGGATCTCGATAACACCAAGCGTCCCTCCTCGGCGGGGTACTGGCAAAACCCCCCGTAGTATACTTGCCATGAAAAAGCTTCTCGACTCACCCCGTTCGGAATCGGCATTAAACTGTAGGTCCCTTTCACCTGTGTGAAAAATAAATCACTCACAACATGGGTGATTGAGAGAAGCTTGGCTCTGGTCCTTCATGGGCTGAAACGCCACTAAAGAAGAAGAAGAAACGGCGCAAACGCATCCGAGATAAGTAACATCTCGTCTCGGCCCTTCGAAGGATGTAAATCTGCGCAACAGACATGTTGGTTTTTGGTACCGTTTTTGACATCAGACTTTAGTGTATAAGCTGTAAGTGAAATGTAAGGCTTCGCATCTGCATCAATTGCAACCATGAAATCTGACATAAAACACACATAAAATGGAAACACGATATCACATAAAATCAGAACAGCAATTATATTTCAAGTTCAAACGTTTTCGTCTTAATTAGCATTAGGCTTATATATAGAATTTACGAAGTACTATCATTTTGTAATGATAGCACTTTGAGCCTTTCTAATTGGGGGCGCTTAACGATCCATCCAGCATGGTTGTTGATTGAAAGTAACCTTCATTTAGGAAAGGCTGTTTCTATGAGTAGTCCGGACAACTTCCGAACACGCGAAAGGCAAACGTATGATAGTCCAAATTCAGCATCTCCTATATATGTCAACGACGGCACGATCAACTGTGATGCCTTGAGATTTATGTGTCGTTATGGCAAAGGCGATGTCCAGCGGAAATTGTTTTCGTGTACAGTTACCAGTACTTTTTTTAATCCTACAGTATGAGGCAGAATAGGGATTAGTCCATTAGACACAAAAGGCCCTTCATAGTCATAAAATCGAACCAAGACGCATATCAGGAACTCATTCGTTATATCTTCAGCATCGGAAGGCGCATAAATTACATCAACAACAGTGCCAAGGGTCCTGTTGCATAGTCCCTTTGCCGTCCAAATATTTTGCGTGAGCATCACGCGACAACCACTTGCTAGCTTGAGGATGGGCTGTAATCCTTGGGCGTCATCAGCTGAAGCACGACTTGCAATCTTTTTGTTATGGATAGCCTTTATCAATGCAACCGCCTTATGCAGGTTTCGTAACATCTGTTCATTGTAGAAAACAATTTCAGTTTTCCGAGCTTTAAGTCGTATTGCGCTTTCAAATCCTCCAATGCTTGCTTAATTACATTGTACAAATCGAGTTTTCAAAAGCTCGTAGCCTTCGTTTGTAATTTTGCCAGAGGATATATTTTCGAGCGTTTTCTTGAATAGTTCTTGCTCGATTCCGGTTTCCCTCATTACTTGTTGCAATACAAATACTCGGGTGAACTTCTGATATAGAATCTTCCCACGGATTGCAGCCATGCTACTTGGTTTTAGAATTCCTGACATTGACGTATCTCTAACAGGTGGGAGCTGGCAAAAATCACCGAAGAAATACACAATGGCATCTCCAAACTCAATAGATTGATTTTCTGGGAAAGCTTGCCTGAGACGCTGATCAATTATTGATAACAAACGCAGTCCGACCATGGACATTTCGTCAGAGTTAATAACTTTCTTGTTTGACATTTTGTCTTGGAATGCTCGTTCGTGGTGTCCAGACAGGCTAGATAGTGCTCCATGCCTCGTAACCATTAAGTTTAAAGCAGAGTGTACTGTTTCCCCACCGATTAGCAGCCACACCTGTAAGAACAATCAGCAACACCGTTTCAGGACCATATTTTGCTTCAATTAACCCAATTATTTGGTGAATGATACACGACTTCCCAGTGCCAGCTTTTCCTTGCACGATAGTTAGTTTCTCGACCGTTGTTGAATCTTATTGTCTTGTCAAGTGGTTGATAACTTGCAATTGTTCTGGAGTTAATTCAATATGCTCTAGTCGTGAAACAACACGCGTCTCGACAACATTTTCTTTGGCGTTTTTCAAAAAACCTAAATTGTTCTCGATATCTTGTTACATTATCATTCGAGGTATATTCCAAATCAATGCTTCTGTAGCCGCTCGAACAATCCGTGGAATCTTTTTTCCTATGACTTTAATTTTCGGCGATAGGAAAAATTCGATTCCGCGCGTGATGAATTTTTCCTATTGGTTTCAATGGAAAAATGAGTCTTCGGTGATTATTCCTCAATGGTAAGTCCGATCGGGACATTCGACTCCTTGCGACACACTATCACCATGGCAAGTTTGATCAAGATCGCCCTAGTGGTCTTGGAGGAGTACGATTTGTTGCGAAATACATGTTTAAGGGATAAGACGCTTCGCTCGCCTTCGGCTCGCTACGCTTAATAATAAAATTTGAGTGACTGTTGACTCATCAAAGTTCCGCCAGTTGAGTTGTTCTCTTCTGTGGATATTAAGCTCATATTGTTAAAGCAGATCTGATGCGAATTGTTAATTTAAACCACTTTGTCGGAAGTCGGCTTAGATAGCACATTCGTAATCAAATAAACGTTGCTCTCTTTTGTTGTTTGCAATTTCTACATTCAATTCGATTTACTTCATCTGTTTTCTTGGAGTGCGACTATCTATCCTTTTTCGATATGATATTCAGTTAACCTCGTGTAGATAAATCGAAAAGTAGTATGACATCATGTACGAATCATATAATTAAAAATTAAAACCTGTTGCCATTAATTTCACATATGCATGTTCGTCATTTTTATTGGAAGAAGTCGTAACAAATACAAGTCCTTATGTGTGTTTATACGTACTAGGTATCCATTACACAATATTGAAATAAATTGAATCTACAAATTATGTACATATGTATGAGACGAATTTGATTTATTTCGTAAGCAAAGAGTATAAAACCTTGAGTACATATTAAACATAGAACTTAAAGCAATGCTTGTCCTTCGCTGAAAGGACGGTGAATTGGTGATCGAAAATACGGTCACTTCTAGTAAATATTCACGCATTTGTATTCAAAATGATTTTATCTCCCCACGCTTTCTCGTACATACATATTTATGTTTGAGTGTATGTACGTAAATGTAATGTATGCGACTGTAATTTGGAAAGTATGACAACGTTCTTGTAAAGCACAAAATGGATTTCAGGGATATCCTCGGGGGCAGTTACCATTTTTTTTTTTCTATTTTTTCAGAAAATTTTATGATTATTTTCCGTCTTATTGTCTGTAAAAAAGAATTGAAAATGTGAAAAGTTTGAACACAAAGGTTTAGTCTGACCACTTTTCAATGAATAATTCTTAATTAGGAAAATTTAATTTCGAAGGATCCAAAGAGGAGGCAAAATGACTTCTGAAGAACGTTTTATTATTACTGTGATGACAGAAACTAAAATATTCAATTAAATTCAAAGGGTAATTGGATAAGGAATATTGTAGCTTCGGCTGTGTGGCACGTAACGCCGCCGTCCTGTTGAAACCAAATGTTGCCAATATCCTCCTCTTCAATTTTTGTGAACAAACGGCCACTACTTGCTCATTTTCGAAGAAAAATCCGCAAATCCGCACTAAACAGTAGCTCGTTTTGGGTGCACCGGCTTTGCAATGTATGCGGGCGGGTTTTCTGTGCCCCAAATGCGACAATTTTGCTTGTTTACATACCCGCCAGGATCAAAATGAGCTTCATCTGAAAAGATGATTTTTTTGACAAAATCGGCATCTTCTGTAAGTCGATCGCAGGTCCACTTAGCGAAGCGAAAACGCATTGGATGGTCAGTTGGCTTCAACCCCTGAACCAATTGGACTTTGTATGGCGTCATACCAAGGTCTTTATGCAAAATTCGTCTCAATGATGTCTCCGAAATGTTCAATTGTTGAGAACGACGGTGAATTGATGTTGATGGCGCTTCACGCACACTTTCTGCCGCAGCAGCAATATTCTCGGATGTACGCACTGTTTTTGGCTTTTCACGCTTTGGTTTATCGATGAGGATGCCAGTTTCTTTCACTTTTTTCACAAGATAACGAACATACGGGGGTGACGGTGCTTCTCTTCTTCCAAAATCCGTACGCAATTTTCGCACACATTCTGCAACATTACCATGATTTTCAAAGTAATGTCGCAATATTTCCCAGCATTGTTCAAGCGTATACACAAACATATACGTTCAGCGGAAGGATAAAACTAATTATCTGTCGAATCAGACATGAGCTAAGTGTTACGAAATAAGCACTACTTGAAAAAAAAAAAAAAAACGTTATATGGCGCACCCTTTATAAAATGCAAAGCAAATATCTTGGAGATGAATGCATGTCAGTCGATGTTGTGATCTCGGTGAAAAGAGTGCTGTTAAAAAAAAATAGTAGTAATATTGGAAATACTTTTTAAACGAAAAATATCTACAGTGGGAAGAGGCAAGCATTGCAGCCAAGAAAAGTGTGACCTCATTGTAAAACTAAGAGGAGAAGGAAAAACGTACGCTGAAATACAAAAGTTGTTAGCTTGTACTCCAACAGTAATAGTGAATGCCCTAAAATATGAAGAAAAGGCTGAAACTCGAGGAAGAAAACGAAAATCGGACGCAGTAGACGATAGGCGTATTGTCCGATACTCCAAGGTTCATCCTAGTGCTTTTTCTTTCGAAATAAAAAAAGAGCTCGAGTTTCCTGTAAGTGCGGTGACGGTTCGCAGACGTCTCTTCTGACAAAAAAACACATCAAGAGCCGTATCAAATTCGCCAAAAATCACCTAGAGTGGCCTGTCGAGAAATGGCGCGATGTACTGTGGACCGATGAAATTATTTTTTTTCTTTTTGCAGGCACTGGTTCCCGGCAGTATATTTGCCGTCCGCCCAATACAGAGTATCAGCCCAAATACACTGTAAAAACAGTCAAACATGGAGGGTCAAAAATATTAGTTTGGGCATGTTTTTTGTACTACGGCGCGCCTATACACCTCATAGATTGCATAATGGATCAACAAGTCTATGTTGGTATTTTAGAGAATACCATGCTACCCTACGCCGAGTATGAAATGCCTTTGAAATGTGTCTTTCAGAAGGACAACGACCCGAAGCGTACGAGTCGAGCAGCTAAGGAATGGTTTCGGGTTAATAAAGTTGAGGTTATGCCTTGGCCTGCACAATCCCCTCACTAAAACCCTATAGGAAATCTGTGGGATGATATCAAAAAAGCTGTAAGGGAGGAGAAACCATCAAATAATCGGGAGCTTTGGGTAATAGTGAAGGATGCTTGGACGAAAATCCCAGAAGAGCGTTGTCAAAATTTAGTAGACTCTATGCCGTGTCGTTGTGAAGCTGTGTTAAATAATAAGGATTTCACAACTAAATATTAATAACGAGTGCCTTTTTAAATAATCTTGATTTTCGATTGATGCCATTTTAAGCCTTTTATGTGTAAATGATGTTGTATGTATGTATGTTGGCGTTACAGTCCATGAAGGACCTGAGCCGAGCTTCTCTCAATCACCCATGTTGTGTGTGATTTCATTTTCCCATGGATGAAAGGGACCTACAGTTTATTACCGGTTCCGAACGGCGAATTTCGAAAAGCTTTTCATGACAATTTTACTACAGGAGGTTTTGTCAGAACCCCGCTGAGGAGAAACACCGTGAAAAACACGTTCGATGACATGGCTGTGTCAGGATTCGATCCCGTGTCATCTGCGTCAGAGGCCAACACACTACCCACTGCGCCACGGTGCTCTCGCTTCTCGGCCTTATGATGAATGAATTTATGTACTTAAAATATTCAATTATATTCGAATTTTGTATTCCCACTATTTTGTACTTTTTTGGAAATATTTGTTTCCTTTGTCCTCTAGACACTACTATTATTTTGAAAACAGCTGTATGTATACACATATGTGTTTATGTATGTAGAGACAGGAATGCAATAGTTACAATTTAATCTGAGCTACAAAATTGTAATTAATTATAGGTACTGATATTAGATATATTTGTACTACGACTATTCACCCGCACATAATTTCAAAGTGGGTCGTGACCAATTGCTATAATGTTATACTCTATGACTTTGGACACAAGTGCCCGACGGGGAGAACAAAAATCATAAATAAATTGAAAAACAGCGAGAATGTGAGTTGTGGGTAAAAAATAAAAAACTGAATAATAACAAAAAAAAATTAAAAAAAAAAAAATGCAATAATAAAAAACAAAAATAAAAATAGGAAATCGCCGCCTCCAACAGCTCGCGGCAGCTGCGCTACTCACATTCGTCACGAATCCCTGTCCCTCGTGCGTCTTGTATTGGACCAGTGCCATGGGTGTTTCTCTTTGTTGGGGGAGCAAATCACGTTATCATAAGGGCATAACACCTACGGTAGCTTGTGTTTTTGCAAAACCGGCGATAGACTTTCACTTCACGATTCTGTGGTGTTTCCTTCCTACCTCTCTTTTTTTACATTCTGCCGCACTGTGTCCCCGACATTATAAGGTTCTCAACATTCAGTGCGCGCTTAGTATAAAAAAACGAAAAATTGATTAAACCACTTGTTAATCTCTTTTCGCAATTGTACGTTTAAAGAGAGTTACGCAACTGCATATGATATTAGAAAACGTTTGAAAAATTCATCGGACTTAAATAAAAGCCTAGGAGTGGTCGTTCGAGTAAACTGACATTGAGAGATAAGAGGAAAATACTTTCAATGACAAAGAAGGAACCTAAGACATCGTCCTCCAAAATTGCCTCAGAAGTTGGCCCTCGAACAGTCCGAAGAGTACTCAGAAATGAGGGGTTTAGGGCTAGAACTTGCAGAGGGCTTATTACTAAAGTGAACAAAAGGAGGAGACTGGATTTTGCAAAAGAATTCTCGGGCAAACCAAAACCGTTTTGGGAGAAAGTTTTGTTCTCCGATGAGAGAAAATTTTGTGTTTACCGATCGGATGGACGAGTTTTGACTTGGAGGAAATCAGGCACCGAATTAGATCAAAAAAATGTTCAATCAACTGTCAAACATGGTGGTGGTAGTGTCATGGTATGGGGATGTAGGGCAGCTTCTGGTGTAGGGACGCTTGTATTCACCGACGAAATCATGAAAAAAGAAGTATACCTTAAGATCTTGAAGGAACATTCAAGGATCAGTGATAATGATTTACATCTGAGCAAGGCACACTGCTAAAATGGTTCGGGTGCAACAACACAACATAACGTCTAAACAGCTACTTATAGACTTGCTACAGGAAGAATGGACAAAAATAGGTACTAACTTCACCAAAAAGTTTATACATTCCTTGTCAAACAGACTGCAAGCAAATAGACTGTTATTTAGCCAAAAGGCAATTCAACCAACTACTGAATTTTAAGTAATTAAAAGTGTGTTTTGAATTAACATAAAATTACGAATACTTTTGTCCAACCAAATTCTCAATTGTTTAGTTACTTTTATTGCTACTGTTTGTTTTTGTAATGAATTTTATTTTGAGTTTTACATAATTTGTTGTATACATCTTTCTCTATACGATAAAAAAACGTTTTCCAAATAATAACTTTTTTAACTTGTCTTTTCCTCTTTTTATTGTTAGTAACATCACATTACGAATACTTTTGTCCATCAGAGTACATATTATGTATACATATATGTACATATTTAATATATGAGTACATTTAAAATTTAATCATTTAATAGTCATTGCGTTGTAGATTATCCTATTGCATGCTTAATTTTGTTGGTTTTCTTTTAGCAACTTGCAAAGTAAATACAAAAGCGTCATTAGTAATGCAAACTCTGGAAATTTCGAATATTCAGTAACTTAAAATGCAAAAATAAGGAACATCTATCTCGGCATTCTCCTCTCTTTACAGTCTTCTCTGAATTTTAAGTTTGCAATTAAAAGAGTGGCATTTCTCTTGCATTTGAATAATTAAAGTAAATACCTAAAGAAGAATAATTGAGGAAAAATTTCTTAGGGTGACGTTGAAAGCTATTTGGAGAAAGTCAGTCAGACAGTGAAAGGGGGCTCATAGGAGACTAAAATTAGGCAAACAACAGGATGTCCAGGTACAACTTGTCCAAGACCGTCACAGTTGTCTTCGGTTTTAATTACATAAAAGAGTTCCACTTCTTGTTCCGAATTACCCCCCTACCTAGCTTTACTATTCTCTTTCTTCAATAACATTCAGTCCCCATCAAATTATAAATTGCGAAAAGGTCCTTGTGCGCAAAATTTATACCGTTCACTCTTAAACTTTTCATTTTTAATTAGAATAGATAAGAGGGGGAAGTAGGAAATAAACGGGAGAATGGTACGCGCGTAGAATTAGAAGTGAAGTTACACGGTGGGGCCAAGGAGAGCTTTATGGAAATTTCAAATTGTATCATGGCATATTTAAATTTTCATTATACAATTAATACGAAATTATCTTCTGACCATGCACATGCTTTTGTATTATAATTGAGGGTAATTGCTGTGAATTCTGGAAATTACTGACCTTAACTTGAGACAAACAAAAAGGAAAGTCGTTGACTTTGGGCGTAGTAGAGGATTATAACTGGAAGAAATTCAAAATACATACTACAATGTGATGTTTTCTTTCATTTACATACGCATTACACTGTGAACTAAATCGTTTTTGTTTTATTTCATTCTCTTTCAATTCACCTATTGTACAATTCACTTTTCAACTTTCCAGTGGGAAGTTATTGTCAAGGGGCCGATTTTGTGTATTTTAAGTTCTGACATATCTCTACGTTTCAAGGTCACCAGAATCCCAATCCAAACCTTGGAGATATAGAGAAGTATGTATGTGCGTATGTATGTTCGGATTATTTCGAGAACCAAAGATGATATTGACATGGGACGGGTTTCACTCGAAGCGTAATTACGTAACTTAGAACTGAGGTTGGCCTACATAAACTCGAGAATCTGTAGATGGGTTAAACAAATGCTAAGTAATCGTATAGTAAACTCGTCGATAGGAGGAGCAAAGTTAAGGGTGAGAGTCAACAGAGGCACGCCACAGGGGGGTGTTCTATCGCCTCTCCTATGGCTCCTCGTAGTCGACGAATTGCCGAAAGGCTCTGCAAGCAACATGGATAAGATCCAAACTCGTAAAACTCTGTAAAGAGAAACTAGAAGAAATATCAGATGTCAATGAGCTAACCATCTGCTGGGTAGGTACCAGGGCATGTGAATATTTCCGGAAATGAGAAGGCTAGAACACCACTCAGCACACTATTCAGAGAAATTGGGGTGGAACTACTAAGAAAGGCCAACAAGCGATGGTGTCAATTAGACTCATTCGCTACGGCAAGGCTAACATGGCCTATCTATAACGAAAAAAGGACGGAAAGTCTGCTAAATCTTGGTAGAGGGAATATATGACTGGTAGTCAGCGCCCTCACTGGGCACTGCATGATATCATATCATGCAACTAGACTAGGCCAGGCCTACAACGATTTCTGCAGAAGCTGTGGGGACGAAGAGGAAATAGAATCCATTCGTCACCTACTGTGTGAATGCCTTGCACTGGCCAGAAAAAGATTTACGTTCCTCGGGAACTACGTCTTCTCGGGTTTAGAGGAGGTAAGAGACATAAAGCTGAACAAACTGCTAAGATTCTTAATTGAATCTGGGCGGTTCAGCTCAGCGGGCAACATACAGGTTCCCCTCGGGTTAGTTTTTCAAAATGGGCACAATGGACTCCTCGTAGTTTAAGTGAGCTTTGACTTCATGTCAATAACCCAACTAACCTAACCTAACCTAAGTTAGAAGTGATTAAGTTTCCATCAAAATCGATTTAGCCGTTTTTTGTTGGAAATTAAATAACTAAAGTAAAGTCTGATATCAATATTGTTGTTTATTTAGTTACTTGCAAGTGAAAAAACGTTAATTCAGTTGATGAATGGTATTGATAAGATATCTCCAAATTGATGGTTTCTTGATAACTTGAAAAAGAACATTTCACTCTTCATTAAATATTGTAGTATGTAATTGTAGAAGCAAATATTTAGATATATGTAGGCCATTGGTTTTCGGGATTGAGCTTCATCAAACCTTTCCGTATGTGTAAAGATCTTGATTATTTGAAAACAGTATTTCGAAGTTCATCGGCATGAATATATGTAAGGCTTATAAAAATTAAAAAATATGAAATGTTTTAATGGTTCCCACTGGGATATTAATCGTATGGGCTTTCGGGTCGCACCTAAACCACATTTTTATTTGATTTTAAAATTGATATTGCAATTGAACATTAGCTTTGGCTTTGGATTTAAAGAAGATATGACAACTCTGTTGTAAGTACCGAAGTTTAACACAATACACATAGAAGTTACTACATACATACATATGTATATTGCAAACTGATGCTATGCGGGCTTAGTCAATCCCGATTTCCCGTTCTGAAACAATAATATCATTATCACCCAGAGCGAATGAATGCAACAATGTGCAAAAGGGGTTTCTCGTTCCGCCTTAATAAAGCAGTATTGTGAACAGTTCAGCATAGAAACAAATCCATACAGCGAACAAAAGAACAAAACGAGCCATATAACTGTGACATATGCAAAGCACCCGTTCTCTGGCTATGTTACGAATACTCTTTTAGCTACTTGTAAGATGGTTTCATGTTGCTATACTGCAAAGTACGAGTATGTATTGAAAGGAAGAGAGGATGAGAAAACTTATGGGATACTTTAATTAAAGTGCCATCACCAAGTGTTTGACAGCATATGTTCCCTTTGTGACGTATCATCGAAAATGTTTCCGCATGACATCCACTTCTTATTTCGAAGAGACAGAGATGATTCTCCCATGTCGGATACATTCGTTCAGTGACTCAACTTCAACTTGAATAATTCATGCAAAATATAATCTTCACCGTATGCAAGTGCATTATTTTACTATCGGATACGCTAATATAGTCCAGATTCTTAATAATGAACGAATGGAGAATTTTGATGAATAGTGAATTGTAAATTACTGTGTAATGAGAGTAGATTGTATGCTCGACCCAAAATAACTAAACCTCAAACAATAGTAAAAACCTTTCCATTTCGGTTGTAACCTTGCTTCACTAACAGCGAAATTCGGAATCAATAAGTCTTGAGTGAAATAAAAAAAAAGAACGCCTTAGTAGCAGTAACATTGATTAAGTTACTCAGCTGTGTATGTCAAGACATGCTTTTTCCCCCACTTGTCAGACGGATGTAAATTAGAACGGACGAAAACAAATCACCATTTGTAGCTTTTTTCGATTTCTTTTTTCTCACCATTCGCCTCCGCCTGCTATAGGAATTGGTAACTATCTTTGTAACGTAGGCAATTTATTTGCGCCCGAATGATGTAGTTGCTTCACTCTTCCAAATCAGGATTTGTTAAAATGATTGCAAGCATTTAGTTGATAAGTACTCCACCTAATAGATTACCAGGAAATCGTTAGTAGACATGATTGGTAGATATACACGTTATTTATTTCATTTGCGTGTTATTGTACTTTATTACAATGAGTTTTTAGTAATCTAAATGATATATGTACGTACATACATAGTATAACTTGTTCAAAAATGTATACTAAGCAAATATCGTAATTTATTCAGAAAAGAAATGAAAAGAATTGGTTAGCCGAGTCTCAAGTGAACACTACTGAGGATTGTTGTTCCAAGAAAAACAAAAAGTATACAGTATATGAGGGCGCCGTGGCGCAGTAGTTAGTGTGTTGGATTCTGACGCACGATGAGCGAGTTCGGATCCCGATAACACCAACGCCATCGAATGTTTATTTCGCGGCGTCCCTCGTAGTAAAACTTGCCTAGAAAAAGCTTCTCGACTCACGCCGTTCGGAATCGGCATCAAGCTGTAGGTCCCTTCCACCTGTGTGAAAAATAGAATCAGACACAACATGGGTGATTGAAGGGAAGCTTGGCTCTGGTCCTTCATGGGCTGTAACGCCACCGAAGAAGAAGATACAGTATATGTATGTACTAAGTCATTTGTATTTTGCTGGTTGATGAAAATTAAATTTCATAGATCTGGTTTTTTGCTCGAAGGAATGTTTCTGACAGACACGATAATACGTTTTTAACTTAACGGTCGGAGAGGGACGAAATACTAACGGCCAATTGGCATACGGTTTTGTTGTGTACACAACTGATCCATCCGCATTCATCTTTCATTGAAACTTCCCCCCCGGTATGTAACGAAATGGATAATGGCCGGATATTTACTTTCATTTCTCTCAACTTCATCCGCGGACATTTATTGCTTTTTAATGAGCCCTTGAAAAGTGTCTAAATCGTTGTATACGTAACTAACTTTGCGGCCAAATGGGACATAATGAAAATATTAAGGAGATTTTATTCCTTCTTTATTTAACGCATTATGATTAATATACATACATACATAAATAGGTATACTATGAATACGCACATTCTTTCCAGTGTTTGACTTTTTTTTTTATTTCTTGCTTCAGTAGTTTGAAAGCTATGCCTGTTATGGTTCGAGAAAAAGATGGTACGGTCGTGCCGCTGTTTTGCTCGAATTGATAGGGGCACTGCCGTGCCCCAGATCATCACTTCATGGGCAGACAGAACAATCAATCAGAGTTACTGATTTGAATCATGTTTCATGAGTATTTATACCGCATTTGCGTACTAACCGTATTTAAGTGATTTGTCAACAGTTTTTTCCTGTACTACTCATGATTGATGGCCGTAATTTGTGCTGACAAGTTGAGATTTTAATTTGTATGTATTGTCACAGAGTTTAAAACTATGAGCGAGAGGTTGAATGACTGTTATTACGGTGCTGTCTTGTGTTGCTTCAACTTATGCCCTTTTACCCACCTCATTTAAAAACATTTTAGGTCAGAGATGGGCACACTCGCATTGGTGTATTTCCTTTTTTTCATATACTTGGCTTTGGCTGTTAAAAAAACAGGTGCACCAATCAATCGCTGGGCAATGAAACACTTACCTGTAATCGTTCTGCTAGGCTGCTATGGGTTCCCGCATTGAACAAATGTCATTTCTATTAGGTTTCTTGTTACTAACTGAAAGTACGTCAGGTATTTTTTTTTACAACTCAAAATTCGATCTATTTTGTCAACGAGAAAGCTTCCAGGACCACAATAGACCAGGTACCATTAACATGAGATGATGTCGATTATTATTATCAGGGAGAAGGGGAAGAGGAATACCATAATGGGAAAGTGGAAACAAAACATATACATGTCTGTATGTAATCCTGGCTGTTCCTTCAATTGACAAATAACTTTTCTTACGGACATCGATAGCGTATTGAATAACAGTGTCAGGGTTATCATTTCTGAAAGAGACAATGAAACTTGAACATTAAATTACTGTGTATTTTAGGTTGGATTGGTTTAGTATTCATATGGGATCCAATTTTAGAAGTGCTTTTATGGTAAACTCTTTAGCAAATCCATTCTAACGTCATGAGGTATGTATGTGTCTGCATTCTTGTTAGTCCAAATAATTCCACAACAATTTTTCTTAAGCCCTGTATTCATACATATGTATGTATGTACATAGTTATTATAGATAAGCGATCTTTATTGTTGTTCATCTAGCTATGGAGAGCAGCGCCATAATTAGTTGTGTATGGGCTTTTTTAATTTTTAATTTTTTTATTTGGCAATGTTGACTTAAAAACATGAGAATAATAGACCATGAACCCTGAGTTCAACTTCAATTGTTTAACAAGTTTATGTCCTGTCCTATCCTGTTTATAATACACTGGAACGTTCGTTTCATACAAAACCAACAGTATAATGACTGCGAACTTCGATAAATAAAATACCCATACACACTATTTAAGGCCGCAGCTAATCTATCGAATGCAGAAATGGCAATTGACAAACATTGTGTGGCTGCAAATTGGAATTTTACATGAAGGACTCGATTCGATTTGCCGTCATTTAGTGTACATTTCCGATTTTAGACAGATTTGCAAATGGAATCTTCACTAGCTACGATTCTCTCTTTACTCGATGTGACTATATGACAGTTTCGAAATTACAACGAATGCAACGAGTGGCCCGTACTTTTGCACCTTTCCATTCGAACCTGAATTTGTCGCGTCATTTCTTATGAATTTTTCTTCTTTTTTTTCCTTGTCAAACGACACATTTCCAAGGGCCGACAAAATTCTCTAAAGACTACAAGCTCACTTCCGTTTCATCTAGGATGCACTGCTTAAGTATGTATATATGTACCTACGTTGTATATAGCCGTAGCTAGGCTGTTGGAAAACTATTTTTAAACGTCTCCAGCCTTTTTAATACGGGTTTGGTACATTTATGGTTAGTTCTTGTTGCATTCTATTTGGTAAATAACTTCTTACGAGTTAAAGCGAAGTACATTTTATCGCCAGACGAGTTATGTTATTTATTTCACTCATAAAAAGTAAGAACTTATTCAATGGGATTTGCCATTTCAGGTGATACATACATACGAACGTGTATAACCGATATGTAATATGGTAGATTGCTTTCGTAATCTATGTTTTATTTCATATGAAAACCTTTACCTTAATTTGTATTTATAAAGTAAAAACAAAACGTTTTGTTTTACTAACTAACTAAATTTGTAATGGTTACAAAGTATCTTAACGTAAATAATATTTCTGTAATTTATCAAAGAGACAGCCGGGCAAGAGCAAATGAGCGCATCTCTGCCACTTCCCCCACCAATTTAGCTTAAGGGCATTTATCCTGTCACATTTTAACTTCCTTCTGTCGTGTCTGTATTCTTTTCTGTTTGCTTTTTATTTTTTCCTGCCTTTCCGTTATACACCAGCTCTCTTTCATTGGTATTTGTGTTTTTTTTTTTTTGTCCTGTTCATCTGCATCCTTTAGTTTGTTTCACGGGACAAGGATTAATTGGATTTTTTGCCCATTCTTTGACTCTGTTGTTTGCTATTTTATTATCGTGAAAAAATGAAAATGAACATGAATCCCAAAAGTAGGAGCAAGGTTTGTGCCTTGTGAAAGAAACAAAGAAAAACGAAGTAGCTAACATCAACATGGTCAATGTGTAGGGAAATGTTTCATTCATATTTGAGGATTAACTTGGAGTTTTGGAAATGTTTCTCCGTTCGTTGCCAACGTCCAAATATGGTGAAGCAGACGAAAGTGCTTGGATTTCATCACGTTCGTTGTGACAATAATACTGCTTCGAACAAAGACAATAAACACATAACGAAATGGAAATCTTCTGGTGGTCTTTCGTGAGGAAAATAAAGTGGGCATCGAAGGTTGGGCCTCTTAATCCGTAGGGGGTTTAGCTTGATTGGTTTGTTTCAGGATGGACACATGTTTTGATTTGTTGCCTTTTTCAGGCACAGGCTTATGGGATTCAGAATTACACGTGAAACATACAATTCTGCTCCGAATTTAACCTAAATCACACTTTTAATCTATGTTTATCTCGAGTCTTCTCTACCAATGGCCTTTAGTATTTTTTTTAGAAAGTACTCTAAGAAATAACAATTAAAAATATGTATACTGTCATATTCTTCTTCTTTTGGTGGCCTTACAGCCCATGAAGGACCAGAGCCAATCACCCATGTTGTGTGTGATTTATTTTTAATGCCGATTCCGAAGGGCGTGAGTCGAAAAGCTTTTTCATGGCAAGTTTACTACGGGGGGTTTTGCCAGTACCCCGCCGAGGAGGAACGTCGCGAAATAAACAGTCGATAGCGTTGTGTTTTCGGGATCCGAACTCGTTTATCGTGCGCCAGAGTCCAACACACTAACCACTGCGCCCTCATACTATCATATAAAACTTCAAAATCTAACGATGTACATACTATGTAAATCTTCAGTAGTAAGTGGTGCTATTTCCATAATGGGTGTTACCTTTAGTGACTTTCCTTACCATAATAAAATTGTCTTCTCTTACGGTACTAATCCGCCATACTCTTTTATTTGTTTGTTTTGTCACGAGCGCTGTTCAGATGGCCTGTGTATACAACGTCACGTTCCAATTTACGGCCCATTGGCGGTTACAATTTGCAATCACGTTCAAATATCCCTTCCGATGTACATTATCTTCTTCACTTTTCCTACTTTTTTTTGTGCAAGAGCATGGTTAGTATGTACGGGTATATAATCTCTTAGTTCCATACCAGAATACTCCCAGGGTGAAAAGATACTTCTTAAAGAACGTGTTCTATTACATATCTCGTTCACTCTGAAAGGATATTGTTTTTGCTAATGTTTTAGTTTCTAATTAGATCCAAAGGAGCTGGACATGACTCAAAAGTAAATTTGCGTTAAAACTGATTGTCAAGACCCATTTATGTGACCAGAATTTCAATGAGATGTTTTTAAGGGGTCACACAGTGGTCAATGGAAATAATTTCATAACGATAGCACAGAGATTAGCTTTAAAATGTATTCTGGTATTTTGGCGGTGTTGGGCACGACTAAGTAAAAAGAATTCTCTGGCTCCAAAAAATGTATATTCATTTTACCTCGTCCATTTAAGAAGCTCATGGAATTAGTCTCCAATCATGTGTACAAAAATCTCAATAACTGGATTGGTATAATCCAAAAGATTGATGATACCTAAAAAATTAGATTGCATTAAAACTCGTTCATGCATTTCATATAGCATCGGAGAACAAATCCCATTTTAAACCTAATCTTCTTTGTTTCACATTTCGAAATCAAAGAATAAATTAGCAGCTAACTTAATTCAACCATTAATGATGCGCAAATAGCAAATCTGGATAAAATCCTTTTCATGTTCAGTTCATGATTTTCACCCATCTACAAATAAATAATACTCAAAATAAATTGCCTGTCTACTGACCAACACGTCAACCGAAAAATCCTTAGAGATCAATACAGACACATGCCCAATGTAAATTTAATCAGGAAACTTTGTTCACTCTATTTAACCAAGTGTACCAAACTTACTTTACTATCGCCATAGTGACATTGCTGAACGACCCCAATATCCCGTCAGCTCCACCAAATTAATTAATATCGATGTCCTTTTGGAATTCACAATTCTCTGATCCAATTTTCGATGACAACAGCAGTAGCAGCAGCACATTGGTATCCAACTGGACGGGTGGATAGCCCAGTGATGGGGAATTTGAATGGACGATACTAGAATTGGGAAGTGGATAGGACACTTTTGATTACCAATTCATTTGTCATCTGATATTCATTTATGGTCAAGGGTCCCATAGCTTTAGTATCATAGCTTCATCACTTCATATGCGATATAATTGCCGCCCATTCTATAAACTCATGAATAATATTCATAATAAATATTAAATGATAAAATCTTTCGTCGCAACTCATTCTCATTTTGATATCAAGGGATTTGTTCACTAAGAATTTACGATGCATTGCGTAAAGCTCTTATGACTACCGAAGACACTTTATGACGACAATAGAAATAATTATTTCACGATCAGGGCTAGAATCTGTTGGGTACCCGGACAATAGCAACGAGATATCAGTAGAGGGGTTGACATTCTTTATATTTTGCATTTACTTATTGTTAGAGTTTGAGTACATGCACCTGGATGTAATACATTATTTATAATATGATATAGTATATAGGCATATGTGGAATGAGGAGAAATAATTTAATTCTAAGCTAGTTCTTCTTCTTCTTTATTGGCGTTACAGCCGATGAAGGACCAGAGCCAAGCTTCTCTTAATCACCCATGTTGTGTTTGATTTAATTTTCACAGAGAGGAAAGGGACCTACAGTTTAATGACAATTCCAAACGGCGTGAGTCGATAAGCTTTTTAATGGCAACTATACTACGGGGAGTTTTGTCAGTACCCCGCCGAGGAGGGACGCGGCGAATTAAACATTGGATGCCGTTGGTTTATTGGGATCCGAACTTGCTCATTATGCGTCAGAATCCAACACACTAACCACTGCGCCACGGCGCCCTCGAATTCTAAGCCAGTTACCACCGGAACATCGAATGCTTGAAGTATGCTAACTCACTTTAACTGTATGTATGTTGGCATTACATTCCATAAAGGACCAAAGCCGGGCTTCTCTCAACCACCCATGTTGTGTGTGATTTCATTTTCCCATAGGTGGAAGGGACCTACAGTTTATTGCCGGTTCCGAACGGCGCAATTCGAGAAGCTTTTCTTGAAAATTATACTACAGGGGGGTTTTGTCAGTACCCCGCTGAGGAGAAGCACCGTGAAAAACACATACGATGACATCCCGTGTCATCGGCATCAGAGGCCAACACACTACCTACTGCGCCACGGCGCTCTCTCATCATGGACAATACCATTATTTATTCTTCAGATATGGTTGCATATGTATGTATACACGCGGTCATCTCTTCGAAAATCGTGGATTCGATTTCATCCATTTTGTGAATCCCTTTGTGTTAAAGATTTCGCAGGGAAACATGAACGTCGACTTCAGGATCACGTTGACAGTACTGCCTTTCAATTACTCGACGAACAACATATAGTGAGCTGTTTCCAAAGGACAAAATATCTTGACTTAGCGCGAACATAGCGGAAATTGCAGCAACCTACCAAATGGGAATACATCGAGAACGGAATACAGCCATTTTTTTTTTTTTAATTAAGTGGCTATTGCTAACAAATAGCACGAGGCACTGCAACCTTTAAAGATCCATTGTGCCTACTAGCCGATTAGAGGAGCTTCTCCACTTCCTTAATGAAGTAGAGAATACTTCTCATAGGAGCTGAGATGATCCCTTCAGGAGTCATAATTTCACTGAGTACGATACGCTTCTTGGGATGACAGAGAGCAAGAAATGGCATATGGCATATAATTCTGGATGGATGGCATATAATTCTGCTTGGAAGATGCTAGGACTTATTCCTAGGGCCTTCAAAATCTTCCGATTTGGTCCAAAGATGCGGGAATGCGGGCGCAAACGCCAGAAACCATATTGGAGCCATCAGTGTACCATCTTTGACGTTGAGCAAGAGATCCCTAGTTTCCCAAGCTGTGCGGTTTGCGATCAACTGATCAATTGTCAAAAGTGAAGATTAATGGTGATGCGTCCAAGACCGTGGCAATCATATCGAGCTCATAGCAGGCCTGTTCCCGAGCGAAGAATACTGATTGCACTACGTAATGCAACCTTTTTTAATAAAAAGGTGGAGTGGAGTAAGTCCAGTCAGTGCTTCTTGAGCTGCCGTAGGGCAGGTTGGCAAAGCGCTTGTAATGCCGAGACACGCTAATCTCTGGAGGCGTTGAAGCTTAACTCTTATCATTTTTTGCTCAGCTTTTGTCCACCATACCGTGGACACACAGGTAATGATAGGTCTTATTGTTGCGATATATAGCCAGTAGATTATCTTAGGTTTCAATCCCCAGGTTTGACCGTAAGTGCGTCGACAGGCCCACAAGGCCTTTATCGCTTTTGTAACTTTGTTTTTATTGTTGGAGTCCCAGTCAAGTCTGCGATCAAGGTCAGTATCTAGATGCTTAACCTCTTCTTAACTTCTGCTTAAATTCCTATGTTTGTGCCATTTAGAAAGACGGGGCAGGGCTGCAATCTTCTGCTCTTTGTAAACGAGACTAAGATTGTTTTATTTGGGTTAATCGATAAACCCTCTCTGTCAGAGACTGTTGTGCAACTGAACTGACTCACTCAAGTCCAAGCTGCATGCGCTCATAGGCAGCGATTTCCACCTGCCCTTAACAATAACTACTAGGTCATCAGTATATTCGATGACCTCATAGCCGCGAATGGTTAGCTTGCGGAGTAGGTCGTCGATAACTATCGACCAGAGAAGGGGCCGCTAATACTGTCACCGAGATCCCTCCGGAAATGTCCGATATAATACGGCTATTTAGCAGATATAATATATACATAATATATAATATTAGATATAATACGTCCTAATCCAGTGATTATTAGGATGGTCTACACCTCTGCAGGATAGTGCAGTGGTGATCGAATCATAGCCAGTATTGTCAAAGGCCCCCTCAATAGCGAGGAAGGCGTGTAAAACTCTTTTCAACACGCGCCACTAAGTAATGTAGCGCATTCTCAGTAAATCATTCTTTGCAGTGCAATCTTTTTCTCTAGGATATCTCTAATATGGAGCTCTATCAGTTTTTCCATTGTTTTTAATAAGAACGATGTAAGGCTGACAGGGCGGTAGGATTTAGGTTGTTCACTTCGCTTTCCAATCTTGAGGATAAAGACAAGGTTGACTTCTCTCCAGATTTGAGGGATGTAGCCCAAGTTAAAACAGGACCTAAAAAGAGATATCGGTGGTGATAGTATAGTGCTCAGGCCTTTCTGTAGGAAAGCTGGAAAGACGCCGTCTTTACCTGGGGCGTAATAGGGTTTAAATGAGCCAACTACCCATTTAAATCTATCGGTGCACAACAGTGTACCAGAGAAGCCGTTCGTTCTACTGTCGATGTTAGTTGACGTTCGTCTGATCGTCAAAAGGCATCAGCTGGGGAGTACAACCAGGGAAATTCACTTCAAGCGAGGTCTCCGGGGTTTCCCTGCAAATGACAGTAAAGGTACCGTCTGATTTTGAAAAGCAACCCGAGTCCATGTGTGTGCTCTTGGGATAGCGTTTTTTGGAGTGGGACGGCAGTTGGTGGCGAGTCTATGTTCTCGCAGTGTTTCATGCAAGCTATTCTCTTGGATTTCCTCAATTCGAGGTTGTATTTTGTTAGAGCAGATCTATAATCAGTCCAACTATTCTTTCGTTTGGCTCTGTTAAGCAGACATCTCACCGGTTTCCTTAGAGATTCGAACTGTGCATTCCACCAGGGTACACACCGCTTGTGTGTACTTGTCTTGGGGCACAGCTGTTTCTAATGGATGGGATAAGTGCTTCGTTGAGTTGAGGAGTGGCTTCTTCGATATCATCTATCGATGCAATCGATTTAAGAAGCATATCCACTTTAGCGGCAAGTTGAGCTTGGAAAAGAGCCCAATTTGGGAATTCTCCAATAGCGTAAATTAACTTACGCAACCTGTTTTTGGGGTATTCTTACCTTTATGGACCCACGGTTCCTGAATGAGTCCTATGGAGATTTTATCGCGATAGAATCGCAGGCTAAAGGTGTCTCAGGTACTTTTGGCATGGCGTAGGTTGCCCTGGAGCACACGCAGCCCACTAATTTTTTGCGACGGTTGGCCGAACCCTTCGTTCGGTATGGCTTATTGTTGCCTTGCTGGAAGTTACTAGTCCGATGGAATTGATCCACTGATCTATGTACTTCTTGTCGAGGATTGCCCTTGTTTTATGGGGGGACGATTTGTAGTTTTGCAGTGGGCTTTGGGTTGTCACATTTTTATGTCTCTGTTACAATAGCAAGTGTAACCACCGTACTGCTAACTGTAGGTTGCTTGATTAACATCCCCAAAACGATAAGCCGCTTTGCATCTAAGTTCTAGCAGTCGATCCAAGGACCTGTCACTATTGCCAGAACCGGATGCAGGAGATCTTTCTCCTTATCTAGCGTGCTCTGCATGACTCTCCAGTGCTGTGCACGAACGATTTGTGGTTTCGGGAAGGCGTCTTCTTCCACCAGTATGACATCAAGTGCATTCTTATACGTTTTGGTCTTCATCCAATCGGCCATAGTGGGTTCAGCACACACAAAGTAAAGCCAACCTGACTTATGTTATATCAGTTCCTTAAAGTGGGGTTTGGGTTGCTGTAGTTCTCTTTGTCGGCTTGGGGGCTGTCGGTCTTGCTGCGTTTGTCAGCCGGATTCGAAAAGGGATTGTCCGCGGAACTATCTCGTTTCAGTTCTGGACCCTTGGTTGCAGGGATAGATTTTGCATATGTTAGAGCCTCATCTCTAGTTTTGCCCAGCTTAATTGCAGCTTTGAAGCGTCGCTGCTCGTATAATCGCCACCGAGTGTGATGTCAGAATCGGAGATTGAAGACACATCTTCTGCTTTCCGTCCGTCTGCAATGTCGGCAGAAGATGCCGACATCGCTCCTATTTGTTGAGCCGATGACATTTGATGATCATTTTCTTCAAAAGTATGTTTAGCATACATTTTATTCCCACGAAAACACGGGAAAGTACGGTCACCTACAACGGAGTCCGAGACATTGCAGGAAGTCTTTAACGAAACCGGAGGTCGCCCGGTATCCGAAGAGCGCATACTAGTAGCTAACTGCGTATGCGTATGCTGTTCCACCTTGGAGTTAGAAGAGTGGAGGAGTGATGGTATGAACGAAGAGTAGAGGTGAGGAAGGGTCAGTAATTGCAAGATAAATACATGCATCCATATGTATGTATGTATGTAAGGGGAATGACTTAGTTGACTCGTTTCGCCTATGATCCCCATAGGCGAAGATTATTGTAGGTCTTTAGAAGATTATTGTAGGTATTGTAGGTTGATGTGTGTATTAAGTTATTTGCAAGGCAGCTGACATAAAGAACAAAGAAATAAAAATATGGGGTTTTCCAATAAGGACTTGACAACTTTTTTTTTAATTAAAATTTTTGCAGTTTATCATAATGAAAATGTTGAGTTTACTGAATAAATTGACAATGACAGTTCGATGATTTGTGAAGGAACGCGTTCACAAATTGAATTCAAAGTTGCCAATTCCCTATTGGAAAACCCGATATAATGCCATTAAAGGCTTACATGATGTATGTATGTATATATGTACATATGTATGTATGTATGTATGTGTATGTATGTTGGCGTTACAGTCCATGAAGAACCTGAGCCAAGCTTCTCTCTCAATCATCCATGTTGTGTGTGGTTTAATTTTCCCATAGATGAAAGGAACCTACAGTTTATTGACGGTTCCGAACGGCGAATTTCGAAAAGCTTTTCATGACAATTTTACTACAGGGGGTTTTGTCAGAGCCCCGCTGAGAAGAAACACCGAGAAAAACACGTTGGATGACATGGCTGTGTCGGGATTCGATCCCGTGTCATCGGCGTCAGAGGCCAACACACTACCCACTGCGCCACGGTGCCACATATGTACATATGTATGTGTATTTCTATCTTGTAAAAAACACGCACATACATACCTATACTGTACATACATACATATGTATATACTACATAGAAGTCATGCGTTGGATAATCCAATTCAAAAAGCACGAAGAAGTGAACTTAAGCGGCCTACACACACGCTACGGATCGAATGGATCGGTTGCGATTCAAACAGATCAACGTGTGTGTGGGGTAGTTTGCTACAGATCGCAAGTTTTCAAATGAGTTTGATATTCTTGCATTCGGTAGTGTGTGTGTGGCGCGGTCAAACCGATCCATTCGATCCGTAGCGTGTGTGTAGGCCGCTTTAGCGAAAATGTGTTCGATTTCACCCAATCTGATACGTAAATCCGATGACAATCTCCTTAGTGAATCAGTCTCCTTCCATGCATCTGAATTTGCATACATATGTGTACATACATATAAACACATACGGGCATCCATTTAAATATCATATCTATCGCTATATACTTACACACATTCACATGTATACGTGCATGCATACACATACATATGTATGCATGTTTGCGTGCCCATATATGTATGTATGTATGAATGTCGATCTTGTATCTAAGCGAGTATTAGTATTTTTTCCAACTGAGACAACGATTATACATACATACAGATACATATATGTATCTTACAGTGAGATCCAAATACATAATGTACCTAAAAAAAAAACGAATACCTACCAACCAAAGAATTACTAAAACATTTTCACTTCTTCAACGTCAAGTAATATTCTTTATAGCTTTGTGTAGAAGTTGTTTACTTCATTATATATATTTGAAAGCTTGTTAATAATTTACTAAAACATCTTTTTTCCCGGCTTCAACATCCCGAAAACATTACTTTTAACTTCGTACCGGCTACATATGTACATATGTTGTATAGACATATCTACGCACATACACGCCCGATAAATAAACACAAATGCTTACCTACAAGTTGTGGACTGTATACAAAATCTACTCCAACAAGCAATACACGGTGACACTACTTCACGCTTCCAAGCAAACGTTGACAGAGACTGTTTGCCCTGTCTGACTCCATGAAATATGAAATTCAATTTCCCGGATTTTTCTAGGTGAAGTGGTATTGTGCTGAAATAGGAAAAAGAAAAAGAAAACGGACAACTTAAGGAATGACATTAAAAAGAAACGAAAAAGCTTAGCAAGATCAAGTAGATTTACTCAAAAGCCGCACACCACTGCAAGCTTGGTTTCAAGTGGTGTGAACTCATGTTAGATTTACTGCCACAAACAGGATTGGATTTCTTGCACTTTCAATAGGCTATGCACTTGAGGAGAAGCACACAAAATCTCCATACGATTTCTATGTACATCGCCGTGGGTTTATATCCATCTAAATATTTACCTACATATATACATACATACATGTATGTGTACATAGACGTACGTGCAAGGATTCAATTGGATTCAACAAAATACATATATACAGACAATATACTCAACAGAAGGATAGTGACTGATTTGTAGTACCACTCTCCAGTTCACATACATAACTTTTCTTGGTAATTTTTTATTTTGTCATGCAGTTGTGTAATGGTCCCATAGAGCAACAAATTGGCTAGATTAGAAAAAAAAAATATAGGAAAAAATTGTTTTGAATTTATACGTATGTATGTAAGTGAGCATATATTCACAATAGTGCACAAACTTCATTATGCAACGTAAGAAAGTTTTCTTGTTTTATTTACAGTACTAGTGTAGAGTATCGTGTGCCATATCAATATCAAGAAATCCCAAAAGCAAGTTAAATTTGGCATACTTAAGAAGTGAATTCTTCCGTCTCGACCACTCAAATTCCCATTTGTATCTTATCCTCGTTCTACCCAGCTGAATTGACCAAAAAAAAACTTTAAACAAAAGAAGGCATAATATACAACGGGGGCAAAATAAACTTCTCCTGTGCAATACGACAATAACCGTTTGTCAGTATTCTCATTCAGCAACAAAAAAAAGCAACAACTTTCCCCGTATTCTAAACGATTTATATGTTTACGTGAGTAGTCCACAAATATCTTCCTTTGTCAGGAAGGAAATCTTTTACATTTAACACATTTCTCTATCCAAATGTACTTAAATAGTTATGTATGTAAATATAGAGAACAATGGCAAGGATATCGAAAGCAGGCATTTCGATGTGGTCATAAACAACGAACATCAATCCAGTACAAACCAAAACCTGCCGCCAACCCCCGAATATTTCCTACTACCTGTAATCTAAAGAACTAGAGACTGCAAATGTCCATGGTTAACAAAAGGACAACGGACATTCATACGTATGTATGTAGAATAGGAAACTTAAAGAACAAGCTGAACAGGCGAAAGTAATTTCATTGCTCCCTTTTCGGATCGTGGGTAGAATTTTCATTTTTTTGTGTCTGTCTCACTTACCATGGTACCTGCCGGTTTGTGTACATCGTCAGCAGGTGGATTTACATACATATGTAGAAGTATATTTTATATTATATATACATACATAGTATAAACGAGTTTTGTTCTATAAAATGTATTTCCAGAACTGTTAGAAAGAAAGTTAAACTACATACATATATATGTATACATATGTATGCATGTATGTACATACATACATACATGTGTATATGTATTTATATTTATATAGAAATGAATGTATTATATAACTGTTATCGGGCTTATTACCTTAGCTTAATCCATCACATGGATTTCTCCTTCTTCTTCTTCTTCTTCTCCTTCTTAATGGGCGCTACAGTTCGGGGTGAACCTGGGCCCTCCAACTAGCACGATCTTTTGCTAGCCTTTTCCATTGCCGCACACCCAGGTAGCTGAGGTCCCCTTCCACCTGTGTGCGCCATCTTAAGTGCGGCCGTCCTCTGCTTCTTCGTCTCTCGGGGTTGGATTCAAAGACTCGCCGGGCTAGAGCTGTGGTGTCCATTCGCTCTACATGGCCCAGCCATCTTAGGCGTTGAATCCGTAGACGCCTGACTAGGCTCATGTCGCTGTAGAGCCCGTAAACTTCGTGGTTGAATCTTTTCCTCCATTCCCCGTCTGCGTTTATAAGCCCGAAAATCACG
This sequence comes from Eumerus sabulonum, assembly GCA_951905685.1. Classification (NCBI taxonomy): domain Eukaryota; kingdom Metazoa; phylum Arthropoda; class Insecta; order Diptera; family Syrphidae; genus Eumerus; species Eumerus sabulonum. The sequence goes on along the minus strand of OX645060.1, from coordinate 600,762 downwards.
CGCAAAATCTTTCTCTCGAACAGACCAAGGGCCTCCTCATCCGCTTTTGATAGTGTCCATGCTTTTGCGCCGTACAACAGGACCGGGATGATAAGGGTCTTATATAGAGTCAACTTTGCCGTTCGGGAGAAGGCTCTATTACTCAGTTGCCTCCTGAGCCCAAAGAAACAGCGATTGGCAAGAGTGATTCTGCGTTTGAATTCGGAACTGATGTCGTTGTTCCAGATCACTGCGGAACCAAGGCAGACGAAGCCCTTAACTACCTCGAACTTATATCTGCCAATACAAACGTTCTGGCCAAGACGACCTTTTTTATTGAGAGCATATATTTAGTTTTTCCCTCATTTACCGCCAAACCAATTTTCGCCGCCTCCATCTCAATACTCGCAAACGCCTCATTGACATCTCGCTGTGATCTACCTATTGTGTCAATATTGTCGGCGTATGCAAGGAGTTGCGAGAATTTGCAAAAGATTTGGCCTCTTGTATTGGCCAGTGATTTTTGGATAATCATTTCTAGTATGATGTTGAAGAAATCACACGACAGCGTATCGCCTTGCCTAAATCCTTTTTTGACATTAAAACTATCGGTAAGGTGTTCACCGATTCGGATGGAGCAGTGAGCATTCTCCAAAGTCATCCTGCATAGTCTGACGAGTTTAGCAGGTGTGTCAAGGGTAGACATAGCGTTGTATAGCTCGTCTCTAATTACGCTGTCGTATGCGGCTTTGGAGTCGACAAATAGGGGTTGAGTGTCGACTTGAAATTCAGTGGTTTTTTCCAGGATCTGCCGTAGTGTGAAGATTTGGTCGATGGTGGACTTCCCTGGCCTGAATCCGCACTGATAAGGACCTATCAGCTTAGTTACAAAAGGTTTCAGGCGCTCACACAAAACGGCAGGGAAGATTTTGTAGGCGATGTTAAGGAGACTTATTCCTCTATAGTTGGCGCAATCAGAGGGATCTCCTTTCTTGTGGATCGGGCATACTATGCTGAGACTCCATTCCTCGGGCATGCTTTCCTCTGACCATATCTTACAGATGAGCTGGTGCATGCTTCTAACCAGGTCATTCCCAGCTGCCTTGAAGAGCTCAGCAGACATTCCGTCTGCGCCAGCAGCTTCATTCGACTTGAGCTTCGATATGGCAATTTTAGCTTCATTGAGGTCAGGGGGACAGAATTCTCTGCGGTCATCGTCGATTAGAAATGGATCATTCTGCCTGACAGCGGTATATTGACTAACATCGGCGTTATACAGTCTGCAGAAGTGGTTTTTCCATATTCTCAGCATCGACTGCGATTCTACTACCAGGTGTCCGTTCTCATCCTTGCAGGCTTCCGTTCTGGCTTTTTAACCTTGGCATGTTCGCTTTATCTGTTGATAAAACCTTCGAACGCCACGCCTGCAGTACCACCTCTTCAAATCCTCAATCGCGTGCTTCTCGTGTTCTTTCTTCTTTCTTCTAAGAAGCTTATGCTCCTTCCTTCTTTTTAACTCGTAGAGCTCATGAGCTGCTCTTGTTCTTTTATGCAGCGAGGCCATATATGCATCCTGCTTCGCTGTGTGAATCCTCCTGCACTCGTCATCGAACCAGGTGTTTCTTCGTGGTGGAGCCTTGAATTCCAAGACTTCGGATGCAGAGCTTTTCAGGGCTTGATTGCAAAGGCTCCACTGCTGTTCTATTGATAGCGTGGAGGATTGAGGTGTATTGGAGAGCTTAAGGGAGACGCGATCGGTAAAGGCACGAGCGGTTTCTAGCGATAGTAGCTTTGCGACGTCATAACTTTGTATTCTTACTCTACTCCACTGCGTTCGTGATATCCGTAGGCGCATCTTGGCTACTACAAGATAGTGGTCCGATTCGATGATAGCCCCTCGGAAAGTTCGGACATCAAGAAGTATGGTGGTGATCGATCTGGTTGGTGATCGAGACCGCCAGGTGCCTTTGTGTATATCGGGTGCGGGAATCGCATACTGGCTAGAAGGAGATTTCGCCCCGTAGCAAGATCAATCAGCTTGTGTCCGTTATCGGAGGTGGTGTCGTGTAGGCTCTGGTTGCCGATGACTCGTTCAAAAATGTTTTCCTTACAAAGCTTAGCATTGAAGTCTTCTAGTACAATTTTGATGTCATAGCTGGGACATTGGGCATACCTTCCGTCTAGGAGATCGTAGAACTCATCTTTGGCGGAGTCATCCTTGTCTTCCGTAGGGGCGTGGACGCAGATCAGGCTGATATTAAAAAATTTGGCCTTGAGACGGATTGTTATGAGGCGTTCGCTCACATGCCGAAAGCTAAGGACTTTTTGCCTTAGTCCACCTCGAACAACAAATCCGAATCCAAACAATCGTTGCCCTCTCTCCCTATTGCAGTCGCTGTAGTAAATATCGCAGTTTTTCATCCGCTTTATACCCGATCCATTCCATCGCGTTTCCTGGATGGTGGTTATGTCCGCTTTATAGCGGTCTAGGGCGTCCCAAAGTTGTTCGGCTGCACTTGGCCTGTTTAGGGACCTAACATTCCCACGTTCAAAGTCGAAGATCATTGTTCTTTTTTCGTTTTTTGCAAGGATCGTCAACATAAATCCGGTCCATTATATCCGAGGCTTGTTGTTGTTTCGGAGTTTGTGATTTTTTTACGGTTACGGCTTACTAGGCCGTAGCCCAACCGACCAATCCTGTTTTTTTTTGCGCAGGGGGCTCGCCATTCGCCCTTTCCCGTCCACGAGGAGGTGGGGATGGAACTTACTAACAGTGCCGCAAGATGGATTTCTTACAAGGGTATTATACGCACACGTACTAGGTAACCCATTAGACTAACGAAGGTATCTTTGAGTAAAATTTCAAACTAAAGTCCGAAACCGAAATGTCTTATCTCTTCATTTAAATTCTTTAATTGCACTCAATATCATTGTTTATTTTAATATTACCACTTCTCTTAACACTAGCTAATCTCCAGAACGTATTTCGAAGTCTTAATGTTCTTTGTTAATGACTTATGTACATATAAGACATTAGAAGAACATTTCAATGTAGTTTTGAAAACTAAGGATATATGTACATACATACATATGTATGACTAAGTATTTAAAATTGAAAGAAAATGAATGAATCAAACTTATAAAATGTTGCAATCTCTTTAAGATATAAATCTCTACTCCTTTGTAGGGCAAAACAATCCACAGAGAAGGAAAAGTTTCTAAACGACTATTAACGAAATATAAATCCTTACCAAGTAAAAATGGCTTTTACCCAAGAGATCAATTTTCATACCTCTCTTTACCTCTTCCATTTTCGATTAGTACCAGCAGTACTGAGATGTGGCATAGATATGTATGTATATTAGATGTGTTTTTGTTCGAACGTTTGTGTATTGAATTTAAGGAACATCTGAAGCGAGCCTTGTTAAATCGCTACAGACGGTTCGAGGAGAAAATCTTCACTATAATTCAAATGGATATTTAAAGGGTTTTACACTTTATTTTTTTTTTTTTTAAATGATCCCAACATGAAAAAACACAATGATTCGTAATGTACTTTTCACTCAGCCCTTTGTAAAAAAAAAATTAACTTTTGTTGCCACATTTTTGTTGAGTCAGTCATTCTCAATTAATCACTGACCAAAGGACAAAAGCAGTCCTCTGCTATTTTTATTTCTTATTTGTACGTTTTTGGTTAGGGTTTGTATGTCTTTTATACACACAATTGACTATGTATTAATGCGAGCCAATAAGACATCAATCAAATGTTTCCTTCATTATTTCCGTGTTTATTAAAAATCAAAATACAAAATTAGAATAATAATACAGTTCTTGATTCAACATTTAGGAAGCTTAATGTTTGGTAGGAAATTTTGGCATTTTGGAAAATCCTTCGGAGGTGACACCATATGTTTTTGTTCTCCAACTTGCAATATTAAACCCATTCCGATTGCCAGGTGCCATTCATAATGGCAATGCATAAGCCAATAGCCTTTTAGAGAAATTAACAAATCAATCAACATAAACGTGTGTGAAGTAAAATAAAATGTATACCTGGGTTATCGGCTCGGAATCGCACGACAGCGTACCCACAACTGGGGATTGAAACTGTGTCCTTAAATGGTGGTCTATCGTTGTGATAGTTTCTCGGTAAACCCCTAAATTTTTCCATTTGCCTCGCTTTCTTTACAGTCATGGGATTGCCTGATGGGTCTTGACCAAGAGCGGTCACCATAAACCGATAGCCATGTAAATGGAAGGGATGATGCATTCGACCGACGGCTACGTAGAACTCGTATATGTTGTTAATAAGTTTTAAGATGAGTTAAAAATGCCCCTACCTGATGACTCGTCAACAATTACCAATTCGACTATACTGTTCTTCTTAATTTTTAATCTATGGATACACGGGCATAGTCTATTGCCGATGCAATTCTGTGGCCAATGCATTTCATCACAATATTGTGATTCATCAATATCCGAGGGCTGCGTAAGGGGCGGCGAAGACGGAAATACTAAACTTAAGTTGTTGATTGCTCCGACAATCGTTAAATTCGACTGCAAGTCTTTAAATGCAAATTAGTATTTACCTATACTTATGTATATGATATTTTATTTCGAGAACTTTTTTCACTCACTTGAGAAATGGTGAAAGCTATGGCGAGAGAATATCTCCTCGTTAGGAACCGGAAAGTTATGAAAGGCCAAAAAGAATTTGTGATCTGGTGGCTTCGTAAGAAGTTCTCTATCTTCTTCGAGTGCACTTAGCTCGGTAATACAGTGATCATTGTCATCATCAAAGCACGTAGCATTAGGGTGGTTTAGGTACTACAGATTATAGGTATGTATATATTCAAAACTTCGAGAAAAGTCGTTTCTTACTGTGCCTGGAGGGAAGTTTTCATTGTATGCCGGAAACTCAAGTTGGGATCTATCATCATCATCTGTCGCTTCGTTTGTTCTATAGCTTAACAAGGCAAATGTTTCAGTTGGATTTATAGCGCATATGTCTAGTCCACGAACTCTGATCCAAAAATCGCCTTGCGTATAATTAGCGGTAAGAACAAAGTCATATCTTTCACCAGAGTTCGAGATAAGTGTGTTAAAAGGGCGAGGCTCAACATCGAACGAATCGGATGAAATTACCATTAACTCATGACCTTGAACCTAATTAAGTTAAAATTAATGGTAAATGTGATCATAGTTTTAATTTTCCTCTGGTCTTCTTACCTGCAGTTGGGCTGGGCATGCATGACTTATGGAGTTAATAAAACGAAATCTATACCTTTTGCCCGGTTTAACAAAGTATCGTGTAACAGGTACCTTCGTGTGTTCCATATTTTTCGGCTATCGAAACAATTTGCTGTTATTTAATATTTTATTGTCGTATAAAATGATTTTCATACGTTAATATACGTTCCGCGTCCGTTGATTAGAAATGATTTTGGAAAAATGCCTCTGGATGAAGGGAGACCAGGGAAATATTGTTCTCCGTAATCATGCATCCAATCGGATATTAATATATGATGTTCAGGTAAATCGTAGTCATATTCGTTAGAATTTAAAACCTGGTTTTCTGGTTCTCGGATGATTAATGCGCCATACTGCCCATTAACCTTATGATGCCCTATAGTGTAAGGAATATTGTTAAAACTGCGGAAACAATTGACGATGACATGTCACCTGAATGAGAATGATAAAAATGTGTTCCTGGCTCAGTAGCCGAAAAGGCATACCGGAAAGTTGTAGCAAAGGGAATTGGGCATTGCGTGGTGAAAGGCACACCGTCCATAAACGGAGTATTCCGCATGTGAATACCGTGCCAATGGATAGCAGCCGCTGTTCCATGTGCATTGTTAACCACATCAACAATTATCATATCGTTTTTGCAAACTTGAATTGCTGGCCCGGGAATCATTCGGTTAATACTCATGACTCCTTTTTCAGTTCCATCGCCAACAATGCACTGTGGATTATTACAGTCCTCATCTACGCCTTCTGCACATTTTCCACAAGCACTTTAGTTCATAGTACATACATATATAAGAATACATTAAAAAAAAAAAAATAAAAAAAGACGAACAACACAAAGAAACTCTTACACTCCCATTGCCTGATAGTGCTCCAGTACAAAGTTGAAGTAACACACTCTCTGCTCATTTTCAATGCAGTTTCGTTCACATAGCTCGCCAGCATGCTCCGTGAAGTCTAAAATTGATGCCCGATCGAGTTGGTCAATTTCACTACTTTTCAAGCCAACATTAATACTGTTTTGTATAGTTTCAACATTTATATCCAACACATCGTTGTCTAGTATGTTGTTATCATATACTTCTACTTGTCGTGAAGCTTCAATACAAAATAAGAAAAACAAACTGGTGAAGAAGCTGCGTTTCCGAAACATTTTCAAAATTCACTTTTCCCGAATGACAGCGTTCCATCAAATGATGAATAATATTCGCAAAAATCAATTCCACAATTTGTATATATACGAATGCAGAACGAGGCCTCGGTAGTCTTAAAAACACAACCGAGTGTCTATTTACCATACATATATTCTATGAGATAATGCATGTTGATAAGTAAAAATCTGAAGCTTGTAAATGAATGAAAGATTGCCATTCAATAAAACTTCAATAACTTACTATTATACAAGTATATCGTTTTACTATAACGCAAATTTTAATGCATATTTACCCCATTAAAACAGTCAAATTACAAAATATTTACTAGTATGGCGATTCAACGGAAACTCCCACAAGACATTATCTGAAGTGATATAAAATAGTAATAGCAATAGATAACATTTTAAACGAAACTTGTAAAACTCAGCAACAAGGTCAAGTGTTAGTAATGAAAAGGGGATGTATGTACATCCATATTGTTTTTATGATTTTAAACAACGTTAAATCTGACATAAAAGGATGCCGAGAACTTCCATGTAAATAAATAATCTTTTCATAGAAAGTGTAATCAGTTTTGTCGATTAGATCGGAGGAAGACTGTAATCAATATTTGTACGTACTTGCTTACATCTAAATGAATTTCGATATTGACCCATATTTAAGGGCCATCGAGCATATATATATTTTTTATATAAAAATACAACAAAACGTTTTTGTAAGGTAGTATTCACATGGACAAAATGAAAGTCTCCCAGTCAGAAAAATGGCTCCTCTGTATGTAGGCTCGTCTGAATTTCGTCCTCTTAGGAGCAGTCACATAGGTTATTTTAGAATGGCTGAATTATTACCTAAACAACAGAAATCCGTTGCAATGAATACTGGTAAAACTTACAATCAATGCTAGCCTAGTCTAGTGAGCCAACAAATTTTGACTGTGTAAAAAAAAAACAAATTGTAAATAATTTGTTTACTAATTGTAATAAAAAAAAATTGACTATCAACTTTTCACAATAGTCCCTCCTCTACCTCTACAGAACGATTCCAACGTTGCCTCCACGATTCGAAGCACCCTGAAATCCTTCGAAGTTAACTCGTTCAGAACCATGGTTACAGCTTCTTTGACCTTCTCTACACCACCATGGCGAGTTTTCTCGGTGTGTGAGTTCATCTTTGGCGAAAAAAAAAGTACCAGAGGCAATATCGGCAACGTTAGAATCCTTTTTTTGCCTAAAATTCTTGCACAATCAACGAGGTATTGTCGTGGTGCAAGATCCAGCCGAGATCCAGGCGAGACCGCACACGGAAAACACGAGCTCGCAGACACTTTAGGATACCAACATTGCACCTTCCAGTCACTGTCTGGTCTGGTCATTAGGAACATATTCACAATGATCGAACAAAAAAGAAAAACGATCAACATTTCCTTCAGTCGCGGTATTGACATCCTCGCTTTCGTTACCTGCACCCCACCTTATTCCACTCACTGCTGACTTTGTCTATGTGCCTCGGCAGTTTTTGAAAAATTTTTTTTTTGTTTTTTTTTTTTTCAAACATTCGCACAATACACCAACAAAACGTGCTGCCACCTTCAGCCTTGGATGCAAACTGAACGAAAGGAGCTCCTCTCGAGACAGATTTTGACAAGCAACGTAGTGAGACCAGTTCCCGAGTTATGACAAAATTTTCGGTCCTTAATCGCTACACCTCACATACTAAATATAGGAAGGGCCACCTAGTGTTTTTTTTTTTTTGTAAATCATAGGTTATTTTGACACTGAAGCTGTGCGTTTTTTGAAAAGATGTTTTAGCCAAAACGAAGCGACCGCCGCGACTGCGGTACGCAGGTTTGAGCAAAAAGTTCGTGAGACTGGTATGCTAGTGGACAACACTCATGGTCTCCGTCGTCGTATGGTGCGCACAGATGAGAATGTGGGTGCTGTGGCCGAGAGTGTGAGACTCAATCACGAACATCAACTCGCCATCGATCTCAACAGCTCAACACTAGCACAAGCCTGAGCAGAATTCTGCACAAAGATCTCAGATTATTCGCTTACAAGGTCCAATTGATTCAGCGGGTGGCCGTGGTGCAGTGGTTAACATCATCGACCGCCGAGCGAAAGGTCTATGGTTCAAGTTCGCTTCGTAGCCAAGAAAAAGTAATTCCTATACGGACAAAAAGTATGCAACGCAGTTGTGAATGGAATGTGACCAGACGTACTGCTGCAGGCATAACACTCACAGTATATGGTCAACCCAAATTCATCCTCTGCGTATGCAATACTAAAGTGCTCGAACGAATTACTACGGACTATAACCAACGCGGAATTTGGTCGGCTCTCGTCCTATCTAGGTCTCGGACAACCGCCTCTGAGAGTAGTGAACGAACATCAACGGCCCCAACCACTGCACTCCGTTCAGGTTGTGTTTGTAAACACATCATAAGAGAATATAAAAACTCTTGAACCTCTAAAAAAAAAAAAAAAAAAATGAGGGCGCGCGACCATCCGCTTCGTTATTGCTTCGCATTTTAGGCCCTAGCAGCTTGAATTGGACAACGATTTTGGGCGAACAATCATCTTTCCTGACGAGGCGCATTTTCATCTCGGCGGGGCTCGGAAAACCCGCACGTTATTACATCCACAGAGGGTGACAGTTTGGTGCGGATTGTGGAGTGGTGTCATCATTGGACCATTTTTCTTCGAAAATAAGGCTGGGGGCAACGTTTCGGTCAACGGTGGGCGTGACAGAGCCATGTTAACCGACTTCTTTTTTTTTTTTTTTTTTTTTTTTTTTTTACTGAAATTGAAGATATGGATTTGGACGACTTCGGGTTCATGCAGGATGTCGCGCCATGCCACAATCGATCTTTTGCGCACTAAATTCCCAAATCGTGTCATCAGCGGTCTTGGCGATGATAGATGACAATTGGCCGCCTCGGAGCTGCGATTTGACCCCTTTGGACCTTTTTTTGTGGGGAACCGTGAAGGACCGATGGTATGCCAACAATCCGGAAACGATTCAAGACTTAAGACCTATATCATCCAAGCAATTCGTGAGCTACAGCCCGAAACTATCAACAAGGTCTTGGAAAATTGGGGTGACAGAATGCGCTATTGCGAAACAAGCCGAGACAGCGACTTGAACTATGTACGTTGTATTTAGTAATTAATGGGAATGTTTGTTCTTACTAATAAAGCCATAATATATGGAAAAAAATGAATTTTGATCATTGTATCGTATTTTTAAAAAGAAAATGCTAGTTGGCCCAACCTGTATAAGGATTGACAAAAATTTTCACTTGTCGCTTTCTGAGTATATGAATATTCTTCTATAGAATAGAAACAACCTATCGAAATGCTCGATTTAAGTTGTTTTGCAAGGATTCGTCTGATATTCACCTTATTATTATTCCCCAGAACTCGGTTCGGTCTCCGACACTCTGCCTCATCTTTAAAAATTATCTTCTGTTTAGCACTTTTATCCCTATTCATTCTTTTGCTGGCGATATTACTCTCAGCTTCTCATATTCGTTCAATTATTTATAATTTTTTTCTTCATTAGTAAAATGGTGCTGTCAATTGGAGTAAAATGGATAGAGTTGAATTTAATTTCGTTAAAGCGTAACACCTACCAACAGTCATTATCCATGAATACCCTTTACTTATGTATGTTTACATATGTATGTATGTATACATTGTACATAATTACATATCTACATATCTCGGTGACCGAAAAGATTTCCACGGCCACATACTCGACAACGCCAAAAATGATGCGAAATGTTTAGGATTCCCAAACATTAAATTAGAGTTGATCGCTTATGTTTGATTTGTTAGACAGAATTGGGTACCTAGTAAAATTAATAGGAGATCCGAACATTATCAAATCACTAGCTGTTCCGGTGAAATTGCCAGTTGCATTTTACCGCAACAAACGCCTCTCCAGGAAAGCCCACTAAACGACGCGAATGTGAAATTCTTAAATGCTTGGTGGCGTTACAGTCCATGAAGGACCAAACCCAAGCTTCTCTCAATCACCCATTTTAATAAAATAAACAAATTTTGTTTCCCATGTTCTCATTTTGAAAACGTTCTGTTTAGCTTTGAACGCATGTTGTATACATGAATACGTACATACATACATATGTACATATGTAGGTATGTATGTATGAACAGGAAACAGATTATAATCTCGGCAAATCAACAAAATTACGATTTGTACTTAAAGTAAGGACCCTTAAATTCCATTGCTTATTGCACCTGACGGAATCATTGCTTATCATCTTTGATAGAGAACCGTTTAACCATCCCCACGTATCAAATTATACACAAGGATACACTTTCCTTCGTGTATTATTACAATACATACTCTCCGCAACGTTACATTTCCAATAAGTTCGTTCCGAACCTTCTAGTTCTATACATATACATACATATGTACATACGTATTCTGAAGGAATTTTATTCTCTCAGTTCGATGATTGGATACTATGTATGTATACCTATTCAGAAGTGCCTATATACGTACATACGTACATATGTATGTATGTATGTACATACATACATGCATATGTATGTACATACATACGTACATATGTATGTATCTATTAATTTATCCGCGAAAAAATGTTCAGAATGGTGCACATATTTGAACATTTTCTTGATAAGATGCTAATGTTGTCCGTAGTACATATGTATGTACATACGTAGACATATGTACATATGTACATACATATGTATGTATGTATAATGTTCGTATGTGCATATATATAACGGATCCATCATATCATTACCAGACATGGCATTATCGAATATCTTATTTTTGCGATTATTTATTCAAAACATATTCTGAAAAATAAACACCTGTTCAAAAAACAAATAACAGCCGAATGTTAAGTTTTCTTAAGTAGTACATACATACATACATACATACATACATACATACATAGATACATACATACATACATATGTATGTACACAAAACGACACCAAACAAATCGATTTCTTTTCCAGAGTAGTTTACCCATAAAAGCAAACCTTCTTGAGGTGCACTCATGAGTTATGTACATACATACATATGTACATATGTACAATAATGCAAGGATTGGCAAGCGTATAAGAGTGTATGTATATACTATTCTGGAAAGATAAATGTATCTTTAGAATAGAAGCTATGCACGAGTTCATTTTACCATGACCATCCGTAGCTCCCGATTCTTTCAAAGAACCTTACACGTTCGAACAATATTCAAATAATGATAGCTATTTTCGTTGATTTTCTATGTTAAATATTTACGTGCCATCCCACATACTTAAGTATGTGCACTCATCGTAGGCATTTTACAGTGAATTGATTCCAACCTAAATTCCGGTAGTCGGATACAAATTGCTTGACAAGGGCTGACTTTTGTTTATTCTCTGATGTTTTATCTTTTTCTCATGTTTTATAAAAGCAAATACATATGTATGTATGTATATGACTACCTAAGCATATGTACCTACATATTCCATTCTCAAAAGATATCATTCCCTATCAACAATTCATCATCTTCGAGCATCCTAATTATCTCAAATATCAATCAATTGTGTCGGTCGCATTCATTGTTCACATACTGCAACGTATTCAATGAAGCAATGTATGTATGTACATACATATGTAAATTTAAACAATTTCTTACCACTGCATGATTGTAATTTAATTTAGCAAAAGTATTCTGTCGTTGTCGTTGTCTTTCAAACTCATCTAAATATACTTATGTATACATACATATGTAGTTAATTTCTTCTATGTACATACATAACAGAGGAATTGATTGAATTTGTTAACATTAATGGAAATGGATATTTTGAATATGCAAGTATCTCTAGGTTTCAAGGTGTGTATATTGCTGATGCCATGTGTGCATATTTTCCGTCTCACTTTTCTCAAGAAAGAATTAAATTGGTGTCGACTCAGATTCAAATTCATTCGATGCAAATATAGTAGAATAGTTTCTGGTCCATTTGTCCTTTACCGATTTTTCTTTAAATGTACGATGAACGAGTTCGGATCCTGATAACACCAACGCCATCGAATGTTGAATTCGCGACGTCCCTCCTCGGCGAGGTACTGGCGAAACCTCCCATAGTATGCTTGATTTGGAAAAGCTTATCATCTCTCGCCGTTCGGAATCGGAATCAAATATGGGGTAAGGTCCCACTCAATTAAATCGCACATAACATATGTACATAGATGAATGCGAAAAGATAGGTCATGGCTCTCATGGAGCTGTAACGCCATTCATAATATTATTAATAATCAATAAACTGCTCCCGGCACCGGTTGCAATATGTAACTCAAATTTGTAGAACACACGTCTAAACCTCTAAATTTATATCAAAAGGAAAAAAAGGTCCTTAGATAGTATTGAAGTACATAAACATATGTATGTAAGAATGTAAGTACAAATTTAAGTTATACAACATTTATGCATAGTATCGCGAATTTCACTTCGATCTTAGACTCTCAAATAACCATTAAATTGTTTCCCTGTTGTAGATTTGAAGACCCGAGTAAATAAAAAAAAAATTAGGATATCAAAGGAAATTAATTAAAGGTCCTCCTTACAGTCGTAAACGGTAATCACCACCACCAACGAATAGAGGGTGAGTATTTTTTTTTAATTATTCCACGAAGAACTTATTTTCAGAACAGAAAACAGTGCACCCGAGAATTTGTATTATAACCCTTTTTTTGCGGCAAAAAAGCGTTGGATCATTATGGTTACGAGCGCCGTGTCGCAGCATTCTCGTGCCTGTGCTCGTGCCGTGAAAAATTCTCACGTAAAGCGACAAATAGTAAAGAAAATAAAAAATATCTATGTACACAGTAGGCATATATATAAACGCCTGTATGTAGCAGGGAAGTATACCCACAAATAAACAGTTGGCAGGTCTTGGCATTGCTTTCAAAAGGACCAACACTTTTTTCCTGCGCTTGATACGAATAGGTATGTATAAAGCAAGCAATGCCAAAAGGCCAAAGACAAATAAAAGAGGTCGCCCAAAAATGCACGAAAAGGATTCAATTTAATACTTTGAACAAATAATGAAACGGATGATTTTTCACTTACCGACAAATGAAATAAAAGGTATTTTGCAAAACACAAATGTTTGTTAATTTTTCGCACTTTCCTTCGGCTAATTTGCGTTATTATTTTCCGCTTTCCTTAATAAAAGTAAATGCAAATTAGAAGAATTCCCAGAGTTTTGAGAAAAAAAATGTTGCGATCGGTGAGTTTATTGCCTGAAATGTAGTTCGATTTTGAATCTGCTTTTGCACTTAGTGGACATGTGAAACAACAAGGATAAAATGCGTGTACTCGCAATAGGTACAGTCCAATAGAAAAAGCGTGTTTATAGACATATCATATATCTGCGTATGTACGCATGTATTGCATAATTTTGAATTTATCATGTGCGTTTAGTCGTAAATTATGGCCACTGGGATTTATTGTTTCGGAAGCTCAATTTAGTTTTCCATTGGCATCTCAGTATCGCTTCTTTGTATGTACATACATATGTGATATTATTTCATGAACATAGTAGGTACATTTGGAGAAGATAACATAGCTTGTTCATTGTTTCAAAATACCATATTTTACAAGTTAGAATTTACTATATTTATCATGCATGTCGCAACACAGTTTCAAACGCTAGAAATATTTCAACTTATTACTTACGGTGCTTCAAATCGAACTTAAAAGTTATACTTGCCCTTCCTCCACAAGAGTCCGCCAAATGAATAACACAAAAACACTCCATTTTCCAATCTGTTGCCAAAATAACCTAATCGATGGAAGTATTGAAATTATAACTTTTTATATAAGCACTTAAAATCCAATTAGTTATCCGAATAACTTGGTAACTAAACATGTGGAAAATTAGGTACAAAAAGAGAAAAGAAAATGTTCTAAATAATTTTCTACGAAATTCTCGCAACAGATTCAGTTGACATCTGTTACAAATGTCGAAACTTTACGTGATTCGTTGTTGGTTTTTTCATAATTTAAGTGCGGAATATGCAGTACTTTGAAACAAGAAGTGATTAAAAAACAATTTGTTTTCTTATTTTCGATTATATTTCCTTTGGTCTTTAATTTTTACAATTGAAAGATATTCAAAATTCCAATATTTTATATGTTTAGGTATGTACTCGTACATCAGTTGATATATTTATCTACATATTCTTCCCTATCGTACTTTTACAATAATTATATATGTATGCATGTAAGTTGGAAATAATAAAACTTTGTATGTCAACTAATGAAATTACTATTTTCATTTTATTCCTTTGTTGGTATACATATGTATGTATGTATATGTGTATCTATAGTATGTACATGTGAGCTTTGTATTGTTGTCAAATTTAAAATGAACCAACAAAAGAAAAACAACAAAAACATTTCAATAATAATTGTTCTCTATACTAAGTTTATTGTATCTATGTATGTATATAGTATCTTTCTTTTTTTTACTAAAAGTTGTTTTCCGAAAGTAAAACTGTAATGCCAGACATTTTATTATTTGTAATTATTTACAATATATTGTAATATATTTTAAATAATAGTCGAAAACTAACCAATAAAACAACGTAATCGAAAGGATTTGTACACAATTTGATTATACTACATTGTGAACAAAAATCACTCAAATTAGTTTAAATGACATCAATCATGTTCTTGGTCCTTGATAGCGACAGTACGATCTGCCCATTATATCTTCCGGTGGAATTGACTGATCTGCTGGGTGTATTTTTTGTAACTCCATTTGATCTCTTATCTGTGAGTTAATAAACAAAGCATAATATAGTACATAATATTAATGAAATAATTAGAAGGCATGTTGGTTGATAAACTTCTGTATACCGTAGATCTAAATTTATAACCTCATATACATATGTAAATACACACATGCAGTATGCACATCATATTAAAATGCTTCTAAAAAACACATAATAATCACAGCTAAGACGGCAAAGGACTAACAAAGGCCTCGTAGGGGTAGCATCTATCCGACGGATGCTGGTCTGCTAAAAAGCGAGAAGAGCCACCGCAGTCGAACATCTTGCGGCACTGTTAGTAGGTCCCATTCCCACCTCCTCGTGGTGCCATTGGAGATTGCCTATGGAAATTGCAGACGGGGAAGGGCGAATGGCGAGCCACCTGCGCCAAAAAAACAGGATTAGTCGGTTGGGCTACGGCCTAGTAAGCCGTAACCGTAAAAAAACCACAAACTCCAAAACAACCACAAGCCGCGGATATAACGGACCGGATTTATGTTGACGACCCTTGCAAAAAATGGAAACATTTCTTCGGCTTTGTACGTGGAATGTTGGTCCTTAAACAGGCCACGTGCAGCCGAACAACTTGCGGACGCCCTAGACCGCTAAAAAGCGGACATAGCCGCCATCCAGGAAATGCGATGGAATGGATCGGGTATAAAGCGGATGAAAAACTGCGATATTTACTACGGCGACTGCTATAGGGAGAGAGGGCAATGATTGTTTGGATGCGGATTTGTTGTTCGAGGTGGACTGAGGCAAAAAGTCCTGAGCTTTCAGCATGTGAGCCTCATAACAATCCGTATCAAGGCTAATTAACATCAGCCTGATCTGCGTCCACGCCCCCACGGAAGACAAGGATGACTCCGCCAAAGATGTGTTCTACGATTTTCTAGACAGAACGTATGCCGAATGTCCCAGCTATGACATCAAAATTGTACTAGGAGACTTCAATGCTAAGCTGGGTAAGAAAAGTCTTTGAACGAGTCATCGGCAAACATAGCCTACACGACGGGATGACCTGGTTAGGAGCATGTAGCAGCTCATCTGTAAGATATGGTCAGAGGAAAGCATGATGGAGGAATGGAGTCTCAGCATCGTATGCCCGATCCACAAGAAAGGAGACCCCTCTGATTGCGCCAACTATAGAGGAATAAGTCTCCTTAACATCGCCTACAAAATCTTATCTGCCGTTTTGTGTGAACGCCTGAAGCCTTTTGTAAATAAGCTGATAGGTCCTTATCAGTGTAGATTCAGCCCAGGGAAGTCCACCGTCGACCAAATCTTCACACTACGGCAGATCCTGGAAAAAACCAATGAATTTCAAGTCGACACTCACCACCTATTTGACTTCAAAGCCGCATACGACAGCGTAATTAGAGACGAGCTATACAACGCTATGTCTACCTTTGCCATACCTGCTAGACTCATCAGACTATGCGGGATGACTCTGGAGAATGCTCGCTGCTCCATCCGAATCGGTGAACACCTTACCGATGCGCTGTCGTGTGATTTCTTCAACATCATATTGGAAATGATTGTGCAAAAATCACTGGCCAATACAAGAGGCACAATCTATTTCAAATCCTCGCAACTCCTTGCATACGCCGACGATATTGACATAATAGGTAGATCACAGCGAGATGTCAATGAGGCGTTTGCGAGTATTGAGTTCGAGGCGGCGAAAGTTGGTCTGGCAGTAAACGAGGGCAAAACTAAATATATGCTGTCATCGAAAAAGGACGCTCACCACCGACGTCTTGGCCAGAACGTTCGTATTGGCAGTTATAAGTTAGAGGTAGTTAAGGACTTCGTCTACCTTGGCTCCGCAGTGACCTGGAACAACGACATCAGTTCCGAAATCAAACGCAGAATCATTGTTGCTAATCGCTGTTTCTTTGGGCTCAGGAGGCAATTGAGTAATAGAGCCCTCTCCCGAACGACAAAGTTGACTCTATATAAGACCCTTATCATCCCGGTCCTGTTGTACGGCGCAGAAGCATGGACACTAACAAAAGCGGATGAGGATGCCCTTGGTCGGTTCGAGAGAAAGATTTTGAGCGTGATTTTCGGGCCTATAAACGCAGACGGGGGATGAAGGAAAAGATTCAACCACGAACTTTACGCGCGACATGAGCCTAGTCAGGCGTCTACGGATTCAACGCCTAAGATGGCTGGGCAATGTAGAGCGAATGGACACCATAAGACCTCGGAGAGGCCTTGAATCCAACTCCGAGGGACGAAGAAGCAGAGGACGGCCGCACTTTAGATAGCGCACACAGGTGGAAGGGGACCTCAGCCAACTGGATGTGCGGCAATGGAAAAGGCTAGCAAACGATCGTGCTAGATGGAGGGGCATGTTGGTTGAGGCCCAGGTTCACCCCGAACTGTAGCGCCCGCTAAGAAGAAGGAGAATCACAGCTAATGCCTATAAATTAAATCCAACTTACGGGTTATCTCGTTATAATCATTAAAAAAAAAAAAAAAAACACACTGGCATCTTATTTGTAGAGAATACTAACGCTCGTGGTGACACTTGATTAATCTTTTGCTACGTATTTGACTTTTTCACATGCGCATAAACTAGTGAATTCCATGAGAACACAGCATAATACTTACTGCATGAGTGAGTTGTACAATGGCTTTTCGTTCGTCAAGGATTTTCTAATTAAGTTTTCTCTAAGGACTAGAAGATGAGCTATGACACACCACAAGGGAAAGGAAAGAAAGTACAATCAAAGTACATATTCGTACTCTCCGTGACGAGTAGATAGATGAAGTTATTTTCTAAAAATTCGCGTCTTCCAAATAAGAACTCCCCCGAAAAGAATTAATCATATTACCCGCCCCAGACTCTTGTTCCACAGTCTTCAAATATAAAGATGTGATAAATAAAGGATGGTGGTGTCTGTGGTGGCAGCTATTTATTTTCTTTTTTCATTTCATCTTTGATTGATGATGACATTCATATTATCTATATATTTTACCGAAGAACGTTAAGGAATTTCATCAATTTCGAATACCCTTTCTTCGAAATTCTTAGCGGGTAGAGCTGACTAGTGAACGGAGAGGTTCCCGCTCGTGACGACAAAGAAGATTCCGCTCCTTTTTCGTCTATGGCAATTCTATTTGTATTTGCGAATATAATCACTTTAAAGGTACATATCATCACTTAACTGGAAAACCAATTTCTGTTTGTAGTATTTTGATGATACGTACAAATTGCTATGTGGACATACATACATACATACTTGCACACAAGTTTCTCTTTCATTTTTGCAAAA
Source organism: Eumerus sabulonum (assembly GCA_951905685.1). Classification (NCBI taxonomy): domain Eukaryota; kingdom Metazoa; phylum Arthropoda; class Insecta; order Diptera; family Syrphidae; genus Eumerus; species Eumerus sabulonum. The sequence continues at coordinate 582,275 of OX645060.1, read as the reverse complement.
CAAAAGTACGTACATACATATATATTTTATATCCCTGATGTGAACGACCTGTGCATACTTAAAGACACATACACACAGCTATTATGCTTCCAAGCAGATATGTGACATCACTAACTGGCGGGTCTTGCCTGATGCTACGCTGTCGAACCATAAATATATCGAGTTCCGATTAGGTTGTGGGATCTCTTCCTTGCAACCTAGATGGAATCCGAGAAGGACGGACTGGGTACGGTTTAGAGAGGAGCTCGAGAAATCCACTCAAGCCCTACCTAAACTTAGAACGAAACAATTGGTAGAGAACGCTGTTCATAACCTGGGAAGCCAGAATTCTTCTGAATAGATCGCTCAAATCGAATTCGGAAGATGACTGGAACAAGTATCGGTCGAAGCAGAAAGAATTTAAGAAATTTATTCGTAAATCAAAGAACGATTCTTATAGGACCTTCTGCGAAGGGATCAAGTCTCTGAGTGCGACTAGCAAGTTGGTTAAAGTCCTCCAACGGGGAAAACCGACAAAGCTAGATGCACTCAGAAAATCTGATGGTACCTTTACTGAGTCTAAAGCGGAAACTCTTAGTTTACTGTTTGGGACTCATTTCCCGGGAAATCAGATCGACATCGGCTCGTTGCACACTACTTCAAGGGAAACTGCAACTGAAATGATGAAAACAACTCGGCGTAGCTGGTATATTGCGTCGTGCGTGATTACGACTGAAGCCATTGAATTTGCTGTGGCATCCCTCGATGGCTTCAAATCGCCGGACACCGACGGGATATATCCTGTTATTCTGCAAAAAGGTATGAGGCAGCTGCTTCCTACTCTGAAAAGAATTTTCACTGCTAGTCTAGCACTTACTCACATACCCATTCCTTGGCGCACAATGAAAGGGGTCTTCATTCCCAAAATAGGAAAAGAGGACTACTCACTTGCCAAGAGCTTCAGACCAATTAATTAATATCCTTCCTGCTGAAAAGCATGGAGAGACTGGTAGAGTTGCACGTGCGCAAAGTTGCCCTACGAATGCACCCTCTTTCGGAGATGCAACATGTTTACCAGCGCGGAAAATCCTGCGAGACTGCGTTTCAGAACCTAGTTGGGAGAATTGCATGCGCGCTCGAAAGGAAAGAGTACGCGCTGGGCATTTTCATCGACATTGAGGGAGCTTTTGATAAGGCAAATTTTGACAGCTTGTGCAACGTTGCCAGACATCATGGCGTAGATGAAGCAATGGTCCTATGGATCAAGGCAATGCTCATGCCCAGGACATTGACCGCTGATGCAGGCCTCGACCAGTATGTCAAATCCGGCGTAAACAGGGGCTCTCAATGCCACTGGAATCTATGCCCAGGCCTATGCGGATGATGTCGCCATTCTTTCTGTCGGCTCATGTTTAGCGACTATCCGTCTCAAAGCACAGGCGGCGCTAAATGTGATCGATGATTGGTGTACTAGAAATGGGCTGTCAGTCAATCCTCTTAAGAACGATGTCGTTCTCTTTATAAGAAAGAGGAAAAATGCTGACATGACTCAGCTGGTACTAAAAGACACTTCCAACCCGATATCCAAGGAGGCTAAGTATCTAGGAGTCATCTTAGATAGCAAGCTTCTTTGGTCTAAGCATGTTGAGTCAAAAACCACCAAAGCGTTGTCAGCTTTCTGGCAATGCAAAGGAGCTTTTGGCAAAACATGGGGTTAATCGCCGGCAAAGGTCCTCTGGATCTACACGGCAATGATAAGACCTATAATCTCATATGCATCGGTTGTCTGGTGGAACAGACTAAAACACGTCGTAGTCTCTTTCACCAAACTCCAAAGAACGGTTTGTCGCAGCTGCACGGGGGCCTTCCCCAGCACGCCGGGCGCTGCTCTAGATGCTATGATGAGCCTTCCACCTCTTGATATATTTATCAGAGGGTGTGCTCTGAAGGCCACGTCTCATCAGAAGAGAAATGGCTTTTGGTATAGCTCGCATAGGAATAACGGCGTGCTTGCGCAAGAATTGTCCTGCGACCCCTGTCTCACGGACATGCCTTCTGACCCACTGACGTCCGTTATTCTACTGCGCCGTAATTTCACATTCGAGTTTCCATGGCGTCAGGATTGGCTATGGCTGGATACTGAACCTATCCTTTCCAAGTCTTCGCATTCTCACGGATGGCTCCAGGTCTGGGCGGGGGTCCGGTGCTGGGGTCTTCTTTAAGCGCGAAAACATCCGACTGCATTTCTCCTTAGGAAAATATGCGTCTGTCTTCCAATCAGAGATATACGCAATCCTAATGGCCATACACTACGTTGTGAAGCACAGGGGAAGGGGGAAAGCATATGCGTCTGTAGTGACAGCCAAGCTGCACTAAAAGCTGTGTGTAACCCCTTAACTAGCTCCAAATTAGTGCTTGAACTCAAGTCCTTCCTGAACAAAGTCGGCAGACTAAATTCATTAAGGATTGTATGGGTTCCAGGCCACTCTGGGATCTCAGGAAATGGGATCTCGCCAGAATGGGTTCAGAAGAGAGCTTCTCAGGACCTGAACCAGCTCTAGGTCTACCTGCATCCATGGTGAATTCCTACATTAACGATTGTGTATTTAATACAACCAACCGTAGATGGAGGGACTGTCCAGGGTGCAGGATGACTAAGCGTGTATGCCCTGATGTCTGCAAAAAATCTGCAGCATTCCTCTTGTCTTCAAGAAGAGTCGACTGCAGAAGGCTTGTGGGAGTTATCACGGGGCATTACACTTTTGCCAAGCATCTCTACGTGCTCGGCATCACTGAGACGCCTACCTTTGCTGCATGTGGCGAAGAGGAGGATGATACTGCAGAGCATTTCCTCTGTGATTGTCCCGCCTTTGCTCCCGCACGGTGGCGCACCCTTGGAGCCGACGTGGTGTGTGCTGAATCCTTAGCTCTACATGACTGAAGCTCCTTAAAATTGTTCTCCGGAAAACGGGAAAAAAACAGTAATGTAAGGTATCTGTCTGAAGTACAATGGACCAGTGTTTGCGTCTGAGTCCTCCAGCGGATAGCAGAAGCCTTCAACGAAAAAAAAAAAAATGCTTCCAAGCAATTTCGCAATGAAGCTAGTGTTTGGTAGTACTTATACATACATACATATATTCGAATCACATACAGTAAATAGTTGATAACATTTTCGCTGCCCCAAATTCTTAAAATTCGAGTACCAAATGCTGTCTGGAAAATGGAGTAACAGGAGACAAGAGAAATAATCACCCATTAAACTCATTTGCTAATAAGCATAAAGTATAAAAATCGTTAGGCACTAAACACTAAAACACGGCCAGGTTTTCGCGTTACTACGTTAAGAAGGTCCGGAGATGTAATTAAGCCAGCATTTGTATATACATATATGTTCGCACATACATATATATGCATGTGTATACACCGTCATATACATAAAAGTTCTTCAGTAGTTCTCTGCGGGATAAGAAAGGCATTTCATTATGCTGGTACATACATATGTACGTATATCCTTTAGCTCATTAAATCCTTAGTTGATAATTTTAATGGTGACACAATTATGCTCTAATAATCCCAAAACTACCCTATTTTAATTTAAGCGTTAAGTTCTAGTTTTTAAATGAGCACCATATACATTTGGCAGAAAAAAAGCATTTGTTGGCTTATTATTATCTATAATAGCATACTTCATAATTAATATGTAGTATGCTATTAAAAATATATCCAATAGTATCGTCGATCTTTTTAATTTCATTGGGAAGACTTACCGCCTCGACTTCTTTGAAAACACGTATAAGATTATTTCCAGCAAGTTTTGCTATGTCCTCTTCCGTCCATTTTTCAGATTCAAGTAGAGCAGCAAAAAGATAGGGATATTTGGAAACATCCTCTAATCCTTTCGGGACTCTGGAATTGAATAGCATGTAAAACCTCTTATTAAATATTGAATTACTTTCCTGGTTAATAAAGAATATTCAGAAATATGTATTACTAGATATAATAAATTATACAATATAATACAATGCATATATAAGCTGTAGGCTACGAGGCTGTAGACCAAAAGGCATGACATTGCACTCTAGTTCTGTTTCATTCTATTTTTCGCGCTTTTCAATTTTTTTCTAAATGGACGTAGATAGTTGTATACTTCACTTTAGTAAAGCAATGCTCTCTAATTAAGTTGCTTGACGTTTCTTAATGGGGCTCGGTAGCAGCTTTTATAGAGTTTCAAATGAGAAACCCAAACCAAACCACACTTATTGTCACAAATCCCTCTGTTACAGAAGATACTTATTGTCTATAGAAATCTGTATATATATTATCATAAAAAGCAAAAACATCATAGAAAGAGAAAAAAAAAAATGTACATTGTTCTAAAAGTTTCAGTCACAGCAAATGCTGGTTCTGTTCTTGATTCGAGAGTTGTCCTCTTCCTATTTGTTTATGGTTGTTTGTTTCGTCGTTTATTTCCATCTGGTTGTGAGCATTAATTAAAGTTCAAAGTCGAAAAAAAAAAAAAAAAAAAAACATACTGCGTGTGCAAAAAGACACTCTGTGTTTTGTCCTGCCAACATTGCACCATTCATTTGTACTTCCTAGAACGACTGTTTTGTAAATTGTTTACCAATTTGTCGTAGAGTGATTTCTGATGGATATTTTATAGGCATTTACATACCTGATACTTTTATAAATTATATACATGTCTATTTATGCCATTTCACCCATACATATATGTACATATGTACTTACAAATTAACACCATCGTATCCTGCCCCTATTCCCACATGATCGATGCCGGCTACTTCTCTTATGTGATTTATGTGAGCTAAGAAAAAATATTTTAAGTTCAAAAAGAATAATAATGATTTTGTCTATTTACCAACGACGTCGAGTAGACTAGCTTTTTCGGAACAGCTAACAAAATGCGGGTAAAATGCAACCATTACCAGACCACCATTTATCGCCTGTCAGAAATTACATTTGCATTTAGAAGATTTAAAGCTACGATGTATGCATGTATATTTGATGTTGATACTTGTGACAATTCGTACATATAAATAAAATGTACATGCACAATATAAAGCTATTATTTCTGGCATTACGTATTTGCCACCTTCTCTTTATTGAAACCTTTTCTATTATTTAATCGGACACCAAGCACTAAAGCCTATAGAATGAATTCTGAGAAACGAATAAAAAACTTCCAGATAGCACAATGGGTATGATAACTGAAAGTACATTGTAAATGTGATAAGAAGATGTCTGTGCGCCTAAATTTACAAACGACTAGAGCATTGTGTTGGATTCGTAGAAAAATATCAATGGTGATGGGTAAGCGCTAGCCTCCATCCTCTAAAACATACCAGCATTCATGCATAGTCATGCATTTTCCATTAAGTGTGACTCTATAGAAAATAATCGTTAGTTTCTCTATCGGTATCCACAGGCGTACATACGTATGTATTTTAGATACGAATAGGTTTTTTAGTTCGTTTTTTCCCTAACTTTCCGATCGGCGATTGTGGGTTAAAGACATGCAACTATTGGAATTTACTTACGAGTAAATGAACGAAAATAGGACATACTGTGCAACTTCCCCCCACAGATTTTAAATTGTTCGCTTTGGGATATTTGCTTGTTACTAGGATAATAAAGCGTCGAAGTAGGTTATTGTAGGTACGTACATGCATCCATATGTATGTATGTACATATGCACTTGTACTGATGCCGATTTTAGAACCACGTTTGTTAGCGCTTCTTTTGTGATTTATTTATTGCAATTGTATTGACACAATGCTTTGGCAAATTCTAGCAAAACAAACTTTATGCACTACCATCGAATGGCTCCTAACTACTTAATACATAGTCCACGCAAAAAAAATGCATGGTACTAAACATTTTATTGTTTTTTTCATGAGGCCATTTGTAACGATATATTCGTTACTATCCACGAATATTGGTCTCAAAAAGCATATGTATGCTTATAAATTATAAACATAAAATGTCACAAACTTTTTTTGCTTTTTTTTTGCGAGGGTTGGTGAAAAAAAGGCACTGAGAACCGACAGCGCGTGTTTATACATATGTAGTAGTGTGAAATTTGACTCTTTAAAAACTAAAAAACTTCGAGTGAATTATATGTTTTTCTCCAACTAAGACTTATCTAGCCGTTTTTACTCTTCTTGGTACAACCCCAGAGTTTTATACCGTAAGCCCAAATAGGTTTAAGCACTTGCTTGTAAAGAAGCAGTTTGTTTTCAGTACTAACTGGGAATGTTTTCCCAGTAGCCAGTACATTTCCCTATATTTCAATTCAAGTTCTTCACATTTTTTCATTACATGCGCTTCCCACTTGAGTTTCGCGTCGAGAATCATGCATTGGTTCCGAATGGGATCCGAACTTCATTTACAGAAAGAAGGTAGTGCACTTAATTTTCTATAAGTAAAACATATCTTTGTCCAGTCGCTAATACGGTTCAGGGCATATTGCAATTTAGTCGTTGATTCTTCGACAGATTTTTCGGCGAATGTGCCAAACATAGTGCCATCAGTTTGTGGTATGTCTCTTGTATACAGCAGGTAAAGCCGCGGACCAATTACACTTCTCTGCGGAATGCCAGCCGTAATTGCTGTAAAATTTGAGTATTCGCTCCCGTGTTTAGCACGAAAGAATTCATTGGATAAGTAGTTTTCCAGAACGTTCGATAGTTGTTCCCAAACCTACGTACCACACTTTACCAAGGCTTGGGAGACGCCGAGAAATACACTTGAACATATTAGCTAATGTCCGAGTGCACTCGTGACCACATTTCCAGTTCCCCTTTAGACCAAGGGCATCGAGTAACATCGAGTAGCGTAAATAATCGAGGCTTTTCTTCGACAGCCGGCTTCAAGCAATTTATTATAACTCTTTTGAAGACTTTTGAAATGATCGGCAACAATGATATTGGGCGGTGAGAATTTTAAACCGTTGGTGGCTTTCCGGGCTTTAGAACCGGCGACTTTCCAATGGTTCGGTACATGTTCTAACCTAAGGCTGCGTAAACAAGATATACAAGTTTGAGCAAAACATTTCTTATCAAATTTTTAAGGACATCTCCTGTAATTAAGTCTTAGCCTGGTGCTTTATTTCGCTTGTAGGATCTTATGATATTTCCCAGTTCGGGAAGCGTAGCGGTATCCTCTGAATGGCTTTAACGTTTCAAGAAGATATTTAGCAAAGATGTCGGCCTTTTTCTTAATCGTCGTTCGTTCATTAATTTTGATTTGTCCTTATTGGTGGTAAATGCAGTTTAGGCTTTTTAATGCCCTTTATAGCTTTCCAATGGGAGTAATTTTATTCCTTGTCGGCGGTTAGGCCTTCTAAGTACGCACACTGTACACTAAATTGTACGGGACCTACAGTTTATTGCCTATTCCGAACGGGCCTTTAGTTTTTTGCCGATTCCGAACGGACCTGCCGATTCCGAACGACGAATTTCAACAAGCTTTTCTTGGCTACAGGGGTTTTTGTCAGACCCCCGCTAAAGGGAAGCACCGTGAAAAACACGTTCGATAACATGGCTGTTGTCGGGATTCGATCCCGCCTCATGGGCGTCGGAGGCCAACATACCACTCACTCCGCCCCCGAATTCTAATAGGCTAATAGGATAGGGTAACTAAAAACAGAAATACCTTTTAATTGAGTGAGGGCTTAGCAGCAATAATCTTTAATGTTCGTTTAAAATATAGTCGCAATAGTAACTTAACTTCATCAAACGCAGATATGTATATTAGTTGAAAAGTTGAGTGCTACTATCACAAATAGTGATATAAAGTAGTCTGTTCTTCAACAGATTATTCAAAACTCAATAACAGGGGAGAGTATCTTGCTATAAATGAAGGTTCCTTAGACAAGAAATGGAAATGGAAGAAGGAGAGGAGGTGCCTATTGACATTGCAAAATATCTTAAATATCTGAATTATCTATTGAGGGGGAAGACCGAACCGTGTGGCTCGGTTAAAGAAAAAAATCTTTATATTTGACAGTATGAACGAAAACGGGCCTCAAAGTGAATTCATGAGCATTCCAGGAGAGACGTATATCGCGGGAGAAGTTTTGAAGTGGCGGAATGCAACTGGCAATAGTTGGAAGAATTTCTTGCATTTGTATAGGAAACCGAGGGCGCCGTTGCGCGGTTAGTATGTTGGACTCTGACGCACGATGAGCGGGAGAAGTTTTGAAGTGGCGGAATGCAACTGGCAATAGTTGGAAGAATTTCTTGCATTTGTATAGGAAACCGAGGGCGCCGTTGCGCGGTTAGTATGTTGGACTCTGACGCACGATGAGCGAGTTCGGATTCCGATAACACCCGCGCTATCGAATGTTTATTTCGCGGCGTCCCTCCTCGGCGGAGTACCGGCTAAAACGCCTCGTAGTATACTTGCCATGAAAAAGCTTCTCTACTCACGCCAGTCGAATCGGCATTAAACTGAGGTCCTTTTCAACTGTGTGAAAAATAAATCACAAGCAAAATGGGTGATTGAAGAGAAGCTTGGCTGTGGTCCTGCTTGGGTTGTAACGCCACCAAAGAAGAAGTATAGAAAACCTACGCATTTCGGGTCATTCTTGGCGACACTAAATATGTGATTGTTTCAACAACGGTTGTCTGCACATACCCGGGATAAAAAGCTTGTCGGTTTCAGAGATACAAGTGGCATTCATGGATAATGACATTGGGGCGGTGTTATACTTTAACGACAGAAGACAGTATTGTGTTTTGAATGTACTACCTTATTGTTTTTAACCCATTGGATGATGGAATTTAATGAGCTTAACATACGCTGCCGCTCACTATCTACAGCCGAAGTGCAGAGTCCTAAAGAAGTGAACGAATATAAGAAGTTGAGGGTACTGTCGTCAGCGATGGAGTGAATTGGAAGTAATAAACAAGAGAACATTTATAAAAATGAGAGAGAGTGTCGGAGACAAAAAGGCTCCCTGGGGAACACCAGCATTTACAAAGTGAGTATCAGACCTGAATCCATACAAGACGGCTTGAATTTAACGATTCAAAAGGTAGCTTCTAATCCATAGCAGAAGGGAGTCATCGATATCAAATTAATGCATTTTCGACAAAAGACCTTTATGCCAAGTGCGACTATTTTGCTCGCACCCGTCGGTGGAGCGAACGATTTCACTTCTCGGTGGTATATGCCATCAAATCACCAGTGGATCTGTCGGTCATTGAGGAGTTTCTGCGACTCGAGATATTTCATTCATTTGAAATTCCCATGACTTTGGAAAGAAGGGACTTTAGTGTAGGGGCCGATAATTGGAGAGAGAAGATTTGATTTTTTTTTGGAAATAACCGGGACAAATGCTGCTTTCCACCTACTGGGATAGAGAAATCCCATGGTGGAATTAACGTACTACAGAACAGGCGGTGACAATGACGAAGTGGGCAGCAAGCAGATTGGCTTTGGCTTTGTCTGAGGGTTTGACAGCCGAAATGTCATTGTGAATGAGCGTGAGTATAGACGACGGTAAGGAGCTCTTGATAATTTTGACGAAAGACCAAAAGCTTCTGCTACCTTTTGGACATTTTAGGATTTTACGCCTCAGTTATTGGTGGGGTTAAGATTTGGCTCGTCGAATGTGGGAGTAGCAGTCATTTCATCTATCTGTTTGGGTTTTCCTCGGTGGTGTTTGCCTTATAATTCCGACCTTTTACCCTGTTGGGGATTAAATTGGTTAGGCCAGTATGGATAATGTTTGTGATCATATCAGCTGCGGCGTTTATGTGGTTGTCGAGGAAGCACAACGACCAGTTAAAGCTCCGAAAGAAGTTGTTAAGGCCGCCTTTTGCAATGTACGCTCACTTGTTCTCTTTCACTAAGGCGAGAACTAGAACATACTCTGTTTTGTGTCAGCTCCGGTGGTTCGTGAATTTTGTATTTTGAAACAATTAAACTGCAGGGGGTATTATCAGAACATCGTAAAATGCAGATTGAATGCCAATACTGTTCGATCCTCCTGTAATCGGTGCCAATCGCCAATATTGTACTTCCAAAATCAATATCTAAATATGTACACTTAAGTATGTAACACGATTGATGTATTGTCGCCTCCAGGCTCGGCCGACCACTGCGTGATATCAGCTATATTTTCGAACCCTCACCACCCATTCAAAGAAAAGCTCCTAAGATAACATTATGGCTATACAAGAAAGTCAACTGGAACGTCCTTAACAACTTCTTTCGGATCTTTAACTGGTCGTTGTGCTTTCTTGACAACGACGCGGACGCCGCAATTAATATTATCGCAAATATTATCCGACTCGGCATGGCACATTTTATTCCTAGCAGTATTAAAAGCACAAGTCCACAGCATAATACATGGTTTGACTTGAGCTGCAAAGAGGCTATTAGACTCAGGGAGCTACATTTTTGAGCCCAAGAGTATAAGTCAAACAATTCTGAGGAAAACCGAAACCGAGCCAGAAATGACTGCAACACCCACATTCGACGGTTCAGTTTCAATCCGACCAAAAATTATAGTGTAAAATCCTTCAGTGTCCGGTAGTAAAGGTTTCTGGTCGTTTGTAAACAACGTAAAAAACTCAACTTCGTCGTCTATACCAACGCTCCTCCGTAATGACATTCCAGCTGTCACCCCCTTACACAAAACTAACCTTCTCACTGCCCATTTCGTAGCCAGTTCTCAGCTCCCAGCTTGTACTTTGCCTCCGCCTGTATTAGAGTGCGTCAATTCCACCATGGGACTAATCCGCTTCCGCACTAGTACAGTCGCAACACCTCGATATACACACATCCGCTGGTCCAGATGCCCCAACAGTTCTGAAGAAGTGTTCTTATACGCTGGTAAAACCACTGTGTATTCTTTTTCATCTTTCCTACTCTTCTGGGCTCTTTCCGAGTAGGTGGAGAGCAGCATTTGTTTAGCCAACCCCCAAAAAGGCGTTTCTTCTTTCTCCCACTACCGGCCCATTGAACGAACGCGCCTTTAATGTCAAGGTCACGGTAACGCTGATTGTCAGCTTATGAAATATCTTGAATCACGGAAACTCCTTAATGACCAGCAGTATGGTTTCCGTAGCAACAGATCCACTGGTGATTTGATGGCATATCTCACCGAAAAGTGGAATCGCTCGCTTCACGAAGCAGGTCCAAAATGCGTGCCTTCGGGATCGATGAGTCTCTGCTTCAATGGATTAGAAGCTACCTTTCGAATCGTTCAATTCAACTTGGACGGATTCAAGTCTGACTTCCATTTCTGAAATGCTGGTGTTCCAGCAGCATATTTTAAGCATATGTTAAGCTTAACGGCAGCATATGTTAAGCTCATTAAATTCCGATATCGACAGCAACGTTGCATAAGGTAAGAAGAATAGAGTAGAATTGAATGCATCCAAAACACAATGCTGTTTCCTGTCGTTAAAGCGTATAACTAAGCCACAGCCATATTCCATGAATGGCACTTTTATCTCAGAAACCGAAACCGCTTTTCATACTGGATATGTGTGTTACTCACAATCTTAATTGGAACGACCACATATTCGCCAACAATGCCGCGAAATGACTAGGCTTCTTATACGGATGCAAGAAAGATTTCTCACCCTTAGATCTGGCTACAATCTATAATGCGTTCATTCGTTCATTCGTGTGGTCCGGTGTATCCAAGATCTCATTGCACCCACTAGAGATAATACAAAACCGCGCGATTAAACTGACAGGTGGCTTTACTCACCAATATAGCCTGATGCACGCTTTCGGATGTATCGTCAAATATTTCTTCTTTTTTTTTTCGGAAAAACGTAATTAAACGATTTACCTACAGTTCATATAGAGAATCTTTATTTAACCGAACCACACGAATCTGTAATTCCCTGCCGGATTCAGTCTTCCCCCCTCAGCACAACATGCTAGCATTTAAGATCAATGTCCATCGGTATCCCCTATGTCTCTGTTCCGTTCTACCTTTTGCCTGCACTGTGTTGCCGACATCATAAGGTTATTAAACCTTGAGTGCGCGCGTATTATATAAAAAAATAAAAAATTGAAAAAATATTGGATTAAGTTTACTGCAGTGAATGAGAATAACTCCACGTTTCTCATTGTACATTCAGAGCATATTGAATACAGTTCCGTATTGAACACACCATCCAAGTCCTCTCACCACAAGACCAAATAATGTTATTAGAACAATATAAAGTTATTGTTGACTTCAAGTATGGATTTGTACCAACAACTACATATGAGAATTTAAGTATTATTCCCATACATTTGCTCATAAATGCGAACTATGCAAAATTTAGGCAATATGAAGGCAAAAGCACTTACTATTCGCTGTAAAACATGGTCTGGAACGTTTCTGGAACTGTTGCATATTGCGTGCGCTGAGGAATGTGAGAATATAACAGGTGCTTTGGACGCTCCTAAAGCATCTAGCATTGTTGGCACAGACACATGCGATAAATCTACTATCATCCCCAAACGATTCATTTCGGATACTACCAACTGAAAACATAAACACAAACAAGTATGTAGTAGAAACACATTGCACAATTTTACATCAATAGAATTTCGCCAAATAGGGAATGTACGATATGTATGATGTATACAAGTAAGCTTACTTTTCCGAATTTTGACAATCCCCCAATATGGGGAATTTTCCCCGGTTCATCAACTTTGCAACAGTCTGCCCTGAAATGTGCAAAACATTGCTTATGAATAAGTGTCTATAAACTAAAATTTTGTGTCGGTTACGTTTTCAAGTTAATATGTAAACAAAAATCAAAATCACAAACACAAGTTAAAAAAAAAAAAAGTAAACTACATATGTATGCGCTTCTTTCCAAAGAATGTCCAACTTACCAAGGAGTGTTGCACGTATGCGTCAAGGTTAAATATCGGGCGCCTAATTGATAAAACATCCTCAAAACACTCAAACTTGTCCCGATAGCATGGCCGCCCTCGACGCCTATCAAGCTGGCGATTTTCCCATTTTTGTGCGTCTCTTCTATTCCTATAAAGCAAAATGATTAACGTCGAATCAAATCTATAAACTCAAAAGAAGATTTTTACAACTCTGTATTCTATATATGTATACATACATAGGTATATACATATGTATATATGCACATGTGAGTAAAAAACAAAAACAAAATAGATAAAACAATCACGGAAGAAAAAAGAATGGCATCGTTAGCATTCTTTCAATTTTTTTCAATTTGTTCTTCTGCTTCGTTAACCACGAATAAGATATTGTCACCAAAAAGAAAAATACAAAGAAATACAAATAAACAAAATAGAAGAACAATGTGTAGAATATTTCAACTTGTAAGATATGTACATACACATGTATGTGAACAGTTTCGTAGCAGTGTGAATTTGGCCAAGAAGGATGTCCTTGGATGGTACAAGTATGTTGCGAGTGGAGTGTAACATTACGATTATTCATACAACTTTTGTCTATTGTGTATTGTCCTTGCTGTGGGCAATTTAAAATTCTTAAGAATGCATGAATAATATCATTGTAAACCCTTACAGTATTATGGTATCATAGACCATATTCAACTAAGTAGTAGATACACAGTATGTACATATGTCCACATTACAAAGTTAGGATATGCGCACATACTCATACAATATAGTTAAGCTTTCTTTTAATTAATAGTTAAATACTAAGAGCAGTGCTAAATCAAGTACCTGAGGCAGTTGTTACAAGTGCCATATGATGTGGATACAAATGAACCAAACGTCTTATTAAATCTATTTGTTCTAAGGTTAACTGCACAGCGTCCAAGTGTTGAGAGGAACAAGGGGCATACGCAGACCAAAACTATAATAAAAGAATAAAGTAATTATATGTTACAAATGAATGAGTATAATCATCATGAAAAGTATTGAGGTATATTTTATGCATATTTAAACGTACACATGCGATGTGAAAATACAAAGCGCGAGCCATCATTTTATAAACAATACCGAACCTAACGAAATCAATCTGTATTAACTCCTTTACAGACTTTAGTAGATCATTAGAGAATCAACTCACGTCCAAAATGAAAAATCTCGCTCATATGTCAATATACACAACCTTCATTAAGTATTCTCAATATCTTCCATGCCATACTCTGATATGTACGTTGAGCTTGCTAGAATAAAAGAGTGCGTATACGTATTGGTGTGCGGTGTGTACACGTTTATTTCTGCTCTTAATTCTATCACCCCAAAAATTCGTACAATTTGCTAGCATTACAAATTAATGACCCACGTAATTTTCAATTTTCCCATCACAATAGATCTCCTTGAGATTCATTTGCTTCTGCACATTTTTTTCCATGCACTCTAAACAGTTCGCTAAATGGAGCCCTAACTTGAAAAATGTGCTATGGTGCTATAAGTGCTTTATGCTTATATAATTATATAACTTAATTACTTAGTATAGTTAAGTTAATTAAATTTATTAAATTAAAACATAATTTAATGAAAAACATCCATATTCGCGTGTATGTATGAACTTCCATATGTATGTATGTATGTGCGTATGTTCATACACATGTTCCTAATGAAAAAAAAAAAAAAATAAAGATAAAAATGAAAGAGAGTATAGAGTTGACTGTCAGTAGCAAAGGGGCAGTAAATGGTTTACGAGCCACAAACAATCGATATACATAGAACAAAAAACCAAAGCCCAATAAAAACAACCAACCCTCAACTCTGTCCAAAGGGATAGCCTCTCCACAGAGATAACATTAACGACTTTCTTCGTATACGAGAGTGGTAGAAGTACCTATGTATGTATGTATATGACTATAAGGGTCCTAAATCCATTGTTCTGTACTTAGCCATCTGATATACGTTGTATCTTGTTTGACAAGCGTAAAGGTTCATTTTGTATTCGAATTACTAAATTTTTTAAATTTTCATCTTCCAACAAATCTTACTTAACTTTGTATCCAACTGTACGAAAACCACTACATCATATGTACATATATACGTATATCTACTGGAAAAGGCACTCTTAAAGAATAGAAGACGTACAAGCGAAGGAAAACATTAGCAGACAGAAGGATGGCAAGGGAAAACTATAAAAAATCCTTTCACGCCGCCATAATGTCTAGCAAAGGGAAAAGTGTCGAAACTCATTAATACAATCAGCTAAACAATAATCTTTAGATCTAGCTTTTACAATATCACGTTTTCTTGTTCGTCTCCGCAGCCTTAGATCCCTATTTGTATGTACATATGTATGTATGTACATATTTGTATGTGATAAGTCATCTAATTGTTTTCTCCGCTTTTATTCATGCTCGTCCACCAGTTTCAGTCTTCAATATCTACCAAAAAAAAACAAACAAAACACAAAATAATAATAATACAAAAACGCCTGGATAAAGTGTCTAAAATTATTACACTCCCTCTCATTGTGGATTTCACGCTGGCTCGGTGTGATATGTAGATACATACGTATATCGCTATGAATATTGGCATGAAACGGAAGACATTTTCTGCTCTCAAGTATCTGAGAAGCGAATATCGTATTTCTACCATACTTTCGTATTTTTTTCCTTCTCTTATGCGCAGATGAGGGAAACAATTAGCATAAAACCATTTTGTGTGCCTAACGATAAAGTGGGTGTCTGTTAGATTATGTTGGATAAAAAATTATAAATACGATATAGTTTTTCTCATTTTTGTTTTGTTGAGGACGTGTATTGCGAATGAGGTCAAGGCTTTCTTATATAGAATATTATTTAATATCTTTTCATACTATGTATACTGTACAAAGAAGTCAGAAGTTTATGAGTCAGTGATATACATACATACATATATATTGGTTTAGTATATCAGTGTTATTATTATAATTCCTGAATTCCCATAATTGCGTTGCTACAATTTGGTCCTGCATTGCTATTATTTAAAAATATTACTGCTTTCCGCGTATACATCAATATCTTGAAAGCTCCACAGGTGAATACCCTTTTTCCCTTTATTTTACAGCTTTCATCTTGTTTTCATTCACTCTAATAGGTTTGCCTTTTTTGTTTTCGCCAAACAACAAAAGGGATAATTCAAGTTTCCTTCAAAACGTTTGAATTCAGTCGTTTTAATACAAGAATCGAAGTTGAACAATCAGGGAAACGAAATACACAAATAAACTATTGTAGTTAAGTTGGTGTTTGTATACAGCTTTCGCATATTCACAGGAAGCAGGACAAAGGCGCCTTAATGGCGTCAGTCGATCCCATTAGCTTTTATTATTTGCCATTTACCTGCCACTGCTTTGTTAATTCCATAATTTGATTACTGAGTTGATTATAAGGGTGACTGGGTTTCACATAATAGTACAGGATGGTACGGCTCTACCAGGAAATATAGGAGGAAAGACCTATTCTGGTAGTTCATAGAATAGTTAAAATGTGCAAAATATTTGCCTGCAGTTTCTATTTTTTTTTTCTGGAAATTTTTCACAATTCAGAACGATTAAGGTCGTCATCATCCATCTTTCAAAAATTCAAAACTTCTACACATCTCATATCTGAGTATGTACCTCCTTCCCAACTCCTTGGATATGTTAATAAATCGACTAATCATAAGTCATATAAAAGACACTATTACAAGTTCAAAAAGTGGGCTTATTTGGTTCTAAGCTTTCGAAAACCTTAATGGTAGTGACGGTCTTGGCATGATATAAAGGGTATTGATGTGGAAAATATGGTTTTAGCAGAAAAATCTAAAGTACCTCCGTATTGCACGCAACGTTTAAATTGATTGATTGACTTTTCACGCAAAAATGTTTAGAAATCGCATTATTACACATTACGGCAATATTAACCGGCACCCAAAATGATGCGATTCACCAACTAATCAACTGCAGCAAAAAATCCACAAGCAATTATGCTTGTTTGCTTGGTGGTGTTACAGCCAGTGAAGGACAAGAGCCATGCTTCTCTCAATCACCCATGCTGTGTGTGATTTATTTTTTCACAACGGCTTGAGTTGAGAAGCTTTTTCATAGCAAGTACCTATACTACGGGGAGTTTTGCCAGTACCATGCCGAGGAGGGACGCCGCGAAATAAACATTCGATGGCGTCGGTGTTATCAGGATCCGAAGTCGCTCATCGTGGGTCAGAGGCCAACATACTAACCACTGCGCCACGGCGCCCTCACAAGCAGTTATGAAGTTGATGTAATTATACACGATTAATGAATAACATCAAATTTTCGATTACATAATAGAAATACACAATATTATGCTATGTTCCGAGTATGCTTGTTAATGAAAATTTAAATCAAAATAGACTGTATTGAAGTATACAAAACACATAAAATGGATAATGGATTGATGAAAGGGACATATTATTTATGATAACTCTGATAGAGGCTTTGGTCAACAGAAAAGGACTAATCCTTCTCCATGGCAACGCTCGACCACACGTCGCACAGCCGACCTTACAGAAGTTGAACGAGCTGGGCTACGAATTCTTGCCCCATTCATTATACTCGCTGAATCTTTCTCCAACCAACTACCACTGGTTCGAAAATTTTGTTTCACTTAATATCTACTTTTTGAAGTTAAAGACTGAAAACAACCTAATATTTTGGGACTCCACTATTAGTTGTCCGTGCTCATCCCTGCAGGCTTCTGCTCTGGCTTTATAGCCGTGGCATGTTCGTTTTACTTTTTGGTAGAACTTTCGAACATCGTTCCTGCAATAGCATCTCTCCATCTCCTCGATCTCGCGCTTCTCGTGGTACTTCTTTTTTCGTCTCAGAAGCGCATGCTCCTCCCTCCTTTTTTGTTCATAGAGCTCGCGGGCAGCTCTCGTCCGTCGATGCAGTGTAGCCATGTATGCATTCTGTTTCTGTACATGGGCCTGTCTGCATTCGTCATCAAACCAGGGATTTCTCGAAGGTGGTGGCTTGAAACCGAGTACATCTGAGGCGGCCTCTCTGATGCCGTTCTGACAACGACCCCATTGCTGTTCTATGGGACTTGAGAGATTTTGAGGGAGACTTGATCGGCGAAGGTTCTGGCGGTCTCCTGCGATTGCAGCTTTCCGACGTTAAATTTTGGTGTTCTTACTCGATTCCGTTGATTACGGGGAATTCGCATCCTTGCCTTGGGTGCAACAAGGTAATAATCTGAGTCGATGTTGGACATTTAGGATGCTGGAGGAGTTTCTGCCGTCGATCGCAATATGATCAATTTGTTTGGTAGCCGATTGATCGAAAGACCGCCAGGTCCCCTTATGGACGTTGAGATATGGGAATCGTGTACTTGCTGCTACGGGATTATGTCCCTCCATAAAGTCCAGTAGCCTTAGTCCGTTTTCTGACGTGGTGTTGTGTAGGCTGTGCTTTCCTATGACTCGTTCAAAGATAGCTTCCTAACCCTTCCTTTGGTGTCATAGCTGGAACATCTGGCATATCTAGCAGAACATAGAAGTCGTCTTTATGTCGGTCATCTATCTCCTTTGTGGGGGCGCGGACACATATAAGCTAATATTGCCGAGATTGGCCTTGATGCGAATAGCTATGAGGCGTTCGCTTACATACTAGAAGCTAAAAACTTTTTTCCTGAGTCTGCCTCGAATAACAAATCCTCATCCGAATAAGCGTAGTTTATTTTCTCTGTAGCAGTTTCCGTAGTTTCCGCTTTTTGCCTGGCCCATCCCATCGCACTTCTTGGAGCGCGGTGATATCTGGCTTATAGCAGTCCAAAGAGTTGACCGGTTATCCGCTGCATCTGGTTTGTTGAGGGACCTTATGTTTCAGGTGGAGATCCGGAATTCGTTTCCTTATTGACGTTTGCGGGGGTCGTCAACATGTAATCCGTCCGTATCCGATACTATTGGTTGTTTCGATACTACTAAAGTACTAATAATTGTCAACGAAAGCTGAACTTTTTGGAGGAAACAAAGTGGGAAACAAGAAACGAGACTTATCAAAACATCTGATAGGAGAATTAAGTGTATAATGATATGCTATGATTGAACTCATCAAACCTTGATAACGGTGTGTATAAGCAGACTAAACAAAAGTATTCGTCAGGTGTAGTTACCATTTTTAACAATAGTTAAATTGTTTATGTACAACTTACCTGTGCTGACACCATTCCCTCTTTCAATCGTTTCAAATCGGTATGACTCCAAGCACTCGTTGACCAAGGTAGTATTTCCCGTAAGTCGCCCCCGAATCGAAATTCTTTCAGTTGGTTTTTTAGAAATTTTCTGATATTCCATGGCAGGTCGTTGTGTCTGAAAGAAACCATAGTTAACCACACTAAAAAAATGAATTCGAAATTTTATCGCGATAATACATATATAAACATATGTACATATGCAAGAAAAGGTGAACAATGTAACGGTCTACAAAAAATTTAAAAAGCTTACCCATCGATTAAAGGCACTTCTTTCAATACTCTTTTCACCCTCTGCATTCGATAATCGAAATCGTTCGCCGTGCATAGTATTACTGGCAGCACTAATGGAAAGTAGACAAGAGTTAAGCAATTTAAGCCGCAAAGCACAAAGCCTTCGTGGTGCTTCCGCGATTTCATTGCCCTACAAAAGTGACACTGTCACATTGAGACCTGTGAAACAGAAACAAAAAAGCATAATAATAAAAGGGCAGATAATAAGAAAACTTATTTCATTAATAATAAAAAAGTCAGTTCGGTTCAGGCTAGTACTGACGCAATAGAAAAAAACTAAAATATCGCGTTTTTTCCTTCTAAAATAGAAACGAGATGCTTCTACTACAATGATTTCAGCCGCGCAAGGGAGATTCGATCCTTTACAAATATAAACGGAAAGATAAGAGGGAAACGTGAATGAAAAACATAGTCTTGAAAGGGCTTGTGTAAGAACTAGTGTCAACATAATCTAGGTGGTTTTCCTGTTAAATGTAGTGGAAAATCAACTGAACATTAAGCGCTAATAAAAAGCTACGGACAAATGTGAACAACGATAGCCATAGCTCAAGGACATATGCTTTAAAAACGAACTTGGAGCAAGGAGAGATGTCGTTTACTCAATTACTTTAATTAAATGGAAGTGATATACACATTTGAGAGTATACTAAAGTCGACTAAATATATTATTTTATTCATATCAATTACAATATGATATGTTAATACAATTAAATTGAAATAATAAGCTTTCCGCCTTGGAAATTAAAAAAAGCTTAAAGAGTTTCCTTTTTCAAATAAATCCTTTCTTTTTGCACGCATAACATTTTTTTTTTCTGAAAGCATTTAAAATAACAGAATAAGAAAATACGGCTCTTAAACATTTCAACTTAATTAGCTCCGTTTTTTTAATTTTAATTTTTTTCTTTTTTCAATACATCCGATGCACTGCAGTTTCCTTTGAAGGTTTATTGAGATGCACACATTTAAAATGCGACCTCTCAGGACGCCCTCCGGAAAAGTTCAGATGTGTGTGTTAATATAATTTATGTGATAATTAATCAGACCCGGGAAAAGCCAACGGGAACAGTTTTTGTTTCCATTTTAAGAGCCCATAAGAGCTCTTCATTCCGACGTTTTTGTTTAATAAAAATGAACTGGAAATTTATACTAATTACCCTGAATTTGCAATCCAGCTTAATATTTTCCTTCTTTCCTTTAATCTTATTGTTTGCATGTATATCCGTAGGTGCAATCATATTTTTAAATGGTGTTTAAATGGTTAGGTCGTATGTGTACTCTTGGTATCTACAATTGTGTATACATATATGTTTCAATAAAATATGTATACGTGTATGTTATTGATCCCGTGGATTAACAACCTACATCGGACTCTGAGATTTACATATTATAAAAACAAAAAAACATTATACGAGTATTGTATCTGGATCACACCCAATTATCCATTGGCTAAATCTTATATTATGGGACATTTTTTTATCGTTTTTGGTGTGAATATTTCCGAGAAGTATAATTTGTAAACTATAAGTCGAAACAAAATGCATCAAACCAGATATATTTCAAATGTGAGATATAAAATACACATTGTATTCTCACTTGCTGCGATATGTATTGCGTTTATCTCGAAATACATCCGAGAAATATCTTCAGCAGTACCTGTTTTTGTTTTTAATTTTTCATTTGTTTCGTTCAATGTACACTTGCTCGCATCAATATCGACGTAGATGGGAAAGAAACACCAGACATAAGTTTTATTTTAGTCTTTAGGGATTTGCTTCACTTTTATCTAGTTGTGCCGAGAAAAATTAAACGGGGATCGCAGATCCCTCCAAGGTAGTTACCATGTAATTGTTTGCTTTTTATGTCCTTCACATGTTTTGTTAAGAAATGGAAAATGCACCTGTGTTGTAACACATCGACGTGTTACGATAAAAGCAAACACTTTGAGGAATGGAAGCGGATTATTTGAGACAAAGCAGAAAAGCTCACTTCAAGGAAATGGATTAAAGAGAAGCATTCACTATATATGGTGTTATCAATGTGTGTACATATGTAGATATGTTTGTACTGTTTAATGAGTTGGTTTTATATATTCTTTGCTTCCATTCACATGTGATGTAATAACTTGTACGTATAACGTTAGTTAGGGAGCGCCGTGGCACTGTGGTTAGTGTGTTGGACTCAGGCGCACGATGAGCGAGTTCGGATCCCGATAGCACCAACGCCATCGAATGTTTATTTCGCGACGTTCCTCCTCGGCGGGGTACTGGCAAAACCCTCCGTACTAAACTTACCATGAAAAAGCGTCTCGACTTATGTTGTTCGGCATCGGCATTAAACCGTAGGCCCCTTTCACCTGTGTTAAAAATAAGTCACAAACAACATGAATGATTGAGAGAAGCTTGGCTGTGGTCTTTCATGGGCTGTAACGCCACCAAGGAAGATTATATTAGTTACTTGTCATTTACAAGAAAAGTTGAAGAAGAATACAATAATTTGTTTATCGCGGAAACATGGAATATACCACAAAAAAGTGGTATATAGTATATAGTGTAGATAACCGTCTACAGTATAATACATCATCATGTGTCAAACAGACCTTTGCTTATAAAATCGTTCTCTGATCTGATATAAAAATGATTTCCGATTCTGAATAGCTTCTATTTTCAGAGTGTTGAAGTCAGTTCACTAAGAAGTAGGGTGGTATGCAACAAAAATGCCCAGAAATACATATTTAGTTCCAACCGAAGATTGACGTCCCACTCAAACAAAAATACAGAGATACGAGTATGTGCAATAGTCCACACTGAATTAAGATAATTTGTTTTTCTTAATTTTTTCATGTCCTCTTTTCTCTTTCTTTTTGATAAATAAAATCAAAAAGCTGGTGTTCAATTCAATAGCATTTCTTTCAAAATGCCCCTTATTACTCATACATATAGTACGTAAGAGTAAATTAAAGCTTGGAACGATTAGTTTGCTTTAAATAAAAAAACCGCATCGCGCCTAACTCCATTTGCTTTTACCAGCATTGATATTCCTTTAAAATGTTCTCTATGATTACAATGTAATTCGATTCGAATGTTACATTGTTTTACTTTGCACCACAAATAAAATAAGGGTATAGCTTTACTTTACATTCAAAATATAACTTTCTCCGCAAAATTTATTGAACTGATTTAGTTGTCTTATTTCGGTGTAGATCTCCTTATTCATCTTTTATTTATCATGCATATATTCATCTCTCCTTTTCATTTTCATTTAACAATCCTGCTCTTGAAGCACTTGTGTTCACAATTTATTTAGTTTAACCACATTGCAGTTTGAAGCTTTACGAGTATTTTCTTATGGCATTTCTCTACATTTACAGCGAAATTTCTCTAAACCCTCTGGTCAATTCAAACGCTTGCCCAACCTGCTTTTGCTCACGTCGAATATACTGCTGAATATTGTATGGAGCTAACAAGTAAACTCTAAACATAAAAAATACACTTCTGAAGCTGTTCAGCATTGGCAGGATGCATTTTAGAGTAGATAACCTGTAATTTCGTGGCATTGTTGAAAGAGCGCCTTTTTCACTTTATTTTTCACCTTACAGACCAACTTCGTTTTTGCCATTTATTTTTAAGTTAATTTCTCCACAAAGGAGGGTAGAGTTTTTTCAGCTCCAACTGAATTTTAATTTCTTTCATTGTGGAGCGAAAAAAAAAAAATACATTCTCTACTTTAATTAAGAAAAAAGTTAAATGGGTGATTTCAGAATTGTGGCAACACCGTATTTTTTGTAAATATAAATATTAGGTTTTTAATTGCGAAAATAAATTGAAACGTTTGTTTAAAATAAAATGAAAATGTACCTACAAGGATCGTGGGTAAGTACAACGGGATATGAGAGTAAAATTATTGATTTAAACAAAATTCGATGGAATACTAAAATTTACGAGTTAGCTTATGTTGAACTTTTCTAAAATCGAATAAGCTGACAAAAAATCCCGTACGAGATATGTTATTCTCAAGGATTGCCATGGTGTTTATTGATTTATGGAAACCTATTTCATAACCCCCTTGGCGGTTGCTTTATTACCTACCACCAATATCAACATCACAATTCAAACAACACTAACTATTTAAGCGAAATTCGATGCCGAAATGATTTATAAGGTTACATATATGTATATATAATATATCAGGATGTGCCACTTTCATCTGTACGCCTACTACAAATATTCATCCTGCACTAGAGATAGAGAGAACGCATGAGTATATGTAAGTGGATATGGAACCAGGCTACGGCGTTTATAAATTTGGGCAGCCCATGCAAATGGTCGATATCAACCAATGGTTGTGAAATGATTTATTTTAAACCGAATTACATGTGAACAATATGCGATAGGATCAAATTAGGCCTAATTAGGTAGTTAATAAGATCATATACTACTAAAACGAGGGTGTAAGTATTTTGACAAATTGTTCTGTGGAGTGAAATATGTACATAGATATGCATGTATAATTCATATATGTATAAATAGATGCGAAAAGAAATCAATATTCGTTGATGACCTGCCGTACTTACCGTAAAATAATACAATTAATCTCATGTAAATTCGTAACTTTGGATGGCAAAGGACTCGTAGGGGTAGATTCTATCCGACGGATGCTGGCCTGCTAAAAAAGCGAGAAGAGCCACCGCAGTCGAACATCTTGCATCACTGTTAGTAAGTCCCATCCCCATCTCCTCGTGGTGCCATCTGGAGATTTCCTATGTAAATTGCAGACGGGGAAGGGCGAATGGCGAGTCTCCTGCGCCAAAAAACAGGATTAGTCGGTTGGGCTACTGCCTAGTAAGCCGTAACTGTAGAAAGCCACAAACTCCAAAAAACGAAAAAGGGACAATGATCTTCGGCTTTGTACGTTGAAAGTTAGGTCCTTAAACAGGCCAAGTGCAGCCGAACAACTTGCGGACGCCCTAGACCGTTATAAAGCGGACATAACCGCCATCCAGGAAATGCGAAGGAATGGACCGGGTATAAAGCGGATGAAAAACTACAATATTTACTACGGCGACTGTTATAGGGAGAGAGGACAACGATTGTTCGGATGCGGATTTGTTGTTCGAGGTGGACTAAGGCAAAAAGTACTAATCTTTCATCATGTGAGCGAACGCCTCATAACAAGACAAATATTTTTAACATCAGCATGATCTGCGTCCACGCCCCCACGGAAGACAAGGATGACTCCGCCTAAGATGAGCTCTACGATCTCCTAGACAGAACGTATGCCCAATGTCCCAGCTATGACATCAAAATTGTACTAGGAGACTTCAATGCTAAGCTGAGTAAGGAAAGCATCTTTGAACGAGTCATCGGCAAACATATCCTACACGACACCACATCCGATAACGGACACAGGCTGATTGATCTTGCTACGGGGCGAAATCTCCTTTTAGCCAGTACGCGCTTCCCGCACCTCGATATACACAAAGGCACCTGGCGGTCTTTTGACCAATCGACCACCAACCAGATTGATCACATCGCGATCGACGTCAGACACTCCTCCACTATTCCTGATGTTCGAACTTTCCGAGGGGCTTACATCGACTCGAACCACTATCTTATAGTAGCCAAGATGCGCTTACGGATATCACGAACGCAGCGGAGTAGAGTAAAAATACAAAGTTATGACGTCGGAAAGCTACTATCGCCAAAAACCGCTCGTGCTTTTACCGATCGCGTCTCCCTTAGGCTCTCCAATACACCTTAATCCTCCACGCTATCAATAGAATAGCAGTGGAGCCTTTGCAAACAAGCCCTGAAAAGCTTTGCATCCGAAGTTTTGGGTTTCAAGGCTTCACCACGAGGAAACACCTGGTTCGAAGACGAGTGCAGGAGGATTCACACAGCGAAGCAGGATGAAGCCTGCAGAGATGAGAACGGACACCTAGTAGTAGAATCGCAGTCGATGCTGAGAATATGAAAAAACCACTTCTGCCGACTGTATAACGGCGATGTTAGTCCATATAACACTGTCAGGCAGAATGAACCATTTCTAATCGACGAAGACCGCCGAGGACTCCGTCCCCCTGAGCTCGACGAAGTTAAGATTGCCATATCGAAACTCAAGTCGAATAAAGCTGCTGGCGCAGACGGACTATCTGCTGAGCTCTTCAAGGCAGCTGGGGATGACCTGGTTGGGAGCATGCACCAGCTCATCTGTAAGATATGGTCAGAAGAAAGCATGCCCGAGGAATGGAGTCTCGGCATCGTATGCCCCATCCACAAGAAAGGAAACCCCTCTAATTGCGCCAACAGAGGAATAAGTCTCCTTAGCATCGCCTACAAAATCTTCTCTGCCATTTTGTGTGAACGCTTGAAGCCTTTTGTAAATAAGCTGATAGGTCCTTATCAGTGCGGATTCAGGCCAGGGAAGTCCACCATCAACCAAATCTTCACACTACGGCAGATTCTGGAAATGAAGTAATGAATTTCAAGTCGACACTCACCACCTATTTGTCGACTTCAAAGCCGCATACGACAGCGTAATTAAAGACGAGCTATACAACGCTATGTCTACCTTTGACATACCTGCTAAGCTCGTCAGACTATGCAGGATGACTTTGGAGAATGCTCGCTGCTCCATCCGAATCGGTGACAACCTTACCGATAGTTTTGATGTCAATAAAGGATTTAGGCAAGGCGATACGCTGTTGTGTGATTTCTTCAACATCCTATTAGAAATGATTGTGCAAAAATTACTGGCCAATACAAGAGGCACAATCTATTTCAAATCCTCGCAACTCCTTGCATACGCCGACGATATTGACAAAATAGGTAGAACACAGTGAGATGTCAATGAGGCGTTTGCGAGTATTGAGATGGAGGCGGAGAAAATTGGTATGGCGGTAAACGAGGGCAAAACAAAATATATGCTGTCATCAAAATAGGACGCTCACCACCGACGTCTTGGCCAGAACGTTTGTATTGGCAGATATAAGTTCGAGGTAGTTAAAGACTTCGTCTACCTTCGACGGGGAATGGAGGAAAAGATTTAACAACGAACTTTACGGGCTGTACAGTGACATGCGTTTAGTCAGGCGTATACGGATTCAACGCCTAAGATGGCTGGGCCATGTAGAGCCAACGGACACCACAGCTTCAGTCCGGCGAGTCTTTGAATCCAACCCCGAGGGACGAAGAAGCAGAGGACGGCCGCACTTAAGATGGCGCACATAGGTGGAAGGGCACCTCAGCCAACTGGGTGTGCGGCAATGGAAAAGGCTAACAAAATACCGTGCTAGTTGGAGGGGCATGTTGGTTGAAGCCCCAGGCTCACCCCGAAAAGTAGCGCTCATTAAGAAGAAGGAGAAGAAATTCGTAACTTAAGTTTCTATATATGATATGTCTAACTTTAAGTTGTGTTCATTTTAACCATGTTGTTTACAAATGTTTTTATTATGTATGTACATATTTACATATGTATGTATGTATAACCAAACTTATGTATGTACGTAATGTATTTTAAGTTTCTGTCCTTTTTTGGCCAAAGCGGGTTCTGCAATTTGTATATTTTATTTTGCAGCTGTAACGCTTTGCCGAGAATTTTACTTTCCCACGCGATTCACGCATTAAAAAGAAAAAAGGTGCTTTATCAGTCATCAGCACTATGTACATAGTACCTTGAGTATGCAGGGTGCGATGTATTACCTGTGAATACTGCACATGTATGAAACAATATACGTATACGAAATAGTATACGGTTTAAGGAATCCTACGTAAAATGAATGTATGCCAGCATATTTAACCCCCTACAAATAGCTTAAATGTTGCCCTGTCGCACGGATATGACAATGTCGGTTGTAGTAAGGGTACTTTCCACTGTTATCGATTTTTATATTGTCGGGCGCGTATCTGCAGATCTTCGTTTGAAAAACTTTATTTTTTATTGGTATTGAAGGCAACAATAATTGCATGACACTTTGCTCGGAAGCGGATATATTATTTCTTTTCCAAAAATATATTACAGATTACACTCATACAAACGTCCATAATTACATGTGCATTTAAATATACGAGAACACGTAAATATTTATCGGAAAAAGGGGAACGCTTCTAATTTGGGGGTGGCCGTGGTGCAGTGGTTAACATCATCGACCGCAGAGCGAAAGGTCTATGGTTCAAATTCGCTTCGTAGCCAGGAAAAAGTAATTCCTATACGGACAAAAAGTATGCAACGCAGTTGTGTGTGGAAAGTGACCAGACGTACTGCTGCAGGCATAAAACTCACAGTATATGTTCAACCCAAATTCATTCTCTGCGTATGCAATACTAAAGTGCTCGAACGAATTACTACGGACTATAACCAACGCGGAATTTGGTCGGCTCTCGTCCTATCTAGGTCTAGGACAACCACCCCTGAGAGTAGTGAACCCAAACCACTGCACTCCGTTCAGGTTGTGTGTCTAAAAACACATCATAAGAGAATATAAAAAAAACTCTTGAACCTGCGCGAGTCTCTAAAAAAAAAAAAAAAATTTATGTCATTTTGAAAGTGACTGCGTAGCATATAACGTGTGTGTAAACTTTTCACCCCTAAATGTATTAAGGTTACAAAACTAACATTTGCCTTTTCTTTTTATTGCTGAATACACAACAAACATCATCACATAATTATATCACCTTTATTATTTCGTTCATTTCTTAAAACTCTAATTTAATCTTAGCGAATTAAATTCGCCCATAGAAAGAGCACATGTATGCCAACTTAACCATGCCAGTTTCTCATAATTCTAAGATATATGTAGAAAAACGTTTGGGGGGACATCTATAAATGAAAAGATTGTACACAAGGCGCTTTATTACTCACGCAAATAATGTTCTATAGTAAGACAGTATGAAAGGTTTCCTGTGTGCATCTCCACTTTAGTTTGTGTGCTTAAGCTTTTCACTTCCATAAAAAAGAGCCTAGTAGTGTTGTGTACATAAAGTCAGTTTCAGGTGAAAATTGTTTCTGAATGAAGCGTATACACGACTGTATCTTTTCCGTTTGCCATTTTAGTGACTGCATTTTTCCAAGTGACATATTTATAGTCCGTCATACCACACAAGCTATGTTATGTATAGTGAATATACTATTATATTTTGAATATGATCAAGAAATAGAAATTAAATAAATGATTTACTCTGACATTGTATAAATAAAGAAGTAAGTGAAAAATATTACTTCTCTTCTTCTTATCGGGCGCTACTATTCTGGGTGAACCTGTGCCTCAACCAACATGCCCCTCCAACTAAACGATCTTTTGCTAGCCTTTTCCACTGCCGCACACCCAGTTGGCCATTTTAGGTGCGGCCGTCCTCTATGTCTTTGTCCCTCGGGGTAGGATTCGAAGACTCTCCGGGCTGGAGCTGTGGTGTCCATTCGCTCTACATGGTCTAGCCATCTTAGGCGATGAATCCGTAGCACCAGACTAGATTCATGTTGCTGTACAGCCCGTAAAGGTCGTGCGTGGTTGAATCTTTCCCCCGTCTGCGTTTGTAGAATCGAAAATCACACTCAAAATCTTTATCTTGAAACGACCCAGGACTTCCTTATTCGCTTTTGATAGTGACCAAGCTTCTGCGCCGTTCCGCAGGACCGGGGGGATAAGGGTCTTCTATGGAGTCAACTTTGTTGGTGTGAAGATTTGGTCAATGGTGGGCTTCCCTGGCCTGAAGCCACACTAATAAGGACCTATCAGCTTATTTACAGCAGGCTTCAGGCGTTCACACAACATGGCAGAGAAGATTTTGCAGGCGATGTTAAGGAGACTTATTTCCCTGTAGTTGGCACAATCAAAGGGGTCTCCTTTCTTGTGGATCGGGTAAACGATGCTGAGACTCTATTCCTCGGGCATGCTTTTCTCTGACCATATCTTACAGATGAGATGGTGCGTGGTCCTAACGAGGTCGTCTCCAGCCGCTTTGAAGAGCTCAGCAGACAAACCGTCCGGATCTTATGGCGATCTTAACTTCGTCGTGATCAGGATGATGGAATTCTCTGCGATTTTCAACATTAAGAAATTTATCATTCTGCCTGACAGCGGTATATCGACTAACACCGCCGTTATACAGTCTGCAGAAGTCGTTTTTCCTATATTCTCAGCATCGACTGCGATTCTATTACTAGGTGTCCGTTCTCATCCCTGCCTACATGCCTGCAGTAACACCTCTCCAAGTCCTCAGTCGCGCGTTTCTCGTTCTCTTACTTCTTTCTCCTGAGAAGCTTATGCTCCTCCCTTCTTTTTAACTCGTAGAACTCGCGAACTGCTCTTCTATGCAGCGGGTCTTTATATGCCTCCTTCCTTGCTGTGTGAATCCTCCTGCAGTCGTCATCGAACTGCTTCTTCGTGGTGGAGCCTTGAAGTCCAAAACTTCAGATGCAGTACTCTTCAGGGCTTGTATGCAAAGGTTCCACTGTTATTCTATTGACTGCGTCGAGGGTTGAGTTGTATGAAAGAGCTTAAGGGAGACGCGATCGGTAAAAATACAAGCGGTTTCTAGCGATAGTAGCTTTCCGACATTACAACTTTGTATTCTTACAGCTAATGCTTCCTCATTCAATTGCCCAAAAATAGTGTAAGATACAGTCACTGGCAAAATTATTTACTCATTGCAATGCTTGTTTCGTAAGCAACCTTTTAAACTGCACAACTTCTAAAATTTTTCTTTTTCTTAATTTCAATCTTTCAATCTCTATTATTTTTTTTTTAAACAGTAAACAAAAAAAAAAAAAAAAAACAAAAACCTGTCCAATTCCAGCAAGTAACTGTTAAGAACCAAGAAAGTAAGAGGCAATATTAACAGCCATCGAATACTGCCAAAACTATTTACGCAAATCCATTTTTTGATTTTTTTTTATCACTTCTAGAAGAAAATAAAATAAATGATTTTAAGGTTGAAATAAACTTTTACTTAAAGTAACAGTACTTAATAAGTTGTGGTTCCTCCTTTTGCCGAAATAACTTCTGCAAGGCGTCTGGACATAGAATCTATTAATCCCTGGACTTGGTTTAATTGAACTGTACTCCAAGTCGCAATGAAGTCTTTCCATGCCTGATCAGTAGTTCTGCCAATGTTTGCGGGCATCATCAAGTTTACCACATGCCACCGATTTTCTCTTACATTCATATTCAGGACGTTGCGGGGGCCATTTTAAGACCTGTTGGTCTACTTCGTCCAAATACGTATTAATGTTACAGGCGCATTGTCCTGTTACAGTATAAAATTACTGCCGATAAATTTTGACCCTGAAACCAGTGCAACATCAATGAAAATATTTAAACAACGGGACTGTGTCATGTTATAGGAGCATCTGACAAGGGGGCCCACGCCACTATATGATATGCAAGCCCATATCATGATTTTACAACCTTTGGAATGTCTCCTGGGTTGCGCGATGGGTTGTTTTGCCTTAGGTTTACCATCGGAGTAAAAATATTTATGTCCATAGGAACATTCCAAAGAATGCTCCTCCAAACTCTGGTGGTTTGGTAATGTGCTCTCTAGCAAATTATAATCTGAGCTGCTTGTTTTTTGGGGTTATATACGGCTTTTTCTGGGCAACGTAGGCTTTTATCTTATTTTCCTTCAGCCTTCGACGCAATGTTCTTTCACTGATCTTGTTTTTCCGATCTTTGTTTAGGTCCGCGGGTGTACTTAAGATACTTTCACATGGGTTTTTTTTTAAAGGACCGAACAATGTTAGCATCATCTCTTTGCGATGTCACCCTTTTTCTGCCTCTCCGACTTTTATTTTTAATACTTCTACATTCTCTAAACTTTGAAATTTGATTATAAATTGTTTCCCGCGTACAACCGTAGTTTTTTACCCCTCTAGAACTCTGCTACAATGGCAGCTCGTTGTTCAAGAGAAAGTTCGGCAGTTGTCGGCATCTCGAACGACTATTCTCACGAAAAATTCTTACAAAACTGCTTACAATACCTGAATGATGCGCAAAGCATCAATTTACAAAAGAAATTTAAAACCCTTACCTTCCAAGTGTAGTTAATCGCACTTGTGTAAGTAATTTTGACAGTGTTCGATGGCTGTGTAAATAATTTTGTCTACTTTCTTGGGTTTTTAACAGTAACATGTTGGAATTGGACAAGTTTTTTTCGCCCACTGTTAAAAAAATTAATAAAGATTGAAATTGAGAAAAATCATGGATGATTTATTGTTATTTTAGAAGTTCTGCAGCTTTAAGGGCTGCTCAAGTAGCAAGCATTGCAATGTGCTAATAACTTTTCCGATGACTGCATGTACAGATGTGTGTGAAATCCATCTTGTCTCGGAGTTAGCTTTGAGGAAGTACATTACAAATATGTTTATACATAAAAATGTTCAATTGTCAAATAGTAATAAAACTATTACTCACAAAACTATCTTTCTGCTATTTACTTTACTTACAACTGCTCAACCCAAGTTGACACACAGCCTCCGCGTGGCCCCCCCGGGATATCTACCCTGGCACCCGCCAGGTAGTGAACCAATGTGTGCAGCGACCCAACCCCTTGTTCCTGGGGAAAGATGAACCTGGCCCTCCAGGTTGTCGGTTGTGCTTAGAGGTAACATCCCTATCACGTAAAAACCTACTTGTTCCGAAACAACAACAAGCCTCGGATACGGACGGATACAAAGCTGACGACCCCTGCAAACGACTAACGGACTTGAGGGTCTGCATCTGGAATGTGAGGTCCCTTAACAGACCGGGTGCAGGCGATCATTTGGAGCACACCCTCAACTGCTATAAAGCAGATATAACCGCACTCCAAAAAGTGCGATGGAATGGACCAGGGAAAAAACGGATGAAAAACTGCTACATCTACTATGGGAACTGCTACAAGGAGAACAAACAGCGCCTATTCGGGTGCGGATTCGTTATTCGAGGAAGACTCCGACAAAAAGTCTTAAGTTTCCGAGATATAAGCGAACGCTTCATAACAATCCGCATCAAAGCTAAATTTGGAATCGATCGACTCAAAGAAGAATTCTACGATCTCCTAGACAGAACATATGCCCAATGCCCCAGCTACGACACAAAAATAGTCCCAGGAGATTTTAATGCAAAACTGGGCAAAGCGGACATATTTGAGTCGATCATAGCAAAGCATAGCCTCCATAACACTACATGCGACAACGGAGTTAGGCTAATCGATTTCCTAGCGGGGCGTAACCTCCTTGTAGCAAGCACGCGATTCCCCCATCTCAACATCCACAAGGGTACCTGACGGTCTTTTGATCAATCGACCACCAACCAGATTGATCACACTGCGATCGACGCCAGACACTCCTCCTGTATTCTCGACGTAGGAACCTTCCGAGGGGCCAACATCGACTCGGACCACTACCTTGTTGTAGCCAAGGTACGAATGAGGATATCAAGAATGCTTAGGAGTCGAGTAGGACTACGTAAGTTTGATGTCGGAAAGCTACATTCGCAAGAGACTGCCAGAATCTTTGCCGATCGTGTCTCCTCCAAGCTCTCTCAAAATCCGGCCACAGCAGCACAAACAATAGATCAGGAATAGGCCGTCAGAGACGCTGCCTCAGAGGTGCTGGGTTTCAAACCGCCACCACCTAGAAATCCCTGGTTCGATGAACAATGCGAACAAGCCCATGCAGCAAAACAAGAGGCATATAAAGCCATGCTGCAACGACGGACGAGAGCTGCTCGAGAAATTTATGAGCAGAAGAGAAGAGAGGAACACTCGCTTTTCAGAATAAAGAAGAGAGAGCACGGAAAGCGTGAGATCGAGGAGATGGAGAGATGCTTCCGCAGGAATGACGCCCGTAAGTTTTACGAACATGCCATGGCTACAAAGCCAGAGCGGCGGCCTGCAGGTATAAAAATGGAGAACTGGTAGTAGAGTCGCAGTCGATGATGATGATTTGGAAAGGCCACTTCTGCAGACTGTATAACGGCGATGATAGACAAGATACCGCTGTCAGGCAGAACGAGCCATTCGTAATGAACGACAATGTAACAGAATTCATTCTACCCGACCTAGACGAAGTCAAAATAGTGTAGAGTTAATGCTCCACAAATAAAACACTTATGGTTTTAAACGTTATAATAATCAATTTCGGAGTTGAAGCTCCGCTTTTTATTTATTTAAATTACACAATCAACGCATACTCACAATCACGATCGAAAAAAGAAAGAAGAAAGGAAACCCGTCACCGATCACGATCCGACTATCACCAAACTATGACTGTGCCAATCATCCCTTGGTTGAGTATCTTTTGTACGTGTGGTTCGGCGTCATCGTCGTTGTCCGTCTCCTTCTCGGAATCCTACGTCGCAGTTCGTCGTCATCGTCGTGTATCTTCTTGGTATGTATAGTTCGGCGTCGTCGTCGTTGTATATCTTCCTCTACGTGTGGTTCGGCGTCATCGTCGTTGCCCGTCTCCTTCTCGGAATCCTAAGACGCAGTTCGTCGTCATCGTCGTGTATCTTTCTTTGTATGTATAGTTCGTCGTCATCGTCGTTGCGTACCTTTCCTGGTACGTACAGTTCGTCGTTGTCTGAATCCTACAATAGCGATATCAAGACTTAAGTCTAATAAAGCCGCAGACGTAGACGGCCTGTCTGCTGAGCTTCTTAAGGCGGTTGGAGATGAGCTGGTAAGGTGCATGCACCATCTCATTTGCAAGGTATGGTCGGAGGAAAGCATGCCCGACGAATGGAATCTCAGCATCGTTTGCCCGGTCCATAAGAAAGGAGACCGTATTGTGTGAACGCCTGAAACCGTTTGTGGATAACATGATCGGCTCTTATTAGTGTGGTTTCAGGCCAGGTAAATCCACAATAGACCAAATATTTACACTACGGCAGATCTTGGAGAAGACCCAGGAACACCAAATCGACACTCACCACCTCTTCGTCGAATTCAAGGCTGCATATGACAGCGTGTATAGAGGTGAACTATACAAAGCCATGTCTAGTCTTAACATCCCTGACAAACTCGTCCGACTGTGCAGGATGACAATGGAGAATTCTCGCTGCTCCATTAAGGTCGGTAATGAGCAAACCGAGACCTTTGATGTTAAAAAAGGATTTAGACAAGGTGACGCGCTGTCATGCAACTTTTTCAACATCGTGCATGAAAAGATCGTGCAGGAGTCACTGGTCAACACAAGAGGTACGATTTATTTCAAGTCTACGCAATTGCTTGCGTACGCCGAGGACATTAACGTGATTGGACGGATACAGCGAGACGTCAATTAGGCGTAAAACCAAATATCTGCTTTCATCGAAAAGACGCGGACAACACCGACGTATTGGCCAGAACGTCACCATGGGCGGATATAACTTTGAAGTGGTCAAGGAATTCGTCTGCCTTGGCTCACTGATGACCAGCGACAACAACACCAGCGCTGAGATGAAACGCAGAATCACTCTTGCCAACCGCTGTTTCTTTGGGCTCAAGAGGCAATTAAGAAGTAGAACCCTCTCTCGGAAAATCAAGGTGACACTATATAAGACCTCAATCGTCCCAGTCCTCCTT
Organism: Eumerus sabulonum; assembly: GCA_951905685.1. Classification (NCBI taxonomy): domain Eukaryota; kingdom Metazoa; phylum Arthropoda; class Insecta; order Diptera; family Syrphidae; genus Eumerus; species Eumerus sabulonum. Next base: position 547,312 of record OX645060.1, on the reverse strand, counting down.
TACGGCGCAGAGGCTTGGACTTTAACAAAAGCGGATGAAGATGCCCTTGGTCGTTTCGAGAGGAAAATTTTGCGCACTATCTACGGTGCCATTTGTTCTAACGGTGTATGGAGGAGAAGATAAAACGAAGAACTGTACGGGTTGTACAGCGACATCGGCCTGGTACGACGTCTACGGATACAGCGTCTAAGGTGGCTAGGCCATGGAGAGCGCATGGACAATACAGCTCCGACCCGAGGTGTCTTCGAATCCACCCCGGAAGGAAGGCGCGGCAGAGGACGGCCGCATCAACGATGGCGCACGCAGGTGGAAGGGGACCTTAACCGACTGGGTGTGCGGCGCTGGAAACAGCTGGCCAAAGACCGTGCCAGCTGGAGACGCCTGTTGGTTGAGGCCCAGGTTCACAACGGACTGTAGCGCCACCTAAGTAAGTAAGTTATACATATGTACATATATCAAAGCAAGAATCTTAAAGATCAGAAATTGCTTTACCTCAAAATATTTTTCAAAGAACAAAAAAAAAAAGCTGTGACCGTAAGAGTATGCGATAGGTACGTATTTATAATATTATTGCAAAGAATTTATTTGCGAAATGTGGGCACCAACATTTTTGTATTCACGTAGTTAGGAATAAGAAAATAATCAAGTAAAAAGCCATACAAAAATATTTTTTAACTCGTGAGGTCGATTAAGTCGTCCCTTTTCTTAGTTCTTATGCTCATCTTTCTTCTTTTTTTAATTATGGACAAAAACTTGTGATTCAAGACGAATTATTTGCTTTTAACCACCCCGTGATGCAAATGCCTTTTGGGTTGGTTCAAAATTCTTACCACAACCAAATTTTCTATTTTTGTTTCTTTTTTTGGCTGCATTCCAAGGCCAAGGAATGGTTCCACCCAAAGAGGACAGAATAAATACTATAAGAGATGTTAAAACAAGGATAATGGGTGAAAGCGAAAAGCTTACTATGGACCATAAATATGCATTAAATGTGTAAGTATTGTTCAGCAGCTCACGAGTGGCATGACTGTCAAGAAAAGAAGGCTATATCTCTGTGCGCTAATGCAAAGCCACTTGGCATGACTTTTTAAGTGGAAAAGTTATTTAGAGTGAATTTGCTCCTTCGCGTCCTTGGCTTGGAACGAGTTCATACCACTGACATATGTACATATTTATCCGTAATATACATATGCTCTTTATTATATGTCTTAGAAATAAACTATAATGATGAAATCGTGCCGGTTGCAGAGGACCATGTTAACCCCATGCTGCAGTAACAATAGGTAAGTAAGAGATGAAAACGAAAGCATTCAAAGATATTCTCAAGGACTGATTAAAAAAAGAAATAAAAAGACACCTACTACATACAAGACATAATACGTGGAATTATTTCCAAATTTTGCACATTTTCCATACATATATCCCTTAAAGAAAATACGAACAAAAGATAGTTTTACTGAAGATCTAGAACTAATTCAAGTAAATAATATGCCCCACATTTTCTCGTTTTTGTTTTTTCCTAGTTCACTTTGATGAATGCAACGAGAATCAAATACGACAGAGGAAAAAAAGAAAACTGCAGATATTGCAGTTTTACTACGGGTTTCCCAGCTTTCCTCATTATAAATTCATCGTTGAATATTCAAAATCCTGAATATACATACAAATGAAATATCATAAATAATTTAGTTAGCCAAGAGGACTGAAGCAAAGAAAATATGAAGAAAGACATAATGACCAATGTATGAATATTTGGGCGACTGATTTAGCTTAATTGTGAGTATTGCAACACAAAACTTACTTACTTACTTAGGTCGCCCTGCACTCCGTGGTGAACCCGGGCCTCAACCAAAAAGCGTCTCCAGCTGGCACGGTCTTTGGCCAACAGTTTCCAGCGCCGCACGCGCTTCCTTCCGGCGTGGATTTGAAGACTCTTCGGGTCGGAGCTGTATTTTCCATGCGCTCTACATGGCCTAGCCACCTTAGACGCTGTATCCGTAGACGTCGTACCAGGCCGATGTCGTTGTACAACCCGTACAGTTCTTTGTTATATCTTCTCCTCCATACACCGTTTGAACAAACGGTATATAATGCGCAGAACTTTCTTCTCGAAACGACCAAGGGCACCTTCATCCGCTTTTGTTAAGGTCCAAGCCTCTGCGCCGTAAAGGAGGACTCGGATGAGTGTCCCCTTGGTTTTCCGAGAGAGGGATCTACTTCTCAATTGCATCTTGAGCTCAAAGAAATAGCGGTTGGCAAGAGTGATTCTGGGTTTTATCTCAGCGCTGGCCAATACGTCGGTGTTGACCGTCTCTTTTAGATGAAAGCAGATATTTGGTTTTACCCTCATTAACCTTGAGACCAATCTTAGCCGCTTCTACCTCAATGCTTACAAAGGCCTCATTGACGTCTCGCTGTGTCAGTCCAATCACGTCAATGTCGTCGGCGTACTCAAACAATTGCGTAGACTTGAAATAGATCGTACCTCTTGGCCAGTGACCCTTGCACGATATTTTCCAGCACGATGCTGAAAAAGTTGCATGACAGTGCGTCAGCTTGCCTAAATCCTTTTTTAACATCAAAGGTCTCGGTCTGCTTATTACCGACCTTAATGGAGCAGCGAGAATTCTCCATTGTCATCCTGCACAGTGGGACGAGTTTGGCAGGGATGTTAAAACTAGACATGGCTTTGTATAGCTCAACGAAAAGGTGGTGAGTGTCGATTTGGTATTCCTGGGTCTTCTCCATGATCTGCCGTAGCGTAAATATTTGGTCTATAGTGGATTTACCTGGCCTGCCGATCAGGTTATCCACAAACGGTTTCAGGCGTTCACACAATATGGCGGGGAAGATCTTATATGCGATATTAAGGAGACTTATTCCCCTATAGTTGGCGCAGTTATAGGGGTTTCCTTTCTTGTGGACTGGGCAAACGATGCTGAGATTGCGTTCGTCGGGCATGCTTTCCTCTGACCATACCTTGCAAATGAGATGGTGCATGCACCTTACCAGCTCATCTCCAGCCGCCTTAAGAAGCTCAGCAGACAGGCCGTCTGCGCCCGCGGCTTTATTAGACTTAAGTCTTGATATCGCTATTTCGACTTCGTCTAGGTCGGCTGGACGGAATTCTCTTACATCTCCGTCCATTACGAACGGATCGTTCTGCCTGACAGCGGTATCTTGTCTGTCATCGCCGTTATAAATTCTGCAGAAGTGGTCTTTCCAAATCCTCAGCATCGACTGTGACTCTACTACCAGGTCTCCATTTTCATCCCTACAGGTTACCGCTCTGGCTTTGTAGCCATGGCATGTTCGTTTTACCTTATTGTAAAACTTCTGGCCGTCATTCCTGCGGAATCATCTCCCATCTCCTCGTGCTCTTTCTTCTTTCTTCTAAAAACCGTGTGTTCCTCTCTTCTCTTCTGCTCATAGATTTCGGGAGCAGCTCTTGTCCGTCGTTGCAGCTTGCCTCTTGTTTTGCTGCATGGGCTTGTTCGCATTTTTCATCGAACCAGGGGTTTCTAGGTGGTGGCGGTTTGAAACCCAGCACCTCTAAGGCAGCATCTCTGATGGCGCTCTGGCAATGCGTCCACTCCTGCTCTACTATTTATTTCAACACAAAAGGGCAGAATAATATTTTACTTTCTATTTTATGATGAAATTATATTCGTAGTTCGGGAAGTTTTATTCTCGATTATCATTATTTATATATTAATTCCAATAGCGTGCGCTTATGCCCATATACATACATAGTATGTGTATTAACGTAGGAAAATGAAAAAAACCGAACTATCCTATTACTGGTATGTGTGTGTGTTGGCGACAGTCCATGAAGAACCTGAGCCGAGCTTCTCTCAATCACCCATGTTGTGTGTGATTTCATTTTCACATAGGTGAAAGGGACCTACAGTTTATTGCCGGTTCCGAACGGCGAATTTCGAGAAGCTTTTCATGACTAGTATCCTATTACTAGTACATACGAATATATTGAACAAAACTGTGTATAAAGAAATTTCGGTAAAAGGTAATAGTACCTACACTGATGACAATATCTAACAATTCCAGCTGGAATCAGAAAAATGAATAACGACAGTGGATGGAGGGAAACAAACGCTATAAGAAACAGCACAAGGTTCTTTTTCTATAAATCACATAAGAATTAATTATAACTCAATTGACTGGAATGATTCTAAGGGTACAAATGTTAAGGTACAGAAAGAATAATTGAATTTCCTTCAAGTACACCCCAGTAAATTATACACAACTGAGTTACTTCCTTGCTATGAAAGTAAAAGAGAACTGTGGCTGCCGAAAGGAAAATATGTATAAAAATCATAAATAAATATCCACCGCTCCTAAATTACATACATATATAGTATACATTTAATTTGTATATACGAAGAACCGGAACATCGTCCAATGAACAATCAAGATTAAGTTGACCAAAGGGAAAAGTACGCAGCAGAAGTCATTATGTGATAAAATAATTATTTATTAAGCATGGACGAGATACTCAATTATTAGTAAGATTATGGAGTATTGAAATGGATTACCACAACGTTTCATTTTGTACATATTTGCGCGCTGACCACAGCTTCGTAGAAGCAATATAATTCGGGAAAAACTACTACCAAAATCGTTTTGAAAAGGAAGACAAGTAATTACTTACATAAATTCTATATAATAACTAGGTGGGTCGCAGGGCATCCAAGTTGGAGCAAAGTGATCCATTTTAAAACTCCGTTTATTATTTTATCAGTGCGTGTGAGCAATCATAATCTAAGCAAAGTAGTATCTTCTGATACGAATACGGTGAGAGTAATGCATTATAAAAACTTAGATGTTTAGCGGACCCTTGGTAACTGAGTTTCTTTATCGATTGTAAAAAGAATTGTGGTTCTATGTTAAGTCGTCCATTGGACGCTAGGTGGTGGTCATCGAAAACAGACCATCTGTTTTCGGTGACATCTGTTTTCGATGACCACCAGCTAGCGCAGGCCCAAATTTAGTTAAAATCGCTTAAAGCCTTCTGCGTTGAGATTATTCCTCGATAGTATGCCTGATTTTTGATTTTATTTCTTTAAAACTGTCCTCTCGATGCCTTCTATTGACATGTCTAATTTGGTCAAAATCCGTCAAAGCGTTTAGGAGGAGTAGTCTGTCAACGAAATACACATTCTTGGGGTGTTAAGTTCCCTTTATACCAATAGAAAAAGATAAAAAATAGGAAGATAACGTAAATGCAATTGGCTTCAATTGATATAACGATTATAAGTATATTAATGTCTTATGCAAATTAGTTTTAAAAAAAGTGTGTACATAGATAGATTTTTTATCCTAAATAAGGATTGAGAGCACGTTTCAAAAATTTTGCGATCGACATGTTTTCGCGACACGACATGCAGCATACAAAAATAAAATTTTGGTTAAAAAATATATCAAGTGGACTCTCGTAATCGACCAACACGACATATGAGCTCGGATCGAAGAGAGAAATTTTATTTTGTATAAACGCTAGTGGACTCTCGTGATCGACCAACACGACATACGAGCTCGGATCGAAGAGAAAATTTTATATAAACGCTAGCAGACTCTCGTGATCGAGCAACACGACATACGAGCTCGGATCGAAGAGAAAATTTTATCTACAATTTCTTTGCGTTGAACTCTACGGAACTTCAAAATTTTTGAAACGTGCTCTCAATCCTAATTTAGGATATGGTCGTCAGAGTCGGGACGAGACTCTGCGCGGCTTTTTTTTTTATAACGAAAGATGGTTGGCTTTTACTACAATATTGACGTAATACCGCCATGAATAGACAATACACGAAACTACTATCACTACACAACAGAAGAATTCCTCCTTTTTAGGGTTCCGTACCCAAAGGTAAAACGGAACCTTTTACTAAGACTTCGCTGTCCGTCCGTCCGTCTGTCACCAGGCTGTATCTCATGAACCGTGATAGTTCATGACTCCGACTCGCACATGGCCGGTTTTTGTATTTCATATCCGTTCAATTTCTTTTATACACTATTGACATTAATACAATTGAGAACGCAGAGAAATAAATCAATAGTACTTTATTGGACGTTGACAGAAAAGCGTCTGAAAAACGTCTGACTATAAATACAGAAAATAAAAATATACGGTCATTAGCAGCGACGCACTTTTGAACTGGTTGGCGGTTTAATGGTAGCTTTGATTTTAAAGTAAGTAAAAATTTAATTTATTCCGGTTTATAATCACCGCGCAAGGTTACCACTGACAATTGTTAACTGTTCGTTTTTTTGATTTTGATAGTCACCTGCATGATCAAATGTTGTCCAGCATATTGTTCATAACTTTGGTTAGTAATAAAAAGTATATCCATCAAACAGTAAAAAAAGTGCACACAACGCCAACTCTGGTATGTATGTATGTATGTTGGCGTTACAGTCCATGAAGAACCTGAGCCGAGCTTCTCTCAATCACCCATGTTGTGTGTGATTTATTTTTCACACAGGTGATAGGGGCCTACAGTTTTAATACCGATTCCGAACAGCGTGAGTCGAGAAGCTTTTTCATGGCAAGTTTACTACGGGGGGTTTTGCCAGTACCCCGCCGAGGGGGAACACCGTGAAAAACACGTTCGATGACATGGCTGTGTCGGGATTCGATCCCGAGTCATCGGGGTCAGAGGCCAACACACTACCCAGTGCGCCACGCTGCTCTCACGCCAATTCTGGTGCACTACAGTTGTAGTGTTTCTCACCTCGTCCTTGCGAAATTTAAACAGAATAAATAAATAATGAAACGTTTTGCCTTCAATTAAGACCGCGAGAATTAGTTGCCGTTCCGGCCATTCGGCCTCTAAATTTGCTCCCATTTATGCACAGCTTACAAGTCATTAACGAAATTGACAAAACGAATCTCTATACATAACAAAAATTCGTTTACAGTTACGGCCACAAATTCGGCAACATCAATTTTCCTTTCTAACGCTTAAAATCTCAATGTGAACATTCCCTGGGAACAGAGATTTCCATCTTCCATTTACACACCACCTATGTAGTTCCACTTACTCGTAATCTAGGCTGTACGCAATCACAGCTTACGACTCGTTTGGCGCTGCTATGGGTATGAATGGAAATAAATTAAATTTTACCAAATGATTATTACGGGTTGTGCTTTACACTATAAAGAGGTTGTACTGCAGGGGGATGTACAATAATACACTTAATTGGATGTTCAGATACGTACACATGTACAGATGTACATACATATATGTATTAGTGCATGTGGATTGGCGAAAGTCCTCGATGTAAATAGGACTAATTGGAATGAAGAGTGAACACTGTTTGGGGAAGGAGCTGTTATGCCCTACATACATAAACATATTTATTCATGTAAATATATATAAATACAAGTATACGAGTAGTGACAAATTTTGATAATAATTTCCTATGGCCTATAATGTAATTGAAAAATAATGAGGTGTGAAGTGATACGCTTTCTGCATTGTTTTTATTGCAGCGATTCTAAACACATATAACATGGAAATGTTGAGGCCCTTTATTAAATACAATTATGCGTACACCTGAAATCTAAAATAAGCTATGTAACTTTTCAGATCGACATTCGCAAGAAATATCCGATAGTATACTCGGATCGGAGTACCCCGGCGCAGTGGGTAGTGTGTTGGCCTCGGACGCCGATGACACGGGATCGATGCCCGACACAGCCATGTCATCGAACGTGTTTTTCACGGTGTTTCTCCTCAGCGGGGTTCTGACAAAACCCCCTGTAGTAAAATTGTCATGAAAAGCTTCTCGAAATTCGCCGTTCGGATCCGGCAAAAAACTGTAGGTCCCTTTCAGCTATGGGAAAATTAAATCACACACAACATGGGTGATTGAGAGAAGCTCGGCTTAGGTCCTTCATGGGCTGTAACGTCAACATACATACATACTTATAGTTTACTAATTTAAAGAAAGCAAAGAAATTCTCAGCATGTACTCGTGATATTTCTTAACTTCCGCACACCTTTCCGGCATGGAAGCAATAAGGCAGTTTGTTAATTCACATGGATTTTTTCCCCACTCCTCCTTTAAAGCCTGATAAGGAGCCTTTTGCGAAGTAAACTGTTGTCCTTTTATATGCTGTTTTAGGATTCCCCGAAGTTTTCAATTGTATTTAAATCGGGGGACTGTGAAGGCCAATCTAAGACTTTAACTCCCCTAACCCCTCAACATTTTTTAACGACTTTTGAGGTGTGCTTTGGGTCGTTATCTTGCTGGAACCTTCACAGCATCGGCATCTCTTCCTCAGTGTATGGAAGCATGACTGGTTCTAAGATGTCCTTATATACCAAGCGACCCATTATACCCGTTATTTGGTGTAAAAGATCATACATATGCTTGAGCTGAAGAGCACCCCCAAACCATAACGGAGCCGCCCCTCATGCCTCAGACACTTCAGAGTAGCTCGGATGTTTCCCCGATTTAACCGCGTACCTGGCTCTCGACGAACGGAAGCAATACCATCGGTAGAAAAGATGTTAAATTCGATCTCATCGCTAAATAAAATTGATTTAGAATATGTTAGTGACCAAGTTGAATATTTATGAGCAAATTGGAGTCTAAATATGTATGTATTAGGAAATTAGAAGCAGGTTTTTATCAAATAAAACAACTACCTTTTTTGATGGTGTTTCGAGGTTAACAGAGGCTTCTTAACAGCTCGATATGCCCTCAAATTACTTTCTAATGCACGTCTACGGATTGTGCGTGCATCGATTGATAAGTTGAGATACTTAACGATTGCAGTTGACGACCGGAAAGGATCTCGCTGGATAATATTCATGATGTTTTTATCAGTTCGCATTTCTGTTTTTCGGCGACGACCACCAGAATGAAGCATTGTAATTGATGCATTTTTTTTGAAAATCCGGGAAACAGTCGATTCGTGAATCTAGAATCGTTCAGCTATCTTTCTTCGATTCGATCCGTTTTTAAAAGCCTCAATTACCAGCTCCTTTGTTCGGGTATCATACTTATTGCCAGCCATTTCTCAAACGCAAATTTAGTGAAAACTGAATATAAAAACAGCCTATGAACATGATATAGATAATAAGGAACACTATTTTACTAACCTGATCTGAATATCTCGGAAGTTAAAACAGGCATGAGGGAAAAATAGGAAGCTTGCATATGTTTTGCACAGCTGTATAGTTAGCAAGCTAATATTTTTCACTAGAGTAACTAACCTAACGCGGACGACGACGCGATGGCGCAGTGGTTACTGTGTTGTACACTGACGCACGATGAGCGAGTTTGTATTCCGATAACACCGACGCCATCGAATGTTTATTTCGCGGCGTTCCTCCTCGGCGGGGTACTGGCAAAATCCCCCGTAGTATACTTGCCGTGAAAAAGCTTCTCGACTCACTGTGAAAATTAAATCACACACAACATGGGTGATTGACAGAAGCTTGGCTCTGGTCCTTCATGGGCTGTAACGCCATCAAAGAAGAAGAAGAACTAACCTAACTGTACTTTTCTCCCTTATTATTTCTGAGACCTAAGAACGTAGGTACTGTTAGTAACAGACTTATTTCTTAAATTTTTAAAATACTATTTTTCTTGGAAAAGTTAATCAAACAAAATGTCAAGAGGAAAAAAACTTGCAAATGCTTTGCACACTACTGTATTTACCAACACACAAATTGTAAATATATTTTGCAAATTCATTCAATTAATTTATACATGAGAGACTTAAGTTTCAAATGTTCTTAAAATGTTATTTTTTAAGGTTTAAAATGAATGCTTATGGCTAAAAAGAGAGATACTTTGACATATTTTATAAGCCCATACGAGACAGTAAACACGGAACAGATGCGTGTTGGACGAAAATTAGGCTACGAAAACACTTAACTAAAAGTATATACACACATCGTATGGTATGGCACATATAAAATATAATATACTTGATTCCATAGGCATCCTGTTAAAGGCAGAGATTTATGAAGATTGATTTGAAAGGGGAGCTCACAAAACATTGAATACACTTTGTTTCCAGGAAGGTCAAAAAAATCAATGATGAATGTGAAAGAATTATTATTTTACTACATATCCATAAACGAGAAACATTTAAACTTAGTATAAAGTAGTGTTAAATTGTACGAATTTAAATATTACACGTAGCAGTTTATCCATATTTCGTGAACCTCTTATATCAAAAACAAAGAATCATAAGTACTATAAATAAACGAATATACAAGTCTCTACATTCGATGCTTAAATAAGTATTCCGATAGTTGGCGGTAATTTATCAATTATAAAAAGAGCCCGGACTTTTTTCTTTTAAGAATAAAACAAGTGTTTACTACTCATATAAGGAATATATCGAATTAAAAGATGGTAAGTAATTGACTTACTCATTTGCTATATTGATTAGGTAAATGAGTTACACCATTGTACAAAAATACTGTTGTATGTTGAAGATAGTTAAAATCATATCTCAGTAGAGTCTGAATGTATATACATACATATATAAGTGCATTCGAAGATTGGTCTGTTAGAGTCAAGAGACTCTAGAGTCAGAGATACCCATTCGGGCATTGGTAGTGAAGGTAGACTACTAGTTTCTACTTTTCTGTACAGAGTAAATCAATCATTTGCAAAATGTTTTTCAGGAATGATACATAGCAAAAGAACAAAAAAAAATGTTTGCAAAGATCAATATACGATAAAAAAATGTATAATTATTTTACCTTAGCCTGTATATAAACCTGAAAATAATATTTCCAATAGTGCGACAGGCTAATAAGCAGTGTGGCATCTGATATCGATGAAAATGGGGCTGAACCCCGCCAACAATCGTGTCAACGGTGTTCTTCAGAGCAAAATATTGTCCAAACGCCCTGCAGTACAGTTGTCCGAAAAAGTCATGTTCAAAATTACCATTCGGAGACGGCAAAGAGGCCGGCTCCTTTCACCATAGCTGTATCGCCTCCATATTATGCATATATATACATATATGTACATACATGCATACATATGTGTAACAACTTTTCCCTTTTTTCCGTGATAACAGGTCTTTTTAAACTAGAACTGAACGGAAGACATTCAATGTCCTTTTTTCTTACCACAAAATGAAGTAACCATTAAAGCTAAGAAAAAAACAAAAGGCAAAACAGAAAAATGCTCCTGCAAATGTACATACAGATATTTGTTTAACTGTTTAAGCGCATCAATTTGTATTTCGGAAAAAAAGCAAAACAAAAGAAAAGCAGCTTAAGGGGCAAAGATAAAAAGAATCCCATCAGAGGACCAAGACAACGAAAACAATAAAATAGTAATGTCGTGCTAACTGTCGATCTGATATTTAGAAAACTGTCCCTTAAGATACGCACATATATGTATGTACATATGTATGAATGGCGTAAGCGGAAAATTTATATTTTCACACTTCGAAAACTAAAGTTCCTAAAAAGAGTAACCAAAGGACATACTACATATTTCAGTAAGGGAAAATCAATCCCAGTTTTCAAGTGAAATAAAACGAATAAATTTTTTAAGCATATAAAATCTGCAAAATTCGAGTTCAGTTATTTTGCTATCTACTTTCAACTAGTACGAACTGAATTACATAATTATATTCAAAAGGTCGTATTCATCTACAAACTTCTATTTGCATTAACGACTAATGACAAAATGTACTGAACCGTAAACATAATGAGAAGATCACATGTACAATATTATCGTACTTGAAAAGTCTAAAAAATGAAGGCCGATTCACTGAGCAGAGGTACCTTTTTTCGTTTTTTTTTTAATCTTTCTAACAAATGTACATAAATATAACGATATAAAAGTTTTACAGGTTTTTGGTCATCATTCTGTAGTCCATAAGGAACGTGAGGCGAATGATCCTTCAATTCAATATTATCTAATGATAATTTAAAATTTCCGATCTGGGGAAGATTTAATCGTTATCTTACTTTCTGTAGAAGAGATCGGAGAGAGCGAGTTCGAATCCCGATAGCACCAACGCCATCGAATGTTTATTTCGCAGCGTCCCTCCTGGGCGGAGTACTGGCAAAACAGTCAGTAGTATAACTTGCCTTGAAAAAGATTCTCGCAAGCCGTTCGGAATCGGGATTAAACTGTAGGTTCCTTTCACCTGTGTGAAGAATAAATCACACAACACAACATGGGTGATTGAAGAGAAGCTTGGCTCTGGTCCTTCATGGGCTGTAACGCCACCAAAAGAAAGAAAGAAGAAGAGATCGGTATGGATATTGCATACCTAAATAATATATGGTCAACATGTACAGATTTCAAGAATGCAGTCGGGCTTGGCCTAAAGGATGATTCGGTTTTCAACTTACCTTAATTATCTGCATTAATCCTTTTATATTTCATATCTACATGTTAAAATGAGATATCATTGCTACATTTTATCCGCTTTTTGATTTGTCGATTAAAGTTTCGGGAATCAGTACTTCATTGATGAAATTTAAATTTAGAAAACAACTTTGCCACTAATATTGAGGCATACTTAAGTGATTTACGGCTGAATTTTATCAATATTGCCGGTATTCAGATGCAGCTTAATGCAATTAGATAATTTGATCACTGGTTCACTTTTTCCAACGTATAACTATTTAATACAATTTTTTCGTTACAACACCAGGCTTTGCTTTACAATTAATATTTATTTTTACTGCAAAATGGTGTAAACATTTCGTGGACTATATGTCGTTGAGAAGATGAATTTTAGCACTCATTAGCAAGCAACTTTCACTCGAACAAATCATTTTTGAATAATATGGCTTGTCTGTTCTGCTTGCGTTTTCATTTACGAAACTTATATTAAATTATTTGAATGCTCACATTTGTTAAAAATTTATCTTCGAAAAACATATATACCCGCTTTGACAAAACATGATTTAATCACAAAATTCGCGAACGAGGTACGTTGTTTACCAAATTTGAAATCAGTGGGAATATATGTAGAGACATATTTATGTGCATAAAACACTCGCACGAAAATTTTGTTTCAATCGAAAAAACCGAACAAATCCTTCCAAACCGTTTAAGGACTCGAATAAGACTGTATTCACATCCGTGTCAACTAACCACACATCTGACAGAATGGATAGATGTCTTTGATTTTGTTGCTTTTCCGTATTTGCATGATTTCAGAGAGCTAGCTGTATGTGCTCCCAAAGTGAGTGGCAAATTGTTGGATATGCTACAACAATATTGCGAGCCAACAACTTTGAGAGTACAATGTCCTAGAAACCGACAACGACTTTAGGGAACATCATGTGAAAACACAAAAAATACGTAAAGTGTACCAACGAAGCAAACTCTGTTTATTATCATCGACTGAGAATTTAAGTAAAAGAGCAGAAACAACTACTAGACAAACGTCCTTACACTAGGTTAGTGTGATTTTAATTCTCCATTTCTCACTTTTGTCTTCTACAAGTTCAAATTATCTCTCGGAATATTATGCGGAACATGCGCTCTCCCTTATCCGTTTATCCGTGGATGTTTTTGCCAAACTCGTTCTCACTGCTCAAAATTAGGGCAAAGCTTTTTAAGCACTTAAAAGCACAATCAACATATTCTATCTGTTGCTTTTTTTAAAATTCTTCAGTATTTCAATTGTTCAAATATTTGTATAAAATTTATCAATATCGGTCGAAATACAACCATTTTCCTAAACATCTCTACATTTTATTTACATGTAAAGAATTTACTATGCAAACAACCTTTTTAAAATACCAAACGACCCACGTATGCTCATATGTATGTATGTATATGTTCTTGTTCTTTTCAAATAGCATATATGAACATACATATATAAATCAAAAAAAGTTTCCATGATTGGAAATATGTATATTTACTTTTAATTAAAACGTAGTTGCATTTTAATGAATTAACTACGATTAAAAGTCGGATCTCAGCATGCACTTTTCAAGACATTCAATTTTCAATTTGAAGTTTTATGTTGTATCTTCCTTAGTACTTGGGTTTTCACAAGATGATAGGTCATGCGATTTTTCAACAAATTTGTGCAAATGATACTGAAATGTGGATTTTTGTTAATTGATTGATTACTAGTTGAGAAAGAATTCACACAAGTTTCCCTGGCGCTTGAATTTGAAATTGAGTAACTATAAGTAGGTATAAATAATTAAGGAGATAATGCATCTGAGCGAGTCTTGAGATGTAATAAATCGTATATGTGACGCATAATGGTCATTCAACAACAATCTTCAAGGCCAGACATTCCTTTACCTACCCACCCACAGCTTTTATGCAAACAATACTTTATATGCAAACGATCAGAGCCAATTAGGTAAATTATTTCTGTAAACGTTTCATTTCGAAAAATTAGTCACTCCTTTCAAGCAAGCCGATTAAGAGTCAACTCGTACACTAGGACTTAATTTTATAAATGCACATACATATTGATCAGGACTAACTCAGTACCTTTAATAATTTCATTTGACAAGAAAAAGATATTAATGAATAGAAAATAAATTTCTTTACCCAGTTACGATTCAGTCAATTTACACGCATTCAATTTTCTCACCCTTAGCGGTTATATTTGACAAATTGAGTAAACTTGATAATTCTGAGATATCTGTGATCTAGCTATGACAGTAATTGGTAAAATGCCCACCCCAAGCAAATGCTTACGTCAATTGTAAAGAGGCGCATTTTATCCTAATATCTTGACTCACGTTATTGGAAACGAAGACGTTTCCCATCTTCGAGATGCGAGATAGAACATGATACACTCATAATTTTAAATTGGATTTGATCATGGTACTGCATTATATTAATAATAAACGTACGTGACTCCTCTTGTAACAATATTCTGTGTTTACGAAAAGCAAGATACTCAAATACGTACCTACTTACTTGGCAGAGATAAGTACAAATTCACTTCAAAATAAAACAAATAGTGCTACTGAGATGACTGCTTGTATGTTTAGACTTTTTAATCCATATAACTAGGCGTCGACTGGACAATACTAATGAAAAAAAACCAAATGTTGTTGGCAAATTACAACCTTATGTTGTCTTTAACTTTATTAAAAGGCAATGGAATACACTACATGGATTACAAGCTGGCACCATACGAATTCCTTACTTGTAGGACTTTATCTTAACTTGTCACGCCATTTAAGTCTTTTTTTGATCGCATCTTCACTATTCCTTTATCTAAAAATATAGAGGGAATTACAATACAAAATTAAACTGCTTTCTTTTTGATATCTTTTCGAAAACTTCAGATGGATAACTGAATGGAAATACATACTGTAGTGGACAGGGGGAGAAGGGAGCGAACAAACAGAGCAAAGAAGTTGATCGCGTTTAACTTGGCAAACGCCAGCTTCGATCTCTGTCCCTGCTCAGTCCAAGTTGACAAACAGCCTCCGCGTGGCCTCCCCTGGATAGCTATACTGGCACCCGCCAGGTAGTGAACCAATGTGTGCAGCGACCCGACCCCTTGTTCCTGGGGAAAGTGGAACCTGGCCCTCCAGGTTGGGGGTTGCGCTTAGGGCTAACATCCCTATCGCTTAAAACAAAAATTTTGTTCAGAGACAACCAATAGCCTCGGATACGGACGGATTACATGTTGACGACCCCCGCAAACGTTAAAAAGGAAACGAATTTCGGTTCAGCACCTGGAACGTTAGGTCCCTCAACAGACCAGGTGCAGCCGAACAACTCGTCAACTCCTTGGACTGCTATAAGGCAGACATTACCGCGCTCCAAGAAGTGCGATGGGATGGGCCAGGCAAAACGCGGATGAAAAACTGTGATATATACTACGGAAACTGCTACAGAGAAAATAAACCACACTTATTCGATTGCGGATTTGTTGTTCGAGGCAGACTCAGGAAAAAAGCCTCCAGTATGTAAGCGAACGCCTCATAAGTATCCGCATCAAGACCAATCTCGGCAATATAAGTTTATTATGTGTCCACGCCCCCACAGAGGAGAAAGATGATCGACATAAAGACGACTTCTATGATGTCCTAGGCAGAACGTATGCGCAATGTCCCGGCTATGGCACCAAAATCGTTATAGGAGATTTCAATGCGAAGCTGTGTAAGGAAGCTATCTTTGAGTGGGTCATTGGAAAGCACAGCCCACACAACACCACGTCAGAAAACGCCTAAGGCTAGTGGACTTTATGGCGGGACATAATCTGGTAGTAGCAAGTACACGATTCCCACACCTCAACATCCATAAGGGGACCTGGCGGTCTTGATCATATTGCGATCGACGGCAGACACTCCTCCAGCATCCTAGATGTCCGAACCTTTCGAGGAGCCAACATCGACTCGGATCATTACCTTGTTGCAACCAAGGTACGGATGCGAATTTTTCGGAACCAACGGAGTCGAGTAAGAACACCAAAATTTAACGTCGGAAAGCTGCAATCGCAGGAGACCGCCAGGACCTTCGCCGATCAAGTCTCCCTCAAGCTCTCTCAGGTCCCGATGCAATCTGCAGAAACCATAGAACAGCAATGGAGTCGTTGTCAGAAAGCCATTAGAGAGGCCGCCTCAGATATACTCGGTTTCGAGCCACCACCGTCGAGAAACCCCTGGTTTGATGAAGAGTGCAGACAGGCCCATGTAGAGAAATAGAATGCATACATGGCCACATTGCATCGACGGACAAGAGCTGCCCGCGAGCTCTATGGCCAGAAAAGGAGAGAGGAGCATGCGCTTTCAAGAAGGAAAAAGAAGGAGCACGAGAAGCGCGAGATCGAGGAGATGGAGAGATGTTACTGCAGGAACGACGTTCGAAAATTTTACCAGAAAGTAAAACGAACATGCCAAGGCTATAAAGCCAGAGCAGAAGCCTGAAGGGATGAGCACGAACAACTAGTAGTGGAGTCACAGTCGATGCTGAGATTGTGGAAGGACCACTTCTGCAGACTGTACAACGGCGATGATAGTCAAAATGCCGCCCTCAGGCAGAGCGAACCATTCACAATAGACGAAGACGAAGGAGAATCCCGTCCACCCGACCTAGACGATGTTAAGATAGCGTTATCGAAACTTAAGTCTTATAAAGCTGCTGGAGCAGACGGACTCCCCGCGGAGCTGTTTAAAGCAGCTGGCGATGTGCTGGTTAGGAACATGCACCAACTCATCTCCAAGATATGGTCGGAAGAACGCATGCCCGATGAATGGAATCTCAGTATCGTTTGCCCGGTCCATAAGAAAGGAGACCCCTATGACTGTGCCAATTACAGAGGGATAAGCCTCCTGAACATCGCGTACAAGATCCTCTCTGCCGTACTGTGTAAGTACCTGAAACCGTTCGTGGACAATCTGATAGGTTCCTACCAGTGTGGTTTCAGGCCAGGAAAATCCACGATAGACCAAATATTTACACTACGGCAGATCTTGGAGAAGAATTCCAGGTCAACACGCACCATCCTTTCGTCGACTTTAAAGCCGCGTATGACAGTGTTTATAGAGACGAGCTATACAGAGCCATGTCATGTATTAACATTCCTGCCAAACTCGTCAGACTATGCAGGATGACCATGGAGAACTCTCCATGCTCCATAGTTCGGAGGTGAAGTAACCGACCCCTTTGATGTTAAAAAAGGTTTTAGACAGGGTGACGCACTGTCATGTGATTTCTTCAACATTATTTTTGAAAAGATCGTGCGGGGCTCTGCGGCCAATACAAGAGGTACGACCTACTTCAAGCCCACACAATTGCTTGCCTACGCAGACGACATTGACGTTATTGGACGAACAAAGCGAGACGTCAATGAGGTGTTCACAAGCATTGAAGCAGAAGCGGCGAAAGTGGGTCTAAGGGTAAATGGGGACAAGACCAAATATATGCTGTCATCCAAGAAAGACGCACAACACCGACGTCTTGGTCAGAACGTCACCTTCGGCAGCTATATTTTTGAAGTAGTCAAGGACTTCGTCTACCTTGGCTCGGTAGTGACAAGCAGCAACGATACCAGCGCTGAGATAAAACGCAGAATAACTCTTGCCAATCGCTGCTTCTTCGGGCTCAAGAGGCAATTGAGTAGTAGAGCCCTCTCTCGAAAAACTAAGGTTTCCCTCTACAAAACCTTAATCATCCCGGTCCTCCTCTACGGCGCTGAGGCTTGGACGTTGTCAAAAGCGGATGAAGAGGCTCTTGGACGTTTCGAGAGGAAAAGTCTGCCTGCAATCTTTGGTCCGGTTGTGTAAACGGAGAATGGAGGCTATACGGGCTGTACAGCGACATCGGCCTGGTTAGACGTCTTCGCATCCAACGTCTAAAATGGCTAGGCCATGTAGAGCGAATGGACATCAACGCTCCGGCCCGAAGAGTCTTCGACTCCAACCCCGAGGGACGACAGCATTTAAGGTGGCGCGCACAGGTGGAAGGGGACCTCAACCAACTGGGCGTGCGGCACTGGAAGCGGCTGGCCGAAGATCGGGCCGGCTGGAGAGGTTTGTTGGTTGAGGCCCTGGTTCAACCCGAACTGTAGCGCCATCAAAGTAAGTAAGTGGACAAATAAAAGTTACCACCAGAAAATTTTAACTAAACTTCGCTGAAACTCTCTGGATTCCAATAGTTATTAAATTAAGAAAATGGCACTGGTACTAAATATTTTTAGACATTGTCAACAAATAATCTAAGACTAAAATGTTCAAGTTGGGTAAGTCCTTTCGTTTATTTCCTGTTCTTCAAACAGTTATGGGAATAAAACTTAGGGCGCCGCCCGGTGCGCAGTGTGTTGGACTCTGGCGCACGATGAGTGAGTTCGGATACCGATAACACCAACGCCATCGAATGGTTATTTCGCGACGTTCCTCCTCGGCGGGGTACTGGCAAAACCCACCGTAGTAAACTTGCCATAAAAAATTCTCGACTCACGCCGTTCGGAATCGGTATTAAACTGTAGGTCCCTATCACCTGTGTGAAAAATAAATCACACAAAACAAGGGTGATTGAGAGAAGCTTGGCTCTAGTCCTTCAAGGGCTGTAACGCCACCAAAGAAGAAGAAAATGTTCGAGTTGGGAAGAGTCCTTTCGTTTATTTTTTGTTCTTAAAACAGTTATGGGAATAAGACTTAGGGCGCCGCCCGTGGCGCAGTGGTTAGTGTGTTGGACTCTGGCGCACGATGAGCGAGTTCGGATCCCGATAACACCAACGCCATCGAATGGTTATTTCGCGACGTTCCTCCTCGGCGGGGTACTGGCAAAACCCACCGTAGTAAACTTGCCATAAAAAATTCTCGACTCACGCCGTTCGGAATCGGTATTAAACTGTAGGTCCCTATCACCTGTGTGAAAAATAAATCACACACAACAAAGGTGATTGAGAGAAGCTTGGCTCTAGTCCTTCAAGGGCTGTACCGCCACCAAAGAAGAAGAAAATGTTCAAGTTGGGAAGAGTCCTTTCGTTTATTTTTTGTTCTTAAGTTATGGGAATAAAACTTAGCTTAACAGATTTTAAAGATGAAATAAAAATAACAATAATTGAATTAGTTGGACTATTTTACATTTCACCCCATTTCATTACTTCTTTAATTGGAGTATAATAAGGAAGATTAATACTTCGTATAACCACCGCGGGCCTTGATAACGGCTTGAACTCTATGAGGCATAGAAGTTTATAATTTTTGGCAGTATTCTACTGTGATGCCATTTTTCCAAGCTTCCTGAATTGCTGTTTTAATTTTTTCTTTATTCTTTGGATTTATCTCAGCTATTTTGGCCTTTAAAAGAGCTCAACAATTCTCAATGGGATTTAAACCGGGGCTGTTGCCAGGCCAGTCCAATGTTTTTAACCCAATACTTGATACAAATTCCTTTCAAACCTATCAAACACATTATTCCAAATTATGGATTAAATCATACCATTTTATTTGTAAAATTTAAGAGACTTATAAAAAAATGCAACTAACTTTTTTTGCCCGATGGCATGGAGCAGAGTCATCCTGAAAGACGGGGTCAATAATGACCGGAAACAGGGTTTCTATTGAAGGCATTAAATGGTCCCTTACGATCCCAATGTAACTGTCTCCATTCATTGAACCGGTGCAGAACACTAATTCCCCAAAAAATTAAATGCAGCCCCAAAGCATAAAACTAAGGCTGAACCCATACCAAGGCCGACAAAAAGTTTTTCCTTGTCGTGTACGACAAGAATACATTGCATCTTATGAGTCAACACACACAAAATGGGACGCAACACGACAGAACATTTTGTTCGGCCGCGCTCGTTGCTCCGATGTCCATTTTATATAGCATTGCATACAGCCAACCCACACCGAACGTGATTGTAATGACTGGAAGTTAAGAATCAACTTCCAGAAATCTGAAACCATTTTGTTCAGAACGCCATTGTCTGGGGCCTCTAGGGATACCAGGCGAAACTGGCGAACATTTTCCATTGTTGGACCGGGCGGGCGTCCACTGGTGAACCAAAATGTAGTCCGATGCCGTGGAATCTGGTTGGACCAGTATCTGTATTTATAATAAACATATAGATGCTGCTTTGGCCGGGGCCCGGGGAGTTTGCGCTCTGTTAAGGTGGCTGTTTCATAGCAGCCAACTTGATAAGAGAGTGAAAATAATCTGCTACATGGCTTTAGTCAGGCCCGTGATCGCTTATGGATGTCCCGTTTGGTTCAATGTGAGTGCCAGCTTGATGGAAAGGATTCGTGTGGTGGTGCACAGAACACCAGAATCCGAGTACACAAAATACTATCCCAACGAGGTCCCTATACAATAGAGCCAAAATCATTAGGATTGACAACTTTTCGATCAAACTGATTCGAAGTCACGTTGCAAGGGCACTGACTTCGACCAATAACTTGATATCTGGGGCTTATTACCCAAATGAGTTATATCAGGAGAAAGCGCGCCTTAGTGGCTTTGTTCCCCCAGAAGCATTCTTGCATTACGACAACCGCGAACTGATACAGGACAAACCGGCGGTTCCGTTAATCTTTCACGTGTCCCGAAGGTCTGTCGAAAAGAGTCTGTCCTACGAACGCGATGTTGCATACCGTGAGCCGGGGCGTCTCCGTTTCAGTGTGGCAACGTCCAATCAGGATAGAGTAGATGTGGTATGAGTAGTATAAGTATTTTGTCTTTCTGCGACAAAATCGATGCATTGCGAATTTGTGAATTTTTGAAGATATGTAGAAGTTGACGCGGAGAAGCTACTAATTATGATTGAGCAAAGGAGCGCCATGTATATTACGGGGCAAAACCTCCCGTAGTATACTTGCCATGAAAAAGCTTCTGGACTCAAGCCGTTAGGAATCGGCATTAAACTGTAGGTCCCCTTCACCTGTGTAAAAAATAAATCACATACAGCGTGGTGAGTTCGGCGAGAAGTTTGAAGGCGACCATAGATCCGCGAAAAAGGTGTTCTGGCAAACCATTCGCCGATTCAGAGGAAGGAAATTCAACATAATCGTAGGAGTTAAATCCAAAGATGTTGTGTTGCTTTCCAATGAGATGAACAGCATACGCAGATGGAGCGAGCAATTTTCAGAGCTGCTCAATCCCGAAAAGGGCGCTGAGGAGCACAGACCTATAGTCTTGAGTGGGGCGGAGAATAGTCCAACGGTGGAGGAAGTCATTTCAGCGATTGAATCGATAAAAGTTGGCAAATCCGCCAGTGTGGATGAAGTTCGGCCAGAAATGTTTAAGGCAATGGGTAAAGAGGGAGTATTATGGCTCTCTCACGTCATTAAGGTGGCCTGGGAATGGGGTGAGACACCTAGCGATTGTCAGATTGGGTCGATTGTCCCTCTTTTCAGAAATGGGGATAAAAAAGAGTGCTCCAACTATAGGGGCATATCTCTTTTAAGTGTCCCCGGTAAAGTCTACGCTAAGGTACTGAAGGTGCGTTCTAAAGCTATGGTCGAATCCAGGATAGGGGATGAACAGTGCGGGTTTCGTCACGGCAGAAGTACAACCGACCAGCTTTTCACTCTAAGAATGGTACTCGAGAAGGCTTGGGTGTACGCCAAACAGATCTACAGCTGCTTTGTAGATTTGGAAAAGGCGTACGACCGCGTTCCTCGAGGTAAACTCTGGAGGGTTCTGCAGGAGTATGGGATTGATGGTCCTCTGTTGAGGGTCATTCAGTCTCTATACACAAACTGTAGCAACTGCGTTCGGGTTAACGGTAGTAAATCAACACCTTTCACCGTGGGCCTTGGACTTCGCCAAGGGTGCGTCTTGTCACCTCTCCTTTTCATTATATATATGGACTGGATGTTGCAGCGCAGCCGAGGCGAGGAGTATTTCACATTGGGAGAGTTGAGGATAAGCCATCTTCTTTTTGCAAATGACTTACTTGTCCTCACATCCTCCCAGACGGAACTCCAGCGCGCGCCAGATAGGTTTGTGGCCGTATGTGCTGATGCTGGAATGAGGGTTAACGTGGACAAATCCGAGGTTATGATTATTTCCAGAACACCTGTCCAATGCACTCTGGATGTTAGTGAAGTCCCATTGAAGCAGGTGGAGAAGTTTAAGTTACTCGAGGTCTTCCTCACGAGTAATGGGAGGAGTAATACTGAGCTTTCCTGCAGGATTGGCCAAGCTGGGTCAATACAGCTTGGAAGATCTGTAATCAGGAAGACCGAGCTTGGTGTCAAAGCCAAGTTAGCGGTTTTTAACTCAGTATTTGTTCCAACTCTCACCTATGGTCATGAAATTTGGGTATTGACTGAAAGAATAAGATCGCGAATACAGGCTGCCGAAATGAGATTTCTTCCTGCTGTTGTGCAAACTGCTTCTCCGAACGAAAAGGGCTATGCTTCGATGGGTTGGCCACGTGAGACGAATGTCGCCATCATCACGACTTACGAAGCGTGCCTTGGATGCAATACCATCAGGCAGGCGACCGTTTGGCAAACCCAGGACGAGGTGGTTGGACCAAGTCCAAAAACTCGTCTGGGTGCGCTTGGGCATAGCTCCTGATGAGTTAGAGTCGATGGCGGAGGATCGAGTGGCCTGGAGATCCCGCGTGCGCGCATTACCCCCGCGACTCTTTTAGTGGAACATGCGGGCCACTGAAAATGTATGTATGTTTGTATGTACACCAAAGCAAGTAAGCAAGCAAAGGAGCGCAATTTATAATTATATTGAATCAGACGACATTTCAAACGACGATGACTGAATTTGTTTTTTTCAACCCACACCAACGCAAAATTCGTCGGAAACATTTTGTTCGTCGGTAAGTGTTGGGTATGGTGTGGGATAGAATGAAAAACGTTTTCTTGTCGTGCGACAAAAGAACGTTTTGTCGTCTTAGGGTTCAGCCAAAAGGGAATTTTGTTTCTGTTTAAAACACATTCCTTGTTTAAATCTTCTCCGGTTCTCCGTCGGGTGTACTGGATACCATCTGATGAATTAAGGTTGCATTTGGTTTCGTCGGGGAAGATTACAGCCTTCCAATCATTTTGAGTCCAATTCTGTTGAGATTTGGCAAAGATCAACCTTGCGATTCTCATTCTTGGAGTCAAAGATAGTTTTTTCTTGGTCTTCTGGGTAATAATCCGAAGGAATTTAGCCTTCTGCTAACTGTTCTGTTGCTAATTTTTGTAGATGTTTGTTCCAAAAAGTCTGAATTTACTTGTCTTGCTGTCTTTTTGCGACTACCACATGAAATCCTTTTTAAAATTCGATCCTCCCTGAAAGTTGTCTTCCCGTTTCCTTTACCGGTACCAGTTTTGCGTTTTGTGGTACCAAGCAAATTGATTTCTTTTACCAATTTTATTACTGTCACATGGCTGTATCCAATTTTTTTACCAATAGCCCTTCCTGACAAACCTTCCTTACGTAAAAACCTTACAGCCGTTTTTAACTCCCTCGTAGGTAGGTAGGATCGTAGCCTTCCCAGAATTGAGAAGAATACACATAGGTCTAACTCCCTGGTGAGCTGTTTACCCATTTTAGCTACTCTGAAGCAGAAAGGAAACTGAGCTTCGCCTCATGCAAATGACAGCCAAATTGTAACGAAAGTATACTGTTACTTACCGTTCTTACTTTTACTTACTTACCGTTACTTACCGGTCTTATTTTTTCTTTTAAAAGAAAAAAAAAAAAAAGCCATCGTAGTTCACTTCATGAACAAATCAGATTTGCAATTGTGTTTTCTGTAAAATAGTGTGGTGGTAACTTTTATTTGTCCATTACAGTATATACAGTTCTTGCTTTTGAATACGTTCGCTCGTAACGTAACGTAACGTAAATTATCAACAAAATTCATCGGTATATTGCAGCGCAAAAAGTAAAGACATTTGTAAGAGCACAGCTGGCTTACAATTGCCAACCTAAGGAATGACCATTGATTAATGAGTTTCTTTGCTCATATCCAACCACACGTAGTAACCTAATGATTCTCTGAAATGTTAGTATACTTAGCATCCAACATTGATAATATAAATAGAGCAGATATATAATTTAAGTGCAAATGGTATAAGATTATCGAGAAAAAATCAAGTACAGCTTTACTTAAAATTATCAAAATTTATTATAATAGGTAGATTAGATACATATATGTACTTATTTAAAATGTATGAAAACACTTTATTTGATTTCACGTAGTTTAGTTTTAGAATTATTTTCTTATCACAACATTGTTCGCAGGAATTCGTAAGCGGTAACTAAACTTAGAACTATACTTGACGACGCCCAGAATAATTTTGGACTGCCACTGGAACCTCGGTATTCATCTTCAGGTAAGTACTCCCTCACATGTCTAGTTTTATTCATCATCCAAAAGAATGCGTGCATATTACCCTGTCGTTTGAGTTCATCACCAACAAGTTCACGAATTTTCGCATTGTATTCGTTCAACCAACGTTTCTGTAAAGGTAATTGTTTGAATATATGTAGATACATACAAACATATGTATTTATTTGAACTCTGAATCATAAAAATCGTATTTACTTCAAGAGCACTAAGTAATGTTCGATCTATTAATTTTGGTTCATAAGGTACTAGTGTGACTTCTTCAAAGGCTAAAAATTTCGCTCCCGATGGGTGGTTGCGCCCTGTATCGATCACTTCTAAAACATTTTCGAGACGAATTCCAAAGGAGTCACGTCGATAATATCCAGGTTCTGTAAGTAGGAACATTTTCTACATTTCACATATTGATATATTATGATTGGATCTACGAATACCATTGGAGAAATAATATCCTTCCTTGAAGTGAAAAGTGATATTGTTCCCATACGAAACAGCTATAGGAGCTACATAAACAAAAACATTATGTCAGCATATAGTTGACCAAATACCAAATGATATGTCACTTACGTTCTTCCACAGATAAATGCGAGCCTATACCATGTCCAGTAGCATGAGGATAATCACTCATTGCATCCCATACTGGACTTCGAGATAGAGCATCAATTTCGGATGGGCGTAAATCAGCTGGAAATTTTAAATGTGATAGGCGCAAAATGCCCGATAGGACATTTGTATACGCTCTACGCTGTTCTTCGGTCGGTTGACCAAAGTGAAAGGTTCTCGAGACATCTGTTGTGCCATCAAAGTACTGTCCACCAGATTCAATTACTATTGTACTCTGATCAGTAACATTTATATCGGTTACGTGACTTGAGATATAGTAGGGAAGTGCGGAATGCTTGCCAAATGCAACAACTGTGCGCAAGGATAAGCCCTTGGAATGTGGTTGCGAGAGTCGACTTCGCTCTACCTCAAATTTAATTTTTTGTTCTGTCCATTGTTCCGAAAAAAACTGACAATTTGTGCAAACACTTAATATAAGATATTTATCTATATAAATGTAAAACACTTAATACATACTCTTTGTTCTAAATTACTAATGGCCTCACACATTGCAGCACCGTCACGTATGTGAGCAGCGCGCATACCCATGCGCTCTTCAGGATTTTTTTGGGCGCGCATAAACACTATTGGAGAAACATGTTCAAAGACAATTTTTTCTGGCATTGCGGTATACACGGCTTGAGAAGCACCATGTTCCAAAGGGCACGGTGCAGGAACAAGGATTTTTTTCCAAAGCTGCGAAAAAGTTCTAATATCGCTCCAAACGGTATTGTACTCTTTTATACTAAAAACAATTACATTCGTTACACTTCAGTTCCAATGAAAGTAAAGAATAAACTTACTTTACACACATTGTGTCATAACAGTCAGCTGCTTTTAAATGAAGAACCACTCCCAGGGACACTTTTGCACGGTCAGTATAGAGTATAATTTGATCATGTGATACAATCAAATATGCCTGTAATGTATGCCTGTATGTTTATTTCTTTAATAAATATAATTTATATTCAATATTTTATACTTTAACAACAGGTGTGAAAGGTATATCTCTACCTCTGATATTGAGAAGATATGCAATTTCTGTCAAGGATGTTACAATCATGGCATCACATCTGTGAGCTACCAATTGTTCACGAAGCAATTCGACTTTTGTCTGCCATTTTTGCCCCGCAAAAGTTTGTTCTTGAATTTTAATAGTTATGTTTTCCGATGGAGGACGCTCTGGACCCCAGATAAGATCAACCAAATTGTTATTTACTTTAACCAAGCGAAGAAATTTGTCTTTTAAGCCCCTATCCCATTGCAACCAAGTTTGTCGTGGAACCAAATGCGGGTCAGCGCCGACGCGCATCTCCGGATCCAAATGTGACTAAAAAAAAAATAACAATGTCTTATTTTTCTTTTTTCTTCCGATGTCTAGCATACCTCTAACCAGTCTGCAATCAGGTATGTCTCGTTTAAGCGATAAATTTCCCAGTTACAGTCTAGTTCGCCATCTGCCTGTTCTATATAGCGATTATCTGTCCATAAAGCCGACCCCCTCCGAGTTATTACAGCAAAAGCTTTTAAACCAGTAAATCCTGTAAGATAATTCAAGCGCTGATCGCGAACTGCAACTTCTTCGTTTAGATGTTCATCATACGAAGGAAGAATATATGCGTCAATTTCCGGCCCTTGCAGTGACGCTCGTATAAGCATCTGTTCGCGTATAGCTTCAAGCCTTTTTCGATATTCGGTTACAGGTTGAATCTTTTCAGTAAGAAAAATTGTTGAAAAAAAAAAACACACAAAAGGAAAAAAAAAAGACAGGAAGGATCAATAACCTACCAATCCTCTTTGATCGCATAATTCCCTTTTAAAACTTCTGGGGCTTTTTTCAAACGGATGCACTATTGAAGGAATCACTGAAGTAAAAATGAATAATTGTTATAACTGACATCATTTCAATGCACGTATATATGTATATCATAAAGCCAGTAATTACAATTACATACTAAATCTCTTTTTCATATCCAGAATAATCAGAAAAAAGTACCAGAATAAATTAACTTCTTCTTCTTTGGTGGCGTTACAGCCCATGAAGGACCAGAGCCAAGCTTATCTCAATCACCCATGTTGTGTGTGATTTATTTTTCACACAGGTGAAAGGGACCTACAGTTTAATGCCGATTCCGAACGGCGTGAGTCGAGAAGCTTTTTCATGGCAAGTTTACTACGGGGGGTTTTGACAGTACCCCGCCGAGGAGGAACGTCGCGAAATAAACATTCGATGGGGTTGGTGTTATCGGGATCCGAACTCGCTCATCGTGCGCCAGAGTCCAACACACTAACTACGGCGCCCTCAGAATAAACAGTTTAAAGTAAAATCATACATACAGTTTTTGTTTCTACAATACTTCTACTATTTCGTATTATTGAGATTCTTTTCAAGTTTACGTTGCCATCTACTGATGGTTGTATATTAGCGTTAATCAATTAGTCGCATATCATAAAAATAAACTAATTAAAAATGTAATGAAAACGACAAAAACGATTATTAGCAAAATTATTTCAAGGCTTCCCTGTTTTAAAATTAGAACATTCGTATGTTTATGCATAGCCTCTGTGTGCATGAATGCTTAAGATACACTGCATAATTTATTCATTTATCTATTTCAGGATAGTCGCGAAAGCTCTATATAGCTTGCCCATTGTTCAGTGAATCAGATAGTAAATATCGTCTCATTCAATCGATTTGAAAACCAAAATCACGATCAGTGTTAGGAGACATGCTTTTTTTGACAACATGTGTTCGCTAGCATTTTTAATAATTGCATTTCCATGTTGCTTATGACGTAAAATAGTCAGCAACGTTCTATTAATAAATATTATAAATAATGTTTAGCATTATCGTAAACAGCGAATTTTCTCAATATCGGAAGACGATGTGATGAGGTGAACGGATATTTATTTATTGTAGTTTAAAAGATTAATGAACACTACAATTACTACAAGACATTTATTGTATAATAAAATTAAATAATGCTTTTTTTAAAATAGTAATAAAAACAAACGTTTGGCAACAACTCTCTTGCCAAAGGAAATACGTAAGAAGAAAGGAAAGGAATTTCTCATAGGCTTTATTGAACAAACACATTTTCATTATATCTAATTATAAGCGTATGTTAATACTGATTAATTGTTTGTAATAAAATAAAAAAACCGTAATGAATCATTATCAATCATTATGTTTAATAGCCATCCTTACCTAGAATAAACAATAGTAATATTATTTGCTTGAGAAACATTTTATTGAATCTCTAGAAATAGCAGCTTCTTCGGTAAAGGTATATTATGCTCTTAATAATATTTCGCATCTTATGAGACTTAAGTCGAGTTGTGTTTATTTGAGCTTTCCGTAGCACCATATGAGGAGGTTAAGGACTATGAACGCCACATACCACTATTAAAGCAAAAGTCTCTAAATTGATATAAAATAATTTCCAAGTTAAAACACGTTACATTTCGTCATCATATTCGTATATAAGATTACACGTAAATCATTCTAGATAGAATCCTGGTTTTTGATAAACTTGTGAAAATGTTCTTTCTAAACAGAATGCTTTTATTATCACACAATATATTTATTTCACAAAACTTTCAAAATAAAATAAAGCCAGTCACGCTTTACTTAACAATTAAAAAAAAAAAGACGAACATTCGCCAAGCACGTTTCAAATGGAACTAAGCACTGAGAAAATGTTTTAAAAAAAGTATAACACAAACATTTTACCAGCAATGTTTTTGGTCTTTTCATTCCAATACGTTATTCACTAATATATTTTTAGAATATTATAAACAAAATCAACACACTATGCTCTATGACTTTCTTATTCTTAAAACTTTGAGAGAACAAGTCTAGGTCTAGGCTGAACTTAAGTTACGTTAAGTAGCATGTTCATTTGTCCGTAATTGGCAGAAAACTGATTCTTCGAAGTATACAATGCACGAATTCACGCAATATCTAGAGCAACCTAGACGTCACTGTATATGATGTAAAATTAATCGCTATTGATGGTAAAACAAAAACAGTAAAAACAATTGCAAGTAAATATATTTGGATTGTATACATGAGAACTTTTTATACATATGTATATGAGAATTCATTTCGCGGATGCATGTAGCATTTTGTTTACATCGTCTGTCTTCTACATATAGCATCATTGCACATGGCATTGGACCGATTATCTATCGCATGTGCCTTAGGTCTTGCTACTTCTGCCCACTTAGTTTTCTGACGTATAAGTACAATAAATTCCTTTTAAGTGACCTTATCGTATATATAAAGAACTTTTGAGTGGGTTTCTTTATAAAATACTCATACTATACTCATAGCAAACTAACAGGCAAGTAGAGTAGTATACTCAGTTGAGTTGAGTTTGTTTGAAAACTATCTCACGGTGTGAAAGGGTTGTATTAATAGGTACGTTACCAATTATTGAAAAATGCATATCCAGATCAACAAACTTTTTGATGCCAAGGTTAACTCAATCTTATACCCCAAAGAACATATACTTTTATGTAAATAACACGTCACTAAACTGGCAATACATACTCGATTTGAACACATACACTTATACAAATACATCAGATATTATCTATTATGATTATTGCGTTTAATGGGCCATGTGGTTAGCATCTATTGATCCGCTTGTGCTTAGATGTACATAATGGATTGTTAGTTATTTTTATCCCCCACCTGATTATCTACCTTGCCGTGGTGTGGGGGCTTCTCACCAAAGGATAATCATCCCCGTCACTCCCTTCACAAACCCAAATCATATCCCAATCCACCTATCCCATCACACTCCCATCCTACCTATCCACTCCCCATCCCCTGGGCTGGACATAAGGTGTTAACCGTACCGTGCCGAGATGTCGACCAGGCTGAGAGCCCAGACCAAAAATAGCTCAGTCGCAAACGGTGTATCCGGATACCTGGCGCCCTCCGGATCAGCCAGCCTTACCTGGGTATTGCGGATCTCTGCCCAGGTGGACATTTATTTCTCCGCAACTCGTGGGACATGAACAAACAAAGCAAACAACAAACAAATAACGAGTCCGGACCTCGTAAAAAACCGGAAGGGGATGATATTCCCTCCACATCCAAAGCGGTAAAGACTCCGATCGGAGAACCTTCAAACCGCTCCGACAGGAAAAACAACCCATCGACCAAGGCCTACAAAGATCACAAAGCGGCCTTGAGAATCATTAAACGATGGGGCCATAAAACCGACTTGTCTGAAAAAGACAAAGAGTCGGTAACCTGGGCGACAGGAATCTTAGCCCAGGAGAAAGAACAGGCCAAGAGGCCCAGATCGTCCCCCGAGGAACCAAAGCGGGAGGCTAAGAAAGCTAGGCTGGGAACACTGGCCAAGCTATCAAAGCCCTTCGGTGAGGTTGCGAGGGAGTTGCTAACGGTCGCAATCATAGATGATAGCGACCCGGACGGCAAAATGACGACCGAACAATGGAAGGATGTCGACCAAGCGTTATCGACAAACTTCCTCAAAGTCGCAAGAAAGAACCCTGGACCACCGCCCATCTGCGACGACGCTGGATGGTACCAAGGCAGGGTCAAATTAATAAGCTGTGCTGACGAAAGATCCGTTGATCTTCTGAAGGCAACAGTTGCCGAAATAGGGGAAATTTGGGAGGGAGCTAGGCTCAAGGTCATCACTAAGGACCAAATCCCTAAACGACCGCGAGCTAGATGCTGGCTCCCGCTTGCACCAGACAACCCTCTAGAAATAGTTGAGACAATCAACTATTGCAATCCCAATCTCCCAACAGGAGATTGGAGAGTCGCGAAGCTGGAGGAACCGAAAGGTCGATCAAGACAGGCAATCCTTGTTCTGAATTGTGAATCCTTGGAACCTCTGGCCCTATGCGACTACCACATCAGGTTTGGCTTCAAAAAAGTCAAACTAAACATCTACAAAAAGGATGAGGAAATGCCACCATCCGGCAACACAGACACGGTTAACACCGAGGTCAGTAACAGTAGCTCTACGGTGCAGGAACCCCCAACCCCCTCAGGGAGCAAGGGCCCTGCGCCGGTAGAAACTGAAACCCCAGCAACATCCCTGGTCATTAAAGATCAGGAGTCATTGCTCGACTCCGGAAGCGAGGACTATTCCACTAGCTCGCCGATGGAAGACGATCTTCTAGACTCAGATCTAGAAGACCTCAACGCCACCATGGTGGAGGCAGATCGTATTAATAGCAGCCATGACGCTGAAATTGATTCAGATTAACCTCCACCATTCCAAAGCGGCATCCGCAAACCTTCTTCTCAGGCTGGCCAAAGGAGAAGAAGACATAGCCTTAATCCAGGAACCTTGGGTGCATGAACACAGGGTTCGTGGACTAAGAACTCCAGCCTACAACCTATTTGTTTCACAAAAAGAAGGTAAGCCCCGCACTTGCATACTTGCAAAGAAATCTTTAAATGCTTACCTTCTTCCAAATTACAGTTGCCCAGACACAACAGTGATTGCAATCCAATCACCCGGGCTCAAACTATGGATAGCGTCCACATACATGGCGCAAGAAGAGTCCATCCCATCGGACGAAATAAAAAGACTGGTCAAGGACTCGTCGAATCACCAAGCTGGGCTCCTTATCGGTGCGGATGCGAATGCGCATCACACGATTTGGGGCAGCAGCGACACAAACGAAAGAGGTGAGTGGCTTATTGAATTCATCTTAACCGCTAACCTTCTTATCTGTAACAAGGGTCATACACCCACTTTTATTACGAAAAATCGTAGGGAGGTACTAGACCTAACTCTAGCATCCCCCCCCATCATTGATAATATAAGAGAATGGAAGGTTTCTGAAGAGCACTCCTTCTCAGATCATCGTTATCTGGTTTTCAACCTAGCCTACATGGTCCCAACCCCAATTGACTCATCCTGTAACCCAAGAAGAATCGATTGGGAGCGTTATAGAGCCTTCATTGGCAACTCTATAATAAGTAGGACCCCTGACACCCCGCGGACCACGTTAGATATAGACCTTATGGTCGATACTCTAACAACCACATTGGGCAACGCAAGGGCCAACAGCTGCGCAACCCACAAATCAGGAAAAAAATCTTACCCTCCCTGGTGGAACGCAGATCTAAGCAAGCTCCGCAAAGCCTGTCGTAAGCTCTTTAATAAAGCAAAGAACACAAGTAACGACAGTGACTGGAGCCTATACAAAAATTCACTCAAGGTGTACAAACAAAACCTGAGGAAAGCACAAAGGCTGTCTTGGAAGATCTTCTGCAACAATATGGAGAAAATCTCAGACGCCTATAGACTGAGGAAAATACTCTCGAAAGTTCCACAATCTCCCAACTGCCTCATAGCAAACGGAGTTTGGACAACATCCGAGGAAGAAACTTTAAATCTTCTCCTCAACACGCACTTCCCTGGCTGCTCTGAATCGCAAGACTCAGTGCACTCGCGAGGAACTCAGAACTCCTCTGCCGAAGTAGGGCAGTACGAACATATTATCTCCAGAGAGAAAATTGTATGGGCATTAAAAAGTTTCAAGCCCTATAAATCGCCAGGTCCAGATGAAATCTACCCAATCGAACTAACACAAACTATGGAATGGACTATACCATGGCTAGAGATAATCTTTAAAGGATGCCTAGCTTGGAGTCATATTCCAGAAAAGTGGAAGTGCGCAAAGGTAATCTTCATCCCCAAGGCCGGTAGGAATTCTCACACTTCCCCTAAGGATCTAAGGCCGATCTGTCTATCATCCTTCGCTCTAAAAACCTTAGAAAGGCTGATAGACCTACACATACGGCACAGCTTGGATCCCTCCCTAATGTCTAAGGCACAACACGCCTACTGTAAAGGTAGATCGGTCGAAACAGCTCTTCACTCATTAGTGAGGAAAATCGAAAGATCAATCCATCTGAAAGAATATACGCTAACAGCCTTCCTAGACATAGAGGGCGCCTTTAACAACGTCACTCCGAAAGCAATAATAGAAGGGCTGGAAAAGCTAAAGGTGGAGAGGACTCTGATAGGGCTGATCAGCGAGTTGCTATTAACACGCAAGATTCACTCTAAGTGGGGAAGCCTAGAGACTACCAGAGTAGCTACCAAAGGTACCCCGCAAGGTGGAGTCCTCTCACCTCTTCTCTGGAATGTAGTTGTTAACGAACTACTGATCAAACTGGAGAAAGAAGGCCTGGACGTTGCTGCCTACGCCGATGACGTTGCCATCTCAATCTCAGGTAAATACCTATCCACACTGAATGACCGTATGCAAACGGCATTCTCATTCCTGTGCAAATGGGCGCATAGTAGCGGGCTCAGGATTAATCCCCAGAAAACGGAGCTCGTGCTATTCACCAAAAAGCACAAAGTCCCGGAATACTGCCCTATCACTCTGCTCGATACCAGGTTAACCTATTCCCCTAGTGCCAAATTCCTAGGCATTATACTCGATAGGAAATTAACTTGGAAGAGTAATACAACTGAAAGAGCAAAAAAAGCAACAATTGCTCTCTACACATGTAAGAAAGCTCTAGGAAAAAAATGGGGATTTAACCCCAAAATCACCCTATGGCTCTACATTACGGTCGTCAGACCCATACTACTGTATGGAGTGATAGTCTGGTGGACTGCACTAGACAAGACAACATACCATAAACAACTCGAGAAGGTACAAAGGATGGCATGTATGTGCATTACCGGGGCCCTCAGGTCCACACCAACGGCTGCGCTTAACATGATACTAGACCTCACACCACTCGATATTTTCGGCAAGCAAATTGCCACACATACGGCCATAAGACTAAAAGCCAACTCGAAATGGGCGAGCTATGTCACCGGCCACTCATCCATCCTGCAAAACAGGACAAGTCTGGCAGAAAACCTGGACCACACAGAACCCACCATAATCTTGGACAAAAAATTCACGACGATTTACCCGGACAGGAAAAACTGGACTCGCCAAACACAACCCCGCAGAAACTGTGTGGATTTTTACACCGACGGGTCTAAAACCAAGGACGGGGTGGGCTGTGGAGTTTTCTGCAAACAACTCAAGCTATATAAAGCTCTAAAATTACCAAACCACTGCAGCGTTTTCCAGGCGGAACTGTCGGCAATAAAAGAGGCTTTATCTTGGCTGAAGTGGAACGTAATATCCACCACAGATATTCGCATCCTTACAGATAGTCAAGCTGCCTTAAAGTCGCTGGAGTCCTATGTGTACTCATCAAAATCTAGTCTCGACTGTCGCAGATCTCTCAACGAGATGGCAGAACAGTTCAATATACAGCTTATCTGGGTACCAGGACACAGCGGCATTACAGGTAATGAGAAAGCCGACATACTCGCCAAACAAGGAACGACGCTACAATCAATCGTGGCTTGTGAGGGAGTACCCCTTACAACCATTAAACATAATCTGACGAATCTCGCCAGGGCCGAGACGAACCTGAGATGGACCCAGGGACACACCTGCGTCATCACCAGGCAAATCTGGCCTCGGCTTGACAGTCAGCGCACAAGGAGTATAATCTCCCTAAAAAGAACTGACATCTACAAAGTCATCGGTGTCATCACAGGTCACTGCCTCATTGGCAGTCACGCACAAAGACTAGGTATAGTTTCAAATGACTTCTGCAGAAGCTGTCAGGACGAGGAGGAGGTTGAATCCATTCACCACCTTCTATGCGCCTGTCCAGCTTTTTGCAATATAAGGAAGCGTTACCTAGGCTCTTACTTCCTTAACGATCTGACAGATGTTCAGAAAGTAGGGATACTTAATCTTCTTAACTTCTTAAGAAGCACTAGATGGTTCCACGAATAGGGGGATAAAACCCCCTCGTAGCTGCACAACGGGCCTCCTTGGCCTAAGTGCGTTCTTCTCAATTACGGGAAGGCTACGACCCTACCTACCTACCTACCTAGTTATTTTTATTGATGGATACAAGGCTAATGTATGGAGGGAAACAAGCATCGAATGAAACAAATTTAATTTTCCATATTAGAAGAAGCAAGTTTTAATTGAGTTCTAAACCCACGTCCATTTTTAAGAACAAACTTAAGTCAAAAATGGCTATGATCTTTTGCTATTTGCAACACTCAGATTAATGTAATCAGAAATTGTGTACTTTGGAATATTAATTAAATTGATTGGCCGATGTTACAATGAATATAATTATAATTTGTAGTATTAGAATAGAGGACAATTTTATTTAAAAGATACAAAGAAGCAGTAAGATATGGAAACCATAAAGACGAATTTCTTTATCTTCATGGGACAAAGAAATGTGGGTCATAGATCTCGAACTAAGACTCGAAGACAATAAAATGAATGGATAACCAGATGGAATTGAGTACTCCAGGTGGTACCCGTAGCAACGGAAATCCACCCGCGATCTCTTTGACCGCGGCCGGGGCAAGGATTCTGAAGGCCCGACATTCGTTTTAAACTCTCCGGCAGCCCGGAACGACACCGAATCCTTCGGGTCACTGTCTGACCGATTGGTCGGACTGAGCATGAGCGGTGCATCCAGCGGAGGAGACATCGACGATGGTATGGTACGGGAAACCGCAGAGGTGGAACGCGCCCCAGAATTGTGACGTACTGCTGAATGCACTGCTAATTGCCAAAAAAGTAGGGCAAAGAGGCACGCCCTAAAATTGAGGCTAAATCTCTGGGGGAACCAGCTAAGAAGGTTAGCTCGACGGAGGTATCTCCTACCGAAACCGATCCGACCCTCTTTCCTGAGCAGAGCAGAAAACGCCGGCGATTGGGAAAGGCTGCTGCTGGAGGCACAAGCATGCTAGCACTTTCGGCATGCGCCTCCAACTCTCTTCCTCTTACTGGGAAAGTTTAACCACCCAGTAAGAGCGTGATCAGTTCCCGAAATGACGGGGCCGGAAGCTTTCAGGTTTCTGCCATGGCCGGGGCTGACAGGCAGGCTCTGAACGCAGAAGGGAAAGTGGTTACGGGTTCCAGCAGTCCACGAACTGGCAAGGCGTCCGAAGGAAGCAGGAGCTCAAACCGAAAAAGGTAAAAGCCCCCACAAAGGAACTGGGTGTGTGATGCCTCCCTCTCCGATTGGGCGGAGAGAAGGAGATCCCAATGACCGTAAGGAGTCGAGGGTCTGCCTCATCATATCGAATTCCCTATTGGCAACCAAACTTCGTCACTTTTGGGGACAAGATCTGGTGGCTGCTAGAGTAAGCTACAAAACGCACGCAGTAATATGTAGAACACTTCGTCGCTGTGTCTGCCTACTTTCCCTACGCCTCGATACTACGTCCACCACTGAAGGAAGTTTGTGCATTCGTAGAGTACTGTGTAGCCAGAAAGATTGGTCTCATCTTACGTTGCGATGCTAATGCCCAAAACACTGCTTGGGGCAGGACAAATACAATACAAGAGGAGACCGTCTTTTAGACCACTCTTTCGTCTGACCTTATAATCAACAATGTTGGCTCTCAACCAATGTTTGTTAGATCGCTCAAATCGAATTCGGAAGATGACAGGAACAAGTATCGGTAGAGGCAGAAAGAATATAAGAACTTTATTCGTAAATCGAAAAACGATTCTTATAAGACCTTCTGGTTGAAATCCTCAAACGGGGAAAACCGACAAAGCTGGATACACTGAGGAAACCTGATGGTACCTTTACTGAGTCTAAAGCGGAAGCTTAGTTGATTGTTTCAGACTCATTGCTCGGGAAATCCTGATCGCCATCGCCTTGTTGAACACTCCTTTGAGGGAAACTGCAACTGAAACGATGAAAACAAATCGGCGTAGCTGGTAAATTGCGTCGCACGTGGTTACGACTGAAGCCATTGAATTTGCTGTGGCATCCTTCGATGGCTTCAAATCGCCAGGCACCGACGGGATATATCCTGTTATGCTGCATAAAGGTATGAGGCAGCTGCTTTCTATTTTGAAAATAATTTTCACTGCTAGCCTATCACTTGCCTACATACCCATTACTTGGCGAACAGTGAAAGTAGTCTTTATTCCCAAAATAAGAAAAGAGGACTACTCACTTGCTAAGAGTTTAAGACCAATTAGTCTAACATTCTTCTTGCTGAAAAGCATGGAGAGACTGGTACAGATGGAAGTGCGCAAAGTTACCCCTGCGAATGCATCCTCTTTCGGAGATGCAACATGCTTATCAGCGCGGGAAATCCTGCGAGACTGGAAAGAGTTGGGAATTTTCATCGACAATGATAACGCAACTTTCGAAAGCATGTACAACGCTGCCAGACGTCATGGCGTAGATGAAGCACTGCAGAGGTTGCCCGCAAGATGGCGTCCTGTCTCCGCTGTTATGGTGCATGGTGGCCGACTCTCTGCTTGATGCTCTCAATGCTTCTGCAATCTATGACCGGGCCTATGCGGATGATGTCACCGTTCTTTCTGTGGGCTCATGATTAGCGACTGTGCGTCTCAAAGCACCGCGGCGCTATATGTGATAGATGATTGGTGTACCGGAAATGGGCTGTCGGTTAATCTTCTTAAGACCGACGTCGTTCTCTTAACGAGAAGGAGAAAAAGTACTGACATGACTCAGCTGGTACTAAAAGGCACTTCCATCCCAGTTTCCAAGTAAGCTAAGTATCTAGGAGTCATCTCAGATAGCAAGCTTCTTTGGTCAAAGCATGTTGAGTCAAGAACCACCAAAGCGCTGTCAGCTTTTTGGCAATGCAAAGGAGCTTTTGTCTAAGCATAGGGTTTATCGCCGGCAAAGGTCCTCTGGATAGATCCAGGCAATAACATGACCTATAATCTCATATGCATCGGTTGTCTGGTGGAACAGACTAACACGCAAACACGCCGTAGCCTCTGTCACGAAACTCCAAAGAACGGTTTGTCTCAGCTGAACGGGGGCTTTTCCCAGCTCGCCGGACGCTGCTCTAGATGCTATGATGTACCTTCCACCCCTTGATATATTTATCAGAGGGTGTGCTCTGGATGGTAAAGGGCTAGCAAGGGCCTCGTCCGACAAAATCGAGTAAGAGCATCTGTAGCCGAATACCTTGCAGCTCTATTATTTAGGTCCTACTTCCACCTCCTC
This sequence comes from Eumerus sabulonum, assembly GCA_951905685.1. Taxonomy (NCBI): domain Eukaryota; kingdom Metazoa; phylum Arthropoda; class Insecta; order Diptera; family Syrphidae; genus Eumerus; species Eumerus sabulonum. Next base: position 508,877 of record OX645060.1, on the reverse strand, counting down.
TTGGTGCCATCTGGAAATTTCCTTACAAGGGAAATGACTGACGGAAAAGGCCGAATGGCGAGTATCCTGCGCCACCAAACAGGAATAGTGTCGGTTGGGTTATGGTCTAGCAAACCATAACCGTAAAAGAGCAAATTGCTCAGAAACAAAAAAACAGCCTCGGATAAACAAACGGAACGCACCTATGTTGACGACCCTTTTATAAAACAAAAAAAAAAACAGGCAAGGACCTTCGGTTCTGTACGTGGAATGTTAGGTCTCTAAACAGACCGCGTGCGGGCGAACAACTTGCGAACGCCCACTATAAAACGGACATAACCGTCATCCGGGAAACGCGATGGAATGGACCGGGTAAAAAGCGGATAAAAAACTGCGACATCTACTACGGTGACTGCTGTAGGGAGAAAGGACAGAGACTGTTTGGATGCGGATTTATTGTTAGAGGTGGACTAAGGCATAAAGTCCTAAGCTTTCAGTATGTGAGTGAGCGCCTCATAACGATCCGCATCAAGGTAAAATTCTGTAACATCAGCCTCGTATGTGTCCATGCCCCCACGGAAGACTCCATCAAAGATGATTTCTTCGAACTCCTAAACAGAACATATGCCAAATCTACCAGCTATGATACTAAAATTATACTAGGAGATTTTAACGCTAACCTGCGTAAAGAAAGCATATTTGAACGGATCATCAGCAAACACAGCCTACATGACACCACATCCGATAACGGACACAGGCTGATTGACTGTGCCAGGGGGCGAAATCTCCTTCTAGCTAGCACACGCTTTTCGTACCTACACAAAGGCACCTGACGGTCGCCAGATCAATCAGCCACCAACCAGATTGATCACATCCCGATTGACGTCAGACACTCCTCCACTATTCTTGATGTTCGTACTTTCCGGAGAGCGAACATCGACTTAGGCCACTATCTTGTAGTAGCCAAGATAGGTCAACGGATTACACGAACACCGCGGAGAAGAGTTAGAACACCAAGTTATGATGTCGGGAAGCTACGACCGCCGGAAATCGCCAGTGTCTTTGGCAACCGCGTCTCCCTTAAGCTCTCCGATACACCTCAATTCTCCACTCAGACAGTAGAGCCACAATGGAGCCTGTGCAAACAAGCCCTGAAGAGCGCAGCAACAGAAGTGCTGGGCTTTAAAACTCCACCATGACGAAATACCTGATTCAATGACGAGTGTAGACGGATCCATGCAGAAAAGCAGGAGGCATACAAACCGCCACTACACAAAAAAACAAGAGTGGCTCGTGAGCTCTGCGAGCTTAAAAAAAAGGAGGAACAAAAGTTTCTCAAGAGCAAAAGGAAAGAGCACGAGAAGCGGGCGATTGAAAACTTGGAGAGGTGCTACTGCAGGCACGACGTTCAAAGGTTTTATCAACAGATAAAACGAATGTCTTAAGGCTATAAAGCCCGAAAGGGGGCCTGTAAGGATGAGAACGTCCACCTTGTAGTAGAATCGCAGTGGATGCTGAGAATTTAGAAAAACCACTTCTGCAGACTGTATAACGGCGCTGACAGCCAACATACCGCCGTCAGGCAGAATGATCCATTTCTTAATGACAAAGATCGCAGAGAATTCAGTCCTCCTGAGATTGCCATGTCGAAACTCAAGTCGAATAAAACTGCTGGCGCAGATGGACTGTCTGCAGAGCTCTTCAAAGCAGCTGGGGGTGGGCTGGTTAGGAGCATGCACCGGCTTATCTGTAAGATATGGTCAGAGGAAAGCATGCCCGAGGAATGGAGTCCCAGCATTGCTTTCCCGGTCCACAAAAAAGAGGACCCCTTTGGCTGCGCCAACTACAAAGGAATAAATCTCCTTAATGTCGCATACAAGATCTTCGCTGCCGTTTTGTGTGTGTGAAATTTGCCCACAGGAAATACAAAAACTTTATGTTTAACTCAGTATCTTCATCCTTCTAGATCGTGTTACAAAAGGGTCAAACCGATTAGATCGGGTCTTGATTTGCGCGGTAACTCCACTCATAAAGGGATATCAAAGGCAATATATACATATTTAGACAATGCAAGAAAGAGATAAACATAACGATTTACATTTTCATAGCTAACATTATACCAAATTTCAGTGTTGCATGATATCAATTTTTAACAGTGTGGATGTCTGAAGCCGTCCTGATAGGTCCTTATCCGTGTGGCTTCAGGCCAGGGAAGTTCACCATCGGCCAAATTTTCACAATACGGCAGATCCTGGAGAAAACCAATGAATTTCGACACCCACCATCTATTCGTCGACTTCAAGGCCGCATACGACAGCGTATTTATTTTTGATATTCCTGCTAAGCTCGTCAGACTTTGTAAGATGACTCTGGAGAACGGTCGCCGCTTCATCTGAATCGGTGCAGAACTGACCGATAGTTGCGAAGTCAAAAAAGGATTTAGAAAGGGCGATGCGCTGTCGTGTGGTTTTTTAGGGTTCCGTACCCAAAGGTAAAACGGAACCCTATTACTAAGCCTTAGCTGTCCGTCCGTCCGTCTGTCACCAGGCTGTATCTCATGAACCGTGATAGTTAGACAGTTGAAATTTTCACAGATGATGTATTTCTGTTGCCACGACAAATACTAAAAACAGAACAAAATGAATATTTAAGGGGGGCGCCCATACAACAGACATGATTTTCATCCAAAAAATCCCCTTGGTCACATACTGAACTAAGGTTAGTCGACAATATGTTTGTGTCTTTGATGAATTAATCCTAGTTGCAAACCTTTTCCCCATATTTATTGTTATTTACCTTTTCACATCGTTGCTGTCAAGTAAGATAATTGATTTGAATTCAATGGACACTTTGACGATCAACTACATATATCTCATCATGAAGATTTTTGATTATCAAAGTAATATGCCGATAACCTGCCTGCAACCAAGATCTGTTATCATACGAAAAATGAGATTTAATGTGACTACTGATGAGGTAACATACATACATAGTCTCTTTCATATTTATATATACAGATGGTACGGAACCCTTCGTGCGCGAGTCCGACTCGCACTTGGCCGGTTTTTTTTTAACATCATACTAGAAATGATTGTGCAAAAATCATAGACCAATACAAGGGCACAATCTATTTCAAATCCTCGCAACTCCTTGCATACGCCGACGTCATTGACATAATAGGCGTTTGCGAGTATTGAGATGGAGGCGGCGAAAATTGGTTTGGCAGTTATGAGGGCAAGACTAAATATCTGCCGTCATCGAAGAAGGACATCTATCACCGACGCCTTGCCCAGAACGTGCAGATAGGCAGATATGAGTTTGAGGCGGTTAAGGACTTCATATACCTCGGCTCCGCAGTGACCTGGAAAAACGACACCAGTTTCGAAATCAAACGGAGAATTACTCTTGCCAACCGCTGTTACTTTGGGCTTAGAGGGCAAAAGAGCCCTCTCTCGTACGACCAAGTTGACCTTATATAAGTCCTTAATCATCCCCGGCCTGCTATACAGCGCAGAAACATGGACTTTATCTAAACCGGATGAAGGAATCCTTGGTCGTTTCGAGAGAAAGATTTTGCGTGCAATTTTCGTTCACGAACTGTACGGGCTGTACTGCGACAGGAGTCTATTCAGGCGTCTACGGATCCAACGCCTAAGATAGCTAGGCCATGTAGAGCGAATAAACACCACAGGTCCAGCCCGGAGAGTCTTTGAATCCAACCACGAGGGACGAAGAAATAGGGGACGGCCGTACCTAAGGTGGCGCGCACAGGTGGAAGCGGACCTCAACTAACTGGACGTGCGGAACAGAAAAAGACTAGCGAAAGATCGTGCTGGGTGGAGAGGCATGTTGGTTGAGGCTCAGGTTCACCCCGAACTGTAGCGCCCGCTAAATAAGTAAGTAAGTGCTCTGATAGCCATGTCTCGTCTGAAGAGGAATGGCTTTTGGTACAACTCGCATAGGAATAACAGTGTGCTTGCGCAAGAATTGTCCTGCGACCCCTGGCTCATGGACATACCTTTTGACCAGGGCTATATGAAATCAAATACAAGTATCAGTACCAGTACAGGTACTTGTACTTCAGTACCTTGTGCTGGTACTAGATTTTAGCAAGTACCAGTATTTTCTATTAAAATACTTATGTAAGTATTTCTTTAAAATATGTACTTGAGCAGTACGTCGGCAGTTTTTCCAAAATATTCAATACTTGAATACTGGTAAGTACTTATAGATACTTAAGAGTACTTGTAGTACTTTTCAAGTACTTAAGCCTTTGTACTTGAAAAAGAGTTAAGTAAATCCAAGTATGTACTTAACTCTTTTACAAGTAGAAGTACCAAGGTACCGAAGTACAAGTATCAGTAGGTGGTACTTTTACTTATCATGTACTCAAGTTCTAAAATACTCAAGTACCTTACAGCCCTCCTTTTGACGCATTGACACCCGTTATCCTACTGTCGAGTTTCCATGGCGTAGGGATTGGCTCTGGCTGGATACTGAACCTGGAGAGCATAGTCTTCGTATTTTCACGGATGGCTCCGTCTGGGCGGGGGTCCGGTGCTGGGGTCTTCTTTAAGCGCGATCGACTTCACTTATACGTCTGTCTTCCAATCAGAGATATATGCATAATGGCCATGGACTATGTTGTGAAGCACAGGTGGAGTGGAAAAAGCATATGCATCTGCTGTGTCCAACCCCCTAACTAGCTCCAAATTAGTGCATGAACTCAAGTTCTTCTTGAACAGTAGAGGGGGGATTATCAAGGTTGCAGGACGACTAAGCGCGTATGCCCTGATGTCTACAAGAAATCCGCGGCATTCCTGTCTTTACGGAGAATCGACTGCAGAAGACTTGTGGGAGTTATTAAAGGCCATTACACTTTTGCTAAGTATATCTGCGTACTTGGCATCAGCGAGACGCTGCATGTTGAGAAGAGGATGACACTGCAGAGCATTTTCTCTGTAACTGTCCCGCCTTTGCTCGCGCACGGTGACGCGCCGTGGGGGCCGACGTGGTGTGTGCCGAATCTCTTAGATTTAAAAATACATTAAGGTAAGGTGTCTGTCTGGAGTACAATGTACCAGTATTTGGGACTGAGTGCTCTAACAGATGGCAGAAGCCTTCACCAAGCAAAAAAAAAAAACAATGGAAAACATTAATTTATTTATTCGACATTTGATTGCAGCGCATTTGTATGGTAGATCGTTTAGTGCTCAGGGTTGAGATTTGTTGTCAATTCGTAGGCAATATCCATTGTAAGAAGGCTGAAAAAACACTCACATATCATACGGGTACTTTTTTTACTAAACAAAAAAAAAACCAAAAAACTATTTTAACTATAACTGTAAAATTACTTCACAACCCACACTATCTTCCTAGTGAAAATTTTAATATTTTTTCCCCCGACTCCGATACAAAAAAAGGGCTGTTATAAGTTTGAGGTGTCTGTGTGTCTGTCTGTGACATTGTAACTCCTGAACGAATGGACCGATTAGGATGCCTTTTTTTTTTTTTTTTTTTTTTTTTTTTTAAAACGTGATCGAAATGTAACCACAGGTGCTATAATTTGTGAAAAACTGTCCAGGTGTTTCAGGGTCATTAGCACATTTTGTTAGCTGCGGTAGGATTCTTAGACGAATAATGGGTAATGTATCGGTTCTCGTCCGATCACCGCATTCAACCAGCATCGGGCGCGGTCAGTACTTACATATGTAGATGAGGGACCGCTTGGGAACAACGCGTGTTGTTCATTTTTTTTTTTTTTGCCTATTTTTTAGTTATTTAATTTCTAACAAAAAAACTGGACTAAGTTGCGTAATTACGCGTGGGTACCCATGTAGATGAGGGACCGCTTGGGAACACCACGTGATGTTCATTTTTTTTTGCCTATTTTTTAGTTATTTAATTTCTAACAAAAAAACTGGACTAACTTGCGTATATACGCGTGGAATGAACCCGGTCCCATGTTAATAACATCTTTGGTTCATGGATTCCGCACGCACATAAAAACCTTGGCTTCAAATTCTGGTCACCTTGAAACGTGGAGATATGTCAACATTTTAAATTCGCAAAATCGGCCCCATTACAATGACTTCCCACTGGGATGTTAATTAAAGGTTATGTCTACTTCGTTCTATGTAGTGGACAATACCTCCTACTTATCATTAAGTATACGTTCCAAGTCATGTACTCGTAGACATAAAAAAGGATAATATCTTCAGAAAATTGTTTGAGAAATTAAGTTGTAAGAAAGTAATTCGCCTGCTTGTAGTAAACTCACACTACCTATCTGGATTATATTCATTATCCTATATAATTAAACACATCTTGTTACACATTTGTACTCGAATTTATGTCCTGTTTAGGAAATAAACTATGTTCATAAGTATTAATACATACCTACTTACATATAAGAGGATCAGAGAAATTACAATCATAGTTCATTACGGAAGCTCATGAACGGAACCAAAGGCTTTATTGAACAGTCAATACATACTTCTACTTGTCCTATCGTGAAAAAGAAAAACGATGATGAAGAAACATGCCTCTCTATTTCTTTTATAGCTATTCATCATATAACAATAGTGCATTGACTTCGCAAGGGATAGCCTGTTGTCGTTACAATACTCGTATTTCCATCCTCCACAGTGGAAAAAATTTCATTTCAAGCTTTAAATTAAATTCTATAATCGAGCTGCCTTGTTGATAAAACAGAAAAAACACCAGTTTCTAAAACACATCCTAACACCAATTTATGGCCAGCCACCCGTAGAGATCTATCATTTCCAGTACCTTATTTATATAGTATCAGTGTAGAATTGGTTGGTCAGTATCTACGAGAAAGTTCACTGCTCTCTCATCCTGCGCGTAAACAAGAAACAAGCAACAATTAAGTTCATCGCAAAATTTTATTATCGACCTTCATAATAGCCCCCCTCTAACTCTAGACAACGATTCGAACGTTGCTCCCACGATTCGAAGTACCCTTGATAATCCCACGGAGTTAACCCATTCAGAACCATAGTTACAGCCCATTTAGCCTTCTCTACATCACAATGATGAGTTCCTTTGAGGTGTGACTTCATCTTGGGGAGTTAAAAAAAGTCGCAGGGGCAATATCGTGGTTATAGAGTGAATGCGCAACGTTGGAATGCTTTTCTTCGCCAAAAACCTTTGCATAATCAACGAGCAAGAGATCGGTATATTATTAAGATCCAGTCCTCCTTGGCGAGTTCGGGTCGCACACAGGACGTTAATATAGAACTGCCCAGTCACTGTCTGGTCGGTAGGAACATATTCACGATGAACGATGCCGCGTCAAGAGAAATGACGATTGCTCCTTCATGTGGATCGTTTTCTATTGATTCACGGCTATTTTTAACCCCCATTCAAACACACCCATTTGTGACAAACACTCATGCCCATAATGATTTCACTAAAAATCGATTCACTCATTTTTACGGTGCGACTAAATTCCCGGAACACCCATGTTGTGTGTGATAATATTTTTCCATAGGTGACAGAGACCTACAGTTTATTGCCGGTTCCGAACGGCGAATTTCGGGAAGCTTTTCATGACAATTATACTACAGGAGGGCTTTGTCAGAACCCCGCTGAACAGAAGAACCGTGAAAATCACGTTCGATGACAACACACTACCCACTGCGCCACGGCGCTCTCGGCCTTATGCCTAAGATCAAAGTATACATAAATTTAAAAATAGGAAGCGCTCAATGAAAGACCCCGGGGATGGGATGGTGTATACTCACATACATATGTATATTAATATTGATACTATGGATCCAAAATGGTGCGGATTGTAGAAGTTACATACATACATATGTACATACCTGGTTCGTTAACATAACGTAGCTTGTTTTATGTCTTTATCAAGTGTCGGTACACTTGAGAAAATAACTTTGCTTTCATGGTTTTGACATTTACGAGTATATGTACATATAACGTTTGGGGCTTTGGCGGATGTGTCGATGTTAGTAGTATAATGGATTTGATTTTTTTTTTTTTTTTTGTGGATTAAACTGTAATCAATCTGACTCAGTGGTCCGCTAATTGTGAACACGGACGCGAATTTTCCAAAATTTCTCAAAATACCCGTTCAATTTTCGAAGCATCTTTGCATGAACGTCGATAGCTCTCGCCGAAATCCACGCAAGTGCCCAATTTTATAGAAATCCGTCCTGCCATAAAGGCAAGACATACCAACAAAACAATTTTTTCCTAAAAATCAAAAGTCCCGAATTTGAAGCGCACATTGTTTTTTTTTTAGAAACTCGCGCAGGTCCAAGAGTTTTTTTTTTTTTATATTATCTTATGATGTGTTATATACACACAGCCTGAACGGAGTGCAGTGGTTTGGGTCGTTGATGTTCGTTAACTCTCAGGGGTGGTTGTCCTAGATAGGACGTGAGCCGACCGAATTCCGCGTTGGTTATAGTCCGTAGTAATTCGTTCAAGCACTTTAATATTGCATACGCAGAAGATGAATTTCAGTTGACCATATACTGTGGGTGTCATGCCTGCAGCAGTACATCTGGTCACTTTCCATTCACAACTGCGTTGCATACTTTTTGTCCGTAGGTATAGGAATTACTTTTTCTGTCCAACGGTCACCGAAAAAAATTACGGATTAGCCGATTCAGTTGAGATCTACACGAATGTCCCATTTTATTGAGATCAGGTGTCCTTTTGCTGTTCACACCTTCATTTCAAGTCTTATCAAAATCCATCGAGGTATGAGGGATATCCAAGTTACAACAGAAATATGTTTTTCAGTGTCGTTCAGAGCGACAAAGTTATTTTCTTTCCGCGTAAAAGGAAAAAATTGAAAGAAAGAAAAAATGGAAAATAGTGGTTCGACTCAGTAGGTAGCAATCAGACTTTCAAGTTAGTTTTCTCATTATATTGCGTGCAACTCAATTCTTTACCAGTTATCTGATAGCACTCGTACTTCGTTCACTAAATACAAAATACTGCAACTTTAAATCCTAAGACTAAACCAAAACAAAAGAACCCGTCAACATTAAACACACAGCACACACAAAGGGGATTTAAATGCATTTTAAAGTATTTACTTAACACTTTAGTCACAAAATGGAAGAATGGAATTGCACTTAGACGTTGCAAAACAACCAAAAAGTACCATCAAACTACTCCGGCAACCTACCTAAACTGCCATGTATTTTCATTTGCATTTAAATGGGAAATGCTCGAAAGCTTAGCGCATCTTCCAAATGACGGTCGAATTTTGATTCACAAGACAATCCCTGAAAACGAAGAATGCAATCGTATTAGCAAACGCTTTCATTTTCCTTGAAATTATACTTTGTTGCTGTCAAAGGAAAATGCTATTTGTAATGTTACTATGTAAGATAAGAACTGATAAAGCAATTTATATTCAAAGTGTCAAGTATTTTTTTTAACAAACAGAAGTATTTATTGTCACAAAATAAAACAGTAAATGTCCAAATACATTTATTTCTTTTGAGCATTTATTAACTGCTCGGTGCCCCGACGTGACTATCCACCTTGCCTTGGTGCTGGGGCTTATACTAGCCCAGGATATCTTGTCAAACAACATGGTCTCCAGGCCAGTAACCAAGAGGTAGTCAACCCTATTCCAGTGGTGGTGTGAGCTTTTTGAAACCGGTGCCCAAGGATGAAAGGTTGGAGGATGTGCGTGTGCACATTTTTTGCTGAAAGTTTCTAATTTAGACTTTATAGGAAATGAAGCCATCTTAGACTAAAATATTATAAAAATGAAAAATAAACAAAAAATGTTTCCATGTTTTATCATTCTGCAAAAAAACAAAAAACTCCCGAGCAGTAAATCAACTCATTTTAGCTCACGAACGCGAGTGTGTGCATTTATGGAAACTCACCCCATGTGAAAAAATGTGTACTCAGTTCTAAGTTGTGTAATTACGCGTGGAATGAACCCGATCTCATGTCAATATCATCTTTGGTTCTCGAGATAATCGAGGCCACAATTCCGGTACGCACATGCGTACCATCATACGTACATACCCACATACACATCTACAGACATCTCTATAAACACCTTGGATTTGGCTTCTGGTGACCTTGAAACGTGGAGATATGCCCAAAATTTGGAATTCGCAAAATCAATACTTTCCCACTGGGAAGTTAATAATAATTCATTAAAGGAAAACAACAGGGAACAACTCTCTCTCGAGTCAGTGGCAGACGCACTTAATGCCGTGGCCGCTAAACGTAAAGAAAAGAGTTTTAAATAAGAGAATCCGGCGTTTTAGACGGGAATATCTCTAAATAATTAGAGGAGAAATAACTCTCTGATTCTGAAGATATAGTCCAGGAAAGTTTTTTTTTTAATAAGTTTCGGCAGATTCAAAGTTTATACTCTTATATCTAATGTTTATCACACAACCTGAATGGAGTGCAGTGGTTTGGGTCTTGGGTCGTAGATGTTTGTTCACTACTTTCCAGGGGTGGTTGTCCTAGATAAGACAAGAGGAACCGACCGATTTTTCAGGTTGGTTGTAGTTTTCAGCAACTTTTTCATGCACTTATGGTGTTATATTAGAATTACTTTCACAGAGTATGAATTTAAAATGACCATATCCTGTGAGTGTTATTACCTTCATCAGTATGTTTGATCACTTCTTATTCACAAGAGCTGTGTTGCATAGTTTTTTTTCGGCATAGGAATTGTTTTTTCTTGACTATGGAACAACTTCGAACTACAAACCTTCCGCTCGCCGGTCGGCGATGTTTACTACTGCACCACTGTGACACGAGAAAAGGAAGTCAAAAGGGCCAAGAAGCTATCTCAAGGTATCCTGAGGCTTAAAGAATATTCGAGGAAAAGGGTATCCCCTGCTATCCGATTTGGAGAAGGAGAAGCTCGGATGGACCGAAGAGGTGATCGCCAAAGATGCCCTAACAAGATCAAGGTCTGGCTTTTGTGCCTTGTGCAAAAGCACAAGGAAAGGCAAGAAGATTCCTCGACTGTCGAGAAAGTCGGAAGAAAACAGCGAGAAGATGTCGATCTGGCAGTTATCATCGACGACTAAGAACGAGGTTTTCAACCAACGTGGCAGCAAATATCCAGTGAAAGACCAATCGTAAAAGCTTACTGCGCTCAATGGCAGAGTCTGAAGCTGAAGAACGATTGCATCGACCACAGTTGGGAAAGAACGGGGACATTGTAAACGATCTGCTGGTAATTCCAAAGGGACAAATCGACAAGGTCATTAGAGAATACCTCGAGGGACCAATCGGAGGTCATTTTAGTGTTAATAAGACTAAAAAAAAAAGAGAGACGTTTCTACTGACATGACATCCTACATGAATCGCTCACGAATTTCATTCGCTGGTGTGAACAGTGTGCGGAGGCAAAGGGTCCACTTAGGAAAACTCGAGGAAATATGCAGCAGTACAATGTGGGAGCACCGTTCGAACGTATCGCCATGGACATTGCAGGCCCATTCCCAACGAGCAACGCTGGAAACATACATATATGACTACTTCAGCAAATGGCCTGGTGTTTTGCATAAGAAACCAAGAAGCTAAAACCATTACGGATGCACGTTTTGGAGTAGCGCTGGAACTGCACTCAGACCAAGGAAGGAACTTCCGAGTCGTCGGAACTCTGCGACATCAGAAAAACACGGACAACACCCTTACACCCACAATGTGGTAGCATGGTCGAAAAATTCAACCGGACAATGTAGGAATACTTGAGAAAAGTCGTCGTCGGAGATCAGAACGACTGGAATGAACATCTTCCCCTTTTCTTAATGGTGTATAGATCTGCGCAGCACAATTCAACGGCAATAACACCAGCTGTTATATTTGGAACTGATCTCCGACTTCCATCGGATCTGAAGTTCGGCGTGGTACTATCGACAACTAGTGCCAGGGTGGACTTCTTAACCGAAAAGAAGGAGCAGCTGAAATCTATCCATCAGTTCATTTGGGAGTGACTAAACTTGGTCAGTGATCAAATGAAGGCGAGATATGACTTAAGGGCGAACAGTTCTGTATTCAAGACAGGACAGGACACTTGGTATTGCTGTACAAACCATAACGAAAAAAAGGCTTGTGCCCCGAATCGCAATCAGCCTGGGACGGGCCAGGCAGGTACGTAGTATACCGAATACAGCAGACGGGAAACGGACGGGCGAAGTATAAGATTGTCCACTTGGAGAGGTTAGCGCCATACTGCGGAGAAGGATAAAATCGGATTAGTCGAGGACGAACAAGTTTATAAGGAGGGCAGTATGACGGACACAAACCGATGGCTTTATTAAAATTTCGCTGTCGAAGTTTGGAATGCTCTGATGAAGCTGAAATGACTAGAGACTTCTGAAGGGAAACGTCTGAAGGCGAACATTCGAGAAAGTGGACCGAGGACTATATAAGCGGGAGCACTAGCCCCCCGAAGCATTCAGTTTTCGGGATTCAGTAACGAGTGATCAGTTGATAATCTAGTGTGAAGGTAATCAAGCTATCTAGCGAGATGTGGAGACAAAGGTTGTAATAAAGGTGAAGCGCCCGGATAATTGATCTGAGGTGGAAAAGTAAAGTGCGTAAAGGTGAAGCGCCCAGTGATCGAACCCTATTCTAAACTATTAAATTTTCGTAACTTTCGCTCTTGATACAATGCTGAACCTCCCACCCTTGGACATATACTGCGAGAGCATCGCAGCCAGGACTGCGCTCATGCTACATGGATCAGGGCTCTGGACAAGGAGTCCTCATACCCGATTTCCTTCCTATGAGAGGAGATTTTCTATCGGAATTCCCTCCAGGGAAGAATGGACCAGTGGTATGGTACGAACGGGCCGGGGGCTATTTTGAATTTCGTTAAATACATCGCTCCTATAGACTTGATGATGACTGCAGCATCTTCCAAGCTGAAGTTTTCGCAATCAAGCAGGCGGCAGACCTGATTCTTTGAGAGAATCTCTCAGGAAAGAAGATCAATATCTATGTTGACAGCCAGGCAGCCATTAAGGCTCTGCGGGCAGCATTGGTAAGATCCAAACTCGGCAAACTCTGCAAAGAGAGGCTGGGGGAGATATCAGATGTTAACAAGGTGACCCTATGTTGGGTACCAGGTCATGTGAATATCTCCGGAAATGAGAAGGCGTACGAGCTAGCTAGATTAGGATCAGGCGCAAACTTCGCGCGGATCGCAACTAAAGCTAAAATGCCACTCAGTACACTCTAGAGGGAAATAGAGGCGGAGTTTATAATGAAGGTCAATAAGCAATGGTATCAATTAGGTACATGCGCAACGGCAAGATCAACTTGGCCCGTCTTCTTCTTCTTCTTCTTAGTGGGCGCTACAGTTGGGGGTGAACCTGGGCCTCAACCAACATGCCCCTACATCTAGCACAATCTTTTGCTAGCCTTTTCCATTGCCGCACACCCAGTTGGCTGAGGTCCCCTTCCACCTGTGTGCGCCATCTTAAGTGCGGCCGTCCTCTGCTTTTTTCTCCCTCAGGGGTGGATTCAAAGGCTCTCCGGGCTGGACCTGTGGTGTCCATTCGCTCTACATGGCCCAGCCATCTTAAGCGTTGAATCCGTAGACGCCTAACTAGGTTCCTGTCGCTGTACAGTCCGTAAAGTTCGTGGTTGAATCTTCTCCACCATCTCCGTGTGCGTTTATAGGCCTAAAAATCACGCGCAAAATCTTTCTCTCGAACCGACCAAGGGCCTCCTCGTCCGCTTTTGATAGTGTCCATGCTTCTGCGCCGCACAACAGGACAGGGATGATAAGGGTCTTATGGGTCTTATATAGAGTCAACTTTGTCGTTTGGGAGAGGGCTCTATTACTCAGTTGCCTCCTGAGCCCAAAGAAAAAGCGATTGGCAAGAGTGATTCTGCGTTTGGTTTCGGAACTGATGTCGTTGTTCCAGGTCACTGCGGAACCAAGGTAGAAGACGAAGTCCTTAACTACCTCGAACTTATATCTGCCAATACAAACGTTCTGGCCAAGACGTCGGTTGTGAGCGTCCTTTTTGGATGACAGCATATAGTTTTCTGAAGCTTCGTCGCTCCAAATGAAACAATTTATTGTTGTTTTATTTCGTTTTTTTTTTTTTTTTTATTTAGTTCACTTTATTTATAACTTAATTTAAATTAACTTGATCTGTTACATTATCTTTGAAAGTTTCGCCACTGAAGCTTCGTTTATGTCTTGATCCTACGACGGTCCGAACAATAAAGAGGACGAGTTCTCCGCTTCGTCATCCAACAAGAGGAAGTTGGAGCAAAGCGAGATCGATACTCGAAGTCGGCGGAAGTACACAAGAATGACTGCTCCACTTCGTCTTCCAACAAGAGGGTGTTGGAGCAAAACAAGATCGGTTCTCGTTTCCGGCGGAAATTCACACTTGGCGCGTTTGCAAACCCAAACATGCCAAGTGTGATGACTAGTTATACTAGTTACACAGAGGGGCTTAAGTGTATAACACCTCCCCCCTCAAAAAAATTTTGGACCCCAAAATCCTAAGGTGATATTTTAAAATTTGGCAAAGCTTCAGAAACGTTACAAAATGTGCTTATCTAATGACCTAGGTTGATAGTTTACAAATTTCATACTTCCCTATAGCTTAATTATTAATAACATGTGTCAGAAGAAAATATAATCGATAAATGAATTGATTTCTTAATCAGTTATGTATATTAATTTAAATAATCTAATATTTTGGTTTTTTATTTTTTATTTTTGTAATTAATTCTCATTATTTTGTTTTGTTTTTCTTATCGCAATGTAATCATTCGAAATATGATACTATTTATTTACCTTAATACCTAATGTTTTCCTTTACTGACCATTCTTATTACTTTAATAAGCAATTTCCTAAATCTATTGAATTTTCTTCGCTACCAGCAAAGATACTACTAGATTCGGTATGTGTTCTTACTTCGGATCTGAATGGGTTCATTACTCTACTTCTTCATCTACTACAATTATCGACCTTTGACATTTGAAGTTTGGAATTTGAAATTTGAATTTAAAGAATTGATTAAAAGCGAAAGAAGGAAAAATAAACTCGGTGGTTACTCGGTTTGGAAATTCGAAATTCAATTTAAAAGAATTGAATAGAGGCAACAGAAAGAAAAATAAACTCGGTAAACAAAACTAGGTTTGGAAATTTGGTGTGTCTTGAAAGGTATATTTTCTTCTTAATTGACGTTTGTAATATTTTGTACGTCGTTTAGTGGAATTATCTATAACATAATTTCTATTTGTCGTATAGGTATCAAGAATCTTATACAGTGAAACTTCCCGAAATGTCCGTTATGCAGGGGTGTCCGTTCTAGGGAGGTAACGTATGTATTTTATTCATAGAAATTGGCATGAAATTTTATGAATAAACTCCACACCGTAACACTCATTGTATAGTGTCAATTCAGTCCTAAAACACGTGTGAGTCGATTACCCACATTCACTGTTTCTAACGGTTAAGGCTTTTGGTGATGTATTGTAGAAGCAGTATACATTTGTATAAAAAGAGTGCATTGGTCTCTAGAAATGCTGCAAATATTTATGTATGTATTAGTATGCATATAGAGCAAGGGAATGCGTATATACAATATTTTTCGTTCTCTTCCATCTTCGTTTTTGCTTCGCATGTCCGTTATAAGAGATAAAACTGCTCAGTAGGCGCTGAAATTCGTGTCCGTGTCCGGAATATAGGGGGTCCGTTGTGGAGGGGTCGAAATACACGAATAGCCCTATCTTCATGCCGGGGACCAGAGGAATTGTCCGTAAAGAGAGGTGTCCCTTATGGAGGGGTGTCCGTAAAGAGAAGTTTCACTGTATTTGGGTTTTGATTTACAAACGGCGCGATTTTGGACGATATTTGCACATTGCATTGAAGGGTTTTTATAACATCTTTTCACGTTTAACTTTTGCATTTTAATCTCCTTCTCTTTCTGAAATTGTTCCGATAACGATTTTATGTCTTCCCTAGTTAAATTCTTGCACACAAAGTCAATTGGACGCATATTTGTTGTGGTATGTATACTATTATTGTAATAGCAAATAATCTTGAATACTCTATCTTCTAATTCAATATTCTGAGATGTTCATTTAACGTTCCGTGGAGCCTTTCGATGTCTGCGTTTCCTGTCTTCTGGTAAGCTGTGGTTTTGTGGAGTTTAATCTCGTTATCTTTGGGAAATTCTTCCACGGCCGCGTTAATGAAACAGGCATCCCCATCTAAAATTATTTTATACGGTTTTCCAAGGAATCTAATTCTTTCTTTAAGTGCACCTAATATCGCTATCCAATTCCTGTTGTCCAATTTGTGAAGCGTTGCGTATTTTGAAAATTTGTCTATTGTTGTTAAGAACATTTTATTTCTCTCTGGTTTCTGGCTACGATATCTTGGAGCTTTTTGCACGATCTTAGCATCTTTAGGTTCCTGTTCATGGAAAAATATCTGACATATAAATCTTGGAAATTTAAAAACAGAGGGAGATCATTGCAATATACGCACATGAGGCCCTTATTTATTAGAATATTTTTCATTATATTTAATAGATTACTGCTACCTTTTTTAACATATACGAAATTTTGTACTTTTCTATGTATTATTTTCAAACCAGTTTTTTCTTTTTCGGCGTATGAAAGATATATCTGGTGTTCATAAAGATTAATTGGTTATATATATGTAATTACATTCATCTTCCTCAGCGCTATGTACAGTAGCGGCAGTTGAAAAATTATCCTGTTTCCTGGTTGCGCTTATGACTTCGTCATCATTATTGCAACCGTTGCTAACAGTGGTTTCGTTATTGAAAACATCGCCTAAGATGGTTTTGTCGTCACTAAGAACGTCAACTTCATCATTTTCGTGTTCGGTAATGACTCGACCTATCGGCGACGCAGTTTTCCTTTCCTTTCAAGTAGTCCATAGAAAAGTCATACTCATTTAGTTGAATCTTCCAACGCTGAAGTTTCATGTTAGGCTCTTTTATACCGTTGAGCCAAACTAGAGGTTTATGGCCGGTGCGTATGACAAAATGTCGCCCATACAAGTAAGTCCGAAAGTACTTCACTGACCATACGATAGCCAGAAGCTCCTTCTCGATTGTGGAGTAACGTAGTTCATGGTTATTTAAGGTTCGAGATGCGTAACATATGGGATGACCGATTTGACTCAAGGCTGCTCCTATGGCATAATTAGACGCGTCAGTGGTAAGGACGAATTGCTTGCTGAAGTCGGGACTTCTAAGGATGGGATCGCTAGTAAGTAATATTTTCAAGGTATTGAATGCTTTCAAATATTCCTTCTCTTTAATGTTATTTTTTTCTGATTTCTTTAGGTATTTAATCATGGGGTAGGCTACCTTCGCATAGTCCTTTATGAACTTGCGGTAGTAGCCTGTAATACCTAGGAACTGTTTTATACCTTTCGTTGTAGTTGGGATCTTAATGGACAGAATAGCCTTTACTTTTCCTTCATCAGGTTTGATACCATTGCTTATTACGGTATGTTCTAAATATGTTGTGGAAAGCTCAGCGAATCGACACTTATTGATTTGTATTTTCAGGTTATACTCCCTAAGCCTTTGCATAATTCTTCTCAGTGAGGTGAGATGCTCTTCGAAACTTGTAGAGAAGATAAGAATATCGTCAATATACACAACGCAAATTTTATTTATGAAATCTTTCAGGACGTTATTCATCAGCCTCTGGAAAGTTGCGGGAACGGTATTCTCAAGAACTCGTAATGACCGTTTCTTGTCGAAAATGCGGTCTTTGGTCTATCTCGCGGTTCGACTTCGATTTGATAGAAGCCTTTCACCAAGTCGATTGTCGAGAAGAAGTTACATCGTCCGAGCTTGTCGAACATATCGTCTATATTTGTCATTGGAAATCTATCTTCGATCGTCTCATTGTTTAATTTCCTGTAGTCCACTACGATGGCAAAGGACTAACAAAGGCCTCGTAGGGGTAGCATCTATCCGACGGATGTTGGCCTGCTAAAAAGCGAGAAGAGCCACCGCAGTCGAACATCTTGCGGCACTGTTAGTAAGTCCTATCCCCACCTCCTCGTGGTGCCATCTGGAGATTTCCAATGGAAATTGCAGACGGGGAAGGGCGAATGGCGAGCCTCCTGCGCCAAAAAAAAAAAAACAGGATTAGTCGGTTGGGCTACGGCCTAGTAAGCCGTAACCGTAAAAAAAAAAACACAAACTCTGAAACAACCACAAGCCTCGGATATAACGGACCGGATTTATGTTGACGACCCTTGCAAAAAACGAAAAACGGACAATGATCTTCGGCTTTGTACGTGGAATGTTAGGTCCCTAAACAGGCCACGTGCAGCCGAACAACTTGCGGACACCCTAGACCGCTATAAAGCGGACATCACCGCCATCCAGGAAATGCGATGGAATAGACCGGGTATAAAGCGGATGAAAAACTGCGATATTTACTACGGCGACTGCTATAGGGAGAGAGGGCAACGATTGTTTGGATGCGGATTTGTTATTCGAGGTGGACTAAGGCAAAAAGTCCTAAGCTTTCGGCATGTGAGCGAACGCCTCATAACAATCCGTATCAAGGCAACATTTTTTAACATCAACCTGATCTGCGTCCACGCCCCCACGGAAGACAAGGATGACTCAGCCAAAGATGAGTTCTACGATCTCCTAGACAGAACGTATGCCCAATGTCCCAGCTATGACATCAAAATTGTACTAGGAGACTTCAATGCTAAGCTGGGTAAGGAAAGCATATTTGAACGAGTCATCGGCAAACATAGCCTACACGACACCACCTCCGATAACGAACACAGGCTGATTGATCTTGCTACGGAGCGAAATCTCCTTCTAGCCAGTATGCGCTTCCCGCACCTCGATATACACAAAGGCACCTGGCGCCCCTTTGATCAATCGACTACCAACCAGATTGATCACCTCGCGATCGACGTCAGACACTCCTCCACTATTCTTGATGTTCGAACTTTCCGAGGGGCTAACATCGACTCGGACCACTATCTTGTTGTAGCCAAGATGCGCTTACGGATATCACGAACGCAACGGAGTAGAGTAAGAATACAAAGTTATGACGTCGGAAAGCTACTATCGCCAGAAGTCGCTCGTGCTTTAATCGCGTCTCCCTCAAGCTCTCCAATACACCCGAATCCTCCACACTATCAATAGAACAACAGTGGAGCCTTTGCAAACAAGCCCTAAAAAGCTCTGCATCCGAAGTTTTGGGTTTCAAGGCTCCACCACGAAGAAACACCTGGTTCGATAACGAGTGCAGGAGGATTCATACAGCGAAGCAGGATGCATATAAGGCCTCGCTGCATAAAAGAACAAGAGCAGCTCGTGAGCTCTACGAGTTAAAGAGAAGGGAGGAGCATAAGCTTCTTAGAAGAAAGAACACGAAAAGCGCGCGATTGAGGATTTGGAGAGGTGTTACTGCAGGCGTGACGTTCGAAAGTTTTATCAACAGATAAAGCGAACATGCCAAGGTTATAAAGCCAGAACGAAAGCCTACAGGGATGAGAACGGACACCTAGTAGTAGAACCGCAGTCGATGCTGAGAATATGGAAAAACCACTTCTGCAGACTGTATAACGGCGATGTTAGTCAATATACCGCTGTCAGGCAGAATGATCCATTTCTAATCGACGGAGACCGCAGAGAATTCTGTCCCCCTGACCTCGACGAAGTTAAGATTGCCATATCGAAGCTCAAGTCGAATAAAGCTGCTGGCGCAGACGGACTGTCTGCTGAGCTCTTCAAGGCAGCTGGGGATGACCTGGTTGGGAGCATGCACCAGCTCATCCGTAAGATATGGTTAGAGGAAAGCATGCCCGAGGAATGGATCCACAAGAAAGGAGACCCCTCTGATTGCGCCAACTATAGAGGAATAAGTCTCCTTAACATCGCCTACAAAATCTTCTCTGCCGTTTTGTGTGAACGCCTGAAGCCTTTTGTAAATAAGCTGATAGGTCCTTATCAGTGCGGATTCAGGCCAGGGAAGTTCACCATCGACCTAATCTTCACACTACGGCAGATACTGGAAAAAAACCAATGAATTTCAAGTCGACACTCACCACCTATTTGTTGACTTCAAAGCCGCATACGACAGCGTAATTAGAGACGAGCTATACAACGCTATGTCTACCTTTGACATACCTGCTAAACTCGTCAGACTATGCAGGATGACTTTGGAGAATGCTCGCTGCTCCATCCGAATCGGTGAACACCTCACCGATAGTTTTGATGTCAAAAAATGATTTAGGCAGGGCGATGCGCTGTCGTGTGATTTCTTCAACACCATATTGGAAATGATTGTGCAAAAATCACTGGCCAATACAAGAGGCACAATCTATTTCAAATCCTCGCAACTCCTTGCATACGCCGACGATATTGACATAATAGGTAGATCACAGAGCCCCCACCTGATTATCTACCTTGGCGTGGTGTGGGGGCTTTTCACCAAAGGATAATCGCCCCCGTCATCCCCTTTTCACCAATGCAAATCCCATCCCACTCCACTTATCCTATCACACTCCTATCCTGAATATCCAATCCCCATCCCCTGGGCTGGACATAAGGTGTTAATCGAACCGTGCCGAGATGTCGACCAGGCTGAGAGCCCAGACCAAAAATAGCTCAGTCGCAAACGGTGTATCCGGATACCTGGCGCCCTCCGGATCAGCTAGCCTTACCTGGGTATTGCGGATCTCTGCCCAGGTGGACATATATTTCTCCGCAACTCGTGGGTACCAAATGTACAATAACAAAAATAAAAACAACAATGAGTCCGGATCTCATAAAAAACCGGAAGGGGAGGAAATCCCCTCTACATCAAATGCGGTTAATACTCCGATCGGAGAATCGACAAACCGCTCCGTTAAGTTGTCGGCAAGTAAAGCTGACAACAGAAAAATAAACCCATCGTCCAAGGCCTATAAAGACCAAAAGGCGGCCTTGAGAATCTTAAAACGATGGGGCCATAACACCGACCTAACGGAAAAAGAAAAAGAGTCGGTAGCCTGGGCTACAGGAATCCTGGCCCAGGGAAAAGCAAAGGCCAAGAGGCCCAGATCGTCCCCCGAGGAACCAAAGCGGGAGGCTAAGAAGGTCAGGCTGGGAACACTGGCCAAGCCATCAAAGCCTTTCGGTGAGGTTGCGAGGGAGTGCCTGACGGTAGCTATCATTGATGACAGCGATCCGGACGGAAAAATGACGACCGAAAAATGGAAGGATGTCGACCATGCACTATCGGCAAACTTCCTCAAAATCATGAGAAAGAACCCTGGACCACCGCCCATCTGTGATGACGCCGGATGGTATCAAGGCAGGGTTAAACTGATAAGCTGTGCCGATGAAAGATCGGTTGATCTTTTAAAGGCCACAGTTATCGAAATGGGGGAAATATGGGAGGGAGCCAGGCTCAAGGTCGTCACCAAGGACCAGATCCCGAAACGACCGAGAGCTAGATGCTGGATCCCGCTGGCACCAGACAACCCCCTCGAAATTCTTGAGACCATAAACCTCTGTAATCCCAATCTCCCAACAAGAGATTGGAGGGTCGCGAAGCTGGAGGAACCAAAGGACCGATCTAGACAGGCAGTTCTTGTGCTGAATAGTGAAGCCCTGGAACCTCTGGCCCAATGTGACCATTACATCAGGTTTGGTTTCAAGAAGATCAAACTTAATATTTACAAAAAGGATGAGGAAATGCCACCATCCGGCAACGAAACCACGGCCAACACCGAGGTCAATGTAGACAGCTCAATGGAGCAGGAATCCCCCTTCCCCTCGGGGAGCAAGGGCCCCGCGCCGATTGAAGCTGAAATTACAGCAACATTCCTGGTCAACAAGGACCAAGAATCGCTGCTCGACTCCGGAAGCGAAGACTATTCTACCAGCTCGCCGATGGAAGACGATCTTCTAGACCTAAATCTAGAAGATCTCGACACCACCGTGGTGGAGGTCAATCGAATTGATAACAGCCATGATGCTGAGATTAATTCAGATTAACCTCCATCACTCGAAAGCGGCTACCGCTAACCTTCTCCTCAGGCTGGCCAAAGGGGAAGAGGACATAGCCTTAATCCAGGAACCTTGGGTTCATGAACACAAGGTTCGTGGA
Organism: Eumerus sabulonum; assembly: GCA_951905685.1. NCBI lineage: Eukaryota > Metazoa > Arthropoda > Insecta > Diptera > Syrphidae > Eumerus > Eumerus sabulonum. The sequence continues at coordinate 486,754 of OX645060.1, read as the reverse complement.
TTGAGAAATCCAGCCTACAACATTTTTACATCACAAAAAGAAGGTAAGCCCCGGACTTGCATACTTGCAAAGAAATCCATAAACGCTTACCTTCTTCCTAATTACAGCTCCCCAGACACCACGGTGATTGCCGTAGAATCACCCGGGAACAAGCTATGGATAGCCTCTGCATACATGGCGCAAGACGAATCCATCCCATCGGACGAGATAAAAAGGCTGGTGAGAGACTCGCCAAACCACCAAGCTGGACTCCTCATTGGGGCTGACGCGAATGCGCATCACACCCTGTGGGGTAGCAGCGACATAAATGAAAGAGGTGAGTGGCTTATTGAATTCATTCTTACCTCTGATCTTAATATATGCAACAAGGGTCATGTACCCACTTTTGTTACAAAAAATCGAAGGGAGGTACTAGACATAACTCTAGCATCTCCCTCTCTCATTGACAAAATAAGAGAATGGAAAGTTTCTGAGGAACACTCCTTCTCAGACCACCGCTACTTGGTTTTCAACCTAGCCTTCATGGTCCCAACCCCAATCGACTCTTCATGTAACCCAAGAAGAATCGATTGGGAGCGCTATAGAGCCCTTGTTGGCAACTCTGTAGTAAGCAGGACCCCCGATCACCCGCGGTCCACGGTAGACATAGATAATATGGTTGACATTTTAACAGCTACCTTGGGCAACGCACGGGTCAACAGCTGCGCAAGCCACAAATCGAGGAAAAACTCTTATCCCTCGTGGTGGAACGCAAACCTAAGCAAGCTCCGTAAAAACTGTCGAAAACTCTTTAACAAAGCAAAGAGTACTAGGAACGATAGTGACTGGAGCCTATATAAAGCTTCACTCAGAACTTACAAACAAACTCTGAGGAAAGAGCAAAGGCTATCCTGGAAACTTTTCTGTAACAATATGGAAAAAATTTCAGACGCCTACAGATTGAGGAAAATACTCTCGAAAGATCCACAATTCCCAAGCTACCTTACAGCTAACGGAGTCTGGACAGCATCTGAAGAAGAAACTCTAAACCTTCTTCTCAATACGCACTTCCCAGGATGCCATGAATCGCAGGTTTCACCGCAGCCGCAAGGAACCCACTTTTCATCCGCATTAATGGGAAATTTCGAACACATCATCTCCAGAGAGAAAATAATATGGGCGCTAAAAAGCTTCAAGCCCTATAAATCGCCAGGTCCGGATGGAATTTACCCGGTCGAACTTACACAAACCATGGAATGGACTATACCATGGCTAGAGATAATCTTCAAAGGATGCCTAGCTTGGAGTCACATTCCAGACAAGTGGAAGTGCGCAAAGGTGCTTTTCATTCCTAAGGCCGGCAGAAACTCTCACACTACCCCCAAGGATCTAAGGCCTATATGTCTATCATCCTTTGCACTAAAAACCTTGGAAAGGATGGTAGACCTATATATACGCCATAACTTGGATCCGCCCCTAATTTCTAGGGCACAGCATGCCTACGTCAAGGGTAGATCTATCGAAACAGCCTTGCACACCCTAGTGAGGAAAATCGAAAGATCAATCCATCTTAAAGAATACACTTTAACAGCCTTCCTAGATATAGAGGGCGCCTTTAACAACGTCATTCCGGAAGCAATAACGGAAGGGTTGGAAAAGCTAAAGGTGGAGAAGACTCTCGTAGAGTGGATCAGCGAACTACTATCAACACGCAAGATTCACTCGAAATGGGGTAACCAGGCAATCACCAGAGTGGTTACCAGGGGAACCCCGCAAGGAGGGGTTCTCTCACCTCTCCTCTGGAATGTAGTTATAAATGAGCTACTAATTAAACTGGAGGAAGAAGGCCTGGACGTTACTGCCTACGCGGATGACGTTGCCATTTCAATCTCAGGTAAATACCTATCGACACTGAATGACCGTATGCAAACGGCATTCTCAATTCTTTGCAAATGGGCGCATAGCAAAGGGCTCAGGGTTAATCCCCAGAAAACGGAGCTCGTGCTATTCACCAAAAAGCATAAAATTCCGGAGCACTGCCCTATCACTTTGCTTGATACCAGATTAAACTACTCCTCCAGTGCCAAATTCCTTGGCATCATACTGGACAGGAAATTAACCTGGAAAATCAACACAATCGAAAGAGCCAAAAAAGCAACAATAGCTCTCTATTCATGCAAGAAAGCCATAGGGAAAAAATGGGGGTTCAATCCCAAGATTACTCTATGGCTCTATACCACGGTCGTTAGACCCACATTAATGTATGGAGCGACTGTCTGGTGGACAGCACTGGACAAGACAACATACCTCAAACAATTCGAGAAGGTACAAAGGCTGGCGTGTTTATGCATTACCGGGGCCCTCAGGTCCACCCCGACGGCTGCACTTAACATGATACTCGACCTTACACCACTCGATATTTTCGGCAAGCAAATTGCCACACAAACGGCCATTAGACTTAAAGCCAACTCGAACTGGAAGAGCTACGTCTTTGGCCACTCCTCGATCCTGATTAACAGGTCAACCATCGCAGAAAACCTAGACCTCACAAAGCCCACCACAGTCTTGGATAAAAACTTCATAACGTTATACCCGGACAGACAGAACTGGACTCGTCAGACTCAACCTCGTAAAGGCTGCATAGATTTCTATACTGACGGGTCTAAAACCAAGGACGGGGTGGGCAGTGGGGTATTCTGCAAACAACTTAAGCTAAACAAAGCGATAAAACTACCTAATCACTGCAGCGTTTTCCAGGCGGAACTGTTGGCAATAAAAGAGGCTCTGTCCTGGCTGAAGTGGAACGTGATATCCACCACGGACATCCGTATTCTCACGGATAGCCAAGCGGCCTTAAAGTCGCTGGAGTCCTATGTGTACACATCAAAAACCAGCCTCGACTGTCGCCTATCTCTTAATGAGATGGCTGAACAGTTCAACATACAACTTATATGGGTACCGGGACATAGCGACATCACCGGAAATGAAAGAGCCGACAGACTCGCCAAAAAAGGAACGACGCTACAAACAACTGTGGTCTGCGAGGGTATACCCTTCGCAACCATCAAATACAATCTCAATACCCTCGCCAGGGCCGAGACGAACCGGAGATGGACTCAGGGACACACCTGCCTCATCACCAGGCAAATCTGGCCCCGGCTCGATAGTCAACGGACTAGGAGTATTATCTCCCTAAATAGAACTGACATCTATAAAGTCATAGGTGTCATCACAGGACACTGCCTTATTGGCAGTCACGCGCAAAAACTAGGTATCACTCCGAATGACTTTTGTAGGAGCTGTTTAGACGAGGAGGAGGTCGAATCCATTCATCACCTTCTCTGCGCCTGCCCAGCATTCTGCACAGTCAGGAAACGATACCTAGGATCATACCTCCTCAACGATCTGACCGAAGTTCAGCAAGTGGGGATATCTAATCTTCTTAAATTCTTAAGAAGCACAAAATGGTTCCACGAATAGGGGGCTAAGCCCCCTCGTAGCTGCACAACGGGCCTCCTTGGCCTATGTGTGTTCTTCCCATCTCTGGGAAGGCTACGGTCTTACCTACCTACCTACCTAGATCACAGAGAGATGTCAAAGGGGCGTTTGCGAGTATTGAGATGGAGGCGGCGAAAATTGGTTTGGCGGTAAACGAGGGCAAAACTAAATATATGCTGTCATCAAAAAAGGACGCTCACCACCGGCGTCTTGGCCAGAACGTTTGTATTGGCAGATATAAGTTCGAGGTAGTTAAGGACTTCGTCTACCTTGGCTCTGCAGTGACCTGGAACAACGACATCAGTTCCGAAATCAAACGCAGAATCAATCTTGCCAATCGCTGTTTCTTTGGGCTCACGAGGCAACTGAGTAATAGAGCCCTCTCCCGAACGACAATGTTGACTCTATATAAGACCGTTATCATCCCGGTCCTGTTGTACGGCGCAGAAGCATGGACACTATCACAGCGGATGAGGAGGCGTGATTTTCGGGCCTATAAAAGCAGACGGGGGATGGTGGAGAAGATTCAACCACGAACTTTACGGGCTGTACAGCGACATGAGCCTAGTCAGGCGTCTACGGATTCAACGCCTAAGATGGCTGGGCAATGTAGAGCGAATGGACACCACAGCTCCAGCCCGGAGAGTCCTTAAAACCAACTCCGATGGACGAAGAAGCAGAAGACGGCGGTACTTAAGATGGCGCACACAGGGGGAAGGGGACCTCAGCCAACTGGGTGTGCGGCAATGGAAAAGGCTAGCAAAAGATCGTGCTAGTTGGAGGGTTATGTTGGTTGAGGCCCAGGTTCACCCCGAACTGTAGCGCCCATTAAGAGGAAGAAGAAGAATTCAGACAATTGATTATTTGCTCCACAAAATTTGTTGCGTTGTCGCAGTATAAATGCTGGCAACGTCCTCGTCGACCGATGAATCGTTTCAGCGCTCCAATAAATGATTTGGTAGATAAGTCGCTTACAAGCTCTATATGTACTGCCTTTGTGGCGAAGCAGCAGAAGATTTCTACATAAGCCTTTTGAGGTAATTTACCGCGAATTTTGTAATGTATCCAAAATGGTCCGCAGTAATCGACTCCTGTGTTTATGAACGGCCTCGTTGGTGTGATTCTTGATGGCGTTAGGTTCCCCATAACTTGTTGAAGTAATTGAGGTTTGGCTCTGTTCATTTCACGCAGTGGTGTACTATTGATCGTGCCATTATCTTGCTCTTGATTGGCCAAAATCGTTGCCTCATATGTGCTAGTAATGTTTGGGGGCCACAGTGGCTGTGCTTCTCATGGATTTCTTGCATCAATAGTTTTACTAGAGGATTATTGTATGGAAGAAGCATTGGATGCTTTGCGTCGAAAGGCAGTATTCCAGCCTCTAATCGCCTCCAACTCGAATAATTTCCTTATCATGCAGGAATAGAGCGAGGCTGTTGAAGTGGCTGTTCTGCCTTAGATCCTTGTAGGTCTGCAGGTCACTAATTTCATCCATAAAGTCAAATGCCTGCATTGCTCGAACTACGACGGTGAGTGCATCTTCTAGCTCTCTTTCTCGTTGGGCCTTGATGCATCTGGAATGATTACAAAAGCGTAGCACATATCCAGTTATCCTTTGAAGAGTTTGGAACGAATTGTGGTGGTTAACCTTGTAAATCATTTCTTGGTTGGGACTACAAGTAGCTGTTGCTACAATTGGTAATTTTCGCTTTCTCTCTGTATCTTTTGGGATTCAGAGCTCCTTAATATACTTTGATGGCCAGATAACAAAAGCGGACCATAAAACCAAAGTGTGCAAGATGGTAACTTAGCTGGTTGAAGGCCCCTTGATAATACGTCCGCTGGATTGTGTTTTGACGATACATGTCGCCATTGCTCGGGAAGTGTAAGTCCCTGTATAACCGCAACTCGATTGGCCACAAACGTTTGGAACGATGAAGAAGGGGAATTAATCTAAGCGAGGACAATTTCAGAATCAGTCCAAAAGAATGTGGGTGTATCCGTGAGTCTCAGGTCAGTTTCAATTCTGGCTGCTAGCTGAGTGCCTAGGACTGCAGCGCACAATTCCAATCTTGGTAGGGTTTGTTTCTTTAGTGAAGCAACTCTCGATTTGGAACATAACATTCTTACTACTATTCTTCCATCCTTCATATTTGTTCTTCGGTATATATAACCCATAGGCCCTTTCAGATGCATCGCAGAATGCATGGTTTTGTGTTGCTGTTGAAACACTATTGTTAAACATGTGGCGTTGACATTGAAAATTTCCTTTAAGTTATTTCGAAATGTAATCCATCTTGTATGTAGCTCGACTGGTAGTGCTTCATCCCATGATAGCTGCAATAGCCATATCTCTTGGACGAATATTTTTGCTGTAACAACTACTTGCGCCATCACGCCTAATGGATCGAATAATCTGGCAAGATCTGCAGTGACAATTCGTTTTGTTACTCTGCTTGTCGCGTTTAAGTTAGTTTTAACACAAAATGTATCAGTTTTCGGTTGCCATGTCAGTCCCAGTGCCTTGACTGAAGCATTGTTTTCTTTGCTGAAGTCGAGATTGATTTCCTTATCCTCTGGTGCGATACCTTGTAAACGGGAATGATTTGCACACCATTTTCGAAGCTTAAATCCTGCCCTCTTTAAGATGGTTGTGAGTTGATTTTGTATTTCTAATGCGGTCGATAAATTGTCATTTCCAGTTAGGCAGTCATCGACATAAAAATCGTTGTGGAGAGCATGACCGCCTAATGCCAACATTTCGCTGTTTTCCTTTGCTAGTTGCTGTAAGCACTTCGTGGCTAAATATGGTGCTGCTGATGCCGTAGGTTACCGTATTAAGTTGATAGCAGCGTAAGGGGCTCCTTGTATCTGTTCTCCATACGACTGTTTGGTATCGTCTGGATGAATGATTATTTGCCGATACATTTTTTTAATATCTGTGCAAAAGACATATCGTGGTAACCGGAATCGGAGTAATAACGAAAATAGTTCACCCTGTACAGTAGGGCCAGTATGAATAATGTCGTTTAACGATTTTCCGGATGATGTCTTGCACGAAGCATCGAAAACTACTCGTAGTTTAGTGGAGCTGCTGTCGGGCTTAAACACGCAATGATGAGAAATTACGTAGTTTGGTGCAACCATGTCATTGAAGTCGATTTCTGTCATGTGACCCAATTCTCCGTATTCCCTCATAAATTGAATGTACTGCTCCCTTATTTCCTGGTTTTTCTCCCAACGTCGCTCCAGGGCCAGGAATCTGTTAACTGCTATTTCCCTAGAGCTTTCGGACTTTCATGAAATGGTAGTTTGACAATGAAGCGTCCATCAGCACCTTTACGTGTGCTTTGCGCGAAATGAGCTTCGCACATGTTTTCGGTTTTTGATAGATTACTACGTGCTGGTTCAACTTCGTCGAGACTCCACAAACGTTCAATCATCTGATGTAGGTCGTTGTCATCATAAATAGCAATTTCGCATGTTGCTGTAATTGATTTGGGTTCAGCTATTTTACCAGCCAATATCCAGCCAAAACTGTGTTTTGGAGGATCGGTAGATCGTCTGCTAGACGTATTTGTCCGATAGAGAGTAGTTGATGATAAAACTCTGCACCGAGAAGTACATCGATTTTGTCTGGATGATTGAAGTTGGGATCTGCCAATGGAATATTTTTTGGTATTGGCCATGACGAGATGTTAAAATGTTGCGAAGGTTGTGCTGCTTTGATATGTGGCAGGACAAAGGCTTCTAGACGAGTAGTGAAGGCAGTTGTTCTTGATTGTAGTTGTACATTTACACGTTGATGGGATTCTTTCCTGCCATTGCCAATGCCTTGGATATTCATTATGGTATTTCTTGTATGAAGGCCTAATCTCTTCACTAGGCGTAGGGTAATCAAGCTCACTTGAGAGCCGGAATCCAAGATGGCTCTACATATCATCTTCTGTCCATTGGTTGCCACAAGTTCAATGATGGCTGTACTGAGGAGGACGTAGTGATGCCCTTCTGGGCTTTTCGATGCGGCTGTGTTATTTTGATGTTTATTGCTAGCCGACCCGTTGGTGTTGCTCTCAATATGTAGCAGCTTGTTGTGTTTTATTCTTGAAACCCAATTGTTTGCCCCATGGCCACTTCTTAAGCAGTTAAGGCACAGCTTATGCCTTTGCACAACTCATATACGCTCTACTGGCTGTAGTTGTATGAACTGTTTGCAGGCAAATAACGGCTGTGTTCCGGTTTCGCAAACCTTGCAACGGGCCTTATTACTATGACTGGAAGTTAACGAAGCACAAGATCGAGGTGAAGTCTCTCTTTTCCTTTGTCCAATATATTCCAGTGATTGGAATTGGTTCTCAAGAAACGTTAGGAATTCCTTGATTGACTGCAATTCCTTCGGCTTCTTGAGAGATTGCTCATACAGGATCCTTGTTCCTTGGTCTAGTTTTTTTACTAGCAAATGAAGCACTAGGCGGTCCCATGTTGAGGTGTCCACACCGATGTTGCATAATGCCATCTAGCAAGCAAATGAAGCAGTAGGCGGTCCCATGTTGAGGTGTCCACACCGATGTTGCATAATGCCATCAAGCATTCTTGGTTTTAATGGCTAGTGCTGATGGTTGAGCTTGCATTTGTCTTGGTTGTCCAAGTATTTTTTGCACAAGGGACGTAAGAACCCTTATGGTGTTGTATCGATCTTGAAGGATAGCCCATATGGTTCGGTAATTGTCCTCCGTGAGTGATAAATGACGGATGAGGTTCTCGGCTTCTCCGCTAAGATGAGTTTTGAGATACCACATTTTTGTATGCTTGGTATTAGTTGCTTGTCGACCATTTGTGAGAACATATCAAAAAATTGTCTCCACTTCAAATAGTCGCCATCAAATTTTGTAATTGTTACCTTTGGTAAGGTGGGCTATCTCCGGTATTTCCAATTTTTTGTGCTTGTAGCCTTATTGCTAAACCAGTAAGGTTTTCCTCTACCATTGCACGGCCATCAATCAACTCCCATATTGTGTAGTTCAGGCATTCTATCTGTTGCCAGAACTGTTCAATTGTTCTACGTTTCAACTCGTAATACTTCATGGGCTCGTTTTGCCTCAAAGATAATTCCTCGATTAGTCTTCTGAGGGAGCACATGATTGCCCTTTGTCTTCGTATCGCACCAATGATTTTTGGTGGTTTTTGATCCACTGTTTCAGACGATGCCTTCAGTGGTTCAACCCTTGATGTGGTTGATTGTTCCTCGATGTCCGATGTCGTCCGTATTAAGTCTTGGAAACGACCTTTATACTCTTCAGCTAATGCTGAGATTTTGGAGAAATATCGATGGACGAAGTAATCATCCTCGGCAGGAGCGAGCCGAATTTACCTTCGAATCTGCGTATTTGAACGTACTCCAGTGCTCTTGTAGACGCTGGAGTCGTTCTTCAAAGTAGGTCCTTGACTTTTTCCTGTCTAAGGAGTCCTTTTTGAATTTTGTTATGATTCGTTGGATTTCTTGGCCGGTTGCCAACTGTTCCACAATGAGTTCTTCAAATGTTGTCATCTTGATTCCGGAGCAATTGACGTCCGTAGATGTTTGTCAGCCTTGTTTGCTTTCCCTTGATGGCAGAAGGCCTTGTGGTTTATCTTGATCTGATCCGTGACGAATCACGTCGGGGTCACCAAATGTTCAGAAGCGTTTTTCTGAAGTTAGTTGTAATATCAAGCGCTTTTTTTTTTTTTTTTTTAGAAACTCGCGCAGGTTCAAGTTTTTTTTTTATATTCTCTTATGATGTGATAGACACACAACCTGAACGGAGTGCAGTGGTTTGGTTCGTTGATGTTCGTTAACTCTCAGGGGTGGTTGTCCTAGATAGGACGAGAGCCGACCGAATTCCGCGTTTTTGGTTGTAGTCCGTACTAATTCGTTCAAGCACTTTTTAGTATAGCATACGCACAGGATGAATTCCAGTTGACCATATACTGTGAGTGTTATGCCTGCAGCAGTACATCTGGTAACACACACCAGTTCAAATATCAATGTGGTTAACGTCATCGACCGCCGAGCGGAAGGTCTATAGTTCAATTCGCTTCATAGCCAAGAAAAAAGTAATTCCTCTACGGACAAAAAAAAAAGTATGCAACGCAGTTGGGACTGGAAAGTGACCAGACGTACTGCTGCAGGCATAACGCTCACAGTATATCGTCAACTGAAATTCATGCTCTGCGTATGCTTCCGCAGGAATAACGCCCAGAAGTTTTACAATAAGGTAAAATGAACATGCCATGGCTACAAAGCCAGAGCGGCGGCTTGCAGGGATGAAAATGGAAAACTGGTAGTAGAATCACAGTCGATGATGGTGAGGATTTGGAAAGACCACTGCTGTCAGGCAGAACGATCCGTTCGTAATGGACGAAAGCCAAAGCCGCGGGCGCAGACGGCCTGTCTGCTGAGCTTCTTAAGGCGGCTGGAGATGAGCTGGTAAGGTGCATGCACCATCTCATTTGCAAGGTATGGTCGGAGGAAAGCATGCCCGACGAATGGAATCTCAGCATCGATTGCCCGGTCCATAAGAAAGGAGACCCCTATAACTGCGCCAACTATAGGAGAATAAGTCTCCTTAACATCACATAGAAGATCTATTCTGCCGTATTTTGTGAACGCCTGAAACCGTTTGTGGATAACCTGATCGGCTCTTATCAGTGTGGTTTCAGGGCAGGTAAATCCACAATAGACCAAATATTTACGCTACGGCAGATCTTGCAGAAGACCCACCACCTCCTCATCGATTTCAAGGCTGCATATGACAGCGTGTATAGAAATGAGCTATACAAAGCCATGTCTAGTTTTAACATCCCTGCCAAACTCGTCTGACTGTGCAGGATGACAATGGAGAATTCTCGCTGATCCATTAAGGTCGATAATGAGCAAACCGGGACCTTTAATGTTAAAAAACGATTTAGGCAAGGTGACGCGCTGTCATGAAACTTTTTCAATATCGTGCTTGAAAAGATCGTGCAAGAGTCACTGGCCAACACAAGAGGTACGATTTATTTCAAGCCTACGCAATTGCTTGCGTACGCCGACGACATTGACGTGATTGGACGGACGCAGCGAGACGTCAATAAGGCCTTTGTAAGCATTGAGGTAGAAGCGGCTAAGATGGGTCTCAAGGTTAATGAGGGTAAAACCAAATATCTGCTTTCATCTAAATGAGACGGTCAACACCGACGTATTGGCCAGAATGTCACCATGAGCGGATATAACTTTGAAGTAGTCAGGGAATTCGTCTACCTTGGCTCACTGATGACCGGCGACAACAACACCAGCGCTGAGATAAAACGCAGAATCACTCTTGCCAACCGCTGTTGCTTTGGGCTCAAGAGGCAATTGAGAAGTAGAGCCATCTCTCGGAAAACCAAGGTGACACTATATAAGACCTTGATCATCCCAGTCCTCCTTTACGGCTCAGAGGCTTGGACCTTAACAAAAGCGGATGAAGGTGCCCTTGGTCGTTTCGAGAGGAAAATTCTGCGCACTATCTACGGTCCCGGTGTATGGAGGAGAAGATTTAACGAAGAACTGTACGGGTTGTACAGCGACATGGGCCTGGTACGACGTCTACGGATACAGCGTCTAAGGTGGCTAGGTCATGTAGAATGCATGGCCGACCCGAAGAGTCTTCGCATCCACCCCGGAAGGAAGGCACGGCAGAGGACGGCCGCATCTACGGTGGCGCACGCAGGCGGAGGGAGACCTTAACCTACTGTGCGTGCGGCGCTGGAAACAGATGGCCAAAGATCGTGTCAGCTGGAGACGCTTGTTGGTTCAGGCCCAGGTTCACCACGGACTGTAGGGCCACCTAAGTATGTAGTAAGCATGACTTAAAAACAATGTTTGACGTTCTGGAGATGGCTGGCTTCGACCTTGCTAATTATAACTATGTCGTCAATATATATGTAACAGGTTCTTCCTATATGTCCGATTTGGGTTAGCATTTCGTTGATCTCCCTGGTTGAGTACCGATCAACTATAGCTACAAAATTATGCTTCCTGTCGTTATAACTAGTTTGTTCTTCTGCTAACCGGGTGCGTCAGATTCTTGATATAACCTATAGGGGACTTCAATACACAAATAATACCCTCTTAGGCCTTCGACCTAATCTGTCATTTCCATTGGATTCCCTACCCAGCCTTTAGAATAGACTGTTAGATGTGAGGAGATCCTTATTTCATCTTTGACATTGGTAAATGCATGAATTTTACTTTTGGTCCGAAAAAGAATTGGGGATATTGCTTTACCAAGGAATCGAGACTTTTCGTTTGGTGTATGGATATACGATCGGTTCGTATATCGAGCACATTAATGCCGCAATTAGGTTCCGGGAATTCGTAAGCAAAAACAAATAAATTAGGTTTATAGCAAAATTTTATTATCGACCTTCTCAATAGTCCCCCTGTTACTCCCATGATTCGAAGCACCTTTGATAATCCTCCGACGTTAATTTGTTCAGAACCATGGTTAGAACGTCTTTGAACTCTCTGCATCGTCATGATAAGTTCCCTTGAGGTTTGACTTCATTTTGGAGAATAAAAAGTTGCAGGGCATGATCGGAGATATAGGTGGACGCGGCAAGGTTACTTACTTACTTTGATGGCGCTACAGTTCGGGGTGAACCAGGGTCTCAACCAACAAGCCTCTCCAGCCGGCCCGATCTTTGGCCAGCCGCTTCCAGTGCCGCACGCCCAGTTGGATGAGGTCCCTTTCCACCTGTGCGCTTCACCTTAAATGCGGTCGTCCTTCGGGGTGGGAGTCGAAGACTCTGTGGGCCGGAGCGTTGATGTCCATTCGCTTTACATGGCCTAGCCATCTTAGACGTTGGATCCGAAGACGTCTAACTAGGCCGATGTCGCTGTACAGCCCGTACAGTTCTTGGTTGAATCTCCTCTTCCACTCTCCGTTTACACAAACGGGACCAAAGATTGCACGCAGAATTTTCCTATCGAAACGCCCAAGAGCCTCTTCATCCGCTTTTGATAACGTCCAAGCCTCAGCGCCGTAGAGGAGGACCGGGATGATTAAGGACCGGGATGATTAAGGTTTTGTAGAGGGATACCTTAGTGTTTCGAGAGAGGGCTCTACTACTCAATTGCCTCTGGAGCCCGAAGAAGCAGCGGTTGGCAAGAGTTACTCTGAGTTTTATCTCAGCGCTGGTGTCGTTGCTGCTTGTCACTATCGAGCCAAGGTAGACGAAGTCCTTGACTACTTTAAAAATATAGCTGCCGAAGGTGACGTTCTGAACAAGACGCCGGTATTGCGCGTCTTTCTTGGATGGCAGCATATACATATTTGGTCTTGTTTGCTTCAATGCTTGCGAACGCCTCATTGACGTCTCGCTTTGTCCGTCCAATAACGTCAATGTCATCTGCGTAGGCAAGCAATTGTGTGGACTTGAAATATGTATATCGTACCTCTTGTATTGGCCGCAGAGTCCCGCACAATCTTTTCAAGAATAATGTTAAAGAAATCACATGACAGTGCGTCACCCTGTCTAAAACTTTTTTTGACATCAAAGGGGTCGGTTAGTTCACCTCCGACCTTGATGGAGCAGCGACAATTCTCCATAGTCATCCTGCATAGTCTGACGAGTTTGGCAGGAATGTTAAAACATGACATGGCTCTGTATAGCTCGTCTCTATAAACGCTGTCATACGCGGCTTTAGTCGACAAAAAGATGGTGCGTGTCGACCTGGAATTCATGGGTCTTCTCCAAGATCTGCTGTAGTGTAAATATTTGGTCTATCGTGAATTTTCCTGGCCTGAAACCACACTGGGAGGAACCTATCAGATTGTCCACGAACGGTTTCAGGCGCTTACACAGTACGGCAGAGGGGATCTTCTACGCGATGTTCAGGAGGCTTATCCCCCTGTAATTGGCGCAGTCATAGTGGTCTCCTTTCTTATGGACCGGGCAAACGATACTGAGATTCCATTCATCGGGCATGCGTTCTTCCAACCATATCTTGCAGATGAGTTGGTGCATGTTCCTGACCAGCTCATCGCCAGCAGCTCCGCGGGGAGTCCGTCTGCTCCAGCAGCTTTATAAGACTTAAGTTTCGATATCGCTATCTTAACATCGTCTATCGTCCATTGTGAATGGTTCGCTCTGTCTGACGGCGGCATTTTGACTATCATATATATGTCTGCATATATACAGTCTGCAGAAGTGGTCCTTCCACAATCTCAGCATCGCCTGTGACTCCACTACTAGTTGTCCGTGCTCATCCGTGCAGGCTTCTGCTCTGGCTTGGCCTTGGCATGTTCTTTTTTTTTTTTGTTTTGTTTTTTTTTTCGTGCTCCTTCTTTTTCCTTCTCAGAAGCGCATGCTCCTCCTTCCTTTTCTGTTCATAGAGCTCGCGGGCAGCACTCGTCCGTCGATGCAATGTGGCCATGTATGCATTCTGTTTCTCTATATGGACCTGTCTACACTCATCATCAAACCAGGGGTTTCTCGACGGTGGTGGCTCGAAACCCAGTAAATCTGAGGCGGCCTCTCTAATGGCGTTCTCACAACGACTCCATTGCTGTTCTATGGTTTCTGCAGATTGCATCGGGACTTGAGGGAGACTTGATCGGCGAAGGTCCTGGCGGTCTCCTGCGATTGCAGCTTTCCGACGTTAAATTTTGGTGTTCTTGCTCGACTCCGTTCATTCCGAGAAATTGGCATCCGTACCTTAGCTGCAACAAGGTAATGATCCGAATCGATGTTGGCTCCTGGAAAGGTTCGGACATCTAGGATACTGAAGGAGTGTCTGCCGTCGATCGCAATATGATCAATTTGGTTGGCTGTCGATTGATCGAAAGACCGTCAGGTCCCCTTATGGATGTTGAGGTGTGGGAATCGTGTACTTTCTACTACCAGATTATGTCCCGCCATAAAGTCCACTAGCTTTAGTCCGTTTTCTGACGTGGTGTTGTGTAGGCTGTGCTTTCCAATGAACCGTTCACAGATAGCTTCCTTACCCAGCTTCGCATTGAAATCTCTTAGAACGCTTTTGGTGTCATAGCTGGGACATTGCGCATACGTTCTGCCTAGGAGATCATAGAAGTCATCTTTATGTCGGCAACGTTAGAATACTTTTTTTCGCCAACAACTCCTGCACAATTAATGAGGAATGGAACGGTGCTTTGTCGTGGAGCAAGATCCAGTCTTCTGGCGAGTTCGGGTCGCACGCGAAAAACGCTTGCTCGTAGCGTCCTCAGGACGCCAACATACAACCGCCTAGTCACTGTCTGTTCGGTAGGAACATATTCACAATCAACGATGCCACGGATATCGAAAAATAACATATCCTTTAGTCGCGACTTTGACATCATCGCTTTCGACCGCTCTCCACCTTTTTTCACCCCTTGCTGACTTTTTCTGAGGATTTCGGTAATTGAATCACAGCACGGTGCAATTTATGTGACTTGTAATGTGAGTCACTCTGTTTTACGACGCCACTGTTTCTTTTTTTTGGAAACATACATACAACAAAACATGCTGTTGATTTCATCCTTGTACCTTAGAAAGGGCTCACGTTCTAGACAGATGTTTATGAACGACGCAGTGTTGCCAGTTCCCGAGTTATGATTAAATTCTCGGAACTTAATTGCCACACTTCGTGCATTGCGATGGTTGTTGTTTAATTTGAATTTTAAATTTTAAACCCATTACTGATTTTTATAAAACTTTCTTTCGTCTAAATTATTGGAGATAATTTTCTGAGTTAGTCAAGGAGGAGGAGAAAGAATTCGATGTTGAAAAAGAGGTTGCTTATTAAAATGTGTGACTTTGATATTATTTCCTACTGCAATTTCGTAAGAAACTAAACATAGCTGTTTGGAATGGGATTGCTCACTAGAAATCTGGGTGTAGATCTTTTTCCACTTTTAATAAGATCAGTGAAGTCGGAGAGTCCACTGTTATCGATGTCTATAGACTGAATTGTTCATGTGCTATATTCACTTAATGTTTGATCGTGGTTCGAGTTCGTAAGCGACCTGGCCGTTGTTCAGTGTCGATATATAATTTCGTATTGTGTTTGCTGAGATGTGAATGGAGGTGCTCTTTGGATTTGGGTTATTGGTTGACCGCCTTATCTATGATCCACTGGCTCTACCCTGCTGTGGGCTTTCGGATATAGTAGTTGATTGCCTATACTAAAAGTTTTGTCCGTGACTTTGAGGAAAGTTATTAGAGTATGTAGATTGTGTTTGGATTCAAAACTGAGCACATGGCTGTGCTTAGTTAGAAAACTGGGAACGTGGTGGTAATATTATTGGTAAGATAGTTGATAAAGGAATTGTAGCCCACTCGATGCTTTTGAGAAAATTCTTCGTGGGAGACTATTCAGTTTTTCGCCATAGACTGATTACTATTGGGATGATGAGCGCGATCATTTTGTTTCTTCACATTAAGAGGGAGGGCTTGAAGTAAATCGACATGATAAGGTTTCCTCAACATTTTGGGTAGATCCCGTTTGAGACCTTTAATAAAGATATCAAGTGCCTTAGGTGTTAGAATGTTCACGGAATCAGTACAGATCCACGCATGATATTTTGTTTACAGTAAGTGACAGGCGGCTATATACTGCCAGAAAGAAACCAAAAATAGTGTTATTTCCTGGCACCAATGTTACCATTCGGTACTCTAAGGTATCTAGATCCCGTATATCTTCATGCTGCATTACATGGCACCTGTGTTGTAGGATTCTAATGCAGCATCACAATACTGGTGTTGTTATCTGCTGCTCGGTTACCTTCTTCACATTTCCTCGCAGTTACTTTTATCTATTAAACTCCGATATCGTCTACGTAGATCACCTAAATCTATTAATTTTAAAGTTCTTGACACTATTTATCACTCCACAGCGAGATCGATTTTACACTCCCGTCGTGAACTCAATTGCGAAGAACGAACTGCTTTAAATCGATTTTAAAATTCGCGTTGTGAAACTAATTACGAATTACAAACTACTTTAGGTTGATTTTAAAATTCGTGTCGTAACCATCCCCCCTTCTGGGCCTCACTTCAGCCGCCAATTAAACACTTCACTTTCGGAAAAAACTTGCAGGTCACATGAAGACCAACTTTCTGAGGCTACCTGAAATACTAATCAGCACTTGGTCGTCTCCAGCGTCGATGTCTTACTCGAGTTGTAAGTACATATGAATGTTGGCGTTACAGTCCATGAAAGACCAAAGCCGAACTTATCTCAATCACCCATGTTGTGCGTGATTTTATTTCCCCATAAGTGGTAATTAAAATTACTACAGAGGGTTTTGTCAGAATCCCGCTGAGGAGGAGAGTCGTGAAAACACTCATCGCACGGCTGTTGTCGGGAACGAACTGCTTTAAATCGATTTTAAAATTCGCGTCGGAAAATTAATTACGAATAACGAGCTACTTGAGATTGATTTTAAAATTCATGTCGTAATCGTACCCCCTCCTGGACCCCAAGACAGGGGTGGCCATGGTGCAGTGGTTAACATCATCTATAGTTCAAATTCGCTTCATAGCCAAGAAAAAAGTAATTTCTATACGGACAAAAAGTATGCAACGCAGTTGTGAATGGAAAGTAACCAGACGTACTGCCGCAGGTATAACACTCACAGTATATGGTAACTGAAATTCGTCCTCGCGATTGCAATATTAAAGTGATTGAACGAATTACTACGGACTATAACCAACGCGGATATTGGTCGGCTCTCGTCCTATCTAGGACAACCACCCCTGAGAGTTAACGAACATCAACGACCCCAACCACAGCACTCCGTTTAGGTTGTGTGAATATAACACAACTCATCATAAGAGAATATAAAAAAAAAACACTCTTTTTGAAAAAAAAAAACATCAAAAACATCAAACTTTCTGAGGCTACCTTAAATAACAATCAGCACTTGATCCGAATTCCGATAACACCACTGCCATCGAATGTTTATTTCGCGACGACCCTCCTCGGCGGTGTGCTGGCAAAGCCCCCCGTAGTATACTTGCCGTGAAAAAGCTTCTCGAGTCACGCCGTTAGGAATCGGCATTAAACTGTCCCTTTCACCTGTGTGAAAAATAAGCTTGGCTCTGGTCCTCATGGGCTGTAGCGCCACCAAAGAAGAAAAAAAGGAAGGAACATACGGTTTATTGCAGATTCCGAACGGCGAACTTCGTAAAGCTTTTCATGACAATTACTACAGGGGGTTTTGTCAGAGCCCCGCTGAGAAGAAGCACCGTGAAAATGCGTACGATGACATGGCTGTTGTCGGGATTCGATCCCGTGTCATAGAAGTCATAGGCCAACACACTACCCACTGCGCCCTCATCCTACTCGAGTTACCGTTGAGAAATTATGATGAAAGTCACCTGTCATCGGGTGAGCATCTTGTTCGTTCTATCCGTGGGAATAATGCTATTTTGTTGACCCAACGTGTTCGTCGTTAACTTACACATTTTATAGTTTCATGACACACCGGCATGTAACCGATTCGTATAAATGCAAAATGGGACAACTGATTCGTATGAGTGCGATTGATTGAAAACAGAAAGGGATAGTGTTTTCTATTCGCTCTAACATGTTTGATCGAACCCCTATCAATGAGCATTGGGTGAGTGAAAATAAACCTTCAATCAATAAAATGACGGTTCTTTTGGTTGATAAAAATAAGTGACGTTTACACCTGTACTAGTCACCCGAATACCGTTAGCAATAGAAAACGAAAACTTGTTTACGCGTGAGATGGAAAATATTGCTACTTTTGCGAGCTTTTGCTTTGAACTTAAGTAAGGGAAGGTTACACAAATGGTAGCATGGAAGGAACAGATTTCATATTGTGCATGCGTCTAACCTCAACACTTTTGTTAATATTGGAGCAGAATATTTAATGACAAAAATAATCACTCATTTACGTGGAAGTTATCAATTTTCTATTCAATTAATTTGATGTTGGTGATTGCAAAGTACGATATCATTCATTCATTTAAAAAATCATTTTTATTAATATTATAATGAATTGACAAGCCTCGCCCGAGTAGGCAGAAAAATACTATTGTTGACAGTGCAGGAAGCATGTCGAGTGTTTTAGGCCGTCTGTAGAGGAGTCCTTAAGAATGTTGGTGCAAGTCTTTTGAATAGTTTCCACGTCCGCATAACCGCCGGCGATTTCTGGTAAAGAAATCAGTCGCAGAATGTTGAATTGTGTGCATATTGTTGTTTTATTAATTTAATTATACACTTGTTTCATCAACAGAAGCAAAATGTTGAAACACTTGTATGTTGGTTAGGCGTATAATTTAATTTGCCACGTTCAAATCTCAAGTCACTTAAATATATTAAAAGTATGAATTGTCTACTCGATAGAACATGATATTAAAAAATACTACAATTAAAAACAAAAACGTATATATTATATTAAGCTAACCCAAACCGATCGTCGGTCGAGTCCTTCACCCTTAATTTCCCATGTCGGATACATGAACGATGGAGCGATTAACAAGTATAGTGTGCATGTTATTCACAACTTGCATAGGTACACGTTTTGTTTTTTATTTTCTCCAATGCTTCCATGATCGTAAGAGGGCGAATCAAATTGTCTAACGCAGAATAGTGATGGATCAGCGAGATACAGTTTGTCAAGGAAATGTTTGCAAAACGTAGAAATGAAAAGCAAATAATGTTAAAAGCATATATTTACTAAGTAAAATAAGATTTTTTTTTAAAACCTTCTTCATAATTCCATTTTCGTATTAACTGGTTACCGTAATATACAAAAAGAAAAAACACAATCAACCAAACACTTGAGAAATTTAACAAAAATTGATCAATATCAGTTTATTTACTGTCAAACAATTCTTTGCAAAATGCTGTTTGCCGACCAAATTAATTAAAATTACAAGCAAAAGAACCAATTTTCTTATTTTTAATACTTGGTATGACCACCATTAGCTTTAATGACAGCCCGTAATCTACCCTGCATTGATTGAATGAGCTTCTGAAGGTCATATTCATCGGGATTCTTAAGCCATTCTTCGTTGATAAACTTAATTAAATCATTTTTCGATTTCGGACTTCTTTTTGCCACCTTCTTTTTTACATGGGCCCACAAATTCTCAATAGGGCTCAGATCGGGGCTTTGCGCAGGGGTGTCAATTGCTTTTTAGCAATTATAAAGCAACCACGCCCTGCACAAATATGATTTATGCTTTGGATCGTCGTCCTGGTACAATTCAAAAAGTAATTTGTTTTCGTTTCCTGGGTCCACAGAGCCGAATTTCTGAACACTTCTTTTCAAATTTTGCCTTAAAATATCCAAATAAACTTTCTTTATCATTATATCATCAATAATTTTTAACTCACCAACACCTTTGCTTGAGAAGCAGCCCCATATCATCACTGACAATTTTCCGAATTTTACTCTTGGAATGATATTCTTGTTGTCGAGGGCTGTAAGCGGTTTTCGCCATACTCTCGGCGGTCCTGCATGGTAGTACAGCTTTATACTAGACTCGTCACAAAACACAACATCGTTCCAATACTCTACCGGAAGACAAATGTGCTTTGTTGCAAAATTGACGCTTCTGCAAATATTCAACGGTGAGAGTAACGGTTTTTTTTCTATCAACTCTTGATGTGTACTTGGGCTTGAGTATAGTTTTTCTAACTGTCCCATGATACACTTGAATTCCGTAACCGTTTCTTAAGTCCGTGGCTAATATTCTGATGCTGGTATGAGGGTTTTCTTCAATACGTCTTATTATTTTTCTTTCGTCCCTGCTTGTTCGTTTTTTTGGCCTGCCTGTTGACTGGTTCAGATCTAGTCTACCTTCTTTTTCAGCACGACTTATAACGTTGTACACAGTTCTTAATTTTATACAAAACATTTCAGCCAATTCCCTAGCGGATTTTCCTTTGTGGTAGTTATAATACACCAATTGTATTACATCATCACTTAACCGTTTGCCTGGCATATTCAAGATTACTTTTTTTAAATTTTCTGGACACTATGAAATCGTTAATGACTAACAAACTGACACACAACTCCAAAACGCAATGAAATTACAGCTAATGTGTATTATTAAAAAAACTTCTCGAACTCTATGCACTTTTGCAAAGAATTATTTGACAGTGAAAAAACAGCATTGGATATGTTTTGTTAAATTTCTGTTGGTTTTTGGGTTACATTTGCCTTTTTTTTCTACATTACGGCAAAGAGTTTATATGAAAATGGATTAGCTATAAAAAAAAATAGCTCATTTGCTGTCTTCTTAGTAAATATACATATGCTTTTAAATCAGTTTTTTCTATATTTACGTTTTGCAAACATTTTCTTGACAAACTGTATTTAGTATTGCAGCACTATTTATTGATGCCGTCTCAAAAAATGTGACTTAATTCTCTAATATTTCGCTGAACATCCTACTCTATGACCGGGTTACATGATTGTAAATTCAGACTTTTATTCTTTATCCCCAGCAAGATAAGATAATTTTCATTTTTTGTTTAATTTGAATTCTGTCACAAACAATTGAGGTTTCTATGGTTACAATTTTGTTCACTTTGGAATTATAAACGAAACACTAAGCGCACTTCACTTTATTTCTAAACCAAAACGTAATAAAACCCAAAACAATAAATGCCTATATTGCTGTATTAGTTATCAATTTTTTTCAAAAAGAAAAAAGTAATACTTTCTTACTTTCTTTTTGAAAAATGTACATGTGGTTTTTACCCTAAGAGTGAATCGATTCCGTTTTGTCAGAGGATTACACAGTACATACGAATGCGACAATAGTTATTGACAATCTGAAATAGCTACCCATTCCTTAATATATGAAGAAGCGATCTTTCACACTCACCGTAGCAGTCTTTAAAATCTGCGTGATTCATAGAAAAAACAAGTTTTTTTTTTTTTTTTTTTTTGTTTTAATAAGGCTGTTTTAATAAAGCTGTCCGCAATATTTGCAATGTCATCACTAACCCTGCTTCATCCTGACAGCTTCTTATTAAACAAGATTCTTTCCAAAACATTTTAATGTTCTAAGCCCTCCTCGCATTACTTACAGGAACCAACGAACCTTGAAAATATTGATCTTGAGCGCACCATCAGATCAGATTAGGGCCGGCGCATTGTCGTGGTGCAAGATTCAGCCCCTCTTGGCGAGTTCGGGTCACACACGGAAACCACGTGCTCGCAGCCTATTCATGACGCCAACCTAGAACTGTCCAATCGCTGTTTAGTCAGTTAGACGTGATCAGCGTACGCAAACGTTCGACATTTGCATCTGTATAGGCTCCTTCACGTGGATTGTGTTCTATCAACTGAAAAAAAAAATGGCCTCCGTGCTAGACAGATGTTGACGAAGGACGCAGTATTGCCAGTTCCCGAATTATAACTAAATTCCCGGACCTTGATTGCCATATTTCGTATTCAGTCAAAAGGAGCGCGTCAACATTACCCTTTTATATTAGCCCATTTACTTGTTATTCGGTTTTTTTTTTCGATGTCATACTTCACGTGCTGAAATTGCGCCTTCTTTGTCTGAACATTTTAGTACCAACAATGAATTGCCATTGTCATGAATAAAAAACTAGTTTATTTAGGTATATTTTAGTATTTTCTGTTCCTTTTATTTTTATTAAGACTAAGCATTTAATTTAAGATCTGAAACAGATATATATGATACAAGCACCACAATTACCAATAACACTTTGTAATATTTCCTGTTAAGGTTCCAATTTTAAATGTACAAATCCAGTTTCCATAAAGCAGATGTTACTAAATCGCACAAACTCATATATTTTACATAGCTCTACGTTTTAGTGTTTATTAGTGCTCCCAATTTTTAAGGCAAATGATTCAAATAGCGTCGAAATCGCCATTAATTTGTACTATAACTGCACATGAGTGCACAGTATGCCTGTGTGTTCCTCGTCTCGCTATATTTCCTAATTGGTCATGACCTTCGTGTTAATTTTTACCACGAATATAGGCGGAGTTCATCGGTTACATTGACTCCAAACCGTCTTACACACTGATTTATTACACACAGAACACAGATGACACTGAACAAATAGCAAATGTTCGAAGACACAACAATATCGATAAGGGACTTGTTCTTTAACGTTTTGCTGTTATTAAATGGTACAATATAAGGACTTTTCCGATAAAACGGCATGCAACATTTTCGTGATGATATAGCAACACCATCGTCAGAGGAACCAACCGTTGACCACTCTTTAGTCATAATTAGTCGTGATAGATTTAGATTTCACTGCCAGTAAATTTTCGACGCAAAATCTCTTACGAAATTCATTAAAACATAACAAAACAGTGATTTGAAATCGTCAGACACAAGATGCATTTGTACACCCACTCATCTCAACATTCTACCTTTCTATTATACACTTATTGCGGCTTCGCGGGACCTATCCACAGGTAGGGCATCGTAAACATGTTACTCAAATTCCTGGTAACCATTTTTGTCGAACAATCAGTTTATTGCTCATCAAAAACGAATGTACGACCACTATTAAAATAGTTGAACCCATTTCTGACTTTAATTGACAATGTTGAAATTGATCACATAGGTATCATGAACTTTTTTTTTATGCGAAACGATATTCTTCCTTAGATATTTTGGTTAATACCTAACAATCAATATGACAGGTTTGTCAGGCACAAAAATTGCAGTGCCGCAAGCACTTTTCATTAGAATATCAATTGCATTTACAGAAGTGCATTCGAAAAAAATAGAACGAATACGGCAGGTAATTAAATTGTTTGTATTTCTTACTAGGTATACGCATCGTTAAAAATAAATTCCGTGTCCATCTCGTTATCTACTCTTGAAACGGAGCATCAAGCGATTTGCAAAGTTAAAACGATGAAATTAGTCTGCAAACGATGCCATAACCCGTTCTTGAGAAATATTGCTGACGAAAAAAGACCCATGTATACACATAAGCCCACACACGCTGAGATTTCCCTAAAAACAAAGTATTCGAACTCTAGATATCATGAAAAACTACGATATCCCAAAGTATTAATTCACAAAATAGAATCCATTAGTATAACTGCTAATGGGCAGATGGCAATAGCACATAAATAATAACGCGATTTGGCTATATATGTACGAACAAAATATTTGCAACATATTTATCGGGTTTAGTTATATGTATTATCTGTATGTTATTTTATAATACAAATGTTAGAAATCATTTTTCATTTCATACCTTCCGAAAACTGTATTTATCTCTTTTTATATTTCTTTAATTAAGTCAAATTATAAAAAATAACTTAATGACTTAACGCCTTTTATTTAATCGTTCGATATATTTAGTTTTTGTTAATGCACCACTGCCACTTGTAGGATCCATCATACGATTCCAGTCTGTTTGACCAACCACGAAACCTATAGCCCTCATTTTATCTTGCGCACGTTTTTCTTCAATATCAGCCCAGCGAACCTTTCAATATAGGAATGCTTCATTAGAAAAAGAGGGAAAAAAAAAAAAAAAAAAACAAACACTACACACACTTACCCTCTTCTTTCCATTTGTACTGGACGAAGGAGGCTCCCAACCATCAATTTGGAGGTACTCTTCAAGAGTTGCTGTACCCCGTTTGGAAATAGGTTTGCTGGTTCCATCAAGGCGAGCTGTAAAATGATGAATCGATAGTTATTTTTTTTTTTCTTTCTTTCTATTTGATTTGCCACATGTAACAACCGCTTAAGTTGACCCAAGTACAGTACCATTTCTCATTTTGTTTTTTACTTTATGATGTCCTCTATGATTTGTTATGTACCGTGGGTGTTTCGTTAAATTAAATCACCCCAGTTTTCGAATTCCACGCTAATCGAAACGTCTATATTTTCTAATTACGTATCGTACACTCAGAACCGATAACTTCTGACATTGTTTTTGTTCTACGGTTTGACTTAGCGACATATTATTGCCCCTAAGGGAACATTGAACTTAAGAGATCAATTTTTCAGACTTAAGCGGCAATTTCCTGTGGCCACAACATTATTCTTACCTAAATTTTCTGTAGTTGGATCGGTATCCCATTTGCTTTTTAGAAATCCACCATCCTAATTATAATTTTTTTAAGAAAATTGAAAATAGTTTATAGATTTAATTAAAAATAGCTGGACTCTCGCATTGTCAACTATATTTAGTAATACTTGTTATAAATAAATAAAATCTTAGAAAATTACATATTGTAAATTGTAAATTAAATTGAATACAGAATACACCCTTACTGGGAAATTCAATAAAAAAATTGATCAAGTCTACTATCCTTTTAAACACAATGTTTATATGAGCGAATAGCAATTAGAGAAAAATATTGGAAGAAAATTATGTGATTTTTTTCAGTCCTTTCCATGCAATTTATTCACAATTAAATCACAAAAGCAAGGAAACAACAAGACTTTCCTTTTTGAAAGCGACGTCAACAGCAGTGAACAAAATCAGTAACTTTGAACAGATTCAAATTAAAATAAATTGAATCAAGAGGTTTTTTTTGTGGTTCACACTCCCTCATATCTTTATTACTTAGAAGCCATTAATTACAAGTTGCAAAAGCGCGCTTTGGTCTGATAACAGCTCTCTAGAAAAAAAAGAATAAAACTTCTATGTCCATTGCTTTTTAGGGTCCCGTACCCAAAGGGTAAAACGGGACCCTATTACAGACTTCGCTGTCCGTCCGTCCGTCTGTCACCAGGATGTATCTCATGAACCATAATAGTTAGACAGTTGAAATTTTCACAGATGACGTATTTCTGTTGCCGCTATAACGACAAATACTAAAAACGGAATAAAATAAATATTTAAGGGGGGCTCCCATACAAAAGACATGATTTTCACCCAAAAAATCCCCTTGGTCACATACTGACCCAAGGTTAATCGATAATATCCCACAACCATTAGCAAACTTTCCAGCTTTGATCCCTACTGTCTATTTGGTGTATTAATCCTAGCTGCAACCCTTTTTTCTATAATTACGAACAACCAATAATAAATACCCTTTAAACTTTGATGATTCCTATTGTTTCACTCTTAAGTTAATCCTTGCTGCAAACCCTTTCGTACAATTGCTATTCCCCTCCTTTTCCATCCTGATAGGTTAAGATATCAAATGTTGCAACAAATTCAATTGTTGTGAAATTAACTTTCGATCATATCCCACAACCAATAAAATACTTCCAAAAATTGATGCCTATTGTGTCCTTGATATATTAATCCTAGCTGCAAACCTTTTTCCCTTAATTATTGTCATTCACTTTTTCACCTACTTGCTGTCAAGTAAGATATGTAATTGATTTGAATTCAACGGACACTCTGATGATCAACTATGTCATCATGGAGATTGTTGATCATCAAAGTAATATGCCCATAACCTGCCTGCAACCAAAATCTGCCATCATGCAAAAAATGGTTTCAAACGGATTAGGCGTTTTAATGTGATCACTGATTAGGCAACATACAACGTCTCTCTCATATTTTTATATACAGATACCCTTCGTGCGCGAGTCCGACTCGCACTTGTCCGGTTTTTTATGCTTGATTTGAATAATTTGTTTTCGCTGGAATTATTCGAGTATAAGTCGTCGAACCATAATAAGACATATTATAGTATACAATAAAAAGTGTGCTTTTCGTTTAAGTTATTTCGATACTTACATATATTGTAGAATTAGGAAAAAAATACTGTACTGTACTGTACTGTAAAGTACTGCTCTTCGAGAGTACATGCCAAACCAATTACACGAACCATAACAAATGCATAAAATGGAAACAGTACTAAAAGTATATTTTGAATATAAGCTCAAAATTTAAAAGTGGATCTAATAAGAAATTTGATAAGCTTCCAAGTCAGTTTCTAAATAAACCAGCCGTAATCGAGAGGAACGAAACAAAGTATGGAGTGCAATCAAGGCAACGACTGAGCGAATCTATACTTGTTCAAAACATATGATTTGCGACCATATCATTTTATAACAAAATATGATTCATTTCTTTTGTAAAATATACGTTGCTAATGTGTCCAAGTACATATATAGATTTGACTTCCCCCATAGATACATGCATTTCATTTTATCTGTGTATGATCTACTTACATCATTATCAGCTGCATCTTCATCCTCATCCTCATCAAGATTAATTTCTTCACCTTCAGCAGTAAAATTATCCTCCTTTACAAAATAGCAAATATAACAATAAATAATGTTATATTTAATACTGACAAGAGATTCGTACCAAATCAGACACCTCTTCCATCTCAACAACATTCTCCATCAAATTCGATACATCAAGTTTTATATAGTGACCCGGACATTCTTGATAACTATCAATTATTTCTCTAATCTCTTCTTCTTTTCTTTCATGAATGTTTTGATTAAGACATATGTCAATGTCACAAATCATATCAACAACAAATGGCTACAAAACAAAAAAAAAAAAAACAGCATTCAAACCACTAAAACAATATGTACATTTGTACATCTTAATACTTACGGAAAAATTGCCATCCCGTGCGGCATTATAAAATTCGTTAAATGTACGGAGTGATTGATTGCAACAATCCACAATTATAAAATCGTACAAATGGTCGGCAATCGTCTTCTTAAATGATTTTATTAAATACTGCATGTAGGTGTCCTCCATTTCTTTTTCGTATTCATACAAGATTTCTTTCTTCGGAATCTGAAGAATGAACAGATAAAAAGCGCAAAATTCGCTATTTAGGGCCAGTTCAATCAGATTATTATATTGATACGTAAATACTCATATAGCTGGTAGCCAAAAGAAAGGATAAAAAGTATATTCCATAAAGTAGTGAACAAGACGTTCACAGGCAGATTTGAAGTTTCAACAATACGAACACAAACCATCGCTGTGCTCTACATAATGAACGTGTAATGCGCAATGTTAAAGTATTTCTTGACATTAACATTTTCAGATATTAAATGTATGGAGATCAATTAAAACCAGACTCTTGTAAACATGTAGCCTAAAAAAGGCTTAATTAAATCAAAGTGCAGAAATACCAAAAGTTGCAATATGTTTGTAATGTTTGATCACTTAGTTAAATTCCAATGCAGAGAAAGGATTTTTTGCTTAGGTTTATAGCAAAGTAAGCTCAGTAAATGTAATTTGTTACTTTTGAAAGAGAGACGAATCAATTAAACATAATTGTTGTAGAATTACACGCTTTCACGCTTTTGTAGGTCAATTGGTAAGAAAAAAGGTTTAACCCATTTCGCACTTTAAGAAAAAATAAATAGATTCCACAAAGTTTATTTGATTTATTTTAATATACAGAGAGCTCAACCGAAATCCCCCCATTTCAATATATTACCTGAACCATAGAGACAAAAATTGTATATATTTCCTTAAATCAATATTGATTAAATAAAATATCGTATAATGTATAATTAAATAATAATAGCGTCTAAAAAAATGAATCTATTGTTATGCGTATAATCTTTTATTTATCAAATTAATCTGACTTACCTTCCGGCCTGTTTTTGGACACTTTTCCTCATAATCATTTTCAATCATAAAATAGTCATCGATACTTAACAAGCGTGGTGTTGGCCCGCCCATTTCTATCTCTTTGTCTTTTATCAGTTTAGCTACGTATGACTTTCCACTGCCTGGTGGACCACGTATTATAATGACAATATTTTTTGGACGCGTCAATCGACCGGGTTTAAATAAAATTTCATCAATGGGTATAGTATTATTATTTTCCATTGACGGAAAAACTATTTTTGAGCTTGTAACTGAATCAGAGACAGACGGAAATAGTGGTTTACGCTGGGTTGCCATTTGAATCGTGTTATTTTTGTCACTTAAGCTAAAATTATTATTGAAAAACAATGTACCTAAAAAATTTTAAATCATATTCAAAGAAAAAAGAATAGACATTTACTCTTCATTGTCAGATATTTCTTCAAAATGTTCCTCAATTTCTCTTTCCTCGACGTTGTCAGAGGAAGTTTTTTGCTTATCATAACGTAAAGGAATTCGTTTTCCCCTTTTAGTTGGTGGACCGGGTCTAACGCGTGTTTCAGGATTTTGAAGAATCCATTTATTTTGCGGATAATGCAATTCCGTCTCATCATCTAACTCTTTTTCCTGTAAATAGATAACATAACAAATAGAACGATGCACAAACATTCCAAGTACATATAATATCGGTTGGCTTTATTCGAATTCTTTATATATTGATTAGCGAAAAAGATAATTTTAATAAACTCTTTATATATATATATATATATAATGCTGAGCTACTCACCGATGTGCTTGATGCTAATGTCTTATCATTAGGCCTGCATTCTTCCTCTAACGATTTATTTTCAATGTCTTTGCTGTCTTGCGCACGTTTTTGACCGTCAAGAAAATTCTTTTCCTTTGATGCTTTTACTCGTGCTTGCTTACTAAAACATTCTTGACTTTGTGATGATTCGTTATTAGTGGTTAATTCACAGAGCTTCCGTTTATTAGTTTTACTATCCGATAAGGGCATATTTTTTTGTTGTAACTGATTTTCATTACGGTCACTGTTAGAAGCATGACCATAATCAATCGTTTTCACCGGAACAAACTCACTACTACCACAATTAAAAGAATTTGTTGTCATCAATGCAGATGGTTTGTGACCATATTCGACAACTTTGGCTGGTGAAATAATAGCATTCCCACGTGAACGATTTTGGTAATCAAAGACTTGAGCTGGACGATAGTAGTCGTTATCGTCACTACCGCGATCACCAAAATTGTTAGCATTATTCCGATAGCCGAGAGAATTTCCGAAATTCAAGGGGGGTCTGTGTTTATTAAAATTCATGTATGGAGAAAATTTTACAAATTCACTTAAAAATTGATATAACTAAAATATATATATATTTTTACAATGATATTAACAGGTAACTGCTAGTGTACGAAATGTCAAGCACCTTGAAAGTGCTATACGTAATAAAAACAAAATATGGAATAATCAACATTTCATTTAAGCAACATTATGATCGCTTAAACTAGTATGATTATATTTTAAATGAAGATATCTTCAGTTTCACTTGGGGAAAGAGCAATGCGGTCAACATTTAACGGCTACATATGTACATATATGGGCCCCAGTAAAGCAATGTTCTTTTTAACATATTAACTTCGACTAAATTATCTTTGATTTGTCTTTCAAATAAAAATAAAACTAAGTAAATACATATATATGTATATATATATATATTAAATGCCAACACGTTTTTGCAACGTAACTCGAAAGTTATTTGCAAGTGATACAAGCGACCACCTATAAAGTGTATGTTTAATAAAATCGGAGTTAAATTAAAATACGCATAAAATACATTTTTTTATATATTAGTAAGTAATTACTAATAGCGCAAATCAAATATTATACATAAAATAAAATTGAATGATTATATTTAAATACCATGTTATTAAACTGAGTATAATATAAAAAACGTTATTTTTCATTTATTCATTTATTGAATAGCTTTATTGGATTTATTCTTATCTTAAACAAATTACATAGTCCATCGCTTTGAATATTTTCTTCTTTGTTGGTGTTTATTTCTCCTAGAGTCTTTCCTACATCACACAGATACGGACGATGAGTGAAAAAAGAATTGAAAAAAACCAAAGGGACCACAACAAATCATAAAAAGAAAACCAAGGGAATTGGTTAAGCGGAGCCAGAATATAGTTTGTTTAAATATAATCTCTTATCTAAAGTAAGTGTTCTAATCCTGCAAATACTTAAATTATAATTGTTAATAATATAACTAAGGATGATATGGACTATAATGTTGTACTAGTTTATTTTTTGCCCACTTCAAATGGAAAGTAATGCTAGTAAGCCCTACTCTTTCTCTTAGGTCACAACACTATAATACATTTCAACGCAATATACAAGGTGCCCCACGAGCAGTGTGCCAAAAAGCTGGAGCGTGTAGGTCTGGTTAAGACAAGAAAAAAATCGTATGGGAGGGGGGTCTATTCCCCACCGTTTAGGCGGGAGGGGCAATTTTCTAAACAAATTGACTTAATTTGGGAAAAAATATATTAAAATTATCGGTTACATCCACAATGCGTGATATACTTTTTTGTAAAGCCAGAGACCTCTTCTTTCATCTTGTTTTTAAACAAAGCAGTTTTTGAGAAATTAATTTTCAAACTAAAAATTTTGAAAAAAAAAATTGGAAAAATAAATTTCGAACTAATATCTTTCAAAATTGTATGTAATTAAGTACTAATTTTTTTTTCAAGAATACAATTCTCTTATTAATTTTTAGTTAAAAACAGAAAACCGGATGCAAAAATGTATAGTAGTTTTTGAGAAATAAAAAAAAAAAAAAAAACCCAAACCACTTTTTTCTAAGAAAAACCTTTTATTTTTGTTTTAACGCGGCTGGACTTGTAGGCAAATTAATGTATGAAACATTGAACCGGTGTAAAATGGTACGGGTATAACTTCTCGGTATGAAGCACTCTCCATACTCAAGATTTGGGCACTCCAAGCATAATAGCTATCCTCCTTGTACTAAGGGAGGGATTACGTCGGACCAAATCCAAAAATCTTTCATCTAAGATTGCTGATCTATCTGTAATTGATCTTTCGCTTCTTCGATGCTCTAGCACTCCGTGCTCTCGCAGATGTCGGTGTATTCTTTAAAACATGCTACGACTGGGTCACCTCCGATTGGGATATCTTTCAGCGTAGAGTCTTTCGGCTTCACGATCTCGACCATTAGCTTAACCGTAGCAGAAGTGCAGGTGCGTCAATTCTTCTCCAATTTGGAAATGGTTTTTTTTTATTAAAAATGCGATGCCTTTTATTTACTTTCGAGTTGCAAATATTTTGTTTTTTAATAAAGAAAAATTGCGGTTTTATTGTCTTAAGGTCCTACCGGGTAGAACCTATCGACGGTGGGCGCACCCAGAGGAAATTGGCAGGTCAGCTTCAGGCGTTATCAATGAAAAAAAAAAAAAAAAAAAAATAAAAAAAATCCAGGACTACTCCAATAGTGTGTCACTTTATTGTATAATCATAAAACTACGAATTTTTTTAAAATAATAAAAAAGAGGTCGACGTTTCATACATTAATTTGCCTATAAGTCAAAAAAAAAAAAAAAAAGTTTTTAGAAAAAAGTGGTTTGGGTTTTTTTTTTTAATTTCCCAAAAACTACAAGACGTTTTCCATCCGGTTTTCTGTTTTTAACTAAAAAATAATATGAGAATTGAATTCTTGAAAAAAAATTAGTACTTAATTACATACAATTTTGAAAAAAAATTAGTCCGAATTTTTTTTTTTCAAAATTTTGAGTTTAAAGATTTATTTCTCAAAAACTATTCCTTAAAATAGCTTCGTTTAAAAACAAGACGAAAGAAGAGGTTTCTGGCTTTACGAAAAAGTATATCACGGCCTTGCGGATGTAACCGTTGATTTTTAATATATTTTTTTCCAAGTGATGTCAATTTTTTAGAAAATTGCCCCAACCGGCTAAACGGTTTTTTCTTGTCTTGACCAGACCTACACGCTCTAGCTTTTTGGCACACTGCTCGTGGGGTACCCTGTATATATATTTCCACATAGAAGACAAAAAGATATAGAAAAATAGCCATTAAATATCTAATATATTTAATATAATATATGATATAATTTTGTACGCAAAAAACCAAATTAAGTACGAAAATGCGACACAGTTGCCCAATTTGGTATCAATATTTTAATACCAATACATACCTTATTACTTAATTTATTTAAAAAAATAAGAGAGCTGCAGAACTCATTTTGGACACTGTGATTGAGTGCAATGCTACATATATCCACCGCAGAATATGTTGTTTTTCTCACCAATACTAGATATATGCACAATTACATCGCAAAAGAAAACAAAACGTCTGACTATGTCACCAATCACCAGTTGCTCATTTATACATACAAATAAATAACATTATTATTAAAGAATGAACATATGTATGTTATGCATTTATTTGGAAAAACAATTCACTTTCAATCAAAAAGGTATATCAGTAGGTAAACAAACTATGTTCATTAATTGCAGCGACGAAGTACAAAAGATGTGTAACATAAAAATGGGAAGAGATCGAAATATGTTTTCGACTCCTTTGTAAATATTTTGAAACACAACGATTTTAGTCGACACCATTCTACGTGAAATATATTTTATTAGAGAACACAAGTCGACGTTTGTAAACGATTTGGTTGTCTGAAACAAATTATAAAGTACAGATTTCACTAAAAATTCGTTCTTTTAGTTAGGCATTCATTCTCTTTTCTGTTTAATAAGCTTTTATAAGCACGCTCAGACGTAATTGGGGAGCTTATTTCGTACCTCCCTAGTAACAGTAAATAAATAACAATTATTCAGCAAAATAAACAAATTGTCGTCAGAATATATGTATAAATTAAGACTAGCTTAACAATTAAAGGGACTATATTGAATTTGAGCCTTTGATATACATCCAAATATAAATAAACTGAAGATAAATTCTTGAGAGTGTAATGTGTGTATTATGGAGGAAATTATAATATATAAGAGGAAAATCATTGTATAAAATAAATGCTAAAAAATAGAATTAACGTACCTGCCATTGCTAGAACGTCCAAATTCTTCTCGTTGCTGTGGCGGATTCCCTTTATCACCAAAGAAGCTAGATAAATTTTGTTCACGACTGGCATTGAATGGATTTGGTCTGTTATTATTATTAGATAATGGAGAATTAGTAAAGTTGCTGCCACTAAAGATAGTATCACTTCCGCGATTACTATCCATGCTTCGCCGGAATGGGTTATTGGGATTTCTTTGTCCAGCTTCATTGAAACTTTCAGACCCTGAACCACTACCACTGCCGTCTTTTCCGGAGCCATATCTGAACGGCTGGTCCTTATTTATTGTAAACGAATTACCACCCCAAGAATTACGATTCTGATTGAAATTATTTCCCAAATTCATATTCATTTGTTGATTTTGATTCTGCCAAATTCGAGGCCCTGCTCCTGAACCATGTGCTGGCGAATTTAAGTTACTGAAAGGCTGATTAAGGTTCAAATTATTACGTTCTTGTTGCATCTGTAAAAATGGCCGGATTTGTTGAAGCTGTTGCAAAAGTTGAACTTGTTGTGGATTAGCATTGAGTTGATTTATTCCTCCAGTTTGCTGCACCTGAGCTAATGCTACAGTTAGCAACTGCATAACATTAGGATCTTGTAGCGCTTTTGCTATATGCGCAAGTTCCGGTGGCAGATTAGACTGCTGCGTGTTACTAAAAATTTGATTATTTACAGCATCAGTCTGCCTCTCAAATGGTTTTTGAACAAATTGTTGTTGGCTGGTTGATGATAATTGCGAAGAAGGTCGCCGATTAGGAGAAATTACATTTTCTCGCTCTTTGGAGATACTTCTGGAACGCGAGTCGCCGATAATTGGTACGACTGGAACTGACTCGGCTTCTGGTGGCTTATTGTTCGGGGAGGGTAATTCATTTCCTGAAACCTTGTTTTTATTTTCTGAATTTGGGGATATTGGTGGCTTTTCTACTACTATGTCAAACAAAGATGGTATTTTCTTTTCTTGTTGGGAATCTTTTGTTGTTTGTTGAAAGGTTTTATTTGGTACCGCATCATCTGGTTCCATCTGTGGTTCTTCCTTTAACTTTGCTGAGCTATTATCATTAGACGTGAAAGCAACCTTAGCTGGTCGAGAGGGTCCATCGTCAACCAAATCAACTATTTCTGTGGACGGCTCCATATCTAAACCTGTCCCCCCAGTTACTTCCTTTGACTTGACTAAATCTAAACCAGGTAT
The DNA here is from genome assembly GCA_951905685.1 of Eumerus sabulonum. NCBI lineage: Eukaryota > Metazoa > Arthropoda > Insecta > Diptera > Syrphidae > Eumerus > Eumerus sabulonum. The sequence goes on along the minus strand of OX645060.1, from coordinate 452,397 downwards.
TCCATCAGACGGTTTAAAAATCTCACTTATCTCCTTATTCTTAAAAATGTTTTCCTCAGTAGTGTCGGTTTTATTTTGCGACACATGATCTTTCATATCTGACTCTAATTCGTTTTTACCTGGAATAACCTCCGTGTTTTCAGATTCACCGACTACTTCCTCTGAATAATGTTTTGGTAGGAGGATTGAATTGTTACCTTCTTCCAAAATTTCCGCTTGGCGCTCGGGCTCTTTCTCTTTAGTATCTTGATAGACTTGATTTGCTTGCATATCTCTTTGCGGTGGTGGCATGGATTCTTGTAGTTGCATCATCTTACGACGTCTCATTTGCTCACGACGTTCGAGTAAACGTAATCTAGTCTTTTCAAATTCGCGCTCATATTGCATATACATTGTTCTATCAGGATGATTTGCATTTTCTCTCTTCCAATTTTCAAATTGTTCTTCCCAAAGGCGAAACTGTTCATCAAATAATTTTTCGTCAACGTTCCCAGCGTTTGGTCTGCTTTCTTGTGGGTTCTGATATTGTTGTTGTTGTTGTTGCTGTTGTTGCTGCTGCTGCTGTTGTTGCTGTTGTTGCCTTTGATGCTGTTGTGGTCGTTGCTGCTGTTGCTGTTGATATAGTTTTTGTTGTTGTGATTGATAATAAGGCTGTTTCTGTTGTTGTTGATTGCCAGAAGAAAAGCTGTTATCACTATTATTCCAGCTAGATCCTGATTGTTGTCCCAAATTCTTATGTTCATAGGTTTCAAAGCGGTTCCTGAAACTTCCATGATAATTTCTTGCTTGTTGACGGCTGTTATTTCCCTCAGAACCATTGAAATCTTGTTGACGACTAGAATTTGTCTTATTATTCGCATCCTGTTCGAACTCCTGTTGCTTATTCCATTGGTTTTCATTACTTCCACTATTATTCCAATGTTGGCCATGTTCCGGACCGCTATTATCCTGATCATCTACACTCTTACGGCTATCATAATTTGAGAACGGTGGTGGAGGTTGGGAATAATTGTTGTTCTGATTAAATGTGGTTTCTGTCCCATATTGATTTGTAGGCTGCGCTGCATCTCTGTTCTTTTCCCTTCGTTCTTCTTGTTTGGGAGGAGGGGGTGGTGGAGGCGGCCGATCATATATTTGGGGTGGGGCTTTTACACCTACAGTTGTTGTATTATCTGGTGGTGGTGGAGGAGGTGTCGCCTGAACCGGCACTATAGGTGTTTGATACATATTTGTTATTCCCGGTGGCGGATACGAATATGAATTAACAACGGGAGCTGTTGCTGGAGGTGGTACCGGGGCAGATGCTGTAGGTAGAGCTGGAGCTGGTACAGATGCTGAAGTATACTGCTGCATAGCTGGTGTAATTCCGCCATGAATAGCAGCCATTTCACGTTTGTACTGTAAATAAAAACAAAATAAAATTATATGGAATAAAACTACAATGTTTTATTCCTAAAACACATTGAGCAATAATAGTAATTTAATATGAGAAACACACTTCCATACGATGTGATGGTTCCACATCGAGTGCAACCAGTACACCTAGCACGTAAGAAACACGTATGTATCTACATCCCTCACGATGAATATATACTCCAAACTCGGACAATGAAAATCAAAAATGATAGCACAGTTTGCAAGTAAATAGTCAGGCATATTCAAATGTCAAGTAATAGGCAGATACATTTAAGCTCTAATGTTGGAATGCAAGGGACTTTTTTAAGAAAAGAGTTATTAAATTTTATTTGTAATCTCAATGTTAATATATGTTCGTTGAGTAAAACCAGGCTCAGTAATAAAGCTAGATTTTCATCTAGCGCGTACAATTATGTGTGCTATAGACTTGATCGAATTAACAATAATGGTGGCGGAGTTTCCATTCTAGTAAGAAAAAGGTATTGTCCATTCTTTTATATCCGGTTAAGATAGTGGCGCTAATGATATTGGGGCCAAGTTGTGTGACACGAAGTCTCGTCCCATTACATAATCTCGGGGCATCTAAATTTCGTATAAGCATGACTGGGACGCTTAGTAGTCAAATAACAGAGTATAGGTACCGTATGCACTATAGTGTGAAGCGCGGCCCGATGCCCGCACTTAAGTACAGATAGAGAGCACACAACGTTAGCGCGTTTCAGAAACATATCAGCGCCATCTATCGTAATTCAAGAGTAACACCCATTTATGTTTCGAATGTTGATTGTTTTCTCAAAAGCTGATTGATTTATGGTTGTTTTAATTATATTATTTTATTATTCGATTGTATCATAGAACCTATACTAATTTTGCGGAGAGTCTCACACAAATTTCCATCCCCTACTGATTTTTTCTTTTTGCTGCATACAAACTTAACGGGGGCTAGAAAGAAACAAAAAGTAGCCTACGTCATTCTCTATCCCTTCAACTATCTCCACTTAAAAAATCACGGCAATTCGTCGCTCCGTTTTGCCGTGAAAGACGGACAAACAGACACACACACTTTCACATTTATAATATTAGTAAGTATAGATATTGGTTTTGAAATAATGCTCGAAGATAATTTTAAATTAAAAGTTTTTTCAGTTTACTGTCCCGAACGATAATCTAACAAACGATAAGCCCATGCTTGAAAAGTGCCAATTTGTAATTGGCGGTACTCTAAATTGCGTTGTATCATTTCATAATAAGGTACCCGTCTAGTCCGACTTACATTCATTCCTCACACAGATTCTCTCCTACTACGCTAGATTTCTCTCTCCTAGCGTATTCACTTCACCTGTCGTCATCAACGCTTTAAGCTCTGACCATCTTTCGGTTAGCTGTGATATTATTCTAGTCCTAAAATTGTTAACTCGTAATATTTAGACTTTAATAAAGCAAATTGGAGAGCCTTCCGATATCATCTCACAAAAGGTCTTCGTAATTATCCCACAATGATCGACGACTCGATCGATCTTTTGGAAACTAAAGTTAAAGATAGTATTCAAATAGCAGTTCCTACAGAGTCTCAAAGCAAAAGATGTATTATTCTTCCCAGCTCCATATTGAGTTTAATAAAACATAGAACATTTTTTTCGAAGAAAATAGCAAAGATTTCGTTCTGTTAACGATTTCCGGGCAATACATTTTCTTCTAAAACTATTAATTGGGACGACAGTCGCAGAATTTAAAAATAACAATTGGAACAGGAAATTTAGTTCGCTCAATCCTAATTTCAAACCCTTTTTGGAATTCCTTTTGGTGGCATTACAGCCCAAGAAGGACCAGAGCCAAGCTTCTCTCAATCACCCATGTTCTGTGTGATTTATTTTTCACGCAGGTGAAAGCGACCTACAGTTTAATGCCAATTTCGAACGGCGTGGGTCGAGAAGCTTTTTCATGGCAAGTTTACTACGGGGGGTTTTGCCAGTACCCCGCCGAGGAGGAACGTCGCGAAATAAACATTCGATAGCGTTGTTGTTATCGGGATCCGAACTCGCTCTTCGTGCGCCGGTGTCCAACACACTAACCATTGCGCCATGGAGCAATGGGGTTAGTCTTTTTTTTTTCTCTTTGTAAGATTACTTCACAACTCTGTTCGTCGGTGCGGCTTGTTCAGAAATGTTCAACGGTGCCTCTTCAATCACTTCGTAAATTGATAAAGAATGATCTCATTCCATAAACACGTATGTACATATGTTAGAAATTTAGCCATAAAAGCAAATGCATGGAACAACGCACTGCTTTTGCCTTGTATTCCAGATCGATAAAATAAGGAACAAATTTTACTATAAGATAAACACCCCAAAACCATCATTTGGCGACCCCTATAGTTGGTAACGCAAACTAAAGTCGATCTTTTAAGAAACTTCCTGGCCCCACTGGAGCCAAATATATCGATTTTTAACTTAATCGACTCTATTGACTCTATCGATCGTCAATAGAGTTGACTCGAATCGCTCTAGCTAGCTGAGCTGGATCGATTAGAAAAAATTCATGTAAACCTGGGTCGAGGAGTTGAACTGACATTTTGTCACTATATGTGAGATATATTTTTTTTTTGCTTTTCTTTCTTTTCGATATTTTGTTTCGCTAGTCATTTCAACCTCCCGACAGTGTTGTGTGTAAAATAATTGAACGCAAGATTAACACAATCAATGTAAAAGGTCCGTATATACGTAGATACTATCTGATTTGGAAGTGTACGTTTGGATACCATTCTTACTTTTCAAACTTCACCACAAGCTAACGACAATGAAATGTGAAACGAAATGTCAAAAAACAGACGCGTGAAGAAAAGCTCCATGTAGACCCGCCCGTGTTCAAATTGGAACGAAAGTTCAAAAGAAACACGCGCCGCGTAGACCCTGACTTTCAACTACGCATGTCAACGGGGTAACAGACGAGCGAGAAAATTCACGGCGTAATCATGAAAAAAAATAGTGAAAGACGATTCTGGGTAGAATTTTTAGAAATTTATGAAAGTTTGCCGGTTTCGTGGCAAGTCGGCAGGCTTTTAATAATTTGGTAATATGTACCAAGGTCACATCTTTCCTTAAACCATTCCTTGCTCCAATTTCTTTTTTTTCTGATTTTTTTTTTCATTGTCAAAACAATTAGTGCAGCATAAGCATTATCCGCCATTTTTCCGACCCGACGACCATGACGAAACGATACCAACTAATGTCTGTGCAGATTGTCTGCACCGTGTTAAGCGAAGGCATGTTTGCACAGACTTAAGGTCTGCAGCGACGTGTCTGAGTCGGGTATTGAGTCGGCCATGGGCCCTATAAGTGTGTAAACGCACGGGTAAAAAAACTAGCTCTTTCAGAGTTGGGCCCCAGAATTTCGCTGAGCAGAAGCATTGCGAAAAACACGTTCGATAACATGGCCGTTGTCGGGATTCCGTGACGGGATCCCGTGTCATCGGCGTCAAAGACCAATACGCCTACTCACTGCGCCACGGCGCTGATTCTTATCTTAGAGTTAGAGAGTTGGAGAGGGTACGGGGGTGGGACAAAGTCGCCTGATCACTGCGGCCACGAGCCTATTGTGATGTACCCCACTTACAGGTCACTCAAGAATCCTGAGTTAGTGATAAAACTTAGTATGCTTTTGAGTGAGCTAGCAGCGATTTCTTCTGCTTCAAGATAATGCTTGCCTAAGTGACGATGACGTGTACTGACAAGGCAGTTACAGTGGCACAGTATGTGCTCTGCTGTTTCTTTGTCTTCATTACACATTCTGGCAAGTGTATAATGCCCATCGTTTTGACGTGTTTGTTGACTGGGCAGTGTCCAGTAAGGAAATCTGTGATTAAGCGAATCTGACTCCTCGAAAGCATGAGGAGCTGTTTCGTTCTACTGAGAGATGTAGTTGGGAGGAACAACTTGGCTTGTCTGTTACCTTTCGTTTGTAACCAGTAGTGATCCGTCGTGTTCCTTAACCAATTGTTTATGCAGCATTTGATGGTGCTGATGGGAATGCCGCAGAAAGGCCGCGGCATCATAAATGGTGATGCAGAGCCTTTCCTTGCTAGTAGATCCGCCTTTTCGTTGCCTGTATGGCCGCTGTGTCCAAGTATCCAAATGTGATGAACTCTGTTTGCTGGTGAAGTAGCTGTAGGCAGTCCCATACCAGTTTGGAGGTGATTTCATAGCTCTTTTGGGCTAGAAGTGCAGCCTTGAGTGTCAGAGAGAATGTAAATGTTTTTGTTAAGTATATTTCTGTTTATATTTTCTCTGAGGCAGAGTTCTATAGCAAATATCTCTGCTTGAAAAGGGAGTTATATCTGTCCATGCTGACGTAGATGCATGTGCCTTCGTTCGTTTTGGAGCCATCTGTGTACCACACGTAGGATCCACGATTGAAGGAGGGCCTACCCTGTTCCCAGTTTTGTCGGTTGGGGAATGTGACCTTGTAGTTTTGGCAGAAGTTGTATCTGTCTGTGATGACTTCTGGTGCTGCTGTGGGGATTGTTCTCATGGTCCCGGTGATACAGATGCAAGCTAGTCTTTGCAATTTGTTGAGCTTGGCTTGCACTGATACTTGGCTTGCACTGATTCTTATCTATAGTAGATATGAAAACTGTACATATATCATACTATGCTAATCCCTTTGTACCAATAAGAAAGTGTTGAAGGGCCGAAAGTATGTATTTTTCGACAAATTTCCACCGTACATACATATAACTATAATGTAGGTCATCCCGACTAAATTCGCAACTCTCCAGCATTTTATCATTGTGCTACCTTCTCCATCATACGACTTAGTTTACATTTATAACTTTCTCATTCTTTATGGGTCAAATAGATATTGCCCGTTGAGTTTATCTAATACTATGCCATATCCTACACCACTCAGCAGCATCAAATTCGTACAGAAAATTTGGATAATCTGATTAAGTTTAGAAACCTGCACAATGTCAAAATGGTCTACTAACCTAATCTTTGATGTCGACGTTTATTCTCCCTATTTTAAACATGTGCGGCGCTTGTTAAGAGCGCATCCCGGCTTTCTTTATACATACATACTACATAGAATATGTATATCAATGCCTTCGTTATACAAAATTTAATACAGAATGTATACACATTTATAAAGCAACATATGTATGTACAAGCAAGCGTGTAGGAATGTGAATTAAATTTACTTAACTAACCTGCTCCCCGTATTGCGCGTGCCATTGTGCATACTGCTGTTCATATGCTTGCCACTGTTGCCAGTGTTGTTGCACTGCATATTGTTGTTCCGGAGTCATAGCCGCATACTGCGCTGGCGTATAAGTTGGTGCACCCATAGCTGGAGCATATGCACCCGGTTGAGCCGGCGGTACATTCGACATCGGTACTGAACTCGAAGGCGGTTGAACAGCTGTTGAGGGCTGAACAGGCCCAATAATTGGTGGCTGAGGATTTGCTGCCATTGGTGATGGTAATGGAGGTGGCGCAGATGCCCATTGATTCCACATATTTCTTCCTTGCGTTAAATAATTAGTACACAGTATAAACAATATCGGATTTAACACAAACGGCCTCAATTACACCTTTATAAAGCGCTGTTTCCAAAGTTGATATAATAGTTGTAGAACAATCCACTATTTTTTCGGGTTTTTTCTCTACAACACAATCCACTTTGTTACAAGAGTAGCCATTTTGCAAAAACTTTTTCTTCACTGTCATAGTGACAGTTCGAAATACGAACATGTATAACAGTTTCCATAACTTTGGCTGAACTCTGTACATTGAGTGTGATCAGGGACTAAAAAATTGCTTGCTTTAAGGAGCGTAAATCAATATCATAATCGGCGTATACACCTACGATTTGCTCAATTTGTCTACAATGGTCGAAATACAATGTCGCGTTTGAGCGGTCGCGCTTTTGACGGCATGGATAGGAACAATGAATCCATATGAAATAACACGGCATACGTGCCCAGGTTCACCACGGACTGTAGCGCCACCTAAGTAAGTAAGTAACACGCGATACGACCTCAGGCGTTGCTTCGGGTAATATCGTAAACTAGAGCTCAACGCTAGAGTCGAGTCGGTGGCTACTCGGTCGTGCGTTTTGACAGCTGACAATGCTTCTCATTTGTTTAATGTTTTCTTCAAGAAATTTGCACGTTATGCACAAATTTATTCGATCTCATCATCAAGGAACAAACGCGCCATACATTTCCATACTTACATATATGTATGTATGTATGATATGTAAGCATTTTTTTTTTTTTTTTTTTTGTGCATGAACGTCCAAGCCCCTGAAGGCACATTTCGTTATAGAAATCTCTAGGTCACGCGTTTGACATATGTTTAGTCGTGTATTACACGATACATCACTTTCGAGCAACTTTTGCTTATTCTCTTTTGAGTTGCCTGTCCATGTTGCTCGAAAATTACACGTTTCAATACAGAATTCATCACAAAGTGACAAGTTGACACTTAGCGCGTATTTTGTTTTTAGCGGCGTTCACACCATACGATTTGTCTATACGATTTTTTTGACAATCAAAAGTACGTAGCGTTCACACTATACTGCAAGTTTGATAGATTTCATTTGTGAGAGGGAATTTGTGTCGTGAATATCGTTACCCCTGTTTTTTTTCTTAAATATACATCCGAGTTGTTACAAAATAGGGAGAATGAAAGGCATGCCTGTCGTAAGAGGCGAGGCGCTGGAGTACTGCCTTGCTCCAAAGTTGGGAGTTTTTCTAGGGTGAGGTGCTAGACCTCGAGCTTTGCGGGACTCATCTGGAAGTGACCTTGCGATCGCGAAGCTCCACCGGTAGCTATAATCTGGTACCACGAGAAACAGGAGCCCCGCAACTGGCGGTCGGTATCTCGGTGCCTGGCGTCGGTCCCGGCGGCTCCCAAGTGGAAGTATCATGGTGGCGTGTAGTAGAAAATATTTTTGGAATTATAACCACAAGATTTAGAGTTTTGCTGACCACTACCAATTTAAGCCAGCTACATATGTACATATATCCGAAGCTCGGAAGTAGACACCAATCCCGCCAACAATGGTCTATTATTACATCTACAAGCTTGGAAATGCCATAACTTGTCCCTAAATTCGTCGTCATATCGCCTTTGTCCGCTGATGTTCACCCTTCGAAATCACAAAAAAAGTGAAAAACGTATGGAAGTATCATTTCTGACTTTTACACATACACGGGCACCCACACAAGCAAGGGAAAAAGTCGAAAATTCTGAACTTCATACTACAAATCGTATCGACTTGCAGTACGGAGCGTTCACATTGACGATTGGCAGTACAGACACGAGCCATCAAGCAAATCGTATAGACAAATCGTATGGTGTGAACGGCGCTATTATCATAATCGGCGTATACACCTACGATTTGTCGATTTGTCTATAATGGCCGAATCACAATGTCGCATTCAAGCGGTCGCGCTTTTGACGGCATGGATAGGAACAATGAATTCATACGAAGTAACACGGAATACGACCTCATGCGTTGTTTCGGCTAATATCGTAAAATCAAGCTCAACGTCAGAGTAGAGCCAGTGGCCACTCGGTCGTGCGTTTTGATAGCTGACAATGCTTGTCATTTGTTTAATAATGATTTCTTCAAGAAATTTGCGCGTTAGGCACAAACTTATTCGATTTCAACGTCAAAGAACGAACACGTAATACATTTTCATACTTACATATGCATATGTATGACATGTTAGATTTTTTTTTTTTTTTTTTCGTTGCATGAACGTCCAAGAGCTTGAAGCACCATTTCGTTATAGAAATTCCTAAGTCGCGCGTTTGACATATGCTTATCGTAAGTCGGTACAACGCCTGTCAAAAGCCCGACCGCTCGATCGCGACATTGTGATTCGGCCATAAGTGCTTGATGGGCCAAATCATATAGTTTGAACGCGCTTACAACATGTTGTCAGATTTGTCGTATGGAAGCTAAACTTTTTTAGCTTTTTGACTTGCTTGATCGACTTATCGTAAAGTGTGAACAGTTGTACAACTACAGAGTATTTTTTTCACTTTTGCCTGTGACTTCCGTGAGTGAACAAAAGTGAGTGAAATGCGAAAAAGAGGGTCAGTGAAACAGAAATACACTGGCACAGTGACGTGCGGGTGGCTACTCCGTGCGTCTTTTTGACATTTCCTTATCTCCTTTGTTTTGCAGTGTTGCTTCACTCGTGCTTCTGATTTGAAAGTGTACGTTTGGAACCCATTCCTACTTTTCAAACTTCACCACAGGCTAACGACAGTGAAATGTAAAACGAAATGTCAAAAAAAAACGCGGAACGAAGAAAAGCTCCATGTAATAACCCTTGCAAATCGGAATGTCAGTCCAAAAGGAAATCACCGAGACTTGCACGTCTAAAAGGCGCGACGTGTAATAACCAACAATCGAACAATGATTTATAATGCTTAATTACAGCAGACGCTGTAACATAGACTATTTGTAGAACTTCATAAGTTTTCAAAAACTTTCAATTATCGAATCCGCTGAAACGTTGATTTCCAATAACGCTGTGACACTCTTTGTAGTTTGCCATCAAGAGGAATTGATAACATAACTGTATTCGAAACAATACACACTTGCATCATATATTTATCCTTTCTACGCCTAACTAAAAAACGAAAACAATGTTAGGAGTGCAAATAATATTAAAAAACATAAAATAATACATGTTTGTTAATGGCCGTATCACAATGTGGCGTTTGAGCGCTCGCGCTTTTGACAGCATGAACAGGAACAATGAATTCAAACGGAGTAATGACAGAATCACAATGAAGCGTTCGAGCGATGGCGCTTTTGACAGCGTAGGTCGGAACAATGAATTCATACGGAGTAACACGGAATACGCGCCCAGGTTCACCACGGACTGTAGCGCCACCTAAGTAAGTAAGTAACACGCAATACGACCTCAGGCGTTGCTTCGGGTAATATCGTAAACCAGAGCTCAACGCTAGAGTCGAGTCGGTGGCTACTCGGTCGTGCGTTTTGACAGCTGACAATGATTCTCATTTGTTCAATGTTTTCTTCAAGAAATTTGCACGTTATGCACAAATTTATTCGATCTCATCATCAAGGAACAAACGCGCCATACATTTCCATACTTACATATATGTATGTATGTATGTATGATATGTAAGAATTTTTTTTTGTTGCATGAACGTCCAAGCCCCTGAAGGCACATTTCGTTATAGAAATTCCTAGGTCACGCGTTTGACATATGTTTAGTCGTGTATTACACGCTACATCACTTTCGAGCAACTTTTGCTTATTCTCTTTTGAGTTGCCTGTCCATGTTGCTCGAAAATTACACGTTTCAATACAGAACAGAGCGAGTATTTTGTTTTTCTGTGTGTGGATTTTACGTTTTGTTGACAGAGAGCGCAGAACACACTCGCAAAAAATGAGAAAAGGAAAAAGATAAATGTCAAAGTGTTAAATCTAATCTCTGGTACAGGCAACACGACCTACCCCGGCCCGGATGCTTCTCACTTCTCCCACCGTCAAGTTCGTGTTGCTCGAGAGAGAGTTTAAACATGTAATACCGCACACGTATCCTAAGGCGGTACAATGCCTGTCAAAAGCCCCGCTCGAACGTCACGTTGTGATACGGCTTTTAATTGTTTTCATGCCAAGCTTCCTTCCATTTTATTGTTTTTTTATTGAATTTGCTTTACATTATGTATAAAACAAATATTCTTTTAGAGAGAAAATAAACTGAGATTTGAAAAGAGAGTGGTATTGACGCGAAAAGCATTGCAATTGAGTAACAGAGATACGGTCAAACCCTCCATTCTTTTCAAAACTTACTAAGTATTGCTACAGAGAAAGTTTGGTAGCACTTGAAAAGAATTATCATTTGGTTTTTTTTTTTTTTTTAACATGTCAACCAAATGTCATTCGAAATAGCGAAACGCGGCGGGTCCACATGAAGTTTCTTCTTATCCAAGAAAAACAAAAAGAAAACAACGTGTCCTGACCCCGGCTCCTGACGTGCCGAAATGTCCGACTTTGAGCGATGCTTTCGTGCTGTTGTGGAAAAAGTATTTAACCATTGGCCAGACCTAAAATTAGCGGTCGAACATGGAATGGGTGGACGCAATGGACAACAGGTAGGAGAATTATTTTTTGTCATGAATTATCTAAAAATTAATTCTAGACGGCAATTCAAATTATGAACTATGTATACGCCTATTGTATCGGAAATGAGAAAATAACCCAAGGCGAATTACAGGATGTTTTGGAGGATTTAATGGATCAAGAATTCAATACATTGTGTGACGATAATTCAATCCCAGGTAAAAAATACTTACAATATGTACATATGTATGTATAATGCATTGGGAACGTACAATGATCTTTTTCAGAAATTTGTGGGAATCTTCTGCGCTACTTGCAAATGTGCAGAGAAGGAAAATATGCAGACATTGAGCTTGAATTAAAACGGTTACCTCCAACACAAGAATGGCTAAAGGAAGGAGTTAAAATATGTCCTGCGCTAAATGGAGATACGTCCAGCGACGATGAAAGTGATGGAAGCTCAGATTCTGCGATGGACACTGATTGTAACGAACCAAGTTCAAGTCAAGTGGCAAAGGATATATTTGTGGAGCCAGAATCAGGTTGGACGACAGTTCGATCGAAGAGGAAACATTAGTGCTAAATATATGTGCATAAATTAACACACTTTAATTGTAGTTTTTTTTTTTAAATAAATAGTTAAACAATTTCAAAAAATTGCAGTTGCAATTCGAACAGAATTATTTTGTGCACTGGGGTTGAAATCAAGTTAGAATAGGCGGCGAAGACTATGACAAGAGGAAATGGTTGCTATGGCGATATTATACCAAACTTTTACTTAAAGTCTGTCAGGCATCGCGTGGGTAGACGTGGAGGATATAATATAACAGCGAAATGTCTTTTGATTTCAGATACAATTATCCCCAAATTGCAAGGGACACTGGTTTTATATTACGACAATTTAAGGATGGTCCACTGGATTGGCGCAGAGTTGGTACAGTAAACCTTTTTACATGCATGTGTTTCTATGTTCCCATTAAGATTTTTATTCTTTTAGCCTCTTTAGAAGTTGAAAAAATCATTCGCGAACAACAATTTGAACATATTGATTCTATTCTATTTTACCTATCCGAGGCTCCAATAGCATCTTTGCTTGAAACTAATATATTGGATAGTGGAATAGCAAAGTACTTTACACTTACACAACTGGCCATACAATATTTACTATTTTGTCGAAAGTTTCTTGACGAAACCGTATGCACACTTCGTGAAAAATTAACATTGATAGAGAACGAAAACACGAATTTAAAAACGATCAACCGAGAGCACAGTAATGAAATTGTTTTATTGCATAAAAAAATTAATCAAATAGAAGCAATAAGTGACATCGTATATCCATGTCATGTCTGTACAAAAAATTTCGTCAGCAATGATGCTCTGAATATTCATCTAAGTAGAAAACACTCCAATCTGGTGGCTGATGGCCTAAGCAAAGATAATGATAAATCCTTAATAAACGCAATTAAATTGGAATTGGAAATAAAACAACTTAAAGAGCGTCTGAACAGTGCTGAGAAAGAAATACGTGAAAGTGTTGGCCATAAAAATCAAAGAGATGTAGCGAAAGCATCGTCCAGCACACAGATTAGTATCCAAATGAAAGACGCCTCTACTCAAAGCAACTTGATTGAGACGAAGGAAAGCGATTCCACTGAAGATGAATATGATAAAAAAGATGCCCTTCGGGAGTTGCAAAGGAACATTGCCAACTTAGAACATTGGCAAGAAAAGCAATTTGAAAATAATCAGTTCTCCATTAAAAACATCAATCATATGTTAGAAGAAATGATGCAAGTCTTGCAGTCTAAATGTAGACAAGACGAGGAGACTTTAGGAAAAATGTCTACTTTTGCGTCAGTACCATATACGGCTGCACCTGCTGAAGAAATAAAAACGATTTTAACCAAAGCCATTTCAGAGATTGTTAGCCTAAATTCAGAAAAACTTAACGAAATTCAGTTTACTATCGAAAGTATTTGTAAAGATATTCTGCCATCCTTAACTGCTATCCAAAAAAGTAGAGAATCAACTCAAGATAATAACCTATTATCCAACCAAGATAAACAAAGGATTTCCGATTTTGAAAAAACAATTTATAGAGAAAAGGAGCTTCTGGAAATTCAGTGCCAAAATACTAATACTGATGAAGTAAATAGTATGAGCAGTAAGTACAATTAATTTTAATTAAATTTAATTATTATATAATTCTATGAGTGAGGCAATTACGTGAGTTGATCATACGAACGCATCGATGTATTACCCTGTTCGATTCGGTCAATCAAACAATCAATAATTAATCAATAAAAACAGTACGCATAAAATGCCACTATAAAAGATGTAAATAGATAGATAGATATTTATTTCATTTAAAATTTACAAAATGTGTTATCGCACAATTTACTTACATAGTAGATTTACAGAGATGTGATTCATATCTTTCTACTGAAATATTATACAAATTATTAAAGTACAATGGTGAGAACGATAGAATACAATAAATTGAGGAAAACAAATGAAAACAAAAAGCTCAAATGAAAGTTGGCCAAAAAAAAAAACAAACAAGTGTTGCATTATAACAGGTTCAGCTGATTGATTAAAGGATTGTCTGAAATATAGCAAAATTGATTGAAATATAGTTTTATGAATTATTATTTTATTTTCTAATGAAAGACATTACTTTCTATTAATAAACGGATATATGTAGTATTCTTATTCCAATGTTCGTGGCGTGGCTCTTTAAAGTCAATCTTGGGTCAAGATATATGCCCAGGTATTTTACGGAAGACATCCACCTTATTGCGTGACCGTTGATAGTAAGTTAACTAGATGGAAGAAACAAGGTTTTCTTTTTCTAGTGAAAAAGATAGCTTGAGCTTTTTCAGTATTAAATTTAATTTTCCACTTCACATAGTATTCATTAAACCACTCAACTGCATGCTTTAGATTCGTCTCAATATTGGGGCCAATTTCATGCGAAGCTAATATGGCGGTATCATCAGCGTAAATCGAAACTTCGCAGAGTGGAAGCCGCGGTATGTCAGACGTATATAGGTTATATAAGACGGGACCGAGGACAGAACCTTGAGGCATACCTATATTAAAATCAGTTATATCCGACGCAAAACTATTAACAAATACTTGAAAACGACGATTTAATACTAAACTTTGAATAGTTTTACAGAGAAACAGAGGAAAATGATCGTTTAACATTTTATATATGAGGCCATTATGCCTTACAGAATCAAAGGCTTTTTCGATGTCTAATAGTATCAAGCCACTTGATTTTCCCTCTGCTCTATTTTGTTCAATATTATTACAAATCCTTAGTACCTGATGGGCGGTACCGTGGTCACGTCTGAACCCAAACTGCTCATCAGGATATATTTTCCGATTTTCTAAAATTTTTACAATTTTCTCCTTAACGACTTTTTCATACATTTTACTTATACTACTCAGCAAACTTATTAGCCTATAGCCAAGAGCATCATTTCGCTGTTTTCCTGCTTTTGGTAATGGAATTGCTTTTGCAATTTTCCACGCATCTGGAAAATATTGCAATTTAAGACAAGCATTGATAATATAAGTCAGGATTGTATGCCCTCTTTAGGTAACCTTTTAAGGTAAACATTTTCAATATTATCTAAACCGCAAGTTTTTCGTGTTCTAAAGTTATTGAGATGAATTTTCAATTCCGTTTAAGACATTATATTCATTTGACGGAGTTTCACTGAGAGCAAGATTGAATGATTCCACAGTATTTCCCACGAATGTCTTAGTACATGGATCACCTAAATGCTGCGATACTAAATGATTTTCTGAAAATTTGAGAGCAAAAATATTAGCTTTTTCGGGATTGGTGTAGATAATATTGGAACCATCAATGAGACAGGGTATCTGCCTGTTTTTATTCCTAACAACTTTGACTATGTTCCAAAAAGGATTAGCAGCTTTGTCCAGATCTGTTAATTTACTATTCCACTCTTTATTTCTATAAGCCTGAATGTTTGTACAAATTAATTTATTAAAGTATTTCAAAAGGACTTTTGAAACAGTTTGACGATACCTTTGCCAATTTCTTCTGTGCAAGTTCCTAATTCTAATCAATTCCAAAATATGAACTGGTAATTTCAGAGATGAAAATTTTTTCTTAATACGAGGAATACAATTCTTAGCAAAAGCATTAATGTTTTCAGTGAATTGGTGCAGAATATCATCAACTTGCTGCTTATCCGTAATAGCTACTAAGTTAGTGGGAACGGTTCGAAAATTATTTTGTACGATACAAAGTAAGTTTTTTTTTTTTTTTTCATTCATTCATTCATTTTATTCTTATTCTCGACAAGAAATATTTACAAAGTGTATGATCAACAATATTGTAGATAATAATTACAAGATAATAGTAGTAGCGGCATTTTGTAATTTGTAAGACAAAATTAGTGATAAATGTCACATAAACAAGTGGTAAGATAACACAATTTGGGATGATTGAAAATATTAACATGAGTTAGGCAAAGGAAAACAAATTAGAGATTACATAAGCAATATCAAGACAGACATGTAGTCGTACATCAAAAAACAGAAAGAGAGAAATTAGCTTAAATAATGGGATCCAGAAGATGTTCGATCTGGTTATGGCCAAACATGAAAAGCCATGACTTCAGTTTATTAATGAGGATTTCCATCGATCTTGTAGACTTTATTGATTCTGGAAGTTTATTAAATAATCTGTATGCAACAATAAAACAAGAGTTTCTGTAAGTTGTAGTGCGAAATTATGGTATGTTGTTAATTCAGAGATTATAGCGATCAGATTGTCTACTATTGAGGTAACCACATCTTAAGAAAAAGACTTTCAAAACTTTGTAGTAATACAAATGCTTTAGAAAAGGATTTTCAGGCTGTTAAACAATGGCATTGAGTGTTCGAAGCGGGTTTTCTTGCAAATTTTTCTTACAATGCATTTTTGGAGAGTTAATAATCTTGACATTTTATTGCGGGAAGCACTGCCCCAGGAACAGATTCCATATTGTAATATTGAATAATTTTTAGGACTTCTTTCGAACATGTGTTCTTTAAATAAAAGAAATAAAATATTGCTTTATTGTGTTCGGGCCAACTGAATGTATTATCCATAATAACGCCCAGATATTTAAAATGGTTTACAACTTCTATTTTAAAACAATCAATGTCACATGGCAAATTGGTAAGAAATAGTTTACTGTCTGTATTACGGCATGTACTACCGATTGATTGCATTTTTCTACATTTAGACGAATGAAAGAAAACATCAACATCCGGTGGAAAATTGTAGCGAAGGCTAGGGAACATTCATTTTGTTTTGCTACTAACCAGCATTCTGTGTTCAGCGAACCAGTTTCGTAACAAATCTACATCATAATTGATATCAGCGATAAGGTTACATGGACTATCGGAGGTGTAGGTGATTCCCAGATCATCAGCAAAGCTGTAATGTTACCTTTCATATTTTGGTAGAAAATCGAGTTGATACATATGTATAAGAAAAAGGATAGGCACGAGGACTGATCCTTGGGGTACACCTATATTTATATTAATTGAGATACTGAAAGCTTCGGATACTTTAACTGTTTGGGTTCTCCCACTTAAATAAGACTCAAACCATTTATAAATTGAATTTCTAAAGCCAATTTTGGATAATTTATCAAAAAAAAAAAAAAAAATAGAATGATAAACCATATTAAATGCCTTTGAAATATCAACGAAGAGGTTCGCCCTCATCTAGCCCTTTCGAAATTGACGAACAGAAAGCGTTCAGAGCATGTTCAGTAGAGAAACCACTTCTGAATCCAAACTGTTTTGAGCTAAGGAAATTGTTTTTATCTAAAGCCCCTTTTAGATGATCAGTTGTCAGTTCAGTTAAAAAAGAAGTGTATTTAGACGTCAGTCCGGTGTTCAGTTGAGATTTAATTTTACTTGTGAGCAGTCGAAAGTGAGAAGAAATACATTGCGTAATGGACGATGAAAGCCTTATTGCAATGGCTATAGTTTTGTCGCTTAATAAATCGAAAAGAAAAAGAAAGAAATGGAGCAAAGATTGGTACTTAAAAAGACGAACCCTATCGCACGTAAATTTAATGAGGGAATTGAGGTTTGAACATGGCGTATATTTGGAGCTACTGTAACTAGTGACTCCAATTATAAAAAAACAAGATACCAATATAAGAGAAGCCATTTCACCTCACGAAAGATTAAGTGCAACCCTCCGATTTTTAGCAACTGGAAGAACTTACAAGTCTTAATTTATTTATTTCATTTTACTGCAATATCGGCACCAAGTCTAAGTACAATTATACCTTTTAATAAAAGTACTTAGTACACATCAGTTTAACTGATAACTGATGGGAATTCCATCAGTTTCAGTTTCAGTTAAACGCTTCAGTTTTCGCATTTAGATATCAGTTTAACTGAAAGCTTGACTGATAGCTTAACTGAAACTGAAACTGAAATTACCGCCTTTTCATTGCTTTCTCAAACACTTTGGAATGGAAATAGTCGGCAAAAGAGAGATTGGTCTATAGTTACTCCGATCTTTAGGATTGCCCTTTTTGTAAAGTGGTATCACAATAGCACATTTTATTTTTTTAGGAAAAATTCCTGATAGTACACTGCAAATAAATATGGGCGCTAATACCTCAGCAATATATAAAGCAATCTTTGTTAGTAATTGGTTAGATAGACCGTCTACACCCCGAGAATGCGAATCATTTAGGGAATTGATTATTTTCAAAATCTCAAAGGAAGACAGCTGATCAAAAAAGAAACTATTGCTGCAAGTGATGACGTCTTTAATCCTTCTAGAGCTTATGCAACATTGACAAATATTATTGTTATTCAATGGAACGGATATTGAGGCGATGGAAGTAAAATAATTGTTGAATTCATTTGCAAAGATGTAAGGGTCAGAAGTTTCAGAGGCACCAATTTTGAGCGTAATACATTTGATTTTTTTTGCCCCATTCCTTTCCCAAATTCCCTCTACATTTGTTAAATTCGCAGCGATAGAATTGATCGCGACAATCTTTTATGTCTTTACTTAGTTTTTTACAAATGCCGATTCCCTAACGAAACATTCTGTGGGTGTTTAGAACATTTACTTCCGAGTTTATTCTTAAGCTTTTAAAGGAACGACGCTACAATCAACTGTGGTTTGTGAGGGTATACCCTTCGCAACCATTAAACACAATCTCACTACCCTCGCCAGGGCCGAGACGAACCGGAGATGGACTCAAGGACACACCTGCCTCATCACCAGGCAAATCTGGCCCCGGCTCGATAGTCAACGGACTAGGAGTATTATCTCCCTAAATAGAACTGACATCTATAAAGTCATAGGTGTCATCACAGGACACTGCGTTATTGGCAGTCACGCGCAAAAACTAGGTATCACTCCGAATGATTTTTGTAGGAGTTGTCTAGACGAGGAAGAGGTCGAATCCATCCATCACCTCCTCTGCGCCTGCCCGGCATTCTGCACAATCAGGAAACGATACCTAGGATCATAGCTCCTTAACGATCTGACCGAAGTTCAGCAAGTGGGGATATCTGATCTTCTTAATTTCTTAAGAAGCACAAAATGGTTCCACGAATAGGGGGCTAAACCCCCTCGTAGCTACACAACGGGTCTCCCTGGCCTATGTGTGTTCTTCCCATCCCTGGGAAGGCTACGGTCTTACCTACCTACCTAATGTTTTTTAGAATGTAAGTATTCAACCAAGGCTTGAGTCTGATGTCAGATTTTTTCATTCTAATAGTTTTCATATGCTAGACTAACATTAGTTTCGTTATAAACTTCCTCCCAACTTTCATAAAGAAGTCTCTGCTTGAGTATGCTATAATTAATTATTGATTTAGATGGGAAGAAACTATAATTATCTTTATAGCCTGATCCACTAGTCAGATTATTAATAAGAATACCCGTCATACAATGATCTGTGATCTGAAGATCGAGATTTATACCAACACAAGCCTTGAGTAAGGTATTAGACAGACGGACAAGAATATGGTCTAAACATGAGCCAGAACAAGGGGATTTATAAGAGAATGTAGACCATGCTCAGCTAAAACTGTGGTGTCAAGAAATACAAGGTCAGCCACTTTTTCACGGGATAAGAGCCTTGAAAATTCCTCAATAAATAAATCCAGGGCATATGAGTATAATTTGTATAAACTTACAAGTGAAAGAGTTACGCTGCCTATACATCTTACTTACTTACTTTGATGGCGCTACAGTTCGGGGTGAACCAGGGCCTCAACCAACAAGCCTCTCCAGCCGGCCCGATCTTCGGCCAGCTGCTTCCAGTTCCGCACGCCCAGTTGGTTGAGGTCCCCTTCCACCTGTGCGCGCCACCGTAAATGCGGTCGTCCTCTGCTGCGTCGTCCCTCGGGGTTGGAGTCGAAGACTCTTCGGGCCGGAGCGTTGATGTCCATTCGCTCTACATGGCCTAGCCATCTTAGACGTTGGATCCGAAGACATCTAACCAGGCCGATGTCGCTGTACAGCCCGTACAGTTCTTGGTTGAATCTCCTCCTCCATTCTCCGTTTACACAAACGGGACCAAAGATTGCACGCAGAATTTTCCTCTCGAAACGTCCAAGAGCCTCTTCATCTGCTTTTGATAACGTCCAAGCCTCAGCGCCGTAGAGGAGGACCGGGATGATTAAGCCCTCGAGAGAGGGCTCTACTACTCAATTGCCTCTTGAGCCCGAAGAAGCAGCGGTTGGCAAGAGTTATTCTGCGTTTTATCTCAGCGCTGGTGTCGTTGCTGCTTGTCACTATCGAGCCAAGGTAGACGAAGTCCTTGACTACTTCAAAAATATAGCCGCCGAAGGTGACGTTCTGACCAAGACGTCGGTGTTGTGCGTCTTTCTTGGATGACAGCATATATTTTGTCTTGTCCCCATTTACCCTTAGATCCACTTTCGCCGCTTCTGCTTCAATGCTTGTGAACGCCTCATTGACGTCTCGCTTTGTTCGTCCAATAACGTCAATGTCATCTGCGTAGGCAAGCAATTGTGTGGACTTGAAGTAGATCGTACCTCTTGTATTGGCCGCAGAGTCCCGCACGATCTTTTCAAGAATAATGTTGAAGAAATCACATGACAGTGCGTCACCCTGTCTAAAACCTTTTTTAACATCAAAGGGGTTAGTCGGTTAGTTCACCTCCGACCTTAATGGAGCAGCGAGAGTTCTCCATAGTCATCCTGCATAGTCTGACGAGTTTGGCAGGAATGTTAAAACATGACATGGCTCTGTATAGCTCGTCTCTATAAACACTGTCATAGGCGGCTTTAAAGTCGACGAAAAGATGGTGCGTGTCGACCTGGAATTCATGGGTCTTCTCCAAGAGCTGCCGTAGTGTAAATATTTGGTCTATCGTGGATTTCCCTGGCCTGAAACCACACTGGTAGGAACCTATCAGATTATCCACGAACGGTTTCAGGTACTTACTCAGTACGGCAGAAAGGATTTTGTACGCGATGTTCAGGAGGCTTATCCCTCTGTAATTGGCGCAGTCATAGGGGTCTCCTTTCTTATGGACCGGGCAAACGATACTGAGATTCCATTCATCGGACATGCGTTCTTCCGACCATATCTGGCAGATGAGTTGGTGCATGTTCCTAACCAGCTCATCGCCTGCTGCTTTAAACAGCTCCGCGGGGAGTCCGTCTGCTCCAGCAGCTTTATAAGACTTAAGTTTCGATATCGCTATCTTAACATCGTCTAGGTCGGGTGGACGGGATTCTCCTTCGTCTTCGTCCATTGTGAATGGTTCGCTCTGCCTGACGGCGGCATTTTGACTATCATCGCCGTTATACAGTCTGCAAAAGTGGTCCTTCCACAATCTCAGCATCGACTGTGACTCCACTACTAGTTGTCCGTGCTCATCCCTGCAGGCTTCTGCTCTGGCTTTATAGCCTTGGCATGTTCGTTTTACTTTCTGGCAAAATTTTCAAACGTCGTTCCTGCCGTAACATCTCTCCATCTCCTCGATCTCGCGCTTCTGATGCTCCTTCTTTTTCCTTCTCAGAAGCGCATGCTCCTCCCTCCTTTTCTATTCATAGAGCTCGCGGGCAGCACTCGTCCGTCGATGCAATGTGGCCATGCATGCATTCTGTTTCTCTACATGGGCCTGTCTGCACTCATCATCAAACCGGGGGTTTCTCGACGGTGGCGGCTCGAAACCGAGTATATCAGAGGCGGCCTCTCTAATGGCTTTCTGACAACGACACCATTGCTGTTCTATGGTTTCTGCAGATTGCATCGGGACCTGAGAGAGCTTGAGGGAGACTTGATCGGCGAAGGTCCTGGCGGTCTCCTGCGATTGCAGCTTTCCGACGTTAAATTTTGGTGTTCTTACTCGACTCCTTTGGTTCCGAGAAATTCGCATCCGTACCTTGGCTGTAACAAGTTTATGATCCGAGTCGATGTTGGCTCCTCGAAAGGTTCGGACATCTAGGATGCTGGAGGAGTGTCTGCCGTCGATCGCAATATGATCAATTTGGTTGGTTGTCGATTGATCGAAAGACCGCCAGGTCCCCTTGTGGATGCTGAGGTGTGGGGATCGTGTACTAGCCTTAGTCCGTTTTCTGACGTGGTGTTGTGTAGGCTGTGCTTTCCAATGACCCGTTCAAAGATAGATTCCTTACCCAGCTTCGCATTGAAATCTCCTAGAACGATTTTGGTGTCATAGCTGGGACATTGCGCATACGTTCTGGTCAGGGACCTGGTCTGGTCAGGGACCTAACGTTCCAGGTGCAGAGCCGAAATTCGTTTCCTTTTTGACGTTTGCGGGGGTCGTCAACATGTAATCCGTCCGTATCCGAGGCTATTGGTTGTCTCCGAACAAAATGTTTGTTTTAAGCGATAGGGATGTTAGCCCTAAGCGCAACCCCCGACCTGGAGGGCCAGGTTCCTCTTTCCCCAGGAACAAGGGGTCGGGTCGCTGCACACATTGGCTCACTACCTGGCGGGTGCCAGTATAGCTATCCAGGGGAGGCCACGCGGAGGCTGTGTGTCAACTTGGATTGAGCAGGGACAGAGATCGAAGCTGGCGTTTGCCAAGTTAAACGCGATCAACTTCTTTGCTCTGTTTGTTCGATCCCTTCTCCCCTTGCCTATACATCTGTACTTAGGAAATTACATTTAATAACAAATACTCCAACGCCACCAGCAGCATAAGAGTCATTAGAAGTTGCTATGAATGTATAACCAGGAATAATAAAGTCATCGATTTAGGATTCAAAAATCCAAATTTCAGAGACAAAGACATTAACGATGTTTTGATGCACAACCAATAGTGAATTAGGATCAAAATCGTAATCAAAAAAGTTCGTATTTCAAAGATATTTTCTCTACAGGTAAAATAAGTTTTGGAAGCAATCAGCCTGGAAGCAACCAAAGTGAGAATGGGAGTGAATGCAATTTAAATTACCGGACTAATAATACCGAGAAACAAAAATCTTTAATTTCTGTAATAAGGTATGTACGATATGGCGTTACTTTCTATGAAATACTGCTAATAAATTCTATACATCATAGGCAGCCCGCTTTTAATGTAAAGGGAGCTAGGAAAGTTCTTGAAAAGAACATGCTTCTTTTTGGTATTAAACCGACGGAAGGGACTTTATCCGCGTCCGAAGTTAATAAAGTGTCATCAAATTTAGAAAAAAGGAGACATTCCTTAAAAAACGTAAATTTATCTGTGCACATATGTATTAAATACATACATAATATGCATTTTCTTCTCCAGACATATCCCAGGTTTTATGCTACCAGAAATAAATTAAAAACCCTAGTAGAAGAACTTAGTCATCGGAAAGTTAATCACGCTACATCTAGTATTCCCATTTCCAGAATTAGCAGGAATCATAAACAATATACTGCAGAACCACAGAATACTAATAAAATCGTGCTGGAAAATAAGGTCAAACAAATCTTGAATTCTCCGGTCAAAAGTCCAAAAACCTTACCGAAACCCATTCCTTTGCCACGGAAAAGGGTAATGTTTAACAATATTGAGTAAAATGTGAATACAATAATTCTGAGTAAATAGTGTTAATGTACATAAATAAAGAGGCTCATCAAAAAGCAATTAAAAACCTTTGTCTAAATAAGTTGCGCTTTATCTTTTTGTATCAAGTCAGCTACAAGCTGGTAAGGTATTATGTGCTGTGAACCGGATGCCAGGTCAACCTCCTCATCATCTACACCAACAACGACGGCAGGAACTGAAAACAAAATACATATATTTTACATCAACTACAAATGTAAATAATAATAAATTCACCTGTAACATTAGCTTTAACGAATACATGACTCATGAGATTTGGCCGAATTATTCTTTGGTCGACATCTGAACGTTGCAAATTTGGCATATATTGCAACGCCACTACGTTGAAATAGTTTTCCATGTTGTCTATAAACTCCTGTGCATAAACTGCTTCTTCTTGAGACAGTCTTTTTTCACTTACATCGCGCGAAGCTTCCTCAGAAGTTATATGTTTCGTATAAAGCTCAATCTTTTCAAGTCTACATCGTAGATAGCTTGCTATGATATAGCGAATTCGTTCAAGCTCCATTTGATGACAAATGAAAAGAAAATCATTCTTATTCAAATCTCGCATATTTTCTTCCATGTGACTAATTTGCCCAAGCATCAAATCTAGCATTTCAGTTTGGTGTGGCAAGATATCTGGAGCAAACTTTTCATTTATCCATGCTGTTTCAAGGTTTTCATAAACCTAAAAATAGGGAAGTTACCATCATGTTTTGCTGTGACATTGAATTATTTTACTTTTTGAGCTGTTATCAGTTCCTTTTCGCCATCCTCATAGTCTGAAAAATCATCTTCCTCCTGGACACCTTCCATTGAGTAAGAAACTAAGAATCACTAAGAATACAATATGAATTAAAAACTAAATTTGAAACTACCTCATAGCAGAAATAAATGTTTTAAATAATTCTTAGCTACTTTAGCGCCAAAATATCTGACAGGTAACCAAAACAACATCGAAAATGATACACTGTCAAATATATCACGACCTACACAAGTGGTATGCTTTGAAAAGTAGTCTTAAGGCGACCCATACACGCAATACTTGCATGGACGCTAGTGAGCAAACACAAGACAAGCTATGTGGGTTGTTGTGGGCACTGTATACATATGTATATTCTTGATTAATTACTACCTTAATAACTTGAAATGTATATATATACATATGTACATAAGTCGTTGATTCATTTGGAAGATGCATAATACACAAAGCTGAAGTTGACAGGTCATAGCCAGCCACGGCGTTTGTGTCAACAATATATGTATGTTTTTACAATTTTGGGGAGAAGGGAGCGAGCAAACAGAGCAAAGAAGTTGATCGCGTTTAACTTGGCAAACGCCAGCTTCGATCTCTGTCCCTGCTCAATCCAAGTTGACACACAGCCTCCCCTGGATAGCTATACTAGCACCCGCCAGGTAGTGAACCAATGTGTGCAGCGACCCGACCCTTGTTCCTGGGGAAAGAGGAACCTGCCCCTCCAGGTCGGGGATTGCACTTTGGGTTAACATCCCTATCGCGTAAATCAAAAACTTGTTCAGAAACAACCAATAGTCTCGGATACGGACGGATTACATGTTGACGACCCCCGCAAACGTCAAAAAGGAAACGAATTTCGGATCTGCAGCTGGAACGTTAGGTCCCTCAACAGACCAGGTGCAGCCCAACAACTGGTCAACTCTTTGGACTGCTGTACGGCAGACATTACCGCGCTCCAAGAAGTGCGGGTGTGGATGGGCCAGACAAAAAGCGGATGAAAAACTGTCATATATACTACGGAAACTGCTACAGAGAAAATAAACAACGCTTATTCGGATGCGGATTTGTTGTTCGAGGCAGACTCAGGAAATAGGTCTTAAACTTCAAGTATGTAAGCGAACGCCTCATAACTGTCCGCATCAAGACCAGTCTCGGCAATATAAGTTTATTATGTGTCCACGCCCCCACAGAGGAGAAAGATGACCGACATAAAGAGGACTTCTATGATCTCCTAGGTAGAACGTATGCGCAGTGCCCCAGCTTTGATAAATCGTTCTAGGTGATTTCAATGCGAAGCTATCTTTGAACGGGTCATTGGAAAGCACAGCCTACACAACACCACGTCAGAAAACGGACTAAGGCTAGTGGACTTTATGGCGGGACATAATCTAGTAATAGCAAGTACACGATTCCCACACCTCAACATCCATAAGGCGACCTGGAGGTCTTTGGTTCAATCGACAACCAAATTGATCATATCGCGATTGACGGCAGACACTCCTCCAGCATCCTAGATGTCCGAACCTTCCGAGGAGCCAACATCGACTCGGATCATTACCTTGTTGCAGCCAAGGTACGGATGCGAATTTCTCGGAATCAACGGAGTCGAGTATAATTTAACGTCGGAAAGCTGCAATCGCAGGAATTTCGCCGATCAAGTCTCCCTCAAGCTCTCTCAAGTCCCGATGCAATCTGCAGAAACCATAGAACAGCAATGGAGTCGTTGTGAAAACGCCATTAGAGAGGCCGCCTCAGATGTACTCAGTTTCGAGCTACCACCGTCGAGAAACCCCTGGTTTGATGATGGGTGCATACAGGCCCATGTAGAGAAACAGAATGCTGCCCGCGAGCTCTATGAACGGAAAAGGAGGGAGGAGCATGCGCTTCTGAGAAGGAAAAAGAAGGAGCACGAGAAGCGCGAGATCGAGGAGATTGTACCAGAAAGTAAAACGAACATGCCGCGGCTATAAAGCCAGAGCAGAAGCCTGAAGGGCTGAGCACGGACAACTAGTAGTGGAGCCACAGTCGATGTTGAGATTGTGGAAGGACTACTTCTGCAGATTGTATAACGGCGATGATAGTCGAAATGCCGCCTTCAGGCAGAGCGAACCATTCACAATGGACGAAGACGAAGGAGAATCCCGTCCACCCGACCTAGACGCTGTTAAGATAGCGATATCAAAACTTAAGTCTTATAAAGCTGCTGGAGCAGACTCCCCGCGGAACTGCTTAAAGCAGCTGGCGATGAGCTGGTCAGGAATATGCACCAACTCATCTGCAAGATATGGTCGGAAGAACGCATGCCCGATGAATGGAATCTCAGTATCGCTTGCCCGGTCCATAAGAAAGGAGACCCCTATGATTGCGCTAATTACAGAGGGATAAGCCTCCTGAACATCGCGTACAAGATCCTCTCTGCCGTACTGTGTTAGTGCCTGAAACCATTCGTAGACAATCTGATAGGTTCCTACCAGTGTAGTTTCAGGCCAGGAAAATCCACGATAGACCAAATATTTACACTACGGCAGATCTTGGAGAAGTCCCATGAATTCCAGTTCAACACGCACCATCTTTATAGAGACGAGCTATACAGAGCCATGTCATGTTTTAACATTCCTGCCAAACTCGTCAGACTATGCAGGATGACTATGAAGAACTCTCGCTGCTCCATTAAGATCGGAGGTGAACTAACCGACCCCTTTAATGTTGAGAAAGGTTTTAGACAGGGTGACGCACTGTCACGTGATTTCTTTAACATCATACTTGAGAAGATCGTGCGGGACTCTGCGGCCAATACAAGAGGTACGATCTACTTCAAGTTCTCACAATTGCCTACGCAGATGACATTGACGTTATTGGACGGACAAAGCGAGACGTCAATGAGGCGTTCGCAAGCATTGAAGCAGAAGCGGCTAAAGTGGGTCTAAGGGTAAATGGCGACAAGACCAAATATATGCTGTCATACAAGAAAGACGCGCAACACCGACGTCTTGGTCAGAACGTCACCTTCGATAGCTATATTTTTGAAGTAGTCAAGGACTTCGTCTACCTTGGCTCGATATTGACAAGCAGCAACGACACCAGCGCTGAGATGAAACGCAGAATAACTCTTGCCAACCGCTGCTTCTTCGGGCTCAAGAGGCAATTGAGTAGTAGAGCCCTCTCTCGAAAAACTAAGGTATCCCTCTACAAAACCTTAATCATCCCGGTCCTCCTCTACGGCGCTGAGGCTTGGACGTTATCAAAAGCGGATGAAGAGGCTCTTGGGCGTTTCGAGAGGAAAATTCTTCGTGCAGTCTTTGGTCCCGTTTGTGTAAACGGAGAGTGGAGGAGGAGATTCAACCAAGAACTGTACGGGCTGTACAGCGATATCGGCCTGATAAGACGTCTTCGGATCCAACGTCTAAGATGGCTAGGCCATGTAAAGCGAATGGACATAAACGCTCCGGCCCGAAGAGTCTTCGACTCCAACCCTGAGGGACGACGTAGCAGAGGACGACCGCATTTAAGGTGGCGCGCACAGGTGAAAAGGGACCTAAACCAACTTGCGGCACTGGAAGCGCTCGGGCCGGCTTGAGCGGCTTGTTAGTTGAGGCCCTGGTTCACCCCGAACTGTAGCGCCATCAAAGTAAGTAAGTAAGTTATTAAAAATTTACGCATGCATTCTTTTTTGAAAAAAATGTGACATGATTGCCGAACACTTGATAGGGAGGCCTGGCGTGGTGTTGTTCACGAAATTTTGCAGTTCTTCCATATTGTTACGAAATATTCGATCCCACACCGAATAGGGTTTGCACAACTGGATTGCGATAAACTACAATTGTCCTTTTTATTCAAAATAAAAACACACACACTTTTATTTCTTTCACCACAGATCAATTATCTGTGCAGCTTCACCACTTTTATTTATTATCCAATACTATCCACTTTAAACCTTATTACACAAGCAACCCTTTATTGAAAGCTTTTCTTTTCACACTGTTTGATCACACCGACTTGTCACACGCTGTTTAATACCACAAACTGAATGTCTGTCGAGGGCGAGTGTTCGCGCTTATATAGCTCTCGGTCCACCTTCTCGAATGTTCGCCGTTGGAAGTTCCCCTTCGGAAATCTCTAGAATGCTCTGACAATTAGCATTACGCCATTGGAAGTTGACATCATTCCAATCCCCGCTTCCAGAGAGCTTTCGAACTTCGACTGCGAAATTCGAACTCAACCGTCGGTTTGTATCTCCGCAACAATATTAATAATAATTTTGTAACTTGTAGCAAAATACAATATGTTTCCCATAAAAAACTACATGTGTACATATATACTATTTTCCACCTAATGTCAGGTGGCAACACAGATACTTACGTAAACTCTGCAAAAGCCGAGACAACAACCAATAAGCTTATAAGCTTTTTACGAGTTAAATTGAAATATGTACAAACACAGTTTTAATTCATATATGTACATATTTTGTATGCAGGCATCCTCTTCCCATTTCTAATGGTGGTGGTGGAAAGGACAGTGCGCATCTGGTGGTACATTGGTACATATCCTTATTTTTTAATTCGAGAAGATGTGATTCGCCCTCTAGAAACACAGAAAACAGTTTAATCCAGTAAAAGCAAACAGAATTGTACCTATATAATGTTGAAAATAAAATTTCTATTCCTCTTCGCCTTTTTCACCCTGGGAAACTGTTCTGGTAAATATTAAATGTTCGAACCATTAACTCAAAAACTAGAACAAAGTAGCAGTAGTATAACATCAGCTTCTTATTTGTATGTTTTTTTTATTGAAATAAAATAAATAAATTATCATTTTGATTCCCTATATAAGGGGAATCATATGCTTACTGAAATAATCAAATGTATACAATAATTCATGCAGTACATTCATAGATACGTTCTATTTGTTTTTTCCAAATCATAGTGGTTTCTTTTGAAGCCAATCCTTTTTCCAAACGACTGTACGATGATCTCCTTAGTAACTACAATCGGCTAATCAGACCAGTAGTGAACAATTCCGAAACACTTACGGTATGGCTAGGCTTAAAGTTATCTCAACTAATTGAAGTTAATTTAAAAAATCAAGTTATGACAACAAATTTATGGGTGAAGCAGGTATGTAAAATATATAGTAGGTATGTGCATGTGATGTATACTTGTGTGAAAAGGAAGAGTTTTCTCGTCCTGTTTCCATTAAAATGAGAAACTCGCATGAAATATAAACATGAATTTGTCAATATGTAATTTATTATTATATTTGAATGTTTCGTAAAATATAACATACACAGAAATGGATTGATTATAAACTCAAATGGGACCCGGAAGAATATGGAGGCGTGGAAATGCTTTATGTTCCTTCCGAACATATTTGGGTACCAGATATTGTGCTCTATAACAATTGGGATGGTAACTACGAAGTAAGGGAATCAATTCATTAAATAAACTTTTAAAAGCATACAGAACTATTTCTGCTTGTTTTTTTCAGGTAACTTTGATGACGAAAGCTACTTTAAAGTATACTGGCGAGGTTTTTTGGGAGCCACCGGCAATTTACAAATCATCTTGTGAAATGAATGTTGAATATTTTCCTTATGATGAACAAATTTGTTTTATGAAATTCGGTTCATGGACGTACAATGGCGCACAAGTAGATTTAAAGCATCTAGATCAGGTATTTTAGTTTGTTTGTATGTAAGGGGCTTGTGAAAAAAAAAACGTTTATCCATTTTTAAGGTTCCGTACCCAAAGGTAAAACGGAACTCTATTACTAAGACTTCGCTGTCCGTCCGCCCGTCCGTCCGACCGTCTGTCACCAGACTGTATCTCATAAACCGTGATAGTTAGACAGTTCAAATTTTCATAGATGATGTATTTCTGTTGCCGCTCCCACGACAAATACTAAAAACAGAACAAAATGGATATGTAAGGGGGGCTCCTATACAACAGACATGATTTTCATCCAAAAAATCCTGCCTGCAACCAAGATCTGTCATTTGATGAGGTAACATACATAGTCTCTTTCATATTTATATATACAGATGGTACGGAACCCTTCGTGCGCGAGTCCGACTCGCACTTGGCCGGTTTTTTTTCTTTTACGACGAAAGAAATAAATTCTGAAACTAGTTTACAAAACATATTTCATTCAAATTACGCAAATATTTACAGAATCATACACACTTACTTACTTACTTATCAGGCCAGTGATCCATGTAGGATCTAAGCCTGAGCTATATTTGCCTTCCATCCTTGACGGTCCAGCGCACGCTGCTTCCAGTTATCCAGTTATGCAGACCAAGAGGTTCGGTCTTCCTCTTCTCGAACCAGGAGGCTCGAAGTCGAAGACCCTCTTAGCTGGAGCGTTGATGTCCATGCGCTCGATGTAGCCGAGCCAGTGTAGTCGACGATCCTTGCCTTCCGAACTACATCCACATCTTGGTACAGCTCGTAGAGCTCGCGGTTGTGTCTTTTTCTCCATTCACCTTCCTCACAGACAGGACCAAATATCCGGCGCAGAATTTTTCTTTCGAAAGAACCCAAAATCAGCTCCGCAGTCCTGCTTATCGTCCAGCTTTGGGCTCCGTACAGCAAGACTGGCAGTATGAGCGTTTTGTAAAGCATGACTTTGGTTTTTCGAGTAAGGAGTTTTGACCCAAGTTGTTTGCAGAGGTAGCAGCGGTTGCCAAGGGCGATTCTATGCCAGATCTCCACTGTGGTGTCATTTATGGAATTTACGTTTGCCCCGAGGTAGACAAACTCCTTAACTACCTCGAAATCGTAGCTGTCAATTGTTATATTTTGTCCCAGGTTGTGAGCGACGGATTGGTTTTTGCTTGGAAGCATGTACATCGTTTTGTCCTCATTGACCTTAAGACCAACTCGCATCGCGTTTTTCTAGCTAGGCGCGACACAATTGGAACAGTTTTCCTGGGATCCCAAATCCGGCCATCGCACCAAACAGATCTTCACGATGAATGCTGTCGTATGCGGCTTTGAAATCGATGAAAAGATGGTGTGTGTCGATTCGAAACTCGTTGGTCTTTTCCAGGATTTGTCGAAGTGTAAAAATTCGGTCTATAGTAGATTTGCCGGACCGGAAGCCGCACTGGTAGCTGCCGATTAGTGCGGTGCAAAATGGCTTTAGACGTTCACACAATACGCTAGACAGGGTCTTATATGCGACATTGAGCAGGGATATACATATGTATGTACCTCTATAGTTCTCGCAAGAGGTAGGATCGCCTTTTTTGCTAATAAAGCTGGTATTCCAGTCGTCGGGCATGCTTTCATATTTCCAAATTCCCAGAACATCGCAAGAGGTAGGATCGCCTTTATTGCAAATAAAGCTGGTATTCCAGTCGTCGGGCATGCTTACATATTTCCAAATTCCCAGAACATCGCCGCCAGCCTTGAAGAGCTCTGATGGCAAACCATCTGAGCCTGCGGCCTTGTTGTTCTTCAGCTTCTGAATAGCTGTGCCGACTTCTTCGATGCTGGGTGGGAGGACTACTTCAGCGGCTGGAGTTGAGATTTTCCACCACTCTCTCTTGGTCATGCTCGTTAAGCAGCTGCTGGAAGTGCTGCTTAAATACATCCACTATTCCCTGCGGGTCGGTGACAAGATTACCCACGCAGTTTCGAAGAGCCAGGGTGCCCTTTTTGAAGCCTCCTGCAAGGCCTTTGGCTTTCTTGTAAAAGGCTCGTATTTTATGTTTATCCCTAAACTCCTCGATATCCTTGAGCTGGGAGGCTGCGAAGATTAATTTCTTTTGTCGCAGAAGTTTTTTCTCCTCCCTTCTTCTGGCTCGGTACTCTTCTTGCGTTGCCCTGGTTTTTTTCTGCAGCGCCTTTTGATACGCCTCGTCGGTTGCTGCCTTTTTCCGCTCACACTCGCCGTCATACCATGGGTTTCTTGTCGTAGCGTAGAGTCTTTCGCTCAGCTGCTCCCTGTAGGCTCTGGTAACCTCCGGTGTGCTCAGGCGCCCAATGTCGAACCTCCTCCTGGTGGGCTGGTGCAGCTTTCTGACTTTGGACAGTCGAGCTCTGAATCTTGCTGCTACGAGGAAGTGGTCAGAGTCGACATTTGCCCCTCTGAATGTTTGCAAATCCAGGATGCTTAACGAGTGCCTTGCGTCAATGAGCACTTAGTCGATTTGGTTGGCGGTTCGAACGTCCGGAGATCGCCAGGTTCCTGTGTGAATTCGCTTACGAGGGAATCTTGTGTTACTTATCATCGTATGACGAGCTGTCGCAAAGTCCGTGAGTCGGGGGCTGTGCTTTCCGATAACTCCGCCAAGGGTGTTCTCCTTACCGATTTTGGCGTTGAAGTCCCCGAGTACGATTTAAACATCATACTCCGGACAAGCCCCGTATGCGTTATCCAGGAGGGCGTAGAAGTCTTCCTTGATAAGGTCTTCAGCCTCGTCGGTAGGGGCGTGTGCACATATAAGGCTGATGTTATAAAATCTGGCTTTGATGCGGATCACAGCCACGCGATCACTTATGGGTTTAAAGTCGATGAACTTCGACCTTAACCGATTTCCCACGACAAATCCGCATCCCAGTAAGTGCAATCTTTTGTGACAGCTGTATCGCAATTTTTCTTCCTCATCAAACCGTTTCCTATCCAGCGTATTTCCTGGACCGCGGTAATACCCGCCTTGTACTGCGTAAGGAATCTTTCCAGTCTATGAGCAGCTCCGGAAGTGTACAGGATTCTGACATTCCAGGAGCGTACTCGCAAATCGTGTTCCTTTTTCGTGCGTTGTCGTCGTCGAGTATCCGTCCTTGTATCCGAGGCATCTTGCTCATTCATAACTTTTAGGTTTTTTACGTGGCCGGATTGTTAGCCCGTTGTACAACCGCCATTCTGGTCGGGGTTTTGTCGCTGCATACGTTTGTTCACCTCCCAACGGTTGTTGAAGAAGCTATCCAGAGGGCGCCGCGAGAAGGCCAAATGTCAACTTGACCCGGGCATTCGAAAAAGCATCGTTGCTGGCATCTCGCCATGTTGAGAGCGATGAACAACTTTACCCTGTATATCCGAGCCCATGCCCTCGAAAAATCACATACACACGGTGTCAAAATAATAGTATTTTTTGCCTTTTAAGGTTCCTGGCAGTAATCTTGTGCAAATTGGAATTGATTTAAGTGGATTTTATTTATCTGTTGAATGGGATATATTAGAAGTACCTGCAACTAAAAATGAAGAGTATTATCCAGAGAGCTTGGAACCATTCTCAGGTACCTACAATGTGATCAATTAACATTCGGTTTTCATAAAACTGAATTACGCAATCATATATATTTATTTATTTCTTTCTTTAAAGATATCACATTTAAGCTAACGATGCGACGGAAAACATTGTTTTACACAGTAAACTTAATTATTCCCTGCGTGGCTCTTACATTTCTAACTGTTCTCGTTTTCTATTTACCAAGTGATTCTGGTGAAAAGGTAGGTCGATTTTTGGCCTAAAGATAAGAAACCAATCTTAAAGCTTTTTTTTTTCTGTTTAAGGTTACACTATGTATATCAATTCTTGTATCACTGACAGTGTTCTTCTTACTATTGGCTGAAATTATTCCTCCAACCTCACTGGCTATTCCCCTACTTGGAAAGTATCTCTTATTTACAATGATATTAGTATCGCTTTCAGTATGGACAACGGTATGCGTCTTGAATATACATTTTAGGTAAGTCAGATTACTCGCAATAATATTGGACATCGTTTTCGAAAATAGCAAATAATCATTTCTGTTTTTAGATCCCCGTCAACCCATAACATGTCACCTGCCGTAAAAAAAATGTTCTTACAGTTTATGCCGAAACTAATGATGATGCGGAGAACTCAATATACTTTGCCTGACTACGATGACTCTACACCTAGCAATGGCTACACAAATGAAATTGATGTTAGGTAAAAGCCAAAATTATACAATTCTCATTTGGGATCACTATACCTTGCGTTATTTTCTAAAGAGATAGTATAAGTGACTTTCCGAGTGAGTTTAAGGACAATCAGGATGTACCCTTTGATGCATTGGGATCGGGCTTGCCACACTCTATTGGTATATTATATTAAAAAATAAATTATGTATGTGTTACTAGAAAATATTTTATTTTAGATTCAGATAACGTAATTCCCAAACATTTGACACCAGAAGTACTTCAAGCCCTACGAGCTGTTAGGTTCATTGCTCAACATATTAAAGATGCTGATAAAGATAATGAGGTAAAAAATATAAAAGCAAGATTTATTGAATTTTGTATTTATTATTTGTTTTTTTTTATGGGGCTAGTGCTACCATTAGCATATGTCACTGCGACCTTTGCAGATCTATTGTGCCTGCTAGCCGATTAGCTAGCTTCTATAATGAAGTTGAGAATGCTTCTCGTAGGAGCCGGGATGACCCCTCAGGAGTCATAACTTCGCTGAGAAGGATACGCTTCCTAAGATGGCGGAGAGCAGCACACTCACACAGTATGTGTTCCGCCGTCTCTTCGTCCTCGAGACAGAGCCGACACTCAGTTTCAGATGAGAGGCTAATTTTATGATATCTCAGACCGCAGTGTCCTGGTAGATAGCTGAATAGTCTTCTGATATCCACCCTATTGAGTTTGAGTATATCACTAGAGTGCTTGTTCAGGGGTCGTATAAGTCGTTTCGATTGACGGAGTCCCCGAACGCTGTTCCAAAAGGACAGGTGTTGCAATTTCTCCCACTTGCCTAAGAAGAAATTTGCCTTAGACCCGGGAATGCCGCAAAACGGTTCCGGACCTATATATTTATCCTTGAAACCTTTCCTGGCAAGTTGGTCGGCAATTTCATTGCCCTTGATACCTTTATGTCCTGGCACCCACCAGAGTTTGACATTGTTTCTTTTGGCGAGGTCTTGTAGGGCGTCATGGTATTCCTTGACGGTTTTTGAGTTCGTGCTGTACGAACACAACGCTTTAAGCGCTGCTTGGCCATCAGAGAGTATGTTGATGGTTACTCCTCTAATGCCAGTCTCGAGATTTAGATTGACGCATGTTAGGATGGCAAGCAGCTCTGCTTGAAAGATGCTGGGGCTCATTCCCAGGGCCTTCGAGATCTTGCGATTTGGTCCAAAGATGCCGGCGCCAACGCCGGAGGCCATCTTGGAGCCATCCGTGTACCACCTAGGGCCTTTGACATTTAGCAGGGGATCACTGTTTTCCCATACTGAGCGATTTGGGATCAATATCTCAAATCTCTTGTTAAAGGTGATGGTGTGTGGCAATGCGTCCGAGACCGTAGTAATCATATCCAGCTCAGGAAGGTGTAATATGTAATATGGACATGTGAACTACGGGTCTACATGGCATATTTGTTTCCGAGCAGAGAAGTCTGATTGCACTGCGTAATGCCACCTTTTAGATTAAAACGTGCAGTGGAGTGAGTCCAACACGAGTGTTTCTTGGGCTGCCGTGGGGCGGGTTGGCATAGCGCCTGTGATGCCGAGACACGCTAGTCTCTGAAGGCGTTGCAGCTTAACAATTGTAGTTTTTTGCTCAACTTTTGTCCACCATAGCGTGGATCCGTAGGTGACGATAGGTCTTACTATCGCGGCGAATAACCAGTGGACTACCTTAGGTTTTACCGTAGGTGCGTCGACAGATCCACATGGCCTTAGTCGCTTTCATGAGTTTAGTTTTCATATTGGAGTTCCAGTTGAGTCTGCGGTCAAGGTCAATACCTAGATACTTTACTTCCTCTGAAAATCCTATGCGTGTGCCATTAAGAAAGATTGAGCAGGGCCGTACTTTTCTTTGTAAATGGGTCTAAGATTGTCTTATTTGGGTTGATCGATAAACCCTATCTGCCACACCAGTCAGAGATAAGTTGGAGCGCAAGCTACATGCGCTCACAGGCAGTGATCTCGCACTTGCCCGTAACAATGACTACTAGCCCCGAGTGGTTAGCTTGCGTAGTAGATCATCGATGACTATCGACCAAAGCAGTGGTGAGAGGACTCCCCCTTGTGGGCATCCTCTAGCCGCCGATACTATCACTGAGACCTCTCCGCATGTGGCTGATATGATACGGCTATTTAGCATCGCCCTAATCCAGTGATTAGTGGGATGGTCTACACTCCTGCAGGACAGTGCAGTGGTGATCGAATCATAGCCAGTATTATCGAAGGCTCCCTCCATACCGAGGAAGGTGCAAATTGCGATCTCCTTTTGTGTTAAGATATGTTCAATACGCGTCACCAAGTGGTGTAGCGCATTCTCGGTAGATCGCTCTTTGCGATATGCATACTGGTTGGGATGCAAAAGTGTCTGATTCTCCAATATACCTCTAATATGGAGCTCTATCAGTTTCTCCATTGTTTTAGGTCATGCACCTCTTCCCTGAGTGAGTTCATTAATAATTAAAAATTCAAAGAGTGACTCACCTCGTTTGTTAGTATTACTGCTGCCCCATTCCATATAATGCGCGTTGGCGTCGCATCCAATTACCAGGTGGTGTTTTTTCTGGTTGCAATACTTAACCAGAACCTGGACTTCAGTGGGGTACAAAAGTAAAACTAAATGCGATTGTATCTACACGACATTTATAGGGCCCATACACGACACAGACACGTCGTTGCAAACCAATATATTTTGTTGTTGTGCACATGTTTGCGCAGACCGTCTGTGTCGTGTGTGTCCATGTCGACTGTGAATTCAAATTTTTTTGAATTTTTCTTGGTCTGCAACGACATGTCTGTGTTGTGTATGGTGAATTTTGCACAGACGAGCGAGAAAATTCACGGCGTAAACATGTACAAAAATAATAAAAGACAATTCTGGGGAGAATTTTTAGAAATTTATAAAAGTTTGTCGGTTCTGTGGCATTTTAAAGGTGCTGACCAAGGTCACGTATTTTTTTAAACCATTCCTTGCTCTAAATTCTTTTTTTCGTTTCTTTGATTCCTATTTTTTTTTTCATTGTCAAAACAATCATATCTGCTATTTTTCCGATCCGACGTACACGACGAAACGATACAAACTAATGCCTGCGCAGATTGTCTGCACCGTGTATGGCGAAGGGATGTTTGCACAGACTTAAGGTTTGCAACGACGTGTCTGTGTCGTGTAGGAGCCCTATTAGTCACAACATAGGAACTTTGCAACTGATGACGACCGGCATAAAGTGTCTAATGTTTGACACTTCCCTATAAATGTAATATTTACCAGAAACGTAAGGTCTAATCGGGGCTATATGACATAGTTTCGCACGACTTTCATAAGCTTTTTCTTCGCCTCAACGTAATATACTTACATGTACGACAAATGTAATGTAATGAAAGCCAAGAAAGCCAAGCCTAAATATCTTTTCAACTTTTTCATTTGTTTCTTTTATATAGCAAATTTCTTCCATAAGTTTACATAACAATATAAAAATATATGTTTTACGCAGTATATCCGGTAGCAGCAAATATATTTTCGCTATGCGTACAATTTTTATATTATTTTTAATTACATAAATTAATACAGTAGTGCTTAAAATTAAATTATTTATTTTCTAGGTCGTAGAGGATTGGAAGTTTGTGTCCATGGTTTTAGACAGATTCTTTTTGTGGCTTTTCACACTATCATGCATATTTGGAACGTTCGCTATTATCTGTCAATCGCCATCCCTATACGACATTCGTTCACCTATTGACCAAGTGTTAAGTGAGATAGCTATAGGCAGAAAAGGCCCTCTACTTACCCCTGATAAGTTAAACGAAAAGATGATTTCTTAAGATGTTTTTACGAAAAAAAAAAAAATCAGAAATAAAATTAAAGAAACAACGCAAATGAACACACTCCAAGAGTTGTGCAATATTCTTAACTTCTTTATACTAAGTATGCATGTATGTACGTACATATGTATGTGTAAATACAATTTATTTTCTTGCTTTTTTTAAATTTAAGTTTAAAATAACATCAAACACTATTTTAATTTGCTGTTAGTCAAAACTAAGTAAAAAATGTTTATATTCATAGTATAAGTAAGTTTTATATTAAACTTTACAATAAACGTTAAGCTGGAATGATTTTTAGTTACAAAGAAAACAATAAAAACAAAGTGGGTTATACTCGGAAAATATCAGTTTATTTACATGTTTATTAGCTTGAAACCTTTGCGTTAGTCTTATGCGAACGAAACGGGTAGTTTATTTTTTATCCGCAGTATCATCATCATCAGGGATGCTGGCCTGCTAAAAAGCGAGAAGAGCCACCGCGGTCGAACATCTTGCGGCACTGTTAGTAAGTCCTATCCCCACCTCCTCGTGGTGCTATTCGGAGATTTCCTATGGAAATTGCAGACGGGGAAGGGCGAAAGGCGAGCCTCCTGCGCCAAGAAACAGGATTAGTCGATTGGGCTACGGCCTAGTAAGCCGTAACGGTAAAAAAACCACAAACTCCGAAACAACCACAAGCCTCGGATATAACGGACCGGATTTATGTTGACGACCCTTGCAAAAAACGAAAAAAGGACATTGATCTTCGGCTTTGTACGTGAAATGTTAGGTCCCTAAACAGGCCACGTGCAGCCGAACAACTTGCGGACGCCCTAGACCGCTATAAAGCGGACATCACCGCCATCCAGGAAATGCGATGGAATGAACCGGGTATAAAGCGGATGAAAAACTGCGATATTTACTAAGGCGACTGCTATAGGGAGAGAGGGCAGCGATTGTTTGGATGCGGATTTGTTGTTCGAGGTGGACTAAAGCAAAAAGTCCTAAGCTTTCGGCATGTGAGCGAACGCCTCATAACAATCCGTATCAAGGCTACATTTTTTAACATCAACCTGATCTGCGTCCACGCCCCCACGGAAGGCAAAAAAGAATCCGCTAAAGATGAGTTATACGATCTTCTTGACAGAACGTATGCCTAATGTCCCAGCTATGACATCAAAATTGTACTAGGAAACTTCAATGCCAAGCTGATTAAGGAAAGCATCTTTGAACGAGTCATCGGCAAACATAGCCTACACAACACCACCTCCGATAACGGACACAGGCTGATTGATCTTGCTACGAGGCGAAATCTCCTTCTAGCCAGAACGCGCTTCCCGCACCTCGATATACACAAAGGCACCTGGCGGTCTTTTGATCAATCGACTACCAACCAGATTGATCACATCGCGATCGACGTCAAGCATAAGCTTCTTAGAAGTATAAAGAAAGAGCACGAGAAGCACGTGATTGAGTATTTGGAGAGAGATTGGACATCTAGTAGTAGAACCGCAGTCGATGCTGAGAATATGGAAAAGCCACTTCTGCAGACTGTATAACGGCGATGTTAGTCAATATACTGCTGTCAGGCAGAATTGTCCATTTCTAATCGACGGAGACCGCAGAGAATTCTGTCCCCCTGACCTCGACGAAGTTAAGATTGCCATATCGAAGCTCAAGTCGAATAAAATTGCTGGCGCAGACGGACTGTCTGCTGACCTCTTCAAGGCAGCTGGGGATGACCTCGTTGGGAGCATGCACCAGCTCATTCGTAAGATATGGTTAGAGGAAAGCATGCCCGAGGAATGGAGTCTTAGCATCGTATGCCCGATCCACAAGAAATGAGACCCCTCTGATTGCGCCAACTATAGAGGAATAAGTCTTCTTAACATCGTCTACAAAATCTTCTCTGCCGTTTTGTGTGAACGCCTGAAGCCTTTTGTAAATAAGCTGATAGGTCCTTATCAGTGCGGATTCAGGCCAGGGAAGTCCACCATCGACCTAATCTTCACACTACGGCAGATCCTGGAAAAAACCAATGAATTTCAAGTCGACACTCACCACCTATTTGTCGACTTCAAAGCCGCATACGACAGCGTAATTAGAGACAAGCTATACAACGCTATGTCCACCTTTGACATACCTGCTAAACTCGTCAGACTATGCAGGATGACTTTGGAGAATGCTCGCTGCTCCATCCGAATCGGTGAACACCTTACCGATAGTTTTGATGTCAAGAAAGGATTTAGGCAGGGCGATGCGCTGTCGTGTGATTTCTTCAACATCATATTGGAAATGATTGTGCAAAAATCACTGGCCAATACAAGAGGCACAATCTATTTCAAATCCTCGCAACTCCTTGCATACGCCGACGATATTGACATAATAGGTAGATCACAGCGAGATGTCAATGAGGCGTTTGCGAGTATTGAGATGGAGGCGGCGAAAATTGGTTTGACGGTAAGCGAGGGCAAAACTAAATATATGCTTTCATCAAAAAAGGACGCTTTCTACCGACGTATTGGCCAGAACGTTTGTATTGGCAGATATAAGTTCGAGGTAG
The DNA here is from genome assembly GCA_951905685.1 of Eumerus sabulonum. Lineage (NCBI taxonomy): Eukaryota > Metazoa > Arthropoda > Insecta > Diptera > Syrphidae > Eumerus > Eumerus sabulonum. Next base: position 411,717 of record OX645060.1, on the reverse strand, counting down.
TTAAGGACTTCGTCTACCTTGGCACCGCAGTGACCTGGAACAACGACATCAGTTCCGAAATCAAACGCAGAATCACTCTTTCCAATCGCTGTTTCTTTGGGCTCAAGCGACAACTGAGTAATAGAGCCCTCTCCCGAACGACAAATTTGACTCTATATAAGACCCTTATCATCCCGGTCCTGTTGTACGGCGCAGAAGCATGGACACTATCAAAAGCGGATGAGGAGGCCCTTGGTCGGTTCGAGAAAAAATTTGCGTGTAATTTTTGGGCCTATAAACGCAGACGGGGGATGGAGGAGAAGATTCAACCACGAACTTTACGGGCTGTACAGCGACATGAGCCTAGTCAGGCGTCTACGGATTCAACGCCTAAGATGGCTGGGCCATGTAGAGCGAATGGACACCACAGCTCCAGTCCGAAGAGCCTTTGAATCCAACCCCGAGGGACGAAGAAGCAGAGGACGGCCGCACTTAAGATGACACACACAGGTGGAAGGGGACCTCAGCCAACTGGGTGTGCGGCAATGGAAAGGCTAGCAAAAGATCGTGCTAGATGGTTGGTTGAGGCCCAGGCTCACCCCGAACTGTAGCGCCCGTTAAGAAGAAGAAGAAGTATCATATTATGAGGGCGCCATGGGTAATGTATTGCACTCGGATGCACGATGAGCGATTTCTTATCCCGCTAACACCAACGGCATCAAATGTTTATTTTGCGGCGTCCCTCCTCAGCGGGTAACTGGCAAAACCACCCCTAGTATACTAACCATGAAAAAGTTTCTCGACTCACGCCGTTCGGAATCGGCATTAAACTGTAGGTCCCGGAAAAGAATGCTTTCATTCCACATCGTATGAATCCATAATATGAAACTATTCTTATATTGTACAACCAACAGGTGCAAGGCTAGTGCATGTTTAAAAAAGAAATTAAAAGCAAAGAATTGAAATTAATAAAAAGAATCCTGCAGAATTCTCCATTTCTCACCTGATCACATTTGGCGCCCCCATACATACATAAGTATAACTGAAAATGCATAAATATCTATAGTCAAAAGGGGATGATTTCTTTTTACTAGATAACGGAAGTCAGTAAATCAATCGATTCCGTTTCCTAGGACTATCGTTTTCAAACAAAATTCCTGAATCAATTTCAAACATCCGTTTACGTAGAATGCAATTAAAGTGTACATCCACTTTTACACTGGAGTACACGCGCCCTTTTTTTATACCGATGCACGCGTGGCCTACTCTACCACAGAAGCAGTTTTGTTCCTAACTTAACAGTTTTTTAGGTAAGGACTGTGTCATTTCAGATAAGCCCACTCAACTAAATTTGTCAACAGGTTAGTACCTCTCTTGCACTATTATTATATTCCTAGGCATATTTCAATACAAATTTTTCTTTTTTTTTTTCTTTTGGTGGCGCTACAGCCGATGAAGGACCAGAGCCAAGCTTTTCTCAATCACCCATGTTGTGTGTGATTTGTTTTTCACATACATAGGTTATAAGGATACAGTTTAATGCCGATTCCGAACGGCGTGAGTCGAGAAGCTTTTTCCAGGCAAGTCGTACTACGGAGGGTTTTGCCAGTATCCCACAGAGGAGGGACGCCGCGAAATAAACCTTCGATGGCGTTGGTGTTATCGGGATCCGAACTCGCTCATCATGCGTCAGAGTCCAACACACTAAGTACTGCGCCACGGCGCCCTATTTATTTCAATACAAATAGATTACCTTAATTTGGTACACTGATACTCGCGCGGACTACTATGGAAGACAGCTGACTTTGGCACTGAGTTAAAAATTATGCGTTCGCGAACAAGTCAAGAGAGGTACTAACCTGTTAGTTGAGTGATAAACCCCTTCTTACATAAAAACTGTTAAGTTATGAACAAAACTGCTTCTGTGGTCCACAATTTTTTTTTTTTTTTCTTTTAACTTACTTACTTACCTATCAGGCCAGCGATCCATGGAGGATCTGAGCCTGAGTTATAGCTGCCTTCCATCCTTGACGGTCCCGGGCACGTTGCTTCCAGTTGTCAAGACCAAGATGTCTTACATCCGCGATTACTTGGTCTTTATACCGGAGGTCCGGTCTTCCTCTTCTTCTCGAACCAGGAGGCTCGAAGTCGAAGACCCTCTTAGCTGGAGCGTTGATGTCCATGCGCTCGATGTGGCCGAGCCAGTGTAGTCGACGGATCCTTGCCTTCCGGACTACATCCACATCTTGATACAGCTCGTAGAGTTCGCGGTTGTGTCTTCTTCTCCATTCACCTTCCTCACAGACAGGACCAAATATCCGGCGCAGAATTTTTCTTTCGAAAGAACCCAACACCAGTTCCGCTGTCCTGCTTATCTTCCAGCTTTCGGCTCCGTACAGCAAGACTGGCAGAATGAGCGTTTTGTAAAGCATGACTTTGGTCTTTCGAGTGAGGAGTTTTGACCCCAGTTGTTTGGACAAGCCGAGGCAGCGGTTGCCAAGGGCGATTCTATGCCGGATCTCCACTGTGGTGTCATTTGTGGAATTTACGTTTGCCCCGAGGTAGACAAACTCCTTAACTACCTCGAATTTGTAGCTGTCAATTGTTATATTTTGTCCCAGGTGGTGAGCAACGGATTGGTCTTTGCTTGATAGCATGTATTTCGTTTTGTCCTCATTGATCTTAAGACCAACTCGTTTCGCCTGTTCTTCAATCGCCGTGAATGCTTCCACAATGCCACGGCGAGAACACGCGATGATGTCGATATCATCCGCGTATCCTAGCAGCTGGATGGACTTGTAAAAGATAGTGCCTTCCTTGTTAACGCCTGCCCGTCGCACTATCTGCTCCAGCACCAGGTTGAAGAAGTCACATGACAGCGCATCTCCTTGCCGAAATCCGGTGCATGTTTCAAATGGTTCCGAGGTTCTAGAACCGAGTTGCACGGTGCATCGCGTGTATTTTAGCGTGGCGCGACACAACTGGATCAGTTTTACCGGGATCCCGACTTCGGCCATCGCCCCAAACAGTTCTTCACTATGAATGCTGTCGTATGTGGCTTTGAAATCGATGAAAAGATGGTGTGTATCGATTCGAAACTCGTTGGTCTTTTCCAGGATTTGTCGAAGTGTGAAAATTTGGTCAATAGTTGATTTGCCGGGCCGGAAGCCGCACTGGTAGCTGCCGATTAGTGCGGTGCAAAATGGTTTTAGACGTTCACACAATACGCTGGACAGGATCTTGTATGCGACATTGAGCAGGGATATACCTCTATAGTTCTTGCAAGAGGTAGGATCGCATTTTTTGTGAATGGGGCATATAGAGCTGGTATTCCAGTCGTCGGGCATGCTTTCATCTTCCCAAATTCTGCAGATGATGGTGCATGCTCCCTACCAGAACATCGCCGCCAGCCTTGAAGAACTCTGATGGCAAGCCATCTGAGCCTGCGGGCTTGTTGTTCTTCAGCTTCTGAATAGCTGTGTGGACTTCTTCGATGCTGAGTGGGAGGACTACTTCTGCGGCTGGAGTTGGGATTTCCTCGGTCCTTACCCCTCTCTCTTGGTCATGCTCGTTAAGCAGCTGCTGGAAGTGCTGCTTAAATACATCCACTATTCCCTGCGGGTCGGTGACAAGATTACCCTCGCAGTTTCGAAGAGCCAGGGTGCCCTTTTTGAAGCCTCCTGCTTTTTACAATTTAAAAATCATTTTTATTAATATTAATCATATAACTATCTTACGCTAGACAAAATGACTTAAACTAGCTTAAAGAACCTCATTACATTATATTAAAAATACCTTACTGGCCCCATGCGGACACTCTAAGATAACCTATATTTATTTCCTAAATATGTCTTTCGCTTTCGAACTTTAACTTCTTACATTTAATTTAAAATATTTATTGAAACCTAAGAGAAGTATTTTTTTAAAAACTTAGCATAATAATGTGTGGTCTACTTGTAGCAGGCCACGCGTGTATTCCAGACCAGAAAGACTGGTCTCATCTTGTGTTGCGATGCTAATGCCCAAAACACTGCTTGGGGCACCAGCAAATGCATCGCAAGAGGGGACCGTCTTTTAGACTTCATTCTCTCGTCTGACCTTACCATCAACAATGTTGACTCTCAACCAACGTTTGTTACGACAAGACAACAGGAGGTGATTGACCTGACCCTACCCAACAGATATGTGAAGGACATCACTAACTTGCCTGATGCTACGCTGTCGGACCATAAATATATCGAATTCCGATTAGGTTGTGGGATCTCTTCCTTGCAACCTAGACCGAATACGAAGGGACGAACTGGGTACGGCTTAAAGGAGCTTGAGAAATGCACTCAGGACTTACCTAAACCTAGAACGAAACAATTTTTTTTTTTTTTTTTTTTTAGAGACTCGCGCAGGTTCAAGAGTTTTTATATTTTCTTATGATGTGTTGACACACACAACCTGAACGGAGTGCAGTGGTTGGGGTCGTTGATGTTCGTTCACTACTCTCAGGGGTGGTTGTCCTAGACCTAGATAGGACGAGAGCCGATCAAATTCCGCGTTGGTTATAGTCCGTAGTTATCCGTTCAAGCACTTTAGTATTGCATACGCAGAGGATGAATTTCGGTTGACCATATACTGTGAGTGTTATGCCTGCAGTAGTACGTCTGGTCACTTTCCATTCACAACTGCGTTGCATACTTTTTGTCCGTATAGGAATTACTTTTTCTTGGCTTTGAAGCGAATTTGAACCATAAACCTTCGGCTCGGCGGTCGATGATGTTAACCACTGCACCACGGCACTGCACCACGGCCACCCATAACCTGAATAGCGTCAGCACCGGTTGTTTTGAACTCGCATGTCCTGTCAGCGAACCTCCCTGCAGGAAATTGGTCCCCTGGTGGAATGCCAAGCTCCAAAATCTTCGCAGGGAAGCCAGAAGTCTTCTGAATAGATCGCTCGAATCGGATTCGAAAGATGATTGGAACAAGTATCGGTCGAAGCAAAACAAAAATAAGAAACTTATTCGTAAATCGAAGGACGATTCTTATAGGACCTTCTGCGAAGAGATCAAGTCTCTGAGTGCGACTAGCAAGTTGGTTAAAGTCCCTGAACGGGGAAAATCGACAAAGCTGGATGCACTCAGAAAATCTGATGAATCTTTACTAAGTCTAAAGCGGAAACTCTTAGTTTACTGTTTGAGACTCATTTCCCGGGAAATCAGATCGACATCGGCTCGTTACACACTCCTTCAACGGAAACTGCAACTGAAACAATGAAAACAACTCGGCGTAGCTTGTATATAGCGTCGTGGTTACGACTTCGAAGGCTTCAAATCGCCGGGCACCGACGGGATATATCCTGTTATGCTACAAAAAAGTATAAGGCAGCTGCTTCCTACTTTGAAAAGAATTTTCACTGCTAGTCTAGCACTTGCTCACATACCCATTCCTTGGCGCATAGTGAGAGTGGTCTTCATTCCCAAAATAGAAATATAGGACTACTCACTTGCCAAGAGCTTCAGACCAATTAGTCTAACATCCTTCCTGCTGAAAAGCATGGAGAGGCTGGTAGAATTGCACGTGCGCAAAGTTGCCTTTCGAATGCACCCTTTTTCGGAGATGCAACAACCAGCGCGGAAAATCCTGCCAGACTGCGCTTCAGAACCTAGTATGGAGAATTGAATGCGCGTTCGAAAGGAAAGAGTACGCGCTGTGCATTTTCATCGACATTGAGGGAGCTTTTGATAACACAACTTTTGACAGCATGTGCAACGCTGCCAGACAACGTGGCGTAGATGAAGCAATGGTCATATGGATCAAAGCAATGCTCATGCACAGGATATTGACCGCTGATGCAGGCCTCGACCAGTATGTCAAATCCGGCGTAAACAGCCCCTGTGGCGTCTTGTCTCCGCTGTTATGGTGCATGGTGGTCGATTCTCTGCTTAATGCTCTCAACCCCTCTGGAATCTGTGCGCAGGCCTATGCGGATGATGTCGTCATTCATTCTGTCGGCTCATGTTTAGCGACTGTCTGTCTCAAAGCACATGCGGCGCTAAATGTGATCGATGATCGGTTTACCAGAAATGGGCTGTCAGTCAATCCTCTTAAGACCGATGTCGTTCTCTTTACGAGACGGAGGAAAAATACTGACATGACTCAGCTGGTACTAAGAGGCACTTACATCCCGATATCCAAGGAAGCTTTTAAAAAACGATCACCCGATTCCACAGGATTTAGACTTTATTTCACTATTTGTTATGCACAGGCGTTACTTCAACTACTTAAATCAGACTGCCACCGTCATCTCAAAAAGAGAACCAAATTGTGTTAATAATACTATCCATTGAAGTACGACATACGTACATATACAAGCGAAGAAAGTTATGTTAATCATGTATTGTGTTCCAACAGAGAGATTATGTATTGTGCTATAAATAAACGAGATTTTCAACAGGGGCTAAGTATCTAGGAGTCATCTTAGATAGCAAGCTTCTCTGATCAAAGCATGCTTAGTCAAAAACCACCAAAGCGTTGTCAGCTTTGTGGCAATGCAAAGGAGCTTTTGGCAAAACATGGGGTTTATCGCCGGCAAAGGTCCTCTGGATCTACACGGCAATGATAAGACCTATAATCTCATATGCATCGGTTGTCTGGTGGAACAGACTAAAACACGTCGTAGCCTCTTTCACCAAACTCCAAAGAACGGTTTGTCTCAGCTGCACGGGGGCCTTCCCCAGCACGCCGGGCGCTGCTCTAGATGCTATGATGAACCTTCCACCTCTTGATATATGTATTTATCAGAGGGTGTGCTCTGAAAGTCATTTCTCGTCTGTAGAGAAATGGCTTTTGGTATAACTCGCATAGGAATAACGGCGTGCTGGCGCAAGAATTGTCCCGCGACCCCTGTCTCATGGACATGCCTTCTGACGCACTGACGCCCGTTATCCTACTGCCCCGTAGTTTCACAGTCAAGTTTCCATGGCGTCAGGATTGGCTACGGCTGGATACTGAACCTGGACAGGATAGTCTCCGTCTGGGCGGGGGTCCGGTGCTGGGGTCTCCTTTTTCCTTAGGAAAATATGCGTCTGATCCAGGTTGCAGGATCACTAAGCGCGTATGCCCTGATGTCTGCAAAAAATCTGCAGCATTCCTTCTGTTTTTAAGGAGAATCGACTGCAAAAGGCTTGTGGGAGTTATCACGGGCCATTACACTTTTGCCAAGCATCTCTATGTGCTTGGCATCAGTGAGACGCCTACCTGTGCTACATGTTGCCAGGAGGAGGATGACACTGCAGAGCATTTCCTCTGTGATTGCCCCGCCTTTGCTCGCGCACGGTGACGCACCCTTGGAGCCGACGTGGTGTGTGCAGAATCCCTTAGCTCTACATCACTGAAGTTCCTTCAAATTTTTCTCCGGAAAAGGGGAAAAATACAGTAATGTAAGGTGCCTGTCTGAAGTACAATGGACCAGTGTTTGCGTCTGAGTGCTCCAGCGGATAGCAGAAGCCTTCAACAAAAAACAAAAAAAAAAAAAAAAAAATGCGTTTTGTTTAATTTGTCTATCTTTCTCTATAAGATAAGTAAAACGTTTTCCAAATAATAACTATTTTAACGTGTTTTTGACCGCTCTTTATTGTTGGTAACACCACGTTACGAATACTTTTGTTATTCAGTCTATGTACGTATGTATATGAAAAAAATATTGTCATTATGACTTAAAAAGCCATAGAACGTGATGCACAGTTTTTTCATTGTTATTATTGCTGAAAGAACGAAAGAACAACAACAACTTTAAACTATAATACTCAAAGAAAACTAATTTGTATGCCTTGCAACCTATTTTTCACTTAACTTAATGCAGAAGTGCTTAAATCTATTCTAAGCAACACATGTTCTTTATAACCTACAAAAAGCACACCAACTGTTTAAAAATGGACTTCGACTTCTATAAACCTGTTAATAGTAAAATTGAATTAACTAACCATACCAAATGGTTAATAGTACCTATATCGATTAATATTGTGTTTTTTTCACATACATACCAGTCATTTTTAGCGTATTATCAACCTAGCATAGACTGGTATTCGTATGTTGATCGATTTCTTCACAAAAGAAATAATACGAAATCATGTACTATAAAAAAATGTATTTAATATCTTAACCAGTTTAAATGAAACAATTTACAATTAAATCAATTAATTGGCACACAATTTAGTTAGAATGTGCAATAATATTAACTTTGCGATTTGCTAATTTAATCAACCTATGATTTCTTTTCTGTTAAATTATAAATTTGTTGTGCGATTACTGAAAGTTGGACGTCGATCGGTTTGGTGTCATCATACAAAGATGGAGCTTCGCACAGTATGGCGAACGTGCCCACAATCGATGCAATACTAAACATCCAAAGAAAGAGTCGATCCAATACCATAGCAACAAATCCCCAATCTTGATCCTCCTGAAATGACATGTTGCGGTTTCGTGATAACTGCTAAATTATACTTATATGTACATATATACATTCATATCGAACCATGTTTGGTACTCTAGGTTTGTGATAGTCTAACTTGAATCTGTATTTTGTGAATGCGTGTAAAGTAGATCTTTGTTAATCTAGCTACCCCTTTCATAAATCGACTCAAGCATTTTTCCACCGATGGACAAATGGAAAAAAAAAATCATAACACGAAGTTATTGAAATAGCTTTCGACGGTGTCCTCTAATTAGAAGAGGCCCAAGGTGATTATTATGATGACTAACAGATATTTCTTTTTGATTTATTCATTGCTAACGACTCTATTACAATATTTATCCTACAGCAGCGCATTCGTGGTTTTAAACGTTTCAATATTAATGCTATTCTTAAATACGAATTTTATTTACATTAAAAATATAAGCCAAAATATCTAATATGTCGATGTATTAAACACTCGAAAATAGAGGTCAACGAGATTTTATAAAAATAAAAAATAAACATCTTCTCTTTGATTCTTCTTCTTCTTTGGTGTCGTTTACAGCCCATGAAGGACCAGAGGCAAGCTTCTCTTCAATCACCCATGTTGTGTGTGGTTTATTCTTCACACAGGCAAAAGGGACCTACAGTTTAGTGCCGATTCCGAACGGCTTGCGTCGAGAAGCTTTTTCGAGGCAGGTTATACTACGGGGGGTTTTGCCAGTACCCCACCGAGGAGGGAGACCGCGAAATAAACATTCGATGGCGTTGGTGTTATCGGGATCCGAACTCGCTCACCGTGTGACAAAGGCCAACACACTAACTACTGCGCCACGGCTCACTTCTCTTTGATTAATGAATCCAAAAGTTAAACCGATTCCAACAAAACTAAAAACAAAGTTCAATTAATGCGATATTCTATATCTCTTACAACCACTGAACTCAGATTTATATACATTTATATATATATAAATATTTACATATAGAAAAGTAACTTGTTTGGATATGACACCGTTTGATAAAACTTTTACTTACCGCATTGAATTCGTCTTGACGTTGCATATGATGTTGTATAAACATTACATTGTGAATTGCTTTTTCTAATTCAAACGGGTATTTTTTTCGCTGTGCCACATCACTTAGTGAATCATCCAATCCAGATAACACAGAAGGGAGCCCATTATACCCACTGAGTGTGCTTAGTCCACCACCAAGTGCACCCACTAAACCGCTAAATCTGTCAGAAAAAAAATATACATATATACTGGTAATCAAGTATACTGTTAAACAAAATTGATTTGTCGAAGCTTAACCTGTTCGTCGCACTTGTGGTATGAAGTCCATTGCATCCACCGATACCACCTCGACCTGGAATCCTTCGAAGTGAATCGGGACTGGACCCACCTGAATTCAATTGCATTTCATCTATTAAAGCTTGTCCAAATTTTGTTTTGCTCAATTGCTTTCCATAATTTATTTTACTGGCCGCAAGATCTCTTAATAAATCTTTCGGCACACGCATAAGTAGTAATTTAGGAAGACGTTTGATGAAAAAGGCACGCACCCATGGTGCCATCTTATGAGTACTTGGCTTACGGTAATGAATATTTAAAATGATAATGGTTATAACAACACTTAAACCAACTAATAACATAGTAAAAAGTAGATATTTTCCAAGTAAGGGAAGTGCAAGTGAAGTCGATGGAATAATCTCCGATATAAGTAAAAAGAACATTGTTTGTGAAAGAAGAATACTAATACAAAGCGCAATTTTTTCACCCGAATCTGCAGGCAGGTAAAAAACAAGTACAGATAAATACGAAATACCAACACATGGTATAATTAAATTAACGGTGTAAAATAAGGTTTTACGGCGCAAGGTTATGTTGAAAAATATATCTGGAAAAAAGCCAGAGTGATAAATACGACCGAGATTGAAAAACATATATTTAACTCACCTGGATATGGTTCTGCGCAACACGGATAGTATTTTTCATGTCGTTCCGCGGGCACTCCTAAGATATCCCACTCGACACTGGGGTAATATTCACGCAAATCGATCCCGATTTCAACTTTGTTATCTTTGTCATTTTTCTGATTAATGTGTTTTAAATCAATCTAAGAAAGAAGAAAATATAAATTACTGAAAACTTTTTTTCTGTCTTTGAACGCAATAAAAATCGCTAAGTGAAGACAAGTTTAAGGGTTATACCTTCATATGTTTGTCTAAATATCACCCTTTCGAACTGCAATTTCCATATATTTTTAATTATTTAAGATACGTTTTTAATTTTTATTGAAGTATAGAAAAAAGTGTTAGAATACATTTAGCGCGAACTGCCTTGAGGTCCGAACTAAGTCTGCAATAACGTTTTTAATTGTTGAATAATACAATACTGGTCCCGGTTGTGCAAGTGTAGCAGTTTCTCTGTTCTATCGAACCTCATTTTTTAGCATCGTCAAATACACATGCAATTCTACGAACTATTTCGGAGTCTACTAAAGTCGCAGTTCAATTTGGCTAATCTGTATTGACGCTAATTCTATGTTTCACATATCGGTGTCAGAGGCCAACATACTAAACTTTGAGCTCTCTAGATAAACATTTTATATAGATAGATTTCAAAGTTTACCTGATCGCCATCATACGTCCATGATCCAAATTTCATGAAGCATGTTTGCTGATCAAATGGAAAATATCTGACATCGATTTCACACGAAGACTTAAAAATGGCTGGTGGTGTCCAAACTACCTTTCCAGTATAATGAAGAATAGCTTTTGTCATTGTTGTAACAACATATTCTCCATCTGCACTAAAAGATACACAATGTAGAACAATGGAGCAATTGTTTCAAACTTGTACATATACATATGTATTGTATTCATTTACATTTACACAAAAAAAAAGATAATAATGTTATATCTTACTTGTTGTATAATACTATATCTGGCAACCAAATGTGTTCAGATGGTACATATAGTTCCGTAACCCCACCATACTCCGAAGGATCCCATTTGAATTTATGATCTTGCCATTCCTATTAGAGAAAAAGATGTATAAACATACATATATAAAAGCAAGCTGTTCTGTTTACTGAGTGAAAGAATGCCAATATAAAGACCAATAAAAGACATCTCTTTCAACCTTTATTTATTAAACAAACGTTTGGAACATAATAAAATTGGTGTGAATATACGTTCTTAAGTAATGCCATAATTACATAGCAAACGTGTGTCGAGCAGTGCTCCGGCTTAGTATTTATTTTAAATTACACAAAGAGCATAATTAAAAACCGAGCATAGCATATAACGATGTATGTATGTATGTTGGCGTTACAGTCCATGAAGAACCTGAGCCGAGCTTCTCTCAATCACCCATGTTGTGTGTGATTTCATTTTCACATAGGTGAAAGGGACCTACAGTTTTATTGCCGGTTCCGAACGGCGAATTTCGAGAAGCTTTTCATGACAATTTTACTACAGGGGGTTTTGTCAGAACTCCTCTGAGGAGAAACACCGTGAAAAACACGTTCGATGACATGGCTGTGTCGGGATTCGATCCCGAGTCATCGGCGTCAGAGGCCAACACACTACCCACTGCGCCACGGTGCTCTCAAAGCATATAACGATAGACGGGTATTTCGTATAATATAATGCGTATAATAGTACTCAACAGAAAACTAAATTATCAGTTAGGCATCACAGGGGAAGTAGAAGTTTGACTGACAGGCGAAACAACTTCTATGAATGGATATGCTTCCATCTGATACACACAATCTTAAAATAACATTTTTTATCAGCAACAACATTTAGAATGCAGAATGTCAAGGATGTATTATGTCAATGGTCAAAACACGTGTTTTATGAAACCATGAATTAAATATTCGATCATTTCTCATTATTCGACGTGAAAATCGAAGATTAAAATCGAAAAAAGGAAAAGGAGGAATATGCATATGTATGTACCTAGGTATAAGCCAACAATAGAAGAAAAAAGTCCTCATACCGCATCAAACCAAAATGGTCTATGGCAATAACTTTTGGCAGCCCAAAAAAAAAAAAAAAAAACATGATCGTGAAGACAACATTCAAACAACATAAAATACAAATTATCTTTTGAATACCACCGAATGAAGCAATCCTCTATCAAAGCAATCATTTTTGTACACACGATTATACAGATAGAAAGCACCATATTAAGGTAAGATGTCAAAGCATACAGATGAGTGCGATTTTGACTACATTCTAGTTGTTATGCTTCCGTATAAACAAAATCCACATTGATCCTTCGTATCCAGAGCCAATGTATGTACATATGTATGTATATGTGTGATTTTATTTCCCCATAGGTGAAAAGAGCCTACAATCTATTGCCGAATCGGAACGGCAACAGCGTATCCGTGTCGACAGCGTCTGAGGCCAACACACTACCCACTGCGCCATGGCCGGCGCTCTCATCCGGAGCCAATACCGAGAAGAAATGAATGACTCCGAAGGGCAAGTCTTGGTTCGACGAACGAAAAATGCACGGAATGCATGCATGGAAGCTCTGACATACAGCCACTATGGCACTTGCATCGTTGGAACCAACAGTGCTGCGGAATATTTAGATTTGCTTAAGCGAAGTGAACAGTTCTTCTTCTCCTCTTATTTGGCCACGATATATGAGCCATTTATTCGTCCTAAGGTAGAGTATAACTCCCTTGTCTGGTCTGGCTACACGGTCTGAACAGGATTGGAAATTGTATTATTAAACTGTTTTCAGAATCAATACATTTCACCTTTTTAAGGATTTACTCCCAATCACTCAATTCACCCTTAAGTCTGTCTCCGGGCGCACTGTCGACTATTTTTTAGTCGCAGTACTGTAGTGGGGAATGGTTTACAATGCTTCGTGTTTCCAATGTTCATCGGTTTCTCCTCTTTTCCAGTTCCTAATTCCCTTCTGCACGTGCTTGGGTAGTGATATGCTGATAACCCTGTTCGTAAATGTATGAAACTAATCCATACGAGTATCAATATTCCTAAATGAAAACAAAGGACGAGTGAAACGACGAAAACCCTTCCTTGACATTTTTTAATTTGAAGTTGAGCTACATACGTTATAAGACCAATTTAAAAAAATAACAGCAATTTACATACATATGTATGTAAACCTTAATAGAACAACGTCCGTTGTAGCTTACGTATGAGGATATAGGGGTAGTGAGAAAATAGTTAAAAAAAAAAAAAACGCAAAACTTTTGAAAGTGAATAAATACAAACCCACAAATATATGGTCACTAACCAGCTTGAATTTAACCAAACTTTGTATCTGAATGTACACCATAAACCCTTTGAAAAACTGAGCGAGTTGAAACCGTGATGAAGGAAGTTTACAAAACGGCGCATGTTAAAATTATATTTATAGAACCAACCTAATTATAAAACTAAGACGTTCTACGAATGTGAAATTTGGTCCCCGATATAAGAAGAATTTCTGACAGACAACAGGACGAGGACATTAGTAAATGTAAAAATAACACACTCAAGACTTCATAAAACTTCATTGTCCGTATACTAAAACCGTAAATGCTAAGATCGTAGAGCGAATGGACGATGAATCCGTTAGGGAGTCTACATATATCATAGATGGCAGGATAATATAAAGGTGGATCTAAAGAAGGGCGTCGTCGCGCAGTAGTTAGTGTGTTGGACTCTGACGCACGATGAGCGAGTTCGGATCCCGATAACACCAACGCCATCGAATGTTTATTTCGCGGTGTCCCTCCTTGGCGGGGTACTGGCAAAACCCCCCGTGGTATAACCTGCCTCGAAAAAGGCCCTGTAGGTCCCTTTCACCTGTGTGAAAAAAAAATCACACACAGCATGGGTGATTGAAGAGAAGCTTGACTTCGGTCCTTCATAGGATGAAACGCCAACAAAGAAGGACCTAAAGGAGAATTTTCAAGTCACAAATGATTGTTGATAATAAACCAGATATATGCTTCATAGATAAAAATAAAATATTGTTGTCAGGACTATAGAATTTATTAAAAAATTTGATTTTATTTGAACTTACATGCTCTAACCAAACATTGGTTGTGAGAATTTGGTCCTTCAAGTTCTAGAAAACCAAAAAAACAAACAATTGTATTAATAGCACAATAAAACAGTTAATTAAATAACTAAAATTATACATACATAAATGCTTTTAATTTTTTAAATTGTACAATAATTATATGGGAGTTTTGAGAAACGACAATTGCAGTGGGACTATGTTAAATCTGACGATTTCATCGTAAACTTTGACTTTTTTTGTATGGAAATTGTACTTTTCATTGGAAATATTTATCTCGATCAAAAAATGGAATTTTTGGCTGGATTTCTTATGGCACTCGATGTGGATTAATTCCATAATGAAGCCACATTTTGATCCACCGGGTGTGACTGGTTTTCACGTGCATATGTACTAGATACTGTTTATTCGACAATAGCTCGAAAAGAGGCCCATGTCAACTGGTGCAAAGAAGTCTTGAAAACAATTTATTCAAAAGACGTGAATTACGGATATATGAATGAGAATTCGAAACTAAACAACAATCGATTGTATTGGTCTTTCAAGATGAACTTGAAGAAGCGATTGATGCGATGATGATTGGTTGATCAGATTGGTAGAAATGCTTGGAATTTGGTTTCACCGAAGGCAATATATAGTACAATCAATTTGTTGATTACAAATTTTTAATTACCTTGAGATAGACTTATATGTATAGTAGCCCTAGTATGATTGCTTAAATTTTACAGTGACTCATAGCTTCGATCAAATGATATGAACGCATTCGTATTTTTTTTTTTTTAATTTTTTTTTGTTAATTGTTAAATGAATAGCTTAGTTTTATTTTTGTGTTTGTCTTGATTGTTATTGGAACAGTTGATAACTTTTTTTATAAAGCCTGATAAGATATGTATGAAAAAAAAAAAAAAGGAAAATAAAACTAAGTACATAGTTATTTGATCAGTTATGTGTGTTAAGGATTCTCTTGTCATTAATATTTGGTAAGGCCTCCTTTGGCCTTTAGAACGGCTCGTAAGTGACGTGTCATACTGCTTACTAAATGTTCACATGTTTTTTTGAGAATTTTTTTCTCATTCTACTTTCACTCGGCTGTATAGCTCCTCTAGATTTTTGTCGGAGTATGATGACTATAGCCAGCCTCTTTTTGAGGTGATGCCATAGATGCTCTATGGGATTGAGGTCAGGAGATTGTGGTGGTCAGTTCATAACCTCAATCCCACGATTTTCAAGCCACAAGGATGTTATTCTGGCTATACGTTTCGGATGATTGTCATGGAAGACGGTGTCCCAACAACTATATCCCCATTTTTGAAGACTCCCATATAAACTATTGTCTAAAATAGAAATATAGCCATGTGCCGTCATTCTTCCAATAACCCTCTGACAAAGTCCAACTCCCTGACTGGTCAAACAACCCCAGAGCATCAGGCTTCCCCCGCCAAACTTTGGAATTTCTTTCACCATATGACTTCTGAGCCGGTCGCCTGGTCTTTCCCAAGTCCATTCCCTACCATCTGAGCCGAAAGGATTAATTTTCGTTTCGTCGGGAAATACGACTTTTTTCTAGTCTTTTTCGGCGAATACCTTGTACTTGTTTGCGAAATTGCGGCGAAGTTTCCTATGACGCGCTGTTAACAATGGCTTCTTTACTTTCGCTCGCCCTTTAAAGGCAGCTTTTCTAAGGACTCTTCGCAGACAGATAACAGACACGTTATCGTCTTGCAAAAGAGACTTCTTTTTTCCTGTCCTTCCAATTCTTCTTTCTGAAGTCGTTGAGAGCATAACGCTATCCAGATTTTTTTTTTTTTTTTTTGTAATTACTTACAATTTCAGTGGCAATTTTTCTGATATTTGGCAATGGGACTGCCCTTGCAACAAACAATTCTTTGATTTCTGCCCCAACACACTCTTGCAAATTGGCTTCATAGCATGTACTGTTTATTTTTCTAACTACAATTAAATTATGAAAAGAAAAACTCTACGTGTAGATTATGCTGACTTCAAATTTAATAAAAAGGCAATAATTTTCAAACTGAAATTGAAAAAAAAAAACCATACTTACCACGATTTTTAAAATTAGAATGCCAAACTCACAAAACTGATCAAATCAACTTCATAACGATTGGTCGCTATCGCACTTATAAAAACCTGCTGATTAATCGCTCTAAATACACAACACTAAATACGAGAACGTTTTCTCCAATACCGTGCATAATCCTTAAAATTACAGCTCAATGATGACAAAAAAATGCCATTAGTTTTCTCAATCTCAAACATTTGATCAAATATCTGAGTTACTGTATGTGTGATTTTATTTTACTTCGTTATATTATGTTATTTGGTGCACAATTTCTTCTATAAATGTCATAATGTCATATACACACGTGGTAATGGGTAACATTTCGATAGTGTAACACTAACATATGTTATGTTTCTTATAAATTAGCGGACTGTGCTTACAAAAAAAACAATACCCGAATAAGTAATTGAATTGCATAGATCGTGAATACTCAGGTACGTAATCTGCTGAAAAAAATAAACTAAGTAAAATACCTGAGCATTCAGATCATGCATAAAAACGAAATATGAATTTCATGAAAGCATCATGTGCAATAAATATGGCGCGAAATGTTGGTGTTCTTTTGATACTAAAAAAAAAAAAAAAATAAAACCAAATATACATCTATTCTGCTGTAGAAACGAATATTTAAAAAAGGATGCGGGAATATATATACATATGTAGATAAGTATGTACTTTATGTATTCTTGCAAGTAAAAAAATGAATTACATAGATTGAGCACTAGAAAGCTTTTAATTTTTTTGTCATTTGGCTTTTCTTAGCTATAAAAATATGAGTCTATTAAAATGTAAACATGTATATCCTATATTATATGTATTATAGAAGAATATAAATAACTTTCGGAGGGCATGAAAAACAAGAAAATCGAAAGGCGTGCAAAACTATAGCTTTTCTGTGAGCATGTAACATTTTTTTATCATTGAATAAACACTTTTAATGGTTTTACATATTTGGAATATGTAAATTCTTACCAAATCAATTAGTTGAGAAAGACGTAGTCCTAATTTGACGAGCACTGTATCGGTATTATTACTGACTGGTCGTATTAGGCGGTTGTAATTGCTTAAAAGATCATCGTATAATCTTTTTGCATCCGGATTGCCATTCACGTTCTCAATTAAAATCAGAAAAAATAATATCATATACAAGCTTTTAAAGCATTCCCAAATACAGATATTTTTTTTTTGCATTGTATTACAATTGATAAAATGGTCACATAAATTTTGTTAGCAATTAATTGTACACTTCAACTCGGATTGAACTTCTATCATATTAATACAACTTTTTCTTAATAAAGATTAACTTGAGTTTCATTCACCAGAACAGACTGTTTTAGCATGTTCGTTTTTTTTCATCATAAGTCATCATAAGTTTTTTTTTTTAATATTGTTTTTCTATTTTCTAATTTATTTATTCTTTTTTAGCAACTTGGTCATTGCATTAAAAGATGTATATATATATTTCGTGAATGATATACTTTTCGCAAAAGCCGAGATTTTTTATTTGATATCTACTAAGTACGAACATGTCATTCGTTTTGAATCTACAGAGGATGCTTGGTGAACTAAAGTATTTTCTTTCGAATTAGAATCGATTTTGTAAAAGGAATCGTTCTCAATTTCAAAAAGCGCATGCCTCGAATTTACCATGCAGATTGGAAGGATATTCTGGGATATACCTATCCATCAATTACAATAAATCTCTCTTTCTGTACTCTTTAGAAAGTATTTTGCCTAATTCGACCAAGCCCAAAAGAGTTATGTACAATCATATTCGGTTACAATATGTAAAACACAAAGTTTTTTTTTTCTTCGAATATTGACTATACCATTTCATAGATTTACTGATATAATATTAATATTAAACTACAATACTATCTCTTATGTTGGGCTCTCCTTGATGGTTTCCGAATTTTACTTAAAAGGATAATATTTGACTAGGAGGTGGTTATATGTATTGTATGCATATGTCCCCAGAAGCGCAATTGCTTCCCTTTCATTATGGGTTGGGTCTTCTAACTATTTTATGCAAATCTATATATAAGCCACAGCCCTTAAAAATTAACGGACCTAGCAAAAATAACCGTCATTCAATTTCGGACGTAAATGCAATTTGTATGAGCTATTATACACATGGAATGAATTCTAATTTTGATTAGACGGTGGAAGTGCTTAAATAAAATTTATTAGTCATGATTCTGCTATTTCTCGTGATCAATAAATGCTATTTTAGGTGTAAGTGTAAAGAAGAAATGTCGATCACATCAAAATATATCAATCATTTGCGACAATTATATTGCATCCTGAATGCTGTCTCTGAATACCTTTTATAGACTTTTCCTATTATGTTATGTCGACCGAAAGTGGTGTGTCTATATATGATGTCAACTGTGGGTTTTAATTTCGAATTTATGGTGCTTGAAACATATTGCTATAAGATTCTATATCAATCTATAAGGAGAAGTATCCTGACGTATTCAAAAATATAATTTCAAATGTTAAATGTTCAAATGTTAATGTAATGTTATGGATGACTGACGGGACTAACAACTTCTACGAGAAATATCCTCAGGTTCGACGATCGACAGCCGTAAAAGTGAAAACGAAAGATTTCCTTATCTAATTCATTAAATAAAACTTGACCCTTTAATGTAATATTGTTGGTGGTGTAATCACTACTAAATTATGAATAATTGTGAATTATATGAAACTGCATAATGTTTAGCTAAATAATTCAATAATATTGCTCACAATGTGCTAACAAAAAACTTACTTACTTACTTACATATGTTGTATTTAGTTTGATAAAAACGGTCGAAAAACAAAGTTATAATAATTTCTCGTTTTATTTAGAACATATTAGACTAGTGAATTAAATTTTAAATTAATTAAATTTGATCAACTTCAGTTTGACAGGTAGCTTTGTCTAAATGAAGTTATATTTAGGAAAAATAAAAAAAATGCATTAAAAGGAAATGTTCAAAATATAAATAAAACACACACTACCACATTGTAGTTAATGATGTTATTTGTAAATCATAGGATTGTCTGGTTTCTGGATAGCATCATGGCAAACCATTTTCCAGATGTTATCCAAATATACAAGAAAAACGAAAATTTCCTAAGAACTTTGTTAGTAAGTAGCGTCTCAAGTCTTTCCCAAATAAGATCATAAAACATATTCTTTAATATATATTCATTATATTTGATTTTATATTTGATTTTTTTCTTTTTTTTAAGAGCATACAAGATAACAATTTGTTTATATATGAGTTGGTGCTTAATTTTAATATGAGTGTTCCTATTAATTGAACACCTGAACTAACTCTGTTTTTTCCTTGCTTTTTTAAAACAATATTCCTAAAATATGCATCGGTTTCATCTAATTTTTGTTAAATCAAAGCTCAGCTAACATCTTCCATCTAACCAGTAAACAGTTAAAGTAAGAGAGGTCAAAAAAATGGATAAGGTTACAAAAGAAAGTGCCATTGTCTACTCAATGCTGCACAATTTATTTCTCTTTTTTTTTAAACAACAGCAAGATTCTCTTAAACAACAGCAAAGATTCATCTTTTTAAAGAGCCAAGCATCGAACAGAATTCGCGCATCATAGTTGAAGATGCTGTAAGATGCGCAACTTTTTGATGGTAACATTTCTCCAGTACAAAACTCAGTAGTAGACTCAGAGCCTGCGGATGGAAGAAAACAGTTGGGAAGACCATTTCGGGTATTAGTATCAAAAGAAAGAAAAAAATATTTAAAATCAAAAAGAATATATAATTCACAGTTATCGTTAAGAAAATGAAATTGACAAAATAAAAAATAACATGAATTACGCGCCAAACTCGTAAAAATTATATAAAAAAGTTGCTAATATTGATGTGATAATAAAAAAAGAAAATTAAATAAACAACATGAAACATTTTAAATAAGGGAAGATTTCTATGTCAATTGAAAGTTCGTGTTTAAATACTTTTACAAAGAAAATAAATTTGACAAGGAATGCTGAATGTAACTCAAAAAATTGTGTTGAATGAAAATGAGACATGTACGTGAAATCCTAAATTAATACTTTAACAAAACCATAACGTGACGTATTCTGGTTCTCCATTGCAATGCCATCAAGGTCAGAAACGAGGGTGTTTTTTTATTGGATTCTCCTTCTGTAACAAAAGTAGTTCTTGCCATTTAACAATAAAACAAGCTAACAATTAATAGAGTATTGTTTCGTTAACTACAATTTGAATACCTTCAGCTATGTGTTTTGGTATACATATATTAAAAAAAATAAATAAATGAAAGGTCGAATTAAATTAATTTTTATAATTGTCTAACTTATATATGAAGGTAAAATACACCTCACTGCCAACAGCAATTAACTACACAAACAGCTTAATGTACAAACATGAAAATAGGCGGAGTCGAGGGAGAACATGAATACGTGTAAAGTGTGTACCCATTTTCTACAGAAAATTTGCTATAAAAAACAGCATAATATCACAAAAGTATTGAACATTTCCTTCTTAAACGGGTTCCCTTTTGTGTGATGCAAGTAATATTACTACTAAGACACTAACACAAATAGTTAAACGTGTATTCATTACTCTAGTGCATAACTTCATTCGTGTTTACGTATCCTATGCAAGTGGCAACAACTATAGATAAATATTTTGTGTTGTTTTTTCCATATTAGTGTTCTTCATTTGTCTACAAGCAAACATTTCCTAAATAAACAAGTTTCCCTGACGCATGTATGATTTCACAGATTTTGGATATATTGCATATACAGCTTGGTCGTCTCTCATGTAAGTTTATAATGGAAAAGAACATATTTATCTTTTGGTCCATACACGGATTGTCGGTTAGTTTTAAACAGATAGATCGAGTTTTATAATTTAGTTATAACTTTTTTTTCATGCCAAATAATATATAACATAAAATCCATTTATTATCATTGCAGCGTAAAATTGTTCAGTAACAACGGAAATCTTTATTTACCACGATTGCCATTTGGAAATGTTTATTTCTTCTTTGGTTAAAGATCTATCTGCTATATCGGCAATTTCAATTTATTGAATTGTAGGGAGTACACGTTTTTGAAGTTCCTTTTAATAAAGCTGAAGAACTTTTTAGAAAATAGTACCAAAAGAACAATTTATATATTTCAACATGTTACCCTTAATTGGACTTGTCACGCATGTCAGATAATGAAATGATTTAAAAGACGCCACAACGAAATACTTCACTTTATATAATGAATTAAAAGTAGTATGTTGGGCATATTTATGTTGAAGTAAATGTATGCCAGCAGGTAGCGAACAAATTACTATCAACAGAAAAAAAGTTCCGGCCAGATACCACATAAAGAAAAGACTTACATATATTTTGCACGTGCGTTCATGTGCAGCAGTTGAATTATGAACTAAAGAATTAACAACATGGAATTGCATTTACCACATATGTAAGGGCACATAAGTCACATGAAATATTTTACAATTTTATTACAACATCCATGATGAAACTAAACTTGCATCAAATGTACCAGTAGATGCCATGCATATTTGAGAACAATGGTAATACTCGCGGTAAACACATACATCATATAACATGTGAGCTCCAACTATTATACTATCCTTACTATTCTATGGGATTAAAACATTAGTTTCATCTATAATAGCGACAATGTACTTAAGAGGAAGATAATTACTCGTGAAAGACATAATTCTCTGCATTGCATTGCAACAAACCATCAAGTGTAAAGAGCTTAATGGCATCTTATTTAAAAAACAACAAAATATATTGAGCCAATATTTATATAAAGTCTAAATACGTGACATTCAAGACGAAATTCAACCAAAGGAATTTCAAATCTGGAATTGAATCCACACTTATAATGGAAATAAGACTTGTCTCCATTTAACGCAAATTTTTAATACGTGCGTTTTTACAACATAATACGTACAACATATATTACCAAAATATAAGTTCACTGAAAAGTCAAGTGAATTGCAATAAATAATTTTTTACATGAGATTTGCATAATTATATTTTCTGTGGTTGCAGTACAGAACACTTATAACTGAATAAGCCATGGGACAATAAAATTTAGTGTGGGAAAAACAAAAATCTCTTAACAGTTAATATTAGATACATGTATATATATACATATATATATATATATGAATAAAACAAACGATTTCTTCAACTATTCCTGTTCATGCAAGAACCACCCTTACTAATGTAGGGGCTAAGACCAGACGGAAGGCTGTTATTTGCAGGCAATGCACCGGCTTCTGAGTCGACTGTGAGTATATATTTTACATTAGGTATCAATATAGTTCTATCAGGTATCAATTAAATGTTTTAATGATAAACTTATAATACTTATGTGTACTTATATATACTTGTTTTAAAATTCGCCCTATACCATATTTTAATATAAAATATTATATACGAGGAATTATTTATTAACACCAAGGATTCATTTATGAATATCTTGACGGTAGTTTTGAATTCCTTCGCAATTTTATGCAATTGGCTCTATTAAAATAGTAATTTAAGTAAATTTGTCAGCCTATTTCGACCAATCAAAGAATTTAAAAGATAAAATGTGCCACACCCAAAAACACTACTTTTGTGTCCATACTATAAAAGAGACTAAGAGTAAAGAAGAGATTTTCAAGAGAGACAAACCCATAAAATAGTACTTACTATGAGAAACAATCTTCTCCCGCACAATGTGCAGATAAAATGAGTGTGTTCAAAGAATGGTTGTTTCTTGTTTTTGTTTTTTTTTTTTTTTGTTTTGTTTACATTCATACCTTAACACTTTTACCTCCATTGATTTCTTTTAAACATTTCGAAATCTACTGGGTTGGTCACTATTATACCATACATGAGCATTTATGTATATATGAACATGTGTTTTTGACTATGGCTTAAGCTTTTCATTGAAAATAATGCGATAGAAATAGAAACACGTGCATGTGATTGGCAAATTATTACATAAATACTCAATGCACTTTCCGAAGGGCTCAGAACTTTGTTCCTTGTTTAGTAGTGCTCAAATATCCATTCTTACACCCTACTTAAATACCAAAATACTACTCCTGTGGGCACACAATACATATAACCATTTAGTAATTTAATTGTTGCACATCCGACAAGTATCCTGCTGCAAGCTTGGCGAATTAATACATTATTTGGAGTGCTTTACTCAGCCTATATGTATATTTATGTTGCATTTAGCCGCATTTTACTGTATATGTATACAATACAATATAAGCTGATTGGATTATAATAAAAAAATCATACATTTTACATGCATACTATGAACAAAATGTTATGCTAGCAATTTGATTTAAATTATTTAAGTGCAATAAATTTTAGAGTTTATTTGTTTATGTATAGGTATATGAAAATTGTAAGTACAACATTCGCTTCTTATTACCTTACGTATTTCATGCGTTCACCTAAAATTGTAAGCAATACGGAAAAATATTTATAAACCCTTTCTTTCACTTCCCCAATTTTAGGGGTGGACCTGGCCTAAGATGGGGAGCTTGCTATTTGCAGCTTTATTCATAGCGCTACAATTTGCCACTGGTGGCCTGGGCAACCCTGATGCAAAACGTTTATACGACGATTTGTTAAGTAATTACAATCGACTAATTCGCCCTGTTGGCAATAATTCCGATCGCTTAACGGTCAAAATGGGCCTGCGGCTATCCCAGCTAATAGATGTTGTAAGTTAAAATCACTTGTAAAGAAAAAACAAAAAAAAAAAACACATGACTTGACCACGCATCTGTGAACAACAAGAAAAAACACTAATATATGTTTTATTCTGTTACAGAATTTAAAAAATCAAATCATGACAACAAATGTTTGGGTAGAGCAGGTAATGCCTTATATATGAACATATATCTATAATTCAAATACATACATACACTGCATTATACATACAGTAGAATAAAAACGTTACTATTTGTAAGGTATTTCCTCTACCTAATTTCTTAGTCTTCTACATAAAATGTCATTTACTAAATTATAACAACATTTAATTTTCGTGGACTGCTTGACCGATAACTCGTACGTTTGCCGCTTTCAGAAAACAAATATGAAATATACAAAACCTCTGGCATCTGATCAACAGTTTTAAAAAAGCATATCGATCCGTCGGTGTACGTAATCCCACAGTAAATGTTTTGGGTGCAGTTCCGATTGGTACTCATCTCCGATCTTCTTAGAATTTCTTGTACGTATAGTCTAATATGTCACAAGTAAAAATCCAAAGCGGTTTTGGGCGCGAATTACTAGAAAGGACTAAAAGGATGTGCTAAATTTGAATATCCTGCAGGAAGTAAGAAAATAAACTCAAATATCTTTAAAATTATGACAGGTATATCTATAAATGACACCGCATATTAAAGTAACAGTTAAGTACCTTTAACTGATATAATAAGCATTATAATCAATTTACAAATGTTAGAGATATAAGCAATTTTTGAAAAATGTGTCCATATTTTTAAGGAAAATTATTAAAAAAAGAAAAGGTAGTATGAAGGTATCCTTTTCTTACAGAATTATAAAACTACATTCGAAGACTTTTTTAACGATACCAAACATGTTATATTTGTCGTAAAATAATATCTTATACGAACAGTTTATTTCTTTAGAAGTGACATTCATCAAGCTTGGGCGAGCAGCCCTGGAGCTGCTAGGAAGAGCTTTCCATCTCTTGTTGAGTAGAAACTCCTCAGAAAGGTAGACCTCAATTGTCCGCGATCCGCTTTTATTAAAATTGTTCATACTTAGTATTCTGCAATGGATTCAACGTACAATTTGTTTAAATTAGCAAATATTTTAAATACTCGTTCGAATACCTTGCAGTGGTTAAGAGATCTTGAGCTAATTCCAGCGATAAGGTATTGTCATAAGCATAGAAAATATATGGTATTAAATAAACAAAAATTAACCTGTGGATTATTTGAGTGTCGTAAGACAGGCAAATGTTATCATTGTGAAACAGTTGTAACAAACATGTGGTTTGAGAGATGTCATACTTCACCTGAAGTTTGCATGCTCATTACATATTGTTTTTCCATAAATATGTCAATTGAATAAACAATCCGAGAAAGTTAAATTATTTATGAAAAATAAGTTTCCCGTGAGACGGTTTCTGATCGGTTTTCGTTTTGTCGAGAAGTTAGTATGTTGGCATTAGACGAACAATTCGAAGAAGAGGGTCAAATAGGAGGTGTGGGTGAAATTGTGGAAATTGATGAATGCGAAATTGGTCGTCGTAGGTACCACAGGGGTCGTGTTGTTGAGGGTTCCTGGATCTTTGACATTATTCTTCGTGGGGATCCTTTTCAATACCGTCTAGAAATTTGTCCCGAAAATAGAAGGGACAAAAATACTTTAATCGGTTTAATTCAAAAACATGTAAAGCCAGGAACAACTATCCATACATACTGTTGGAAGGGATACATAGATTTAGAATCTTCAGGATTTCACCATTTTACCGTGAATCATTCAAAAGAATTTGTAGATTCCGAAACAGGGGCTCATATTCAAAATATTGAGTCGTCGTGGCGGTGGATTTGTCGTCAATTTGTGTCAACATTTGTGTGAATTTCTGTCGCGTCGTCGCGTAAAAAGGTTAAACCAAGATCCTTTTAACCAGTTTCTGAAAGACATTAAGCGCTGTTACTCCGGTCGATGATATGTCCAGTGAAAATGATGTCATTTAAATATTATATTTATATATATTATAAACTATTATATTGTATAAGTATGTAAATTAAAGTGGATAAACTGTGTACAAACAACAAAATGTGAAATAAATGTTAATTTGAATTCTGACATAAAAATGTTATTTTTGGTTGTTATTCTGGGCTAAAGGCAGCATGCCCCCCCATACCTATTTCACTGCAATTTAATTATAAAAGCGTTTACGAACATATGCATTCACTCCTTTTAGCCTTTATCTTCTAAGCTATATTGTAATGAATGTCACTTCTAAAAGAATAACCTGTTCATCAAGCTTGGGCGCTTATACTTTGCATATACCCAACATTGCACCCACTCCAAATCCTACAGTAAGCCCAAGCAGTGGGGTTGAAGGGGGGCAGCATGCCCCCCCCCCATACCTATTTCAATGCAATTTACTTATAAAAACCGTTACGAACATATGCATTCATGGCAGGGAAAGGAGTATTTTTCACTCATTTTAGCCTATATCTTCTAAGCTATATTTTGATGAATGTCACTTCTAAAGAAATAAACTGTTCGTATAAGGTATTATTTTACGACAAATATAACATGTTTGGTATCGTTAAAAAAGTCTTCGAATGTAGTTTTATAATTCTGTAAGAAAAGGATACCTTCATACTACCTTTTCTTTTTTTTAATAATTTTCCTTAAAAATGTGGACACAAAAATTGCTTATATATTTAACATTGCTAAATGGATGCTTCTTATATCAGTTAAAAGTACTTAACCGTTACTTTAATATGCGGTATCAATTATAGATATACCTGTCATAATTTTAAAGATATTTGAGTTTATTTATTTATTTATTTTTTTTTTTATTGAACAGGATATTCAAATTTAGCACATCCTTTTAGTCCTTTCTAGCATTTGCGCCCAAAACCGCTTTTGATTTTTACTTGTGACATATTAGACTGTACGTACAAGAAATTTGAGAATCGGAGATGAGTACTATTCGGAACTTTATCCAATGTTTTTTAGGGTTCCGTACCCAAAGGTAAAACGGAACCCTATTACTAAGACTTCGCTGTCCGTCACCAGGCTGTATCTCATGAACCGTGATAGTTAGACAGTTGAAATTATCGCAGATGATTTTTTTTTTTCTTTTTTAAATAATTTGCGCGCACTCAAGGTCTAATAACCTTATTATGTCGGCGACACAGTGCGGGCAGAAGGTAGAAAGGAGGAGGAATAGAGGAGATGCCGATGGACATTGATCTTAAATGCTTGCGTGTTGCATTGAGGGGGGAAAACCGAATCCGGCAGGGAGTTCCAGATTCGTGTGGTTCGGTTAATAAAAGATTCTCTATATTTGACAGTACGTCCGAAAGCGGGCTTCAGGGTATATTGGTGAGCATTCCTAGAGAGACGTGCATTGCGGGAGGAATATTGAAGGGGCGGAATGCAACTGGCTTTTTCATCAGAGCATTTTTGGTGGTAGTAACGATAAAACAGGGAAAGGCTGGTAACATTCCTGCGATGTCCCAGCGAGTATAATGTTTTGGTAATGCTGGAGTCACCTATCAGTTTTATGGCTCGTTTTTGTATTCTGTCTAGTAGGTGCAATGAGGTCTTGGAAGCACCGGACCAGACATGAGCGTTAAACTCTGATTTGTGGCGAATGAACGCCTTATAGATTGTAGCCAGATCTAAGGGTGAGAAATATTTCTTGCATCTGTATATGTATTTCTGTTGCCGCTACCACAACAAATACTAAAAACAGAACAAAATTAATATTTAAGTGGGGCTCCCATACAACAGACATGATTTTCATATGAACTAAGGTTAGTCGACAATATCCCACAGCCATAAGCAAACTTCCCAGTTTTGATCTCTTTTGTGTCTTTGATGAATTAATCCTAGCAAGCCTTTTTCCCATATTTCCCATTATTGTTATTCACCTTTTCACATCGTTGCTGTCAAGTAAGATAATTGATTTGAATTCAATGGACACTTTGATGATCAACTATATCTGATCATGAAGATTTTTGATTATCAAAGTAATATGCCGATAACCTGCCTGCAACCAAGATCTGTCATCATACAAAAAATGTGATTTAATGTGATGACTGATGAGGTAACATACATAGTCTCTTTCATATTTATATATACAGATGGTACGCAACCCTTCGTGCGCGAGTCCGACTCGCACTTGGCCGGTTTTATTTAATAAATGTCAACTACTACTATTTGAACTATTTCGCTGACGTGCCATTCTAATGTGATCTAAAATATGCTTTTTCTACCATCCCCTGAAGACGGGATCAACACTACGGAAACATAAGAAGGAAAACAAATTATTAATTTCCACCTGCAAGCGACCAAAAATTAAACGAAAACAATAACTGCCATCCTTGAAAACATACGTACATACATATATGACTGGTGAAATTACAACAACCAAGATAACATTAAGAAAAATACTATTTCATACTTAATATATACACATGTATGTATGTATATTGATTGGTTTATTGTTTTATTGCATTCTAAAATCAATGCGGTTATTTTATAACATGGAATATTATTAGGTTCATTATTTCAATGAAAAATTCTCTGTATGGAGTTTACAGAATTGACCTCATTATGTAATCTTTTATTAGGAATGGAATGATTATAAATTAAAGTGGAATCCTGATGATTATGGCGGTGTAGATACACTACACGTCCCATCTGAACATATTTGGTTACCAGATATTGTATTGTATAACAAGTAAGTAAAAACTTTTTGGAACCCAAAACAATATGTACTTTGAATTATTGTTATACTATGCATGTGTATATACCTTTTTATTCAAGTGCTGATGGTAATTACGAGGTAACGATCATGACCAAAGCAATATTACACCATACTGGTAAAGTCATCTGGAAACCACCTGCAATTTATAAATCATTTTGCGAAATTGATGTAGAATATTTTCCATTCGACGAACAAACGTGCTTTATGAAATTTGGATCGTGGACATACGACGGTTACATGGTAAGTTTCTTTCACATCATACACCTGCGTATGGCAAAATTTAAATGTTTGGCTTTAACTTCAGGTTGACTTACGTCATTTAAAGCAAACTGCAGATTCAGATAATATTGAAGTTGGTATTGACCTCCAGGACTATTATATATCTGTCGAATGGGATATAATGCGGGTTCCAGCTGTACGAAACGAGAAATTTTATAGTTGCTGTGAAGAACCCTATTTAGATATTGTTTTTAATTTAACCCTAAGGCGCAAAACACTTTTTTACACGGTTAATTTAATCATACCATGCGTTGGGATATCATTTTTATCAGTACTAGTATTTTATCTGCCTAGTGATTCGGGCGAAAAAATTTCTTTATGCATTAGTATATTACTGTCCTTAACTGTGTTTTTTTTACTACTCGCTGAAATTATACCTCCCACGTCCCTAACAGTGCCATTGTTGGGAAAATATTTATTATTTACAATGATGCTAGTTACTCTGTCTGTTGTCGTGACGATTGCTGTATTAAACGTGAACTTCAGGTGATACAAAAACATTCCTACAATTAAACTATTCTTATTGGATCTTACATTAATTTACAGGTCTCCGGTTACACACAAAATGGCACCATGGGTGCAACGACTTTTTATACAGATCTTACCGAAGGTCCTGTGTATTGAGAGACCAAAAAAAGAGGAGCCTAATGAAGACGAGCAGCAACCCGAAGTACTAACAGATGGATTTCAATTGCCGCCAGATATTGATAAGTTTGTTAATTACGACACAAAAAGATTAAGCGGTGATTATGGAATACCGGGTAAATATACATATTATTTAATACTCAACATTTTATAACATATGTTAGCAATATAAAAATGCCATTTATTTTTACGGTCATTAATCGGGCTCAATATCTAGCAAAAAGTGAAAATAGCTGCGAGTAGTTTAACAATTAGTTTCATAAGTAGAATGAAAAACATTTGAATATTGAATTTGGGGGAGGAGGAGTGGGCTTTATGGTAATGAACCGCAACATTTATGTCTGTCCCATCTGGACTCAAGTATACTTTGATTTTTAGATGTAGGATTATTAGGTCATAATTTTGGCAGAGATAGTTATAATTTTTAAATTAAAACGCTTAAGCTACAAAACGCAAGGAGCAATAGAACACTTCGTCGTTGCGTCTGCCTACTTTCCCTACGATTCGTTACTACCTCCACCACCGAAGGAAGTCTCTGAACTCGTAGAGTACTGTGAAGCCAAAAAGATTGGTCTCATCTTGTGTTGCGATGCTAATGCCAAAAACACTGCTTGGGGCAGCAGCAAGTGTAACACAAGAGGGGACCGTCTTTTAGACTTCATTCTCTCGTCTGACCTTACCATCAACAATGTTGGCTCTCAACCAACGTTTGTTACGACAAGAAGACAGGGGGTGATTGACCTGACCCTATCCAACAGATTTGTGAAGGACATCACTAACTGGCGAGTCTTGCCTGATGCTACGCTGTCGGACCATAAATATATCGTATTCCGATTAGGTTGTGGGATCTCTTCCTTGCAACCACGACCGAATCCCAAGGGACGGACTGGGTACGGTTTAGAGGAGCTTGAGAAATGCACTCAGGCCCTACCTAAACTTAGAACGAAACAATTGGCAGAGAACGCTGTTCATAACCTGAATAGCGTCATCACCAGTTGTTTCGAACTCGCATGTCCTGTCAGCAAACCTCCCTGCAGGAAATTGGTCCCCTGGTGGAATGCCGAGCTCCAAAGTCTTCGCAGGGAAGCCAGAATTCCTCTGAATAGATCGCTCAAATCGAATTCGGAAGATGAGTGGAACAAGTCTCGGTCGGAGCAGAAAGAATATAAGAAACCTATTCGTAAATCGAACAACGATTCTTATAGGACCTTCTGCGAAGAGATCAAGTCTCTGAGTGCGACTAGCAAGTTGGTTAAAGTCCTCAAACTGGGAAAACCGACAAAGCTAGATGCACTCAGAAAATCTGATGGTACCTTTACTGAGTCTAAAGCGGAAACTCTTAGTTTACTGTTTGGGACTCATTTCCCAAGAAATCAGATCGACATCGGCTCGTTGCACACTCCTTCAATGGAAACTGCAACTGAAACGATGAAAACAACTCGGGGTAGCTTGTATATTGCGTCGCGCGTGGTTACGACTGAAGCCATTGAATTTGCTGTGGCATCCCTCGATTGTTTCAAATCGCCGGGCACCGACGCGACGGGATATATCCTGTTATGCTGCAAAAAGGTATAAGGCAGCTGCTTCCTACTTTGAAAATAATTTTCACTGCTAGTCTAGCACTTGATCACATACCCATTCCTTGGCGCACAGTGAGAGTGGTCTTCATTCCCAAAATAGAAAAAGAGGACTACTCCCTTGCCAAGAGCTTCAGACCAATTAGTCTAACATCCTTCCTGCTGAAAAGCATGGAGAGACTGGTAGAGTTGCACGTGCGCAAAGTTGCCTTTCGAACGCACCCTCTTTCGAAGATGCAACAACCAGCGCGGAAAATCCTGCGAGACTGCGCTTCAGAACATAGTTGGGAGAATTGAATGCGCGCTCGAAAGGAAAGAGTACGCGCTGGGCATTTTCATCGACATTGAGGGAGCTTTTGATAACGCAACTTTTGACAGCATGTGCAACGCTGCCAGACGTCATGGCGTAGATGAAGCAATGGTCCTATGGATCGAGGCAATGCTCATGCACAGGACATTGACCGCTGATGCAGGCCTCGGCCAGTATGTCAAATCCGGCGTAAACAGGGGCTGCGCCCAAGGTGGCGTCCTGTCTCCGCTGTTATGGTGCATGGTGGTCGAATCTCTGCTTGATGCTCTCAATGCCTCTGGAATCTATGCCCAGGCCTATGCGGATGATGTCGCCATTCTTTCTGTCGGCTCATGTTTAGCGACTGTCCGTCTCAAAGCACAGGCGGCGCTAAATGTGATCGACGATTGGTGTACTAGAAATGGGCTGTCAGTCAATCTTCTTAAGACCGATGTCGTCCTCTTTACGAGAAGGAGGAAAAATACTGACATGACTCACATACTTACTTACTTCTTATCAGGCCAGCGATCCATGGAGGATCTTAGCCTGAGCTATAGCTGCCTTCCATCCTTGACGGCCGCGGGCACGTTGCTTCCAGCTGTCAAGACCAAGATGTCTTACATCCGTGATTACTTGGTCTTTATACCGGAGGTTCGGTCTTCCTCTTCTTCTCGAACCAAGAGGCTCGGAGTCGAAAACCCTCTTAGCTGGAGCGTTGATGTCCATGCGCTCGATGTGGCCGAGCCAGTGTAGTCGACGGATCCTTGCCTTCCGGACTACATCCACATCTTGGTACAGCTCGTAGAGTTCGCGGTTGTGTCTTCTTCTCCATTCACCTTCCTCACAGACAGGACCAAATATCCGGCGCAGAATTTTTCTTTCGAAAGAACCCAAAATCAGCTCCGCAGTTCTGCTTATCGTCCAGCTTTCGGCTCCGTACAGCAAGACTGGCAGAATGAGCGTTTTGTAAAGCATGACTTTAGTCTTTCGAGTGAGGAGTTTTGACCCCAGTTGTTTGGACAAGCCGAAGTAGCAGCGGTTGCCAAGGGCGATTCTATGCCGGATCTCCACTGTGGTGTCATTTGTGGAATTTACGTTCGCCCCGAGGTAGACAAACTCCTTAACTACCTCGAAATTGTAGCTGTCAATTGTCATATTTTGTCCCAGGTGGTGAGCGACGGATTGGTTTTTGCTTGACAGCATGTATTTCGTTTTGTCCTCATTGATCTTAAGACCAAATCGTTTCGGCTGTTCTTCAATCGCCGTGAATGCTTCCACAATGCCACGGCGAGAACACGTGACGATGTCGATATCATCCGCGTATCCTAGCAGCTGGATAGACTCGTAAAAGATAGTGCCTTCCCTGTTGACGCCTGCCCGTCGCACTATCTGCTCCAGCACCAGGTTGAAGAAGTCATATGACAGCGCTGCTCCTTGCCGAAATCCGGTGCATGTTTCGAATGGTTCCGAGGTCCTAGAACCGAGTTGCACGGTGCGTCGTGGCGCGACACAACTGGATCAGTTTTACCGGAATCACGAATTCGGCCATCGCCCCAAATAGTTCTTCATGATGAATGCTGTGAATGGCTTTGAAATCGATGAAAAGATGGTGTGTATCGATTCGAAACTCGGTGGTCTTTTCCAGGATTTGTCGAAGTGTGAAAATTTGGTCTACAGTTGATTTGCCGGGCCAGAAGCCGCACTGGTAGCTGCCGATTAGTGCGATGCAAAATGGTTTTAGACGTTCACACAATACGCTGGACAGGATCCTGTATGCGACATTGAGCAGGGATATACCTCTATAGTTCTTGCAAGAGGTAGGATCGCCTTTTTTGTGGATGGGGCATATAGAGCTGGTATTCCAGTCGTCGGGCATGCTTCCATCTTCCCAAATTCTGCAGATGATGGTGCATGCTCCCTACCAGAACATCGCCGCCAGCCTTGAAGAGCTCTGATGGCAAGCCATCTGAGCCTGCGGCCTTGTTGTTCTTCAGCTACTGAATAGCTGTGCCGACTTCTTCGATGCTGGGTGGGAGGACTACTTCAGCGGCTGGAGTTGGGATTTCCTCGGTCCCTACCACCAGCTGCTGCTGGAAGTGCTGCTTAACTACATCTACTATTCCCTGCGGGTCGGTGACAAGATTACCCTCGCAGTTTCGAGAAGCCAGGGTGCCCTTTTTGAAGCCTCCTGCAAGGCCTTTGGCTTTCTTGTAAAAGGCTCGTATTTTATGTTTATCCCTAGACTCCTCGATATCCTTGAGCTGGGAGGCTGCGAAGATTCTTTTCTTTTGTCGCAGTAGTTTTTTCTCCTCCCTTCTTCTGGCTCGGTACTCTTCTTGCGCTACCCTGGTTTTCCTCTGCAACGCCTTTTGGTACGCCTCGTCGGTTGCTGTCTTTTTCTGCTCACACTCGCCATCATACCACGGGTTCCTTGTCGGGGGTGGTAGGTATCCTAAGGTGGTTTCGGCTACTTCCTGAATGGTTGAGCGGCAATGCAGCCACATATTATTGGCATTTGTGTTCGACGTAGGCATACCGTAGAGTCTTTCGCTCAGCTGCTCCCTGTAGACTCTGGCAACCTCCGGTGTGCTCAGGCGCCCAATGTCGAACCTCCTCCTGATGGGCTGGTGCAGCTTTCTGACATTGGACAGTCGAGCTCTGAATCTTGCTGCTACGAGGAAGTGGTCAGAGTCGACATTTGCCCCTCTGAATGTTCGCACATCCAGGATGTTTGACGAGTGCCTTGCGTCAATGAGCACATGGTCGATTTGGTTGGCGGTTCGACCATCCGGAGATCGCCAGGTTGCTGTGTGGATTCGCTTGCGAGAGAATCTTGTGCTACTTATCACCGCATTACGAGCTGTCGCAAAGTCAGCGAGTCGGAAGCCGTTATCTGTTGTTGTATCGTGGTGGCTGTGCTTTCCGATCACTCCGCCAAGGGTGTTTTCCTTACCGATTTTGGCGTTGAAGTCCCCGAGCACGATTTTTACATCGTACTCCGGACAAGCTCTGTAGGCGTTGTCCAGTAGATCATAGAAATCCTCCTTGATAGGGTCTTCAGCCTCGTCGGTAGGGGCGTGTGCACATATAAGGCTGATGTTATAAAATCTGCCTCTGATGCGGATCACAGCCAGGCGATCGCTTATAGGTTTAAAGTCGATGACCTTCGACCTTAACCGCTTTCCCACGACAAATCCGCATCCCAGTAAGTGCAACCTTTTGTGACAGCTGTAATAAATGTCGCAATTTTTCTTCCTAATCATACCGTTTCCTATCCAGCGTATTTCCTGGACCGCAGTAATATCCGCCTTGTACTGCGTGAGGATTCCTTCTAGTTTATGAGCAGCTCCGGGAGTGTACAGGGTTCTGACATTCCAGGAGCATACTCGCAAATCGTGTTCCTTTTTCGTGCGTTGTCGTCGTCGAATATCCGTCCGTGTATCCATCATTCATCTAGCATCTAGCTCATTCATAACTTTAAGTTTTTTTACGTGAGCGGATTGTTAGCCCGCCGCACAACCGCCATTCTGGTCGGGGTTTTTTTCGCTGCATACTTTTGTTCACCTCCCAACGGTTGTTGAAGAGGCTATCCAGAGGGCGCCGCAAGGAGGCCGTATGTCAACTTGACCCGGGCATTTAAACAGCCCAGTCCAGCCCAGCCCTGAGTAATGTCAGTTAGTCCGAGCCCATGCCATCTAACTGACATGACTCAGCTGGTACTAAAAGGCACTTCCATCCCGATATCCAAGGAGGCTAAGTATCTAGGAGTCATCTAAGATAGCAAGCTTCTTTGGTCAAAGCATGTTGAGTCAAAAACCACCAAAGCGTTGTCAGCTTTCTGGCAATGCAAAGGAGCTTTTGGCAAAACATGGGTAGAATAGTCTTCGCATTTTCACGGATGGCTCCAGGTCTGGGCGGGGGTCCGGTACTGGGGTCTTCTTTGAGCGCGAAAACATCCGACTGCACTTCTCCTTAGGAAAAGATGCGTCTGTCTTCCAATCAGAGATATACGCAATCCTAATGGCTATGCACTACGTTATGAAGCACAGCTGGAAGGGGGAAAGCATATGCGTCTGTAGTGACAGCCAAGCTGCACTAAAAGCTGTGTGTAATCCCTTAATTAGCTCCAAATTAGTGCTTGAACTCAAGTCCTTCCTGAGCAAAGTCGGCAGACTAAATTCATTAAGGCTTGTATGGGTTCCAGGCCACTTTGGGATCCCAGGGAATGAGATCTCCGATGAACTCGCCAGAATGGGTTCAGAAGAGAGCTTCTCAGGACCTGAACCCGCTCTAGGTCTACCTGTGTCCACGATAAATTCCTACATTAACGATTGCGTATTTCACACAACCGTAGATGAAGGGGCTGTTCAGGGTGCAGGATAACTCAGCGCGTATGCCCTGATGTCTGCAAAAAAACTGCAGCATTCCTCCTGTCTTTAAGGAGAGTCGACTGCAGAGGGCTTGTGGGAGTTATCACGGGCCATTACACTTTTGCCAAGCATCTCTACGTGCCGGGTATCAGTGAGACGCCCAGCTGTGCTGCATTTGGCGAGGAGGAGGATGATACTGCAGAGCATTTCCTCTGTGATTGTCCCGCCTTTGCTCGTGCACGGTGGCGCACCCTTGGAGCCGACGTGGTGTGGGCCGAATCCCTTAGCTCTACATCACTGAAGCTCCTTCAAATTTTTCTCCGGAAAACGAGGAAAATACAGTAATGTAAGGTGTCTGTCTGGAGTACAATAAACCAGTGTTTGCGTCTGAGTACTCCAGCGAATAGAAGAAGCCTTCAACAAAAAAAAAAAAATAAAAAAATAATTAAAACCCAAACCAAATTTGAAAAAGAAATAGGTAGAGTGTGAGTTTATTTGCCTTTTTATTTATTTATTTTTTTGTATTTTCTACAGTAAGTCTATAAAGGTGATATGATATTTGGCAAATAGTTTGATCACCATGATGAGGGTGCCGTGGCGCAGTTGTTAGTGTGTTGGACTCTGGCGTACGATGAGCAAATTCAGATCCCGATATCACCATCGAATGTTTATTTCGCGACGTTCCTCCTCGGCGGGGTACTGGCAAAACCCCCCGTAGTAAACTTGTCATGAAAAAGCTTCTCGAAGCGGTTCGGAATCGCCACTAAACTGTAGGTCCCTTTCACCTGTGTGAAAAATAAATCACACACAACAGGGGTGAGTGAGAGAAGCTTGGCTCTGGTCCTTCAAGGGCTGTAACGCTACCAAAGAAGAAGAAGTTTGATCACTTTTAAACCTCTTTCCGAATCCTTTCTAATTATGTTTTCTTGCTGTTTGTACAGCAAATTTAGGAAAATAATCCCTTAAAAGTTAATGTCTTTGCCTAAAAGTCATATTAAGTCATTATAATCCAAAATAATTGAACTATAACATGTTAAATTACATAAAAAGTTTATAATATATAAGTCGTCAAGCATAAAAATATGAGACATTGAAATTGACTATGTTCTCCGCTTTGCCTTCTTAAAATTTTGCAATTTTGTTTAGGTCAAAAACTTTTCCCATATATATAATTTAAGTAGAATTGTTTATATTATTATCTCAATATTCTGATGTAACACTTATTTCCAAAAAGCATTATCGTCACATCGCTTTGAAATTACAACATCTGGTGTCATAGGGCCATGTTTTGGTGACCCTCCTTTGCCATCAGCACTGCCTCTGCCCGGTGGGGATGACGAGCTTTTCAGTCCATCAGGTAATGGCGATATAAGTCCAGGCTATTGTGCCGCTGATATAAGTCCTACTTTTGATAAACCTTATGCGAGAGAGATGGAAAAGACCATAGAGGGGTCTCGATTCATTGCACAACACGTCAGGAATAAGGATAAATTTGAAAGTGTAAGTGTAATATGATATCTCTTTTACAGTCTTACGTTCAAACTTATAATAATTTGAATACATAAGTATTTACTTTTCCCATAAAATTAAAAAAAAATATTTTAGGTTGAAGAAGACTGGAAGTATGTCGCCATGGTATTGGACAGATTATTTCTTTGGATATTTACAATAGCTTGCGTACTGGGCACAGCATTAATTATATTACAAGCACCTAGTTTATACGATAATTCACAACCAATAGACATTTTATATTCAAAGATAGCGAAAAAAAAGTTCGAATTACTAAAAATGGGCAGCGAGGATGTATAGCGACCATTGGGGTTCGCAGCCGGTTGGTGGAATCTAATTCAAACCTGGCTGCGAACCCTATTTGAAGCACGCAACGATGACAGAGGATAATATTCACTAAATATAATAGCGACACCCTCACCACCAACATTGTTGTCGTCGTCGTCGTTGTTAACTCCAAGCACTGAGTCGCCATTATCGTCGCACTCATTATTATCAACATCATCGCAAGATTTAATCTAATTTAATTATGTTAATTCTTCGCATTCGAACACAAATTCTCGGTAGCACAGTTATGAAACTATGTCCGGCATACTATGCATATTACAAAGCAACAATTCTAACGTAAAACTATTTTCTGCATTTCGTTATGCATTTAAGCCATATTAATAAAGACGTGTGTCACACACGTTGATAATATAAGGGCATGCAAATAAGCATCATATTTGGAACGAAAAACGTAATTTTGCAAGTAGTTTTCAATTTATGTGCGCTGTCATAGACACTTGCAACACTATGTTTAACGACGGGAAAATGTAAGCACATACAAATATTACACTAAATTTAAAATCGTGAACTTTTTTTTTTTTTTTTTATACACAATATGCAGGTATAATACTAAATTATGTTTATGTATATACGTATGGGAAATACGTATGTACATATGTATATGTTTTATTGTAAAACCTATTATAGTAAAACAGTCATCTGGTATATTCAAATGCACTCTTTAGTATAAAAATCATTCCATTTGTAAAGATCAAAGTCGATAATGATTGTTAATAAATTATTAAACTAAGTAGATTTTGATATTGCAGTCAAATGAAAATCATGTAGGAGTTAACAATAGCATACACACGTGAACAGGCACTTCTGTTAATTCGAGCAGCTTGCAATAAAATACCATGGAACAATGTGGAAAACAGTACCAAAAATGTGTTGTCTTAATGGCACTTTAATTTTCAAAACCAAACCAACTATAAAGCTTTAGAAAACACAAAAAAAAAAATCATACATTTAATATGGAATAAATATGTAAGAAACAGCCAAGGAAAAGGTAATGGCGTTTCCGTAATTTATTAGAAACCTAATTAAATACGACTGAAAAATACATCCACTAAGTGAACATGTAGAAATATACTTTCTGTGTACTTGTAAATTAAATATTATACACAAATGTTGAACTATTTTACTTTATTCTAATCAGGTGTTATTGTTGAACAATGATGTATGTTACTGATTCTATAATATTCACTGGAAAATTGAGCTAGGCCGCATAAAAGGCGTGAAGAGAAGTAACAATACTGCCAACACTTAGTATTATTTTTTTGTGTTATAATATGAGCCCTAAAAAATTATTTTACATAAATGCATACACATATTTCAATACACAAACTTAAATGTTCACATTATCATTTATTTTTATTTCCGCACAGTCGTATTTAACAAGTCATATTCCCATTAGCTAAAAATAATTTTGTATCCATTAGTTCGTAACTAGTATAATTTCTTTGAAAATAACAGGAATGGCAAATGTCTGTCTATAGTCTTTATATAGCCTACTCTTTGACGTGATCTACATGAGAGTATATATTATAATATATCACTAAAAGTAATGCCCACGGGCTAATAAAATAACATAATAAAAAAATTAACCGTAATCAATTTAATCAATTATCTAAAAAAAAAACAAACAAAAATATATAAAGTTAACATTTTAAAAGTAACATTAGATAACATTTTAACTACAAGCCAGTTAATTGTAAAAATAACGTACGTTTAAAAACTAATTTATAAAACAAAAAAAAAAAATATATATATATACTTGAGCATATTCAGGCTGCCCTGGAATCCGTTTCCAGTGTTATCAACAAGAGAATTAAACGAAAATGGAACAAATATACATATGCACGTAATACAACATACTAACAAGAAACAATAAAAACTGCTTAAATCAACTTCGTTGTGAACTGCCATTATTTATGATGTATGCTTTATACATATATACATATATGTATCTGTTCCAATATATTTGTTCTAATTATAAGTTTCTGTTTTCTGTTAGTTATATTTTCATTCATTTTCTTTAATTTTTCTCATTTCTCATTTACTTTAACACATACCTATTTTAACTAAAAGAAAATCAAAATATTAAACAAAAAAAAAAAAGACACGAATTAAAGGAGAATCACGCCACATGTTGGCTTGTGTTTTCGATTTATTTCATTTTCAAATATTTAAATAATACGATTATTTTTTAGGCTGAGATATATACGTACGGAAAAGTTATCCATGAATCTATCAGTTTTTTAGTAGTTAATTATAAAAATTATTTTCTACAAACCAATGTTCATACTTTAAACAATATTTCTTCACCCTGCATTATTTATTTGAGAAATAATTGCAGCTGAACGTATGTATGTAGTTC
The DNA here is from genome assembly GCA_951905685.1 of Eumerus sabulonum. Taxonomy (NCBI): domain Eukaryota; kingdom Metazoa; phylum Arthropoda; class Insecta; order Diptera; family Syrphidae; genus Eumerus; species Eumerus sabulonum. Next base: position 371,266 of record OX645060.1, on the reverse strand, counting down.
CAATATCATTGCAACTGTTATAATAATATACTTATATTCTAATTGCTCAGCAGGACATTACAGATTTATCTTTTTTTAAAGCTTCCTACAATATTTTTTTTGGCAGTGATTTATTATAATTTCGACCCCCTCGCCGATAACGATTTCTGTTTATTTTTGAGGCACATACAAACATATATTACTTCATCTTCATAACATATTTGGCGGCAAAATGCTTAACTAAAGCCGGATGTGCACTTTTAGACAATCAAACAACGTTTTAAGTTTGCATACTTAATTTTTTTATTTTGTTTGTTATTTTGGAATGTATATATGAATGGTCATAAAAGAAAACAAAAGAAATAAGATAAGGCAATGCTCTCATTGGTTGTGTTTTTAGGTATAATATTCGAATCCTTTAAAAAATCAAATTGGTTTTCTCATTTGGATTAATTGACTTTATATTATACCCGAGGGAAATGTTCTTTAAATTTGCAATTTTAACACTATAGATAGAATAAATAAATGGATAAAATAAACTGCCCAAAAAAGCAAAATGTAACATTTAATTTAAGATATGTGTATATACAGAAGACAAATGTCATTATAATAAGAAATAAAATTAAGAATAAAAGAATAAATATGTACTTAAAATCGGCTCGAAGTTAACATTGCGGGTAAGTTGTATTTTATGTAAGTAAATGAACAAAATATATGCATCACATATTATGTATAAACTAGAATTTAAGGTACCTCGTAAGAGAAAAGTATGTAATTTTGTATATACATAGGCTAATTACAGTAAGAACAACTGTTTGTTTACTTTGAAAAAGCTCAACAAAAGTTTAGAAAAGTAGAATCGATAAAAGAAAAATTTGTTATGCTATATATCTAAAGTCAAACGTTACCAGACTATAACATTTTAGCTTTACATACATTGTTAAAATTGTGTAAATAACTTTGAATTAATTTAATGAAGTTTGAATATAGACGAATTATTCTTCGACAAGTGTCTTTTTATTTAGACAACGAACCATCCTTAATACATTTGATAAAAATATATGTTTTTTTTTCCGATTAATAACAAACAAGTTTTTTTTTATATAATTATTATTTTCGCGAAACTCAACCGTTTATGTAGTTCAAACCTAAGCATTATAGATTAATGTAGTATCACGAAACGAACACGAAATAAGAAAAAAACAAAACAAAACGCTTAAGCAAACAATTCGCGGTATGGTTCTGATTTTAAATCAAATGTCTTCCAATAAAAGTGTATTATATTGTTATTTTTAATATTTTGGCACTGAAATTTAAGATTCCAATATCTACATTACATAAATAAAACGATTTCATAATTTCAATAATTAAATCACTTCCTGAAAATTCCACCTTTTTGTAAACATACATACGTATACAGTGCCATATAATGAGAAATCACCAACTACAATATTAATTTTTTGAATGCACATGAGCAACAAAAGAAACAAATACCCTAATGCAATTGTAGGATTGTAGGTACTCATACGGACAAATGTTGAAATAGTCTTCGGAGCAGTTTCATACAACGTTCATTGTAGAGACAGTTGGGGTAGAAACAGTGAAAACATATCAAAAATGTTTTGTTCGGTGTGTATAATGAAAAATTATTTTGGAAAATTTTGTAAAATACTTTTTAGTTTTCTATTTGCGTTGGAAGGAAAATGACTACTGGTATAAAAACTTAAGCCATGACGAATTAACTTCTATTTGTAATGTCTGTGAAAATTTCACAAAGTTACAACATATGTAGGAGATGCTATTCTATGAAATATTAAGTAAACACCAAGAAAGAGATAGAAATTAATGTTCACTAAAATGTTTCCTTTATAATTCTAGAACGGATTAAATTAATTTCTGTGTACACCTTGAACAGTTCTATTTTAAAATGATTCATCACTTCAAAAAACGTCTCTCAACCACTTCACTAACGTATTTAACGAAAAACTTTGAAATATTTTCCAGAGCAATTAAGAAAAAATAGGAAACTGAATAGACCAAGGTTTTTTGCACTAACTAGTATAATTCAGTATATTTGCCCATCTCGAGCTTACTAAGATTATTGCAAATTTGGATAAATTTTAATTCAATTAAGTTAAATTCCACTAACGAAAGTATACAATAGTTTTGATCCTTTTTTTTAATAATTGCGATAAATTATTCTGATTCTGTTTTATTATTATGAATTAAACACATTGCACTAACTCGAAATATTGGTTCTATGGTTTTATGATTACTACTCTAAAATATTCAGTACTTAAACCTCAGTCCAATACAAATTTCACGTAATTCGGTTATAAAACGTACAATAAAAATAACGTATCCTTTCTGGAAATCAATTCTCTACACATTACAAAGAACACATTTTACGTAAATGTGAGCAATTACAAAAAAATCTCTCTCATTGTTCTTTTCTCCTGGAGACGTTATAACACAATTAGTTGTTAGTAAAAGTACCTGAACATATAGCACTTGCATTGGACGGTAAATTGATTAAGCCACTTATATGCCGGTCGCGACCCTACAATAAACCCTTTTTGTTTTTTATGCAGTCACCCCAATATTTGTCCTCAGTTTGTCCATATGTTTTACACCAGAGAAAGATATATTTGTTTTAATCATCTCTTTGCTGTATTATGATTTTGTATATACATTTTTGAAACAGTTATTTAAAAATACTATAAAGACTACTAGTTCAACACAAAATGTAAAAATGCATAAAACGGTTTCACAACTCCTTACAAAGAGCAGTTTTTTTTTTTTTTTTTTTTTAACAAAGCTTATTCAATATTCAGTAATATAAAGACATTTTAAGGATAAGACTAAAGAGACGTATTCATAAGCAAATAGGAGCAAACCTAGAAATACACACCGCGTTACAAATCTTTATATCAAAATTATAAATTATAACAGATCGAAATTAAAGTCATAATAAACTGAACTCAAAAAAAGTGACATATTACAATCCGAAGGTGATAATCAATTCACAATACATTTCTGAAAATAGGATATAATTTTCCTATCAAAATATAAGATGCAATTAATTTAGTTTCAATTAACTTCTGCTTCGTCAGGAAATAAATACCTTTATAAGATAAAGGTATCAATAGAAGTGAAAGACATTCAACTCTGTTTTGTACAATAATTTTAGTTTTTTACGGTCGTCAAATAAATGTAAAAAAGAATTATATAGCCTCTCCGATGCCAGTTCGTTTATATCTAGAAACTGAATGTATTTAATTTCTTTGCATTTTAATAAGTTCGTACAATCAAGACGTGAATTTAACAACGAGCGTCAAAGCTTGTATAATTATCAGTAAACTAAATGAGCAGAAATTCGTAAGACGTAAAAGAATAGATTAAAGAGAAAATTAAAAAAACAAACTTAAAAATAAATATGTTTGTCAATTTTTTCTTGTTTTTATTACAAAAAAAAAAAAAAGCAACAAACGCACTTGTACATAATGTAAATAGAACATAGTACATATAAACACACAGATAATTTAAAACATTTCCTGACTGTAAAGGTCATACGACACATGAAAGATACATAAGCGTAGAAATTTAAATAAACAACTTCCAATGGGAACTTACAATGCATATAAAAAGGTATTTTAAGACCATTCATTCAAACTTATTACCAAATTGTATTGGCACAAAAACAATGAACACTCACTGAGGAAATACCATCACGTCATTTGAAAGATCTTGTACACTATATGAGCGTTGCTTTATGTGACCGTCTAACAAAAAATAAATAAGCATTGAAGTATGAAAATACTATACTAAATCTTAAAAAATACATGCATTGAAATGTGTCAGAGTAAGAAAATATTAAAGCATAACGCCTAGATATACTATACATTTAAATGATAGTGGAACGTAACTATTAGCGTGTAGACATCAATTTCAAAAACCATAAATTATACAATGTTTACTAAGTACGAGCATTAAGGCAGTACATACACATATACATATAAAATCTTGAATGCATTTACATTTTTTATGAAAAAATTGACACAATAGCTGAGATGAAATCAATAGCATTTCCTTTTTAAATAATTCATCAATAATAAAGTAAAAAGAAAAACCGCAATTCTATATATGTATAAATAAAAAGAGAACTGAAAAAAAATAAACAGGAAAAGATGTATAAATAAATATAAACAACTGAAATGTAATAGAACTAAAAATAATACATTATAAATAAATGTTACGAGTTATAAATAATAAAAAAAAAATTATTTGTTTAATCGAGTGTTTTATAAAAAAAAAGGAATTTCGTTTTGCATATTACATACGTATGTATGTGTACTCGTACATAAATGTTCGATCTTTCAATTTCACCATGAAATCACTGTAAACACGATTTCGCTATAGGACGAAACCAATACGACCTTATTTTGCATATAAATTAAATTTATTTTTTACTTAAATTAAATGCTAAAATGCACGGTTCAGGTTGTGTGCAGCTGCTCCTACTTCCACGGCTTCTAGTCAAAGACTAACTGACTGTATGAGCAATACCAAACCGATGCCCAAGCGTAAAACACTTGTTTTGCACGGCAGCTGTTAAAACAGTTAAAATTCACAGTGCGGGCGTAAGCAACCTGTTTACGCAAGAAGTAGTGGGGCACATTTTGTTGATGAGTAGCGATGGGTTATAACTGCTCCCCCTTCAAATTCAGCCGACCTCAGTTGACCTCTCGAACTTTTTATTGAATTTTTATTAGAGCTTATTTAAAATTCGATTGTTTATATGTAAAATAAGTTAATTACTGTAATCCACCATAAAAGTATTAAATTATGGTGCACTACAGTAATTAACCTATTTCCCATATCAGTCAGTCACTTTAATATTCGGGCAAACACTATGGGAAACTATGTATGATATATGTACATATGTAATTTAGTAGATCCTAATTATGATCGCGGAAAAGTATTTTATATTATATTTGTTGTACTATTGAGAATACAACAGTATTACAAATTGATGAAAATAATAATTTAAGAAAGTATATAAAGGAGTTAAATCGCAAATGTGGGAAAATGTAACTCACAAAAATATTCGGGCAATGAAGTTTTCCTTGACTTAAAAAATTTGAAGTATGAATGATGGTACTTGTTGCTTGAATTATTACTGTTTGTAGAATGCTTTTTCAGTTTCGTGTATGTCTACACAGTGTGTGCATATAATTTAAATATTTAGAAAATACTGTCAAGAGTGATCATTCAAATGGGTAGCAAAGGTAAAAATACTACTCTTGAACGATGAGTAACGGTAATTTTTCATTTTTGAACGAGGCAAAACACAACGCCAAATTGCCGATTTATGTAATATTAAATATTAGTAAAAGTACAGTTGGTGGTATAATAAAAAGGCTCAAAAGTGAGAAACGAGCTGCTTCCATTCGGCAAAAGGGACGTCCCAAAGTGTTAACGGACAACGAAGAAAGGGTAGCAATGAAAAGAGTGAGAGAAGGCCCTAGGATAGCTGCAACTAAAATAAAAACAGAGTTGAAAGAAAATCACCGCAAGGTTGTTAACGCTGAAACTGTTAGGAGGTGCATAAAAAGGTATGTATATGATCAACTGCAGATCGGCACGGAAAAAACCGTTAATAAGTGAAGTGAATGAAAACAAGATTAGAATTCGCAAGTATGTACTAGAATGAGGTTGAAGAATCTTGGGACAACGTTTTATTTTAATGTACGCAAATTAATGTTTCCGGGTCAAACAGAAGGGTAAAAGTGTGGAGGAAAAAAATAAAGAAAATTTGCTGAGTACAGTCAAGACATGGTGGCACCTCGCCTATGGTTTGGTGGTGTATGTCGGCGAAAGGGTTGGGTGACTTAGTCTTCATCGATGGAATAATGGACAAGGTTATGTACCTGGACATTTTAAAAGACCATTTGAAGAAGAGTACACCAAGCTTGGGAATAGAAGAGAGCTTTCGGTTCCATCAAAACAATGACCCCAAGCACACTGCTCTTATGGTTAAGACATGGTTGTTTTATAACTGCCAAAAAATACTTAATCTTCCACCTCAATCGCCGGACGTGAACCCCATAGAACATTTTTTCATCAGTTGGAACTACGAGTTTGAAAACACAACATAAGCAATAAGGCACAGCTTAAACTGATTCTCCAAGACGAATGGCACAAAATTTACGAAACAACAACAAAAAAACCTAGTGTCCTCTATGCCTTGAAGATTAAAGAGTGTCATTCTGCAAAAAGGTTACCACACAAAGTATTAATTATTTGTTCGTTTATTATTGTTTATTATTATTTGTATTGCTTGCCCGAATATTTTTGTGAATTCAATTTATGTGCTTTTGTTCAAAAAAATAACTTTTAGCTGAATATTTTTGGGTTTTTAGATGTTTTCGTTTTCTTATTCATTCTTAAATATAATATATGGAATTTGAGTTTGTAGACCTTCTATTTTCTTTTTTACGTTCAACTAAATGTGTTATTAACTCATTAAATGTGAATCCATTTAATTTTAAATAATGTAGGTACCTATAATAAAATATAGCAAGAAATATAAATTCTTTATCTAAATTTTATATTTAGCTACATATGTATATGTATATTTATAATTGTAACTTTTTTTTCAAAAATAAACCAAAACTTGTAGTTAATATTAAATTTAGACATATTTAGATAATTATTAAATTATATTTCATAAACCGATTATACAAGATACATAAGTATCTTTTCCCAGAAGAACCAAAAAGAACTCATTAAGATTTCTTTAAATAAGTATGTATGCATAAAGATGTTATCAATCGTCATTTTTGATAAGAGCAAAACGCTACCTAAGATTGTCTTTACGGACTCGTTTATTTCCGATTAAAAGTGTGTTACCTTCATGCATTTGAACCATCTTATCAAAAAAAAAGCTTCCTAAATTTGTTCCCTTCATTCGTGCATATACCTTATCGCCAGGTTTGTATGTATCGTCTGTTTGTTTTTGTTAAAGTACTTTAAATCTTTGTTTTGCTTATTCTCTTGCTCTTTCTAATTTCATTTTGTAATATTGACGATTTTGTATGTATGATATCGATCGGTCTTTGAATCGTTATTGAATGTGTTTTTCCATTGTATTTTACTGCAGACAGTAAAATAAGTTAATTCGTGTCATGAATACCTTGTTGTAGTTTGGTATATTTCGCGATTCCCCAACGTGCTGTGAAATCGTTCAACCTGTCCATTTGATGTACTATGATAAGGGGGTATCGGAAAAATCTATATGGTGAAATGATCGTGAAAGATTGTTTCTATGGTTCGTGAGTTTAAGGACTTTTCGTTTCTGTGGAAAAAAACGTAAAGAATAGTCAAACCCGGCGATTCAAAATGACAGAAAGACTAAGACAATGCTAATAATGAAAACTTTATTAATCGCAAGCGAACCTCTCGTATAAAAGTTGAATCGTGACTGAGCGAAGAAAGAAAGTCTCTTCATGTTAAATACGGAGAAAGAGACAACTTTGTATGTGTTACATCATGTACATAAATATATACATACATATTGTTACGAATTACTCTATCCCCACACCAAATAGGGTTCGCACCACTGGATTGCGATAAACTACAATTGTCCTTTTTATCCGAATTAAAAACACACACACTTTTCATGTTTCACCACAGATCAAGTATCTATGCAGCTTCACCACTTTTCTTTATTATCCAATACTATCCACTTTAAGCTTTATTACACAAACAAACCTTTATTGGAAGCTTTTATTTTCACACTATTTGATCACACCGATTTGTCACATGCTGTTCAATACCACAAAACTGAATGAATGTCGAGGGCGACTGTTCGCGCTTATATAGCTCTCGGTGCACCTTCTCGATTGTTCGCCGTTGGAAGTTCCCCTTCGGAAATCTCTAGAATGCTCTAAAAATTAGCATTACGCCATTGGAAGTTGACATCATTCCGATCCCCGCTTCCAGAGAGCTTTCAACAACTTTACCCTGTATGTCCGATCCCATGCCCTCCACTATAAAATACATTATATTTTATTTTATAAAAAACAAACGTTAAGTAACAAATTCATTTTGTAAGAAGAATGGTTTAAAAACACGCGTCAAAAGTGAGTTAACAACATGCAAGTACCTCATGTTTAGTTGCATCAGTTATGTTTTACTGTTATACTGTTAGAATTGCTCAAAGATTTGGTTGCGATTACTAAAAGCTGTTTCTCATAGCGCAATGTGTACTCTGGAGCGAGCAAACAGAGCAAAGAAGTTGATCGCGTTTAACATAGCAAACGCCCGCTTCGATCTCTGTCCCTGCTCAATCCATCTTGACACACAGCCTCCGCACACGGTCCTTTGATCAATCAACCACCAACCAGATTGATCACATTGCGATCGACGCCAGACACTCCTCCAGTATTCTCGACGTACGAACCTTCCGAGGGGTCAACATCGACACGGACCACTACCTTGTTGTAGCCAAGGTACGAATGAGAATATCAAGAATGCTTAGGAGTCGAGTAGGACAACGTAAGTTTGACGTCGGAAAGCTACAATCGCAAGAGACTGCCAGAATCTTTACCGATCGTGTCTCCTCCAAGCTCTCTCAAGATCCACCATCAGCAGCACAAACAATAGAGCAGGAATGGGCGCATTGCCAGAGCGTCGTCAGAGACGCTGACTCAGAGATGGTGGGTTTCAAACCGCCACCACCTAGAAACCCCTGGTTCGATGAACAATGCGACAAGCCCATGCAGCAAAACAAGAGGCATATAAAGCTATGCTGCAACGACGGACGAGAGCTACTCGCGAAATCTATGAGCAGAAGAGAAGAGAAGAACACACGCTTCTCAGAAGAAAGAAGAGAGAACACGGAAAGCGTGAGATCGAGGAGATAGAGAGAGGCTTCCGCAGGCTTAACGCCCGGAAGTTTTACAATAAGGTGAAACGAATATGCCATGACTACAAAGCCAGAGCGGCGGCCTGCAGGGATGAAAATGAAGAACTGGTAGTAGAATCATAGTCAATGCTGAGGATTTGGAAAGACTACTTCTGCAGACTGTATAACGGCGATGACAGACAAGATACCGCTGTCAGGCAGAACGATCCGTTCGAAATGAACGACGATGTAAGAGAACTCCGTCCACCCGACCTAGACGAAATCAAAATAGCGATATCGAGACTTAAGTCTAAATAAGCCGCGGGCGCAGACGGCCTGTCTGCTGAGCTTCTTAAGGCGGCTGGAGATGAGCTGGTAAAGTGCATATATCATCTCATTTGCAAGGTATGGTCGGAGGAAAGCATGCCCGTCGAATGGAATCTCAGCATCATTTGCCGGGTCCATAAGGAAGGAGACCCCCTATGACTGCGCCAACTATAGGGGAATAAGTCTGCTTAACATCGCATATAAGATCTTCTCTGCCGTATTGTATGAACGCCTGAAACCATTCGTGGATAACCTGATCGGCTCTTATCAGTGTTGTTTCAGGCCAGGTAAATCCAAAATACACCAAATATATACGCTACGGCAGATCTTGGAGAAGGCCCATGAATACCAAATCGATACTCACCACCTCTTCGTCGATTTCAAGGCTGCATATGACAGCGTGTATAGAGATGAGCTCTACAAAGCTATGTCTAGTTTTAACGTCCCTGCCAAACTCGTCCGACTGTGCAGGATGACAATGGAGAATGAGCAAACCGAGACCTTTGAAGTTAAAAAAGGATTTAGGCAAGGTGACGCGCTGTCATGCAACTTTTTCAACATCGTGCTTAAAAATATCGTGATAGAGTCACTGGCCAACACACGATGTACGATTTATTTCAAGTCTTCGCAATTGCTTGCGTACGCCGACGGACGGACACAGCGAGATGTCAATGAGGCCTTTGTAAGCATTGGGGTAAAAACGGCTAAATTGGGTCTCATGGTTAATGAAGGTAAAGCCGAATATCTGCTTTCATCTAAAAGAGACGGTCAACACCGACGTATTGGCCAGAACGTCAGTGGTCAAAGAATTCGTCTACCTTGGCTCACTGATAACCAGCGACAACAACACCAGCGCTGAGATAAAACGCAGAATCACTCTTGCCAACTACTGTTGCCTTGTGCTTTGGGCTCAAGAGGCAATTGAGAAGTAGAGCCCACTCTCGGAAAACCAAGGTGACACTATATAAGACCTTGATCATGGAGGAGAAGATTTAACGAAGAACTGAACGGGCTGTACAGCGACATCGGCCTGGTACGACGTCTTCGGATAGGCCATGTAGAGCGCATGGAAAATACAGCTCCGACCCGAAGAGTCTTCGAATCCACCCCGGAAGGAAGGCGCGGCAAAGGACGGCCGCATCTACGGTGGCGCACGCAGGTGGAAGGGAACCTTAACCAATTGGACGTGCAGCGCTGGAAACAGCTGGCCAAAGACCGTGCCAGCTGGAGACGCTAGTTGGTTGAGGCCCAGATTCACCATGGACTGTAGCGCCACCTAAGTAAGTAAGTAAGTGTACTCTGGTTGCATTTAAAGCGTTAATTCCTCTTCGGTATATTGATTTCCATAATGAGACGTGAAATTTCGTTGGAAGCTCGGTAACAAACCAAATGTTACTTGCGGAGATCATCAAGCTCCAAGAAATTGTTGCTGATGCCATGACCAAAATTAACTCTCTTGAGGAGTCAAATTGTTCCCTGAGTAAGAAGGTTATGCTGTTGGAGTCTAGGCTGAATGTCTTCGAGCAGAGAGAACTACAATGCTCTGTTGACATAGTCGGGATCCCAGATGCTTCCAACAAAAATGCTGAGGAGAGAGTGACAACTCTCTTAACGGCTCTCAACGGAGATGAGTTCAAGGACGAGATAGTTTCGTGTTTCGTCAAGAAAATAAGAGTGAAGAAAAGTAACACACCACCCAACATTGTTTGTGTAAAATTTTCATCTCTCTTGCATAAACAATCTGTAATGAGGAAAATGCGTGAGTACAAAAACATTTCCTCGTTCAGTATTTATGGTGCTGCGCAACATGTTGACAACACTAGTAACAGCAGCGGCAACATTACTAACAGCAACAACAAGATCTACATAAACGATTCTCTCACAGCTTATTCAAGAACATTATTAAAAAAGGCGAATGAATTTAAAAATAATAGAAAATGTAAGTTTGTTTGGGTGAGAAATGGTACTGTGCTCATTAGAAAAACGGAAGGCGAGAAAGTAATCACAATTCGTAATCTGGAGGATTTTTTGCAACTTGATAATAAATAATTTTATGTATATTCTTTAACTCATTATGACTAATAATTTAAATTTAGTTCAAAATCCTCAAGTTATTGTAAATACTACTACCAAAGAATCTAATTGCCTCTGTATAGAACATCCAAACAATGAGAGTAGTACAGGTTTTTCTGTCGTTCACCAGAATATTCGTAGCATGAGAGCTAACTTTGATGCTTTCTTCACTCATCTCGCATCTCTTGACCATTTGCCTGATCTGATATTTCTTTCTGAAATTTGGATTTTCGAAGAAGAAATATCAGACTTTGCAATACCAAACTACACACTGTTTGCAAATTGTAATAATACTTATTCAGCTGGGGGTGTTGCAGTGTTCTACAGAAATAACCTAAAGGGTTGTGAAATTAAAATGTGGAAAATAGAAAGTGCGGATATATTGTCTATTAATTGTGAAATTGCTGGTGCACGTTACTGTTTTTGTTGTGTATATAGACTTCATAAGTTTTTAGTGTCTCCCTTCTTAGATGAATTCTCCGGTTTCTTAGAGAAGCAAACTTGTAAAAACCTGGTACTGTTAGGTGATCTAAATATAAACATTCTTTCTGATTCAAGAGATGTCGATAACTACTTATCACTTTTGGCCTCATATGGTCTTGAGTCCCTATTGAATCAACCTACCCGCTTAGATTCTTGTCTGGATCACATTTTCCTAAGGCTTCACAAAAGCAATTTTATAGAATACCAAGTAATGGCATATGATTTGAGTATAACGGATCATTATTTAACTAGTATTCAATTCAATCATAAAGAATGTAAGACTAACAATTCCTCGTATTTTGGTTTTGATAAAATTGATTTTAATGCTCTTAAAAGTAGGCTTAACTTTGAACTTTGGGATGAAGTTTTTAACTCACAAGATCCATCCCATGCATTTGATACATTCCTTAGAATATTTCAGTCACATTTATCATGTTGTACTCGTCGTATAAATAAAAAATGTAGTAAGCTCAGATGTATCAAGCCGTGGATGACTATACCTTTACTTAGGAAAATTCAAAAGAAAAAAACCCTGTATTTACGTGTGAAAAAGCATCCCAATAACATAAGGCTTAAAAAGCATTACAATAAACTATGTATAGAATTGAAAAATGATATACCAATTTGCAGAGATTCTTACTTTAGGAATAAATTAACTAAGAATATTGGTAATGTGAAAAAGGAATGGGGAGTGGTAAACGAGATACTGAACAGAACAAAAAAGAATGATGATACATTCTTAAGAGTTAATAACGTAATTGTATCTGACCCTTTGTTAGTGTCCAACATATTTAATGACTTTTTTTCTAATTTGTGCTTTGCACAAGAATTCTCAAATGTAAGTGTTCCTTCGTGTCTATGTGAACATTCATTTAATACAGAGGCTCTACAAACACAAACGTTTTTTTTTCAAGAATTTACGGGATTTGAGGTTCATAAGCTTATAATGTCGCTCAAATCAACAAGTTCGTCTTCTTTTGATTCAGTTTCCAGTTTCGTCCTAAAACAGATCTCATTTCATATCTCTGATATCCTGAGCTTTATTTTTAATCTTAGTATTAACCAAGGTATCTTTCCTGAACCACTGAAGACAGCTATAGTGGTGCCACTTCATAAGAAAGGCGATACTCTGACGGCCAATAACTATCGTCCTATTTCACTATTGTCTGTTTTTTCTAAAATACTCGAAAGAGGTATGAAATCCAGAATTCTTTCGTTTTTTAGTAGGACAAAGTTTTTTAATAACTGTCAATTTGGCTTCAGAAGTGGTAGGTCCACAGAAAGTGCCTTACAAAAATTCACCGGAGAAATATATGATAGCTTAAATCTATCCCAAACATGTGCAGCCCTATTTATAGATATTACTAAGGCATTTGATACTGTGGATCATTCTCTGTTATTAGATAAGTTATTTCATGCAGGCATTAGAGGGTTTGTACTTGACTGGTTTGCCTCCTACTTATCAAATCGAAAACAGATGGTTAAAATTAAAGATTCCATAAGCTCACCAAAATACATAAACATGGGGGTTCCGCAGGGATCTGTTTTAGGACCTATTCTGTTTTTAGTTTATGTTAACTCTCTGTTCATCCAGCCTTTTAAAGGCAACATAACAGCATTTGCTGATGACACCGCTATCTCATACTCCAATAATAACAATTTTAATATATTTCTGGATGTAAACCACGATCTTGAATTATTGAGATTATGGTTTAATCATCATAAACTGGTAATTAGTACTAAAACTAAGTTTATGTTTTTCAACATCAGGAGTAAGCAGTATCAAGATTTTTCCTTAATGTACCACTCTCCGACTTGTTCACGTTTTAGTGTAGTCTGCTGCCCCAACAACTTAGTCACCTTTAATAGTAAGTCCAGTTGCTGTGAATCCTGTTTCGAAATTGAGTGTGTTGAACACTTTAAATATTTGGGCATCATTTTAGACCATAAGCTCAGTTGGAATGATCATGCTAGCTACTTGAAACAATACATGAATAGAGTAGTAAAACAACTATATCATCTGAGTCTATACTGTAAAACAACTATCTTGAAACTAGTTTACAATGGCTTATTAAAATCTAAGTTACAGTATGGATTATCTTGTTGGGGAGGGGCATATTACACTCATATCAAACCTTTAATGAATAAACAAAAACATGCAATTAGAATCATCTGTAGGGTAAGTCGTACAACTCATAGTTTCGATCTTTTCAGAAAACTTGAATTTCTTCCATTGAGGCACTTATACTGCTTTAAAGTTCTCAAAATATTTTTTGAGAAATCAGGATACTACGCGGTTAGACTACATGATAACTACAACTTGCGTATCAACACCAGAAACTTTGTAACAGTGCCAGTAGTTCACAAATCGCACTTTTCTAGGTTTTATTTTGTTACTGCACCTCGACTCTTCAACTTGCTTCCTGAAAACATCAGGTGTGAAAGAGTGAAAACAGTATTCTTAGTTGCAATTATAAAATGGCTTTTCTCTTTTAATCACACGGCTATTGAACGAACTTTTGCACCATTAGTTTAACTGTAAATATGTTTGGATATTCTGCTTTTCATTTTGTATCTACACCGTCCTCGAAATAATACCATATTGTTTCCCCATCAACATTGTGTTGTATTTAATTTAATTCTATATTTGAATTGATAGTACATTCGCCTCTTGTCTGCCTGACAACTGATTGTACTTATAATTATTTCATTGTTCATTTCTTTAATCATTTATTGTCCTAGTTTCAAGCTTGCGATGAAATAAATTAAATTAAATAAATAAAATAAAAAATAAATAAAAGCTCGAAGAATTATAGTGGACTTGAGAAAAAAAGGAAAATCGTATCGGAAAATTGGTGAAATTGTTAGAGAAACAATGTTTCTGTATTTCTGTAAAAAACTCAAAGACAAATATGATCAATTTAAAGTGCTGGGAAATCTCAAACGCACGGGTAGACTAAAAAAGCTAAATTCAGGAGAAAAAAGGAGAATTGTGGCTGAAGTAAAAAAAATCACAGTTCAAGTGCATTGAAAATTGCAAAGGGAATTTCAAAAGTGAATAAATTGAAAAGTTTGAATATCGCTGAAAAACATGAAAACTACGACATTTCTTTCTTGGAAAATGTATTATTTACCGATGAAATCAAAGTCGAAGTTTTAAAAGACCACACGAACAAAAAAATTTGAAGGAAAATGAACAAAGAATTCGGTGAACAGAACATAAGGAGCACTATAAAGCATGGCGGAGGTTCGGCGATCCTTTGGGGGTGTATGGCAGGCTCTGGGGTCGGAAACCTGGCCTTCATTGAAAGCACATTGAAGAGAGAAGATTATGTGAACCTTCACAAGACAAATTTGCAGCCGAGTGTAGGTAAATTAAATACGCCAAGGAATTGGATCTTTCAGCAAGACAATGATCCTAAGCATACCGCGCGGCTTGTTAAGGAATGGCTCCTTTATAGGACGACAAAACAACTCGATCACCCTCCCCAATCACTGGACTTAAATTCAATTGAGCATTTATGGAATCACTTGAACCGCAAACTTTGAAAACGGGACACAAAGAACAAGGAAGACCTAAAGGTGGCTTTAACTGAAGAGTCAATATGTCATCCGATGTGACATATAAAATCGTAGCCTCGTAGACTTAAAGAAGTCTAAAGATGGACAAACAAAGTACTGATTTCTTGTTTTCACGTTGTTTTGAGTATTATTTCATTTTAATGAATCTGTTGTTTACTCACTTTTGACGCTTGTTTTTAAACCATTCTTCTTATAAAATGAATTTGTTACTTTATGTTTGTTTTTTTATAAAATAAAATATACTTACTTACTTACTTATCAGGCCAACGATCTGTGGAGGACCTGAGCCTAAGCCATAGCTGCCTTTCATCCTTGACGATACCGGAGGTTCGGTCTTCCTCTTCTTCTCGAACTAGTAGGCTCGGAGTCGAAGACCCTCTTAGCTGGAGCGTTGGTGTCCATGCACTAGATGTGGCCGAGCCAGTGTAGTCGACGGATCTTTGCCTTCCGGACTACATCCACATGTTTGTATAGCTCGTAGAGTTCGCGGTTGTGCCTTCTTCTCCATTCTTCTTCCTCACAGACAGGACCAAATATCCGGCGCAGAATTTTTCTCTCGAAAGAACCCAAAACCAGCTCCGCTGTCCTGCTTATCGTCCAGCTTTCGGCTCCGTACAGCAAGACTGGCAGTATGAGTGTTTTGTAAAGCATGACTTTGGTCTTTCGAGTGAAGAGTTTTGACCCCAGTTGTTTGGACAAGCCGAAGTAGCAGCGGTTGCCAAGAGCGATTCTATGCCGGATCTCCACTGTGGTGTCATTTGTGAAATTTACGTTTGCCCCGAGGTAGACAAACTCCTTAACTACCTCGAAATTGTAGCTGTCAATTGTTATATTTTGACCCAGGTGGTGAGCGACGGATTGGTTTTTGCTTGACAGCATGTACTTCGTCTTGTCCCCATTGACCTTAAGACCAAATCATTTCGCCTGTTCTTCAATCGATGTGAGTGCTTTCACAATGCCACGGCAAGAACACGCGATGATGTCGATATCATCCGCGTATCCTAGCAGCTGGACGGACTTGTAGAAGATAGTGCCTTCCTTGTTGACGCCTGCCCGCCGCGCTATCTACTCCAGCACCAGGTTGAAGAAGTCACATGACAGCGCATCTCCTTGCCGAAATCCAGTGCATGTTTCAAACGGTTCCGAAGTCCTAGAACCGAGTTGTACGGAGCATCGCGTATTTTTTAGCGTGGCGCGAAACAACTGGATCATTTTTCCCGGGATCCCGAATTCGGCTATCGCACCAAACAGTCCTTCACGATAAATGCTGTCGTATGCGGCTTTGAAATCGATGAATTGGAAACCTAACATTCTTAATCGTGTCAAGAAAGCAACCACTGCCCTCTACAGCTGTAAGAAAGTGGTGGGCAGAAGGTGGTGTTTCCAAACATGCATTATGCACTGGCTCTACACAGCAGTCATAAGGCCCATCCTCCGATATGGCATCGTAGTCTGGTGGACTGCTCTGGACAAGGCAGTCTACCGAAACCTTCTGGGGAAGGTACAAAGATCGACCTTTTTATATATAAGCATAGCGATCAACCCCCACGGAGGTCCTAAATACCTTATTACATTTTCCACCGTTGGACTTCTTCAGCAAGCAAGTTACTGCCTGCGCAGCCATACGAAATAGAGGCATAGGAAAATGGCCCACATTCTTAAGCACTCCAAAGTACCCTTGGACACTGTTGAAGACTCGAGGGATGTTTTTCGAAACGAATTGGAGTTAGAGTTAAAGAGGGTACGGGGGTGAGACAAAGTCGCCTAATTACTGCTCGTGGGCCTATTGTGATGTCCCCTACTTACAGTTCCTTGGATCATTGACAGCCAAGGAAGTGCCAACCGCAGCAGGTACGATTTCGGCTTCTAGATGGCGTTGGAAAGTTATGGGTGCGCACGCATTTGGATTGATCACATCCCTGTCTCCGTGAATCTGCTCGATTCACAATCGACGAAATCCAAAACAGCCAATTTTGACACCGGACGACGTAACACACCTGTTTCGATAGAAACGTCAGCTTTTCTTAATTCTCCATCTGCACCTCGATAAGTTCGTACGATTTTCCCTTTTCGCCATTGCCGTCTTGGAACATTCGCGTCACAAATAATCACCAGATCCTTCTCCTTGATAGGCTTTGTCCTTTGGCACCATTTGACTCGGCGGGTAAGGGTTGGTAGGTACTCCAGTACTCACTTTTTCCAGAACCGGTCTCGTAGCTGGCGAGCGATTCTCCATTGTTTTCGCAGAAGGCACGGTTTTCCATTCGACTCGTGCAACCCCGATGTCTGTGCAGTGTTGGCGGATCCCAGCAAGAAATGATTGGGCGTAAGCGGCTCTTCTTGGTCGACGGTCACAGGCAGGTATTTTTTTGGATAAAATAATACATATAAGTAAATCGCAGTGAAACATGTATGGGGGGCATGCTGCCCCCCTGCAACCCCCCTGCTTGGGCTCACTGTAGGATTTGGAGTGGGTGCAATGTTGGGTATATACAAAGTATAAGCGCCCAAGCTTGATGAATGCCCCTTTCCACAGAAATAAATAAATAAATCGGAGATAAGGACTATTCGGAAGCTTATCCACATTTTTTTTCAAATAAAACAGTAAAAACAGAATTAGGTGTATAGATATACATGAATGCATGTATCATCTGGATTACTAACTAGTCCTAAAAGCATGCCTACATTTTATGCATGTACGTTCACGCAGCAACATGTCAACGCAGACTTTCTTTAGGCCTACAAGTATGCAAACAAAATTGTTTCCCACCGAAACCAATTTGCGTAAATATACAAATACAGTACAAAGGTGAAGGTAAAAAGCTCTAGCAAAACCACCAAAAGTAACATGGATACTTATCCAACTCGGCCATTGTTCACCAAATGGGGAGTTGGCATAAGTGGTAGAGTCCCTGGCTAACTTAGCAAAGACTCTCACAGCAAAAAAAATAGGTGAAGGTAGAAACCCTTAGCAGAGACATCAAAACGTAAGGTGAATACTTATTCAACTCGGCTATTGTTCACCAAATGGGAAGTTGACTTAAGTGGTAGAGTCCCATGCTAATTTAGCAAAGACTCTCACACCAAGAAAAAAAAGGTGAAGGTAGAAACCTTTAGCAGGGATACCAAAAGCCATGTGAGGTAAATGGTGATCAACTTCAATATGCAACTCGGCTGGCTTGCCGCAAGTCCAGTGGTGGCGTAAGTGGTTGAATCGCCAAAAAATTTGTGTGAACAAAACCTTTTTTATTGATTAATTACACTATTTCTCCTTTTCCATTAATATGTCTAACCATTTTTCTCACTTCAAATAAAGTATTCTGCCCAATAACCTGCAGTGACCGTTCCCTTTGGTCACTGCTAATCATTATCCCTGCAAAAATACGCTCTCCTCTATATTCGGACTCTCTGCTGTCTCTTGTAAAGAACTAGATTCGCTTGATGCACTCACTTGTTTGAGTAGCAACTGTGCTACGAATTCTCTCTTTCTCTATTCATATCTCATTTAGCCATTTTTCTCTCTTCAAATAACCTGCAGTGACCGTTCCCTTTGGTCTCTGCTAATCATTATCCCTGCAAATATAAGCTCTCCTCTTTATTCGGACTCTCTTCTGAGTCTTGTAAACAATCAGCATTCGCTTGATGCGCTCACGTGTTTCAATAGCAAACTGTTTTACGTGAGTGTGGTAGATATAACAGTAAGTATGTAGGGGAAAGTTACGAGAAAGCGCTGGTAACTCCTCCCGTTTAAGAATGTGTTGACGGAATTAATGGCCGAAGTTCATTGGTGCGGCGAGTGGTGGGTTGTTTTGCTCTCCTTTTTGTGATATCCGATCGTTGTCGGTGGTTGAATTCGGTTTGTCCACATTTAAAGCGAATTCATTGTGCAAAGGGTAAGAAGTGACGGGGATTTGTTTTTTTGGGAGAGGTATCAGGGTGATCTTGTTTTTGTTCAAAGCACGAATCAGAACTTTGGTTGAAGAAAATGTCTCCGACCTGAATCTGTTCAACAATTATATTCTTTAATCTGATAATCATTAGTATTAAGCGTAAAACATTCATAAATACACTCACAATGTTATGTACATATAAAGAAACCCAAATATGGGTTTGCATATTTTTTTTTACCCGCCGCGTTGTAGCGGTACGCGCGACATCAAGCCGTATCCAGACGAAATGGTTGTGTGTGCCGCACAAAGGAATTATAGGTTTAAATGCTCTTGATGTAAATTACATTACTTTTTGATAGTAAGGAGATAGAAATGTAATTATTCATTACTGCCAGATAAAGCCACTTTGCACCTTTTCTTAATCTTTTGTTTACGGGCCTTCCTTTTGCTAGTATCAGCTGTTATTTTACGATTTATAACAATTTTGTGTTCGATAAATCTGAGAGCCAATTTATTCCGTCTGTCGTAGGATCCATATACGGTTTCGTTTGGTAAATTTTCGGGTGGCAAGTCGAGCTTGATTTAATTTATTGATAATGTGGGTTCGTTGCCGTGGACCTCGGCCATGAACTATTTGTGTCATTTTGTTATGGTTTTGTATGTGTTGTTTAAGATAGATATGTTTAGTTTTGAACTGCTCTTTCAGGCAAAGGGGATAAGATCTGTTTATATGACCACTAAGCGACTCAAACGGCGTCAGTTTTGTCGTAGAATGAACACTATTATTATAAGTTCAGATGGCTTCGTCTACGACCTCACTAATAGGTTTAGTCTTGTCCTGTGTTTTTATAATCCTTACAAGTTCGGTACCTACATACATACATACATGACATGTGTGTGCAGGTGTGTGACAAAATATCGCAATTTCGTTGTACATATTTATGTACATATATATGTATATGTACTATCGCGTTCGTTTGTATGTGTGCAGTGTAGCAGCACGCAACACTCAAACTTATTAACGCATAGCCATAGATGAATCACAGACAATATCCCTGTGTATAGGCGACTGGATGGCTATAGCCGACTGGTCCGTTATAGTTCCTGGGGGCAGGATATAGCCGACTTGCCAGTTGGCTGGCTGGCTGTAGCCGACTGGTCGGCTATGGTTGCTTGGCTGGCCTGATATAGGCGACAGGCTGGCCATAGTCGCCTGGCTGGCTAGCTGCAGCCGACCGGCAAGCTATGGTCGCCTGGCTGGCTGGGTATATGCGACTGTCTGGCTATGGCCCCTTGCTTGGTGACTATCGCCTGGTTGGCTGGCTGTAGCCGACTTTCCAGTAATGGTCGCCTGACGGCTGATTATAGCCAACTCGTCAGTTATAGTCTCCTGACTGGATGGCTGTAGCTGACTGATCGGCTATAGTTGCTTGGCTTACTGGATATAGGCGACAGACCGGCCATAGTCGCCTGGTTGGGTAGCTGCAGCCGACTGGCCGGTTATGGTCACCTGGCTGTTATAGTCGCCTGACTGGCTGGCAATACCTGACTAGCCGGCTATATTCGCCTGGGTTGCTCTCTGTAGATGACTGGCTATATTCACCTCTGGCTGGCTTTGGCCGACTGGGCGCTATAATCGCCTAGCTGGCTGGCTATAGATAACTGGCCGACCATTGTCTCCTGGCTGGCTGGCTGTAGCCGACTGCCGGCTATGGTCGTCGGACTGCCAGTATATAGCCGACTGGCTGGCTATAGTCGCCTGGCTGGCTGGCTATATCGGACTAGCCTGCTATAGTCGCCTAACTGGCTGACTATACCCGACTGGCCGGCTATATTCGGCTGGCTGGCTCTCTGTAGCCGACTGGCTATAGCCACTCGGCTGGCTGGCTATAGCCGACTGACCGACTATAGTCGCCTGTTGACTGGCTATAGCCGAATGGTAGGTTAGAGTGGTCCGGCGACTGGCTATAGCCGACTGGCTAGCTGTAGTCGCCTGGCTGGGTGGCTCTAACCGACTGGCTGGCTATACCCGACTGACCGGCTATAGTCAGCTGGCTGACTCTCTGCAGCCGACTGGCTGTAGTCGCCTGGCTAGCTGGCTATGGCCGACAGGGCGACCATAGTCGCCTAGCTGGCCGACCATAGATGACTGGCCGGTTATAGTCGCCTTGCTGTCTGGATATAGTCTCCTGGGTGTCTGGCTGCTGCCGGAGAATGTGGCCGACTGGCCGGCTATAGTTGCTTGGTTGGCTGGCTGTAGCCGACTGCCGGAGTATGGTCGTCTGGCTGGTTATAGTAGCCCTACTGGCTTGCTATACCCGACTGGCCGGCTATAGTCGGCTGGCTGATTCTCCGTAGCCGACTGGCTGTAGTCGAAAATATGCAAGAGTACGGCTCTCCAACTTGCTTCTCTCCCTCGATACGGCTACATATGACAGCTCACATGAAAAGGCAGTCGGAGATTCCCTGATCCTCGAAAACCACAAGCTCGCCTTACAAGCTTTTGAGGATGGAATAAGGAATCCCGACTTGAAACTTCTAGTGAAAGCTCATAACGCCACACAATTGAAGGAGGCTATAACATATGCCATTGATCAATCGCTTCGGTCAGGCAATAATTCCGTTCATTCGCATAGAAACCATCCACCCATCTGCCAGACCTGTAATAAAACAGGTCACACATCTGCTACTTGTTTCCAAGCCCTAAGATCTGCAAACAATTCCCGACCCATTTGTCAAACCTGCAACAAAATGGGGCACACCTCGGCGACCTGTTTCCGTAACAGAGATCTCCCACATTTTACCTCCCCACAAATAAAAAGAGAAGTCCGGCGCATTTATTGCAACTATTGCAATAGGCCTAACCACAAAAAAAAAAATTGTCTAGAACAGCTGTGGACATTAGTGACACGCGACGAAATGTTATCGGCACGTCTGCATCGAGTAAAGTTTTCTTCTTTTTGCTTCACATTCGTAAAGTCTACAGAGGGCACATGCATGTTACGATTTTCATCCTTTAACTCCAAACTATTGGGTGTAACCACACCCTAATGCACAAAATGCAAATACTTTGGAACAGTAGTCATTCTAACGAATTTGAATTTGTATAAAATGGGGAATCCCCGAGTAAGAGGTTTACTTTTATACTTCACCATTCTTTGTTTTCCTGACTTACTCTTATACGAGCTTTCAAAAGCGAAGCATTAAGAAATAAAAGTTGTTTGTGTGTTGGAAAAGCAACAGTTCATTAGTTTTTAAATAATGTGACTTGGTGTTGGAGCAAACATTTTGAAAAAAGTTTTATATTTTACGTTTCCCTTTGCTTCTCTTACTTTGATATCGTCTATAAAAGATGGCTTGTTCAGCAAAAAAACAAAAAGTGGCATATAAAAGAGAATTTTAAAACTGGTGGACTGAGAAGTATGGAATGATTAACAAAGATGATAAGGCTGTGTGTGTATTATGTCCTGTTGCAGTGGTATGTTGAATGATCCTCTTAAACGGCATTATGACCCAAATCACAAAAATCTTTGTCAACAAGAACAAAAGGAAATTATTTTTCGTTCAATCAGAGATAAAAATAATCAGTCAACGTCCATGATTAAATATGTAAGTAAAGATACATATTCTAGTTCCGCAAGTTTTCCAGCTGCTAATGTTATTGCTCGGCATGGTAAACCGTTTGGGGAGCGTGATTTTTTAAAGGAAGCGTGGTTAGCATGCGCCCCATCGCTTTTTGAAGGTTTTGAAAATAAAAAGAAGATAATTCAGCGCATCAAAGATACTCCTTTATCCAGGAATACAATTAAAGATAGAATTCTTAAACTAGCGGAAAATGTAAAAGAACTACAAATAAATTACATCAAGTCTTCTCCTTTTATATCGCTACGTCTTGGCGAAAGTACAGATGTAACCAAATCTACCCGCTTAGTTATTTTTGCTCGATATTGTGTAGTAAACGACATCAAGAAAGAGTTAATTGCTATGCCATCGTTGTCAACAACTACCAAGGGCTCTGATATTAGCAAAGCTGTTAAAAACTCACTCATTGAAAAGGAAATAGATTTAAGTAAAATTGTTTCAATAACGACTGATGCTGCTCCCAGTATGGTTGCCAAAACTAATGGTTTTATTAATTTGTTTCAAAAAGAAATAGGACACCCAGTTCTTTAATTCCATTGCATCATACATCAACAACCTTTATGTGCAAAAAATTATTTTGCCTCTCTTAACAATATAATGGACTTACTTACTTGGGTGGCGCTACAATCCGTGGTGAACCTGGGCCTCAACCAACAAGCGTCTTCAGCGCCGCACGCCCAGTTGGTTAAGGTCCCCTTCCACATGCGTGCACCACCGATGATGCGGCCGTCCTCTGCCGCGCCTTCCTTCCGGAGGGGTTCGAAGACTCTTCGGGTCGGAGCTGTATTTTCCATGCGCTCTACATGGCCTAGCCACCTTAGACGCTGTATCCGTAGACGTCGTACCAGGCCGATGTCGCTGTACAACCCATACAGCTCTTCGTTATATCTTCTCCTCCATACACCGTTTGAACAAACGGGACCGTAGATAGTACGCAGAAATTTTCCTCTTGAAACGACCAAGGGCATCTTCATCCGCTTTTGTTAAGGTCCAAGCCTCTGCGTCGTAAAGGAGGTCTGGGATGATTAAGGTTTTATATAGTGTCACCTTGGTTTTCCGAGAGAGGGCTCTACTTCTCAATTACCTCTTGAGCCCAAAGAAACAGCGGTTGCCAAGAGTGCTTCTGCGTTTTATCTCAGCGCTGGTGTTGTTGTCGCTGGTCATCAGTGAACCAAGGTAGACGAATTCCTTGACCACTTTAAAGTAATATCCGCACATGGTGACGTTCTGGCCAATACGTCGGTGTTGTCTGTCTCTTTTAGATGAAAGCAGATATTCGGTTTTACCCTCATTAACCTTGAGACCCATCTTAGCCGCTTCTACCTCAACGCTTACAAAAGTTTTATTGACGTCTCGCTGTGTCCGTCCAATCACGTCAATGTCGTCGGCATACGCAAGCAATTGCGTAGACTTGAAATAAATCCTACCTCTTGTGTTGGCCAGTGACTCTTGCACGTTCTTTTCAAGCACGATGTTGAAAAAGTTGCATGACAGCGCGTCACCTTGCCTAAATCCTTTTTTAACATCAAAGGTCTCGGTTTGCTCATTACCGACCATAATGGAGCAGCGAAAATTCTCCATTTTCATCCTGCACAGTCGGACGAGTTTGGCAGGGATGTTAAAACTAGACATGGCTTTGTATAGCTCATCTCTATACACGCTGTCATATGCAGCTTTGAAATCGACGAAGAGGTGGTGAGTGTCGATTTGGTATTCCTGGGTCTTCTCCAAGATCTGCCGTATCGTAAATATTTGGTCTATTGTGGATTTAGCTGGCCTGAAACCACACTGATAAGAGCCGATCAGGTTGTCCACAAACGGTTTCAGGCGTTCACACAATACGGCAGAGAAGATCTTATATGCGATGTTAAGGAGACTTATTCCCCTATAGTTGGCGCACTTATAGGGGTCTCCTTTCTTATGGACCGGGCAAACGATGCTTAGATTCCATTTGTCGGGCATGCTTTCCTCCGACCATACCTTGCAAATGAGATGGTGCATGCACCTAACCAGCTCATCTCCAGCCGCCTTAAGAAGCTCAGCAGACAGGCCGCCGTCTGCGCCCGTGGCTTTATTAGACTTAAGTCTTGATATTGCTATTTTGACTTCGTCTAGGTTGGGTGGACTGAATTCTGTTTCATTGTCGTCCATTACGAATGGCTCGTTCTGCCTGACAGCGGTATCTTGTCTATTATCGCCGTTATACAAGTTATGGGACATAATCTTATGTTCCCAGCAATCATCATCATTTTGTCATCACATCAAAATGTTCGGGTTTCCAGCATCACTTCTGTCCAAACGCGAAACAACTCGTCGCAGCAACGCTTTTGCCAACACAGCAAATTCCACCTGTTCGTGTTTCCAGCATCTACCAACACGCTTCCCGTAACACAAATCCAAGGCGATATCAAGTGGCACAGGCACAAGAGATGCCTCTAGATAATAAGAACTTAATCTTAAGTAGCATAGATTAGATGTAAGCTAAAATGAAATAATAAATCAGTTCATAGTAAACTCCCGACAGAAACAGACGTTTAACTGGCGCCCAAAAACGTGAGGCAAAGTGCAATAAGGAAAGTAAAGATCCCAAAGTTCTTAATCAAAAAGAAAACAGGATCAATAAAAGTGAAAAAACAAAAAAAAAAAAAAAACAGCAATCTGGAAAGTAAAAATCCCAAAAGCTCTTTATAAAAAGGAAAACAGGATCAATAAAAGTGAAAAGAATAATAATCTAAAAAATAAAGGACAATCTGAGATGACCATTTTTATGTAAGTAGAAAAAACTTTTTTTTTCCCAGTGCGCGAATTGGTAGTGTTTTTTTTTTTTTTTTTTTTCTTTTATATATGTGGCTATAGCCAGCCGGCCACATATATAGTGAATCGGCGGCTATAGCCAGCCGGCTTCATATATAGTGAATCGGCGTCTATAGCCAGCCGGCCACATATATAGTGGGTCGGCGGCTATAGCCAGCCGGCTACATATATAGTGGATCGGCAGCTATAGCTAGGCGGCCACATATATGTATAGTGGGTCGGCGGCTATAGCCAGTCGGCCACATATACAGTGATCCACCATATATGTGGCCGGCTGGCCATAGCCGCCGACCCACTATATATGTGGCCGGCTGGCTAGAGCCGCCGATCCACTATATTTGTGACCGGCTTGCTATAGCCAGCCGGCCACATATATAGTGGATCACTGTATATGTGGCCGACTGGCTATAGCCGCCGACCCACTATATATGTGGCCGACTGGCTATAGCCGCCGACCCACTATATATGTGGCCGGCTGGCTATAGCCGCCGAACCACTGTATATGTGGCCGACTAGCTATAGCCGCCGACCCACTATATATGTGGCCCACTGGCTATAGCCGCCGACCACCTATATATGTGGCCGACTGGCTATAGCCGCCGACCCACTATATATGTGGCCGGCTGGCCATAGCCGCCGACCCACTATATATGTGGCCGTCTGGCTATAGCCGCCGACCCACTATATATGTGGGCGGCTGGCCATAGCCGCCGACCCACTATACATGTGGCCGGCTGGCTATAGCCGCCGATTCACTATATATGTGGCCGGCTGGCTAGAGCCGCCGATCCACTATATTTGTGGCCGGCTTGCTATAGCCAGCCGGCCACATATATAGTGGATCACTGTATATGTGGCCGACTGGCTATAGCCGCCGACCCACTATACATATATGTGGCCGCCTGCCTATAGCCGCCGATTCACTATATATGTGGCCGACTGGCTATAGCCGCCGACCCACTATATATGTGGCCACTGGCTATAGCCGCCGACCCACTATATATGTGGCCGGCTGGCTATAGCCGCCGAACCACTGTATATGTGGCCGACTAGCTATAGCCGCCGACCCACTATATATGTGGCCCACTGGCTATAGCCGCCGACCCACTATATATGTGGCCGACTGGCTATAGCCGCCGACCCACTATATATGTGGCCGGCTGGCCATAGCCGCCGACCCACTATATATGTGGCCGTCTGGCTATAGCCGCCGACCCACTATATATGTGGGCGGCTGGCCATAGCCGCCGACCCACTATACATGTGGCCGGCTGGCTATAGCCGCCGATTCACTATATATGTGGCCGGCTGGCTATAGCCGCCGACCCACTATATATGTGGCCGGCTGGCTATGGCCGCCGACCCACTATATATGTGGCCGGCTGGCTATAGCCGCCGACCCACTATATATGTGGCCGACTGGCTATAGCCGCCGACCCACTATATATGTGGCCGGCTGGCTATAGCCGCCGACCCACTATATATGTGGCCACATATATAGTGGGTCGGCGGCTATAGCCAGTCCGCCACATATATAATGGGTCGCCGGCTATAGCCAGCCGGCCACATATATAGTGAATCGGCGGCTATAGCCAGCCGGCCACATATATAGTGGGTCGGCGGCTATAGCCAGTCGGCCACATATACAGTGGTTCAGCGGCTATAGTCAGCCGGCCAGATATATAGTGGGTCGGCGGCTATAGCCAGTCGGCCACATATACAGTGGTTCGGCGGCTATAGCCAGCCGGGTACATATATAGTGGTTCGGCGGCTATAGCCAGCCGGCCACATATATAGTGAACCGGCGGCTATAGCCAGCCGGCCACATATATAGTGGGTCGGCGGCTATAGCCAGCCGGCCACATATATAGTGGGTCGGCGGCTATAGCCAGCCGGCCACATATATAGTGGGTCGGCGGCTATAGCCAGCCGGCCACATATATAGTGGGTCGGCGGCTATAGCCAGCCGGCCACATATATAGTGGGTCGGCGGCTATAGCCAGCCGGCCACATATATAGTGGGTCGGCGGCTATAGCCAGCCGGCCACATATATAGTGGGTCGGCGGCTATAGCCAGCCGGCCACATATATAGTGGGTCGGCGGCTATAGCCAGCCGGCCACATATATAGTGGGTCGGCGGCTATAGCCAGCCGGCCACATATATAGTGGGTCGGCGGCTATAGCCAGCCGGCCACATATATAGTGGGTCGGCGGCTATAGCCAGCCGGCCACATATATAGTGGGTCGGCGGCTATAGCCAGCCGGCCACATATATAGTGGGTCGGCGGCTATAGCCAGCCGGCCACATATATAGTGGGTCGGCGGCTATAGCCAGCCGGCCACATATATAGTGGGTCGGCGGCTATAGCCAGCCGGCCACATATATAGTGGGTCGGCGGCTATAGCCAGCCGGCCACATATATAGTGGGTCGGCGGCTATAGCCAGCCGGCCACATATATAGTGGGTCGGCGGCTATAGCCAGCCGGCCACATATATAGTGGGTCGGCGGCTATAGCCAGCCGGCCACATATATAGTGGGTCGGCGGCTATAGCCAGCCGGCCACATATATAGTGGGTCGGCGGCTATAGCCAGCCGGCCACATATATAGTGGGTCGGCGGCTATAGCCAGCCGGCCACATATATAGTGGGTCGGCGGCTATAGCCAGCCGGCCACATATATTGTGGGTCGGCGGCTATAGCCAGCCGGCCACATATATAGTGGGTCGGCGGCTATAGCCAGCCGGCCACATATATAGTGGGTCGGCGGCTATAGCCAGCCGGCCACATATATAGTGGGTCGGCGGCTATAGCCAGCCGGCCACATATATAGTGGGTCGGCGGCTATAGCCAGCCGGCCACATATATAGTGGGTCGGCGGCTATAGCCAGCCGGCCACATATATAGTGGGTCGGCGGCTATAGCCAGCCGGCCACATATATAGTGGGTCGGCGGCTATAGCCAGCCGGCCACATATATAGTGGGTCGGCGGCTATAGCCAGTCGGCCACATATATAGTGGGTCGGCGGCTAAAGCCAGCCGGCCACATATATAGTGGGTCGGCGGCTATAGCCAGCCGGCCACATATATAGTGGGTCGGCGGCTATAGCCAGCCGGCCACATATATAGTGGGTCGGCGGCTATAGCCAGCCGGCCACATATATAGTGGGTCGGCGGCTATAGCCAGCCGGCCACATATATAGTGGGTCGGCGGCTATAGCCAGCCGGCCACATATATAGTGGGTCGGCGGCTATAGCCAGCCGGCCACATATATAGTGGGTCGGCGGCTATAGCCAGCCGGCCACATATATAGTGGGTCGGCGGCTACAGCCAGCCGGCCACATATGTAGTGGGTCGGCGGCTATAGCCAGCCGGCCACATATATAGTGGGTCGGCGGCTACAGCCAGCCGGCCACATATGTAGTGGGTCGGCGGCTATAGCCAGCCGGCCACATATACATATAGTGGGTCGGCGGCTATAGCCAGCCGGCCACATATATAGTGGGTCGGCGGCTATAGCCAGCCGGCCACATATATAGTGGGTCGGCGGCTATAGCCAGCCGGCCACATATATAGTGGGTCGGCGGCTATAGCCAGCCGGCCACATATATAGTGGGTCGGCGGCTATAGCCAGCCGGCCACATATATAGTGGGTCGGCGGCTATAGCCAGCCGGCCACATATATAGTGGGTCGGCGGCTATAGCCAGCCGGCCACATATATAGTGGGTCGGCTGCTATAGCCAGCCGGCCACATATATAGTGGGTCGGCGGCTATAGCCAGCCGGCCACATATATAGTGGGTCGGCGGCTATAGCCAGCCGGCCACATATATAGTGGGTCGGCGGCTATAGCCAGCCGGCCACATATATAGTGGGTCGGCGGCTATAGCCAGCCGGCCACATATATAGTGGGTCGGCGGCTATAGCCAGCCGGCCACATATATAGTGGGTCGGCGGCTATAGCCAGCCGGCCACATATATAGTGGGTCGGCGGCTATAGCCAGCCGGCCACATATATAGTGGGTCGGCGGCTATAGCCAGCCGGCCACATATATAGTGGGTCGGCGGCTATAGCCAGCCGGCCACATATATAGTGGGTCGGCGGCTATAGCCAGCCGGCCACATATATAGTGGGTCGGCGGCTATAGCCAGCCGGCCACATATATTGTGGGTCGGCGGCTATAGCCAGCCGGCCACATATATAGTGGGTCGGCGGCTATAGCCAGCCGGCCACATATATAGTGGGTCGGCGGCTATAGCCAGCCGGCCACATATATAGTGGGTCGGCGGCTATAGCCAGCCGGCCACATATATAGTGGGTCGGCGGCTATAGCCAGCCGGCCACATATATAGTGGGTCGGCGGCTATAGCCAGCCGGCCACATATATAGTGGGTCGGCGGCTATAGCCAGCCGGCCACATATATAGTGGGTCGGCGGCTATAGCCAGCCGGCCACATATATAGTGGGTCGGCGGCTATAGCCAGCCGGCCACATATATAGTGGGTCGGCGGCTATAGCCAGCCGGCCACATATATAGTGGGTCGGCGGCTATAGCCAGCCGGCCACATATATAGTGGGTCGGCGGCTATAGCCAGCCGGCCACATATATAGTGGGTCGGCGGCTATAGCCAGCCGGCCACATATATAGTGGGTCGGCGGCTATAGCCAGCCGGCCACATATATAGTGGGTCGGCGGCTATTAGCCAGCCGGCCACATATACATATAGTGGGTCGGCGGCTATAGCCAGCCGGCCACATATACATATAGTGGGTCGGCGGCTATAGCCAGCCGGCCAAATATACATATAGTGGGTCGGCGGCTATAGCCAGCCGGCCACATATACATATAGTGGGTCGGCGGCTATAGCCAGCCGGCCACATATACATATAGTGGGTCGGCGGCTATAGCCAGCCGGCCACATATACATTTAGTGGGTCGGCGGCTATAGCCAGCCGGCCACATATACATATAGTGGGTCGGCGGCTATAGCCAGCCGGCCACATATACATATAGTGGGTCGACGGCTATAGCCAGCCGGCCACATATACATATAGTGGGTCGGCGGCTATAGCCAGCCGGCCACATATATAGTGGGTCGGCGGCTATGGCCAGCCGGCCACATATATAGTGGGTCGGCGGCTATAGCCAGCCGGCCACATATATAGTGGGCCGGCGGCTATAGCCAGCCGACCACATATATAGTGGGTCGGCGGCTATAGCCAGCCGGCCACATATATAGTGGGTCGGCGGCTATAGCCAGCCGGCCACATATATAGTGGGTCGGCGGCTATAGCCAGCCGGCCACATATATAGTGGGTCGGCGGCTATAGCCAGCCGGCCACATATATAGTGGGTCGGCGGCTATAGCCAGCCGGCCACATATATAGTGGGTCGGCGGCTATAGCCAGCCGGCCACATATATAGTGGGTCGGCGGCTATAGCCAGCCGGCCACATATATAGTGGGTCGGCGGCTATAGCCAGCCGGCCACATATATAGTGGGTCGGCGGCTATAGCCAGCCGGCCACATATATAGTGGGTCGGCGGCTATAGCCAGCCGGCCACATATATAGTGGGTCGGCGGCTATAGCCAGCCGGCCACATATATAGTGGGTCGGCGGCTATAGCCAGCCGGCCACATATATAGTGGGTCGGCGGCTATAGCCAGCCGGCCACATATATAGTGGGTCGGCGGCTTTAGCCAGCCGGCCACATATATAGTGGGTCGGCGGCTATAGCCAGCCGGCCACATATATAGTGGGTCGGCGGCTATAGCCAGCCGGCCACATATATAGTGGGTCGGCGGCTATAGCCAGCCGGCCACATATATAGTGGGTCGGCGGCTATAGCCAGCCGGCCACATATATAGTGGGTCGGCGGCTATAGCCAGCCGGCCACATATATAGTGGGTCGGCGGCTATAGCCAGCCGGCCACATATATAGTGGGTCGGCGGCTATAGCCAGCCGGCCACATATATAGTGGGTCGGCGGCTATAGCCAGCCGGCCACATATATAGTGGGTCGGCGGCTATAGCCAGCCGGCCACATATATAGTGGGTCGGCGGCTATAGCCAGCCGGCCACATATATAGTGGGTCGGCGGCTATAGCCAGCCGGCCACATATATAGTGGGTCGGCGGCTATAGCCAGCCGGCCACATATAAAGTGGGTCGGCGGCTATAGCCAGCCGGCCACATATATAGTGGGTCGGCGGCTATAGCCAGCCGGCCACATGTATAGTGGGTCGGCGGCTATGGCCAGCCGCCCACATATATAGTGGGACGGCGGCTATGGCCAGCCGCCCACATATATAGTGGGTCGGCGGCTATAGCCAGACGGCCACATATATAATGGGTCGGCGGCTATGGCCAGCCGGCCACATATATAGTGGGTCGGCGGCTATAGCCAGACGGCCACATATATAGTGGGTCGGCGGCTATGGCCAGCCGGCCACATATATAGTGGGTCGGCGGCTATAGCCAGCCGGCCATATATATAGTGGGTCGGCGGCTATAGCCAGACGGCCACATATATAGTGGGTCGGCGGCTATGGCCAGCCGGCCACATATATAGTGGGTCGGCGGCTATAGCCAGCCGGCCACATATATAGTGGGTCGCCGGCTATAGCCAGCCGGCCACATATATAGTGGGTCGGCGGCTATAGCCAGCCGGCCACATATATAGTGGGTCGGCGGCTATAGCCAGCCGGCCACATATATAGTGGATCGGCGGCTATAGCCAGCCGGCCACATGTATAGTGGGTCGGCGGCTATGGCCAGCCGGCCACATATATAGTGGGTCGGCGGCTATAGCCAGCCGGCCACATATATAGTGGGTCGGCGGCTATAGCAAGCCGGCCACATATATAGTGAATCGGCGGCTATAGCCAGCCGGCCACATGTATAGTGGGTCGGCGGCTATGGCCAGCCGCCCACATATATAGTGGGTCGGCGGCTATAGCCAGCCGGCCACATATATAGTGGGTCGGCGGCTATAGCCAGCCGGCCACATATATAGTGGGTCGGCGGCTATAGCCAGCCGGCCACATTTATAGTGGGTCGGCGGCTATAGCCAGCCGGCCACATATATAGTGGGTCGGCGGCTATGGCCAGCCGGCCACATATATAGTGGGTCGGCGGCTATAGCCAGCCGGCCACATATATAGTGGGTCGGCGGCTATAGCCAGCCGGCCACATATATAGTGGGTCGGCGGCTATAGCCAGCCGGCCACATATATAGTGGGTCGGCGGCTATAGCCAGCCGGCCACATATATAGTGGGTCGGCGGCTATAGCCAGACGGCCACATATATAGTGGGTCGGCGGCTATAGCCAGCCGGCCACATATATGTATAGTGGGTCGGCGGCTATAGCCAGTCGGCCACATATATAGTGGGTCGGCGGCTATAGCCAGTCGGCCACATATATAGTGGGTCGGCGGCTATAGCCAGCCGGCCACATATATAGTGGGTCGGCGGCTATAGCCAGCCGGCCACATATATAGTGGGTCGGCGGCTATAGCCAGCCGGCCACATATATAGTGGGTCGGCGGCTATAGCCAGCCGGCCACATATATAGTGGGTCTTCGGCTATAGCCAGCCGGCCACATATATAGTGGGTCGGCGGCTATAGCCAGCCGGCCACATATATAGTGGGTCGGCGGCTATAGCCAGACGGCCACATATATAGTGGGTCGGCGGCTATAGCCAGCCGGCCACATATATGTATAGTGGGTCGGCGGCTGTGGCCAGCCGGCCACATATATAGTGGGTCGGCGGCTATAGCCAGCCGGCCACATATATAGTGGGTCGGCGGCTATAGCAAGCCGGCCACATATATAGTGAATCGGCGGCTATAGCCAGCCGGCCACATGTATAGTGGGTCGGCGGCAATGGCCAGCCGCCCACATATATAGTGGGTCGGCGGCTATAGCCAGACGGCCACATATATAATGGGTCGGCGGCTATGGCCAGCCGGCCACATATATAGTGGGTCGGCGGCTATAGCCAGCCGGCCACATATATAGTGGGTCGGCGGCTATAGCCAGCCGGCCACATATATAGTGGGTCGGCGGCTATAGCCAGCCGGCCACATATATAGTGGGTCGGCGGCTATAGCCAGCCGGCCACATATATAGTGGGTCGGCGGCTATAGCCAGCCGGCCACATATATAGTGGGTCGGCGGCTATAGCCAGCCGGCCACATATATAGTGGGTCGGCGGCTATAGCCAGCCGGCCACATATATAGTGGGTCGGCGGCTATAGCCAGCCGGCCACATATATAGTGGGTCGGCGGCTATAGCCAGCCGGCCACATATATAGTGGGTCGGCGGCTATAGCCAGCCGGCCACATATATAGTGGGTCGGCGGCTATAGCCAGCCGGCCACATATATAGTGGGTCGGCGGCTATAGCCAGCCGGCCACATATGTAGTGGGTCGGCGGCTATAGCCAGCCGGCCACATATGTAGTGGGTCGGCGGCTATAGCCAGCCGGCCACATATACATATAGTGGGTCGGCGGCTATAGCCAGCCGGCCACATATACATATAGTGGGTCGGCGGCTATAGCCAGCCGGCCACATATACATATAGTGGGTCGGCGGCTATAGCCAGCCGGCCACATTTTTAGATTTTTTTTTTAGATTAGATTTATTTCATTCAATCGAACATAATTCATACATTATAACAATGAGTTACTAACTAGATTAAGAAATAATATGTGTGACATTTTTTATTTATTATACTTCAAGTATTAAAATAGTTTAAAATGCCACTATACATATGGGCTTTACAGTACTAGATAAGTTCAAATTGTGGGTGGGGTGACCCTTACAAAATTATAAAATAAAAGAATAATAGAACAAAGGTAGTGATACGGAAGAAGTAGGATACACAGGGGCAAAAAAAGCAAAAAAAAGAAAGGAAAACAGAGTAAATGAAGATTACACCAGAAGGTCAAATAAAATGGATTCTAAACAGTGGTAATCTAGATCCAGAAGCCAGTATTTTACGCGAGTTTCAAACAAACCAGAGACCGTTAATGTTCTTAAGGAAAGTGGAAGCTTATTGAAAAGACGGCACGAAATAACTTGATAAAAGTTACGATAGGCGGTGGTGCGATAGAAAGGTATAGACACTACATTTGCAAAGTTTCTTCGTAGGTTGTAGTCAGAAATTATTCGGCAATTACGGTTTCCTGATCTCATGAAGAACGTCTTCAACACTTTGAAGCAATACAGGTGACGGACGGGGAGAATTTTCGTAGCACGAAACAACGGAAAGCTGGGATGTCGACGGTGTTTCCGGCATAACAATCTTAAGATACTTTTTTGCATTATTAAAAGTGGTTTAATTTTATTCAGATGCGTTCCACCCCAACATGTAATACCATACTGGAGCCTAGAGTTAAAAATACCATAATATATAGTCTTGAGAAGTTTATACGAACAAATTTTTTGAAGATAAAAAAATTTCCGAAGTGCATAACGGAAATATTTCTTCAAAGATTCTGTGTGGTTAGCAAAATTCATCCTCGAATCAATAATCAGCCCTAAGTACTTAAACTCCTCTACATTCTCAATCAGAAAACACATATCACTGCAATCGGATGTTCTACAAAATGATGGAAGGAAAGGATCGGAAGCGCAGGAGCAACGAATCAATTTAAATTGTTGGCATTCCGGTGCGTGAAAGTAAACTTCTGCATTGGAATAGGTCTGGGAGGACAAATTGAAGAACATCATTTTTGTTTTAGGGCTAATGCTCAACTTATGTTCCGAGAACCAGATTCTTAATAAATTGAGGTCCCAGTTGATATCCGAGAGTAAGTTTAAGAAGCTGTCAGAACTATAGGAACATCCCACATCATCTGCAAAGGCAGTAAGGTTAGCTTTAAAGTTTAGTCCAAACAGTGAATTAATATACGTAAGGAACAAAATGGGTCCTAAGACGGAGCCTTGAGGAACTCCCAAATTGATAAACTGGGTGTCACTCCTGGTACCATCAATCTTCACTCTTTGAGAACGATTTGATAGATAAGACTTAAACCAGGATAGCATAAAGCCCCGAAATCCAGCTTTTTCAAGTTTGGCCAACAAGATTGAGTGGTTAACCATGTC
The DNA here is from genome assembly GCA_951905685.1 of Eumerus sabulonum. Classification (NCBI taxonomy): domain Eukaryota; kingdom Metazoa; phylum Arthropoda; class Insecta; order Diptera; family Syrphidae; genus Eumerus; species Eumerus sabulonum. The sequence continues at coordinate 335,450 of OX645060.1, read as the reverse complement.
GAAGGCTTTTGTGATGTCTACAAAAAGTCCTGCAGTGTGCTTTTTTGAGTCAAGACTCGAAAGAATATTAGAGCAAAAATGTAAAAGGGCATCTTCAGTTGATTTCCCTTTCTGAAAGCCAAATTGCACCGAACTAAAAAACTTGGATTTGTTTAGAAAAGAAACCATTCTCACTTTGACAGATTTTTCAAAAACTTTGCTAATAGCGGGAAGAAGTGAGATTGGTCTATAATTGCTTACATCCTCTGCAGAACCTTTTTTAAAAAGTGGAACTACGTCGGCACATTTAAGGTCATCAGGAAAAACTCCCAGGAATATGCTGCGATTCAAAATAACAGCTAAAACATCAACGATGAAACAACCGATGCGTTTTAAAACAATGTTAGAAATCCCATCACAACCGCAGGACCTAGAGTTCTTAAGAGTTCCAATTATCTGTAAAAGCTCAAGAGCAGTTATAGGTTCGAAGACAAAACTATTTCTTTGCCACGGTTCATGTAGGCTACAAGAAAACGAGCACAAATCACAACTTTGTTGGACACCATGAACTGGTGGATTCTTCGCCAATGAGGTAAAATAGTTATTAAAAGCATTACCGATGTCGAATCTATTAGTAACTACACAATCATTTACACGAATGTCGGTGGGTATTTTAGAAGAGTAGGATTGGTTTAAGATGTTGTTAACTACCTTCCATTCATTTTTAATATTACCATTAGCCAGAAGAAATTGATTACGAAAGTAATTGTCGCGGCAGATGGGAATCTCTTTTTTGAGTTGGGAACATAATTTCTTATATTTAATACGCAACCTGGTGTTGTTGGGATGCTTTGAGCACTTAATCCTGAGCTTATTCTTGTACCTAACCTTGTTGATAAGTCTTGTGGATATCCAAGGTTTAAGTCTTTTAGGAGATTTCGCCAAGGACACGGCGGAAGTGCAGTTGATAATGTGTTTGGAGAGACGATCTAAAAACAGTGAATAGGAAATGGATGGATTACTTTCCGAGTATACATCGTCCCAGAACTCATAGCAAAGAAGGTCTTTAAGTTTTGTATAATTGATTTTAGTGGTTATTTTTGGTGCGTTTTCAACTTTGTTTTTTTTCTGTAAACGGTTTGAATTTATCAATAAACCTGTCATTGAGTGATCGGAAATTTTTAAATTGAAAATGCCCTTCTCACAGGAACTTAAAAAAGAGTTAGAAAAACGTCCATATATATGATCCAAGCATCTACCTGACACCTCTCTTGTAGGTTCATTAATAAAACAGGTGAGTCCATGCGATGCCAAAAGGGTTAGATAGTTGGATACAATATCACTCTTTTCTAGTAGGTCTAAGTTGAAATCACCTAATATTATTACATTTTTAGATTTTTGGCTATCTAATAAATGAGAAAATTCTTCAATGTACGCTACAACATTAAACCTATGTAGTCTATACACACAGATAAAAACGTATTCCATATCGTTAAACTCAATGGAAACTAGTAACACGTCTGCACTATTAAAAACGACACTCTTAGCTTCAATAACTCTGTATTGCTCATTAACAAAGCACCCGACACCACCCGCAGCGTAACTTTCATTAGGGTTAGCAAAGAATTTGAAACCTGGCAAATGGTAATCGGTTATTTCGAAGCCGTAAATCCAAATTTCTGAAACAAAAACGATATCTGGAATGCATAAAAAAGAGTTAAGGTGGGTAACAAGAGATGCAAAATTCTCTCTCAGACTTCTAACGTTCTGGTGAACCACAAAAAGCTTGTTATTGCAGTAATTACTATTGATAAATACACTATCACAGTTTGGTATCGTAAGATTGAGGAGTGAAGAGTAATCATTCAGATCATTATTAAGATTCATTTAACTTTGTATTTGTAAACAAATTACGTTTATAAAACTAAATAAGTTCTAGATCATTAAACGATCTAATTGAGATTACTCCTCCACCCTCCACCTTTCTCAAAAGAATTTGGTTGTTTTTGAACCATACGTATTTGTAATTTTTTCTCTTCCTTACTTCTTTAGCTTTAAATAATAGAGCCTGTGTGTACTTAGTCATCGCATGGTTGATGAAGATTGTCCCATTACTGCTGCCGCTGGCACTGCCAATGCTTTGACCACTCTCGTTGATAACGTTGCAATTCATGGTTTTTTTCTTTTTTGCTTTCTCGCTCATTATCCGCTGCTTGGTTAGGGGGTCAGTGAACCTAACACAGATGATCGATTTGGAGTGGGTGTTGTCTCCTCCTTCTTTGTTGCGTGCATTCTTCACAAAGCATCTCTCAATTTTTGTGTCGGGCACATCAATGGCCAATGCATTTTTGAAGACTAGCTTGGCCTTGTCAAATGCATTTTTGTTGTCGACATCTGGAACACCAACAATTTCTATGCTGTTGCTGAGTTGTTGTTGTTGATGCCAGTTGAGTCGATTCACCAGTGAAGCAACTGTTGCCTTTAGCTCCGCATTTTCCTTCCGTAGCTCGTTGAGTGATGATAGGAAACGGTTATTGGTTTCCTCTAATTTAGAGAGCTTCAGATAAATCATTTGAAGAGTGCATTCGCTATTTTCGTTGGTAGGTTTAGTATCCGTGACAAATGACTTAGACTGACCGTATGTGGTGGCTATTGATGTTCGATTTACATCCGAAGAAGATGGTGCAGTTTTCGTTGTGTTATCACACTGTATGTCTTTGTGAAGCAAATGGTCAGGCATACGCATTGATCTGCGTCTGAGTACACCACACTTGTCGCATCGAAAAGATTGGCCGCTTGATACGATGAATTCTGCATCTTTTTCAGTGAGTTTAACGCACGAGATATGGAAGTAATTCAAACAGTCACCACAAGAAATCTTAGTGGAACAGCTTCTTTCAATTCTTTCAGAACAAATAGAGCACTTCATTGTGAAATTTTAGTGAAAGTAAAAGAACCGAAAACCGAGATGCGCACCCCACGACACTCAAACACTGAATTATACATATAGTGGGTCGGCGGCTATAGCCAGCCGGCCACATATACATATAGTGGGTCGGCGGCTATAGCCAGCCGGCCACATATACATATAGTGGGTCGGCGGCTATAGCCAGCCGGCCACATATACATATAGTGGGTCGGCGGCTATAGCCAGCCGGCCACATATATATATAGTGGGTCGGCGGCTATAGCCAGCCGGCCACATATATAGTGGGTCGGCGGCTATAGCCAGCCGGCCACATATATAGTGGGTCGGCGGCTATAGCCAGCCGGCCACATATATAGTGGGTCGGCGGCTATAGCCAGCCGGCCACATATATAGTGGGTCGGCGGCTATAGCCAGCCGGCCACATATATAGTGGGTCGGCGGCTATAGCCAGCCGGCCACATATATAGTGGGTCGGCGGCTATAGCCAGCCGGCCACATATATAGTGGGTCGGCGGCTATAGCCAGCCGGCCACATATATAGTGGGTCGGCGGCTATAGCCAGCCGGCCACATATATAGTGGGTCGGCGGCTATAGCCAGCCGGCCACATATATAGTGGGTCGGCGGCTATAGCCAGCCGGCCACATATATAGTGGGTCGGCGGCTATAGCCAGCCGGCCACATATATAGTGGGTCGGCGGCTATAGCCAGCCGGCCACATATATAGTGGGTCGGCGGCTATAGCCAGCCGGCCACATATATAGTGGGTCGGCGGCTATAGCCAGCCGGCCACATATACATATAGTGAATCGGCGGCTATAGCCAGCCGGCCACATGTATAGTGGGTCGGCGGCTATGGCCAGCCGCCCACATATATAGTGGGACGGCGGCTATAGCCAGACGGCCACATATATAGTGGGTCGGCGGCTATGGCCAGACGGCCACATATATAGTGGGTCGGCGGCTATAGCCAGACGGCCACATATATAGTGGGTCGGCGGCTATGGCCAGCCGGCCACATATATAGTGGGTCGGCGCCTATAGCCAGCCGGCCACATATATAGTGGGTCGGCGGCTATAGCCAGCCGGCCACATATATAGTGGGTCGGCGGCTATAGCCAGCCGGCCACATATATAGTGGGTCGGCGGCTATAGCCAGCCGGCCACATATATAGTGGGTCGGCGGCTATAGCCAGCCGGCCACATATATAGTGGGTCGGCGGCTATAGCCAGCCGGCCACATATATAGTGGGTCGGCGGCTATAGCGAGACGGCCACATATATAGTGGGTCGGCGGCTATAGCCAGCCGGCCACATATATGTATAGTGGGTCGGCGGCTATAGCCAGTCGGCCACATATATAGTGGGTCGGCGGCTATAGCCAGTCGGCCACATATATAGTGGGTCGGCGGCTATAGCCAGCCGGCCACATATATAGTGGGTCGGCGGCTATAGCCAGCCGGCCACATATATAGTGGGTCGGCGGCTATAGCCAGCCGGCCACATATATAGTGGGTCGGCGGCTATAGCCAGCCGGCCACATATATAGTGGGTCGGCGGCTATAGCCAGACGGCCACATATATAGTGGGTCGGCGGCTATAGCCAGCCGGCCACATATATGTATAGTGGGTCGGCGGCTATGGCCAGCCGGCCACATATATAGTGGGTCGGCGGCTATAGCCAGCCGGCCACATATATAGTGGGTCGGCGGCTATAGCAAGCCGGCCACATATATAGTGAATCGGCGGCTATAGCCAGCCGGCCACATGTATAGTGGGTCGGCGGCTATGGCCAGCCGCCCACATATATAGTGGGTCGGCGGCTATAGCCAGACGGCCACATATATAGTGGGTCGGCGGCTATAGCCAGCCGGCCACATATATTGTGGGTCGGCGGCTATAGCCAGCCGGCCACATATATAGTGGGTCGGCGGCTATAGCCAGCCGGCCACATATATAGTGGGTCGGCGGCTATAGCCAGCCGGCCACATATATAGTGGGTCGGCGGCTATAGCCAGCCGGCCACATATATAGTGGGTCGGCGGCTATAGCCAGCCGGCCACATATATAGTGGGTCGGCGGCTATAGCCAGACGGCCACATATATAATGGGTCGGCGGCTATGGCCAGCCGGCCACATATATAGTGGGTCGGCGGCTATGGCCAGCCGGCCACATATATAGTGGGTCGGCGGCTATAGCCAGACGGCCACATATGTATATAGTGGGTCGGCGGCTATGGCCAGCCGGCCACATATATAGTGGGTCGGCGGCTATAGCCAGCCGGCCACATATATAGTGGGTCGGCGGCTATAGCCAGCCGGCCACATATATAGTGGGTCGGCGGCTATAGCCAGCCGGCCACATATATAGTGGGTCGGCGGCTATAGCCAGCCGGCCACATATATAGTGGGTCGGCGGCTATAGCCAGCCGGCCACATATATAGTGGGTCGGCGGCTATAGCCAGCCGGACACATATATAGTGGGTCGGCGGCTATAGCCAGCCGGACACATATATAGTGGGTCGGCGGCTATAGCCAGCCGGCCACATATATAGTGGGTCGGCGGCTATAGCCAGCCGGCCACATATATAGTGGGTCGGCGGCTATAGCCAGCCGGCCACATATATAGTGGGTCGGCGGCTATAGCTAGCCGGCCACATATATAGTGGGTCGGCGGCTATAGCCAGCCGGCCACATATATAGTGGGTCGGCGGCTATAGCCAGCCGGCCACATATATAGTGGGTCGGCGGCTATAGCCAGCCGGCCACATATATAGTGGGTCGGCGGCTATAGCCAGCCGGCCACATATATAGTGGGTCGGCGGCTATAGCCAGCCGGCCACATATATAGTGGGTCGGCGGCTATAGCCAGCCGGCCACATATATAGTGGGTCGGCGGCTATAGCCAGTCGGCCACATATACAGTGATCCACCATATATGTGGCCGGCTGGCCATAGCCGCCGACCCACTATATATGTGGCCGGCTGGCTAGAGCCGCCGATCCACTATATTTGTGGCCGGCTTGCTATAGCCAGCCGGCCACATATATAGTGGATCACTGTATATGTGGCCGACTGGCTATAGCCGCCGACCCACTATACATATATGTGGCCGCCTGGCTATAGCCGCCGATTCACTATATATGTGGCCGACTGGCTATAGCCGCCGACCCACTATATATGTGGCCGACTGGCTATAGCCGCCGACCCACTATATATGTGGCCGGCTGGCTGTAGCCGCCGAACCACTGTATATGTGGCCGACTAGCTATAGCCGCCGACCCACTATATATGTGGCCCACTGGCTATAGCCGCCGACCACCTATATATGTGGCCGACTGGCTATAGCCGCCGACCCACTATATATGTGGCCGGCTGGCCATAGCCGCCGACCCACTATATATGTGGCCGTCTGGCTATAGCCGCCGACCCACTATATATGTGGCCGGCTGGCCATAGCCGCCGACCCACTATATATGTGGCCGTCTGGCTATAGCCGCCGACCCACTATATATGTGGCCGGCTGGCTAGAGCCGCCGATCCACTATATTTGTGGCCGGCTTGCTATAGCCAGCCGGCCACATATATAGTGGATCACTGTATATGTGGCCGACTAGCTATAGCCGCCGACCCACTATATATGTGGCCCACTGGCTATAGCCGCCGACCCACTATATATGTGGCCGACTGGCTATAGCCGCCGACCCACTATATATGTGGCCGGCTGGCCATAGCCGCCGACCCACTATATATGTGGCCGTCTGGCTATAGCCGCCGACCCACTATATATGTGGGCGGCTGGCCATAGCCGCCGACCCACTATACATGTGGCCGGCTGGCTATAGCCGCCGATTCACTATATATGTGGCCGGCTGGCTATAGCCGCCGACCCACTATATATGTGGCCGGCTGGCTATAGCCGCCGACCCACTATATATGTGGCCGGCTGGCTATAGCCGCCGACCCACTATATATGTGGCCGGCTGGCTATAGCCGCCGACCCACTATATATGTGGCCGGCTGGCTATAGCCGCCGACCCACTATCTATGTGGCCGGCTGGCTATAGCCGCCGACCCACTATATATGTGGCCGGCCGGCTATAGCCGCCGACCCACTATATATGTGGCCGACTGGCTATAGCCGCCGACCCACTATATATGTGGCCGACTGGCTATAGCCGCCGACCCACTATATATGTGGCCGGCTGGCCATAGCCGCCGACCCACTATATATGTGGCCGTCTGGCTATAGCCGCCGACCCACTATATATGTGGGCGGCTGGCCATAGCCGCCGACCCACTATACATGTGGCCGGCTGGCTATAGCCGCCGATTCACTATATATGTGGCCGGCTGGCTATAGCCGCCGATCCACTATATATTTGGCCGGCTGACTATAGCCGCCGACCCACTATGTATGTGGCCGGCTGGCTATAGCCGCCGACCCACTATATATGTGGCCGACTGGCTACAGCCGCCGACCCACTATATATGTGGCCGGCTGGCTATAGCCGCCGAACCACTGTATATGTGGCCGACTGGCTATAGCCGCCGACCCACTATAAATGTGGCCGGCTGGCTATAGCCGCCGAACCACTGTATATGTGGCCGACTGGCTATAGCCGCCAAACCACTGTATATGTGGCCGACTGGCTATAGCCGCCGACCCACTAAACATATATGTGGCCACCTGGCTATAGCCGCCGACCCACTATATATGTGGCCGGCTGGCTATAGCCGCCGACCCACTATATATGTGGCCGACTGACTATAGCCGCCGACCCACTATATATTTGGCCGGCTGGCTATAGCCGCCGACTCACTATACATATATGTGGCCGCCTGGCTATAGCCGCCGATTCACTATATATGTGGCCGGCTGGCTATAGCCGCCAACCCACTATATATGTGGCCGGCTGGCTATAGCCGCCGATCCACTATATATGTGGCCACATATATAGTGGGTCGGCGGCTATAGCCAGTCCGCCACATATATAATGGGTCGCCGGCTATAGCCAGCCGGCCACATATATAGTGAATCGGCGGCTATAGCCAGCCGGCCACATATATAGTGGGTCGGCAGCTATAGCCAGTCGGCCACATATACAGTGGTTCAGCGGCTATAGTCAGCCGGCCACATATATAGTGGGTCGGCGGCTATAGCCAGCCGGCCACATATAGAGTGGGTCGGCGGCTATAGCCAGCCGGGTACATATATAGTGGTTCGGCGGCTATAGCCAGCCGGCCACATATATAGTGAACCGGCGGCTATAGCCAGCCGGCCACAAATATAGTGGGTCGGCGGCTATAGCCAGTCGGCCACATATACAGTGGTTCGGCGGCTATAGCCAGCCGGGTACATATATAGTGGTTCGGCGGCTATAGCCAGCCGGCCACATATATAGTGAACCGGCGGCTATAGCCAGCCGGCCACAAATATAGTGGGTCGGCGGCTATAGCCAGCCGGCCACATATATAGTGGGTCGGCGGCTATAGCCAGCCGGCCACATATATAGTGGGTCGGCGGCTATAGCCAGCCGGCCACATATATAGTGGGTCGGCGGCTATAGCCAGCCGGCCACATATATAGTGGGTCGGCGGCTATAGCCAGCCGGCCACATATATAGTGGGTCGGCGGCTATAGCCAGCCGGCCACATATATAGTGGGTCGGCGGCTATAGCCAGCCGGCCACATATATAGTGGGTCGGCGGCTATAGCCAGCCGGCCACATATATAGTGGGTCGGCGGCTATAGCCAGCCGGCCACATATATAGTGGGTCGGCGGCTATAGCCAGCCGGCCACATATATAGTGGGTCGGCGGCTATAGCCAGCCGGCCACATATATAGTGGGTCGGCGGCTATAGCCAGCCGGCCACATATATAGTGGGTCGGCGGCTATAGCCAGCCGGCCACATATATAGTGGGTCGGCGGCTATAGCCAGCCGGCCACATATATAGTGGGTCGGCGGCTATAGCCAGCCGGCCACATATATAGTGGGTCGGCGGCTATAGCCAGCCGGCCACATATATAGTGGGTCGGCGGCTATAGCCAGCCGGCCACATATATAGTGGGTCGGCGGCTATAGCCAGCCGGCCACATATATAGTGGGTCGGCGGCTATAGCCAGCCGGCCACATATATAGTGGGTCGGCGGCTATAGCCAGCCGGCCACATATATAGTGGGTCGGCGGCTATAGCCAGCCGGCCACATATATAGTGGGTCGGCGGCTATAGCCAGCCGGCCACATATATAGTGGGTCGGCGGCTATAGCCAGCCGGCCACATATATAGTGGGTCGGCGGCTATAGCCAGCCGGCCACATATATAGTGGGTCGGCGGCTATAGCCAGCCGGCCACATATATAGTGGGTCGGCGGCTATAGCCAGCCGGCCACATATATAGTGGGTCGGCGGCTATAGCCAGCCGGCCACATATATAGTGGGTCGGCGGCTATAGCCAGCCGGCCACATATATAGTGGGTCGGCGGCTATAGCCAGCCGGCCACATATATAGTGGGTCGGCGGCTATAGCCAGCCGGCCACATATATAGTGGGTCGGCGGCTATAGCCAGCCGGCCACATATATAGTGGGTCGGCGGCTATAGCCAGCCGGCCACATATACATATAGTGGGTCGGCGGCTGTAGCCAGCCGGCCACATATGTAGTGGGTCGGCGGCTATAGCCAGCCGGCCACATATGTAGTGGGTCGGCGGCTATAGCCAGCCGGCCACATATACATATAGTGGGTCGGCGGCTGTAGCCAGCCGGCCACATATGTAGTGGGTCGGCGGCTATAGCCAGCCGGCCACATATGTAGTGGGTCGGCGGCTATAGCCAGCCGGCCACATATGTAGTGGGTCGGCGGCTATAGCCAGCCGGCCACATATGTAGTGGGTCGGCGGCTATAGCCAGCCGGCCACATATGTAGTGGGTCGGCGGCTATAGCCAGCCGGCCACATATGTAGTGGGTCGGCGGCTATAGCCAGCCGGCCACATATGTAGTGGGTCGGCGGCTATAGCCAGCCGGCCACATATGTAGTGGGTCGGCGGCTATAGCCAGCCGGCCACATATACATATAGTGGGTCGGCGGCTATAGCCAGCCGGCCACATATACATATAGTGGGTCGGCGGCTATAGCCAGCCGGCCACATATACATATAGTGGGTCGGCGGCTATAGCCAGCCGGCCACATATATAGTGGGTCGGCGGCTATAGCCAGCCGGCCACATATATAGTGGATCGGCGGCTATAGCCAGCCGGCCACATGTATAGTGGGTCGGCGGCTATGGCCAGCCGGCCACATATATAGTGGGTCGGCGGCTATAGCCAGCCGGCCGCATATATAGTGGGTCGGCGGCTATAGCAAGCCGGCCACATATATAGTGAATCGGCGGCTATAGCCAGCCGGCCACATGTATAGTGGGTCGGCGGCTATGGCCAGCCGCCCACATATATAGTGGGACGGCGGCTATAGCCAGACGGCCACATATATAGTGGGTCGGCGGCTATGGCCAGCCGGCCACATATATAGTGGGTCGGCGGCTATAGCCAGACGGCCACATATATAGTGGGTCGGCGGCTATGGCCAGCTGGCCACATATATAGTGGGTCGGCGGCTATAGCCAGCCGGCCACATTTCTAGTGGGTCGGCGGCTATAGCCAGCCGGCCACATATATAGTGGGTCGGCGGCTATAGCCAGCCGGCCACATATATAGTGGGTCGGCGGCTATAGCCAGCCGGCCACATATATAGTGGGTCGGCGGCTATAGCCAGCCGGCCACATATATAGTGGGTCGGCGGCTATAGCCAGACGGCCACATATATAGTGGGTCGGCGGCTATAGCCAGCCGGCCACATATATGTATAGTGGGTCGGCGGCTATAGCCAGTCGGCCACATATATGTATAGTGGGTCGGCGGCTATAGCCAGTCGGCCACATATATAGTGGGTCGGCGGCTATAGCCAGCCGGCCACATATATAGTGGGTCGGCGGCTATAGCCAGCCGGCCACATATATAGTGGGTCGGCGGCTATAGCCAGCCGGCCACATATATAGTGGGTCGGCGGCTATAGCCAGCCGGCCACATATATAGTGGGTCGGCGGCTATAGCCAGCCGGCCACATATATAGTGGGTCGGCGGCTATAGCCAGCCGGCCACATATATAGTGGGTCGGCGGCTATAGCCAGACGGCCACATATATAGTGGGTCGGCGGCTATAGCCAGCCGGCCACATATATGTATAGTGGGTCGGCGGCTATGGCCAGCCGGCCACATATATAGTGGGTCGGCGGCTATAGCCAGCCGGCCACATATATAGTGGGTCGGCGGCTATAGCAAGCCGGCCACATATATAGTGAATCGGCGGCTATAGCCAGCCGGCCACATGTATAGTGGGTCGGCGGCTATGGCCAGCCGCCCACATATATAGTGGGTCGGCGGCTATAGCCAGACGGCCACATATATAATGGGTCGGCGGCTATGGCCAGCCGGCCACATATATAGTGGGTCGGCGGCTATAGCCAGCCGGCCACATATATAGTGGGTCGGCGGCTATAGCCAGCCGGCCACATATATAGTGGGTCGGCGGCTATAGCCAGCCGGCCACATATATAGTGGGTCGGCGGCTATAGCCAGCCGGCCACATATATAGTGGGTCGGCGGCTATAGCCAGCCGGCCACATATATAGTGGGTCGGCGGCTATAGCCAGCCGGCCACATATATAGTGGGTCGGCGGCTATAGCCAGCCGGCCACATATATAGTGGGTCGGCGGCTATAGCCAGCCGGCCACATATATAGTGGGTCGGCGGCTATAGCCAGCCGGCCACATATATAGTGGGTCGGCGGCTATAGCCAGCCGCCCACATATATAGTGGGTCGGCGGCTATAGCCAGCCGGCCACATATATAGTGGGTCGGCGGCTATAGCCAGCCGGCCACATATATAGTGGGTCGGCGGCTATAGCCAGCCGGCCACATATATAGTGGGTCGGCGGCTATAGCCAGCCGGCCACATATATAGTGGGTCGGCGGCTATAGCCAGCCGGCCACATATATAGTGGGTCGGCGGCTATAGCCAGCCGGCCACATATATAGTGGGTCGCTGGCTATAGCCAGCCGGTCACATATATAGTGGGTCGGCGGCTATAGCCAGCCGGCCACATATATAGTGGGTCGGCGGCTATAGCCAGACGGCCACATATATAGTGGGTCGGCGGCTATAGCCAGCCGGCCCCATATATGTATAGTGGGTCGGCGGCTATGGCCAGCCGGCCACATATATAGTGGGTCGGCGGCTATAGCCAGCCGGCCACATATAAAGTGGGTCGGCGGCTATAGCAAGCCGGCCACATATATAGTGAATTGGCGGCTATAGCCAGCCGGCCACATGTATAGTGGGTCGGCGGCTATGGCCAGCCGCCCACATATATAGTGGGTCGGCGGCTATAGCCAGACGGCCACATATATAATGGGTCGGCGGCTATAGCCAGCCGCCCACATATATAGTGGGTCGGCGGCTATAGCCAGCCGGCCACATATATAGTGGGTCGGCGGCTATAGCCAGCCGGCCACATATATAGTGGGTCGGCGGCTATAGCCAGCCGGCCACATATATAGTGGGTCGGCGGCTATAGCCAGCCGGCCACATATATAGTGGGTCGGCGGCTATAGCCAGCCGGCCACATATATAGTGGGTCGCTGGCTATAGCCAGCCGGTCACATATATAGTGGGTCGGCGGCTATAGCCAGCCGGCCACATATATAGTGGGTCGGCGGCTATAGCCAGCCGGCCACATATATAGTGGGTCGGCGGCTATAGCCAGCCGGCCCCATATATGTATAGTGGGTCGGCGGCTATGGCCAGCCGGCCACATATATAGTGGGTCGGCGGCTATAGCCAGCCGGCCACATATATAGTGGGTCGGCGGCTATAGCAAGCCGGCCACATATATAGTGAATTGGCGGCTATAGCCAGCCGGCCACATGTATAGTGGGTCGGCGGCTATGGCCAGCCGCCCACATATATAGTGGGTCGGCGGCTATAGCCAGACGGCCACATATATAATGGGTCGGCGGCTATGGCCAGCCGGCCACATATATAGTGGGTCGGCGGCTATAGCCAGCCGGCCACATATACATATAGTGGGTCGGCGGCTATAGCCAGCCGGCCACATATACATATAGTGGGTCGGCGGCTATAGCCAGCCGGCCACATATATAGTGGGTCGGCGGCTATAGCCAGCCGGCCACATATATAGTGGGTCGGCGGCTATAGCCAGCCGGCCACATATATAGTGGGTCGGCGGCTATAGCCAGCCGGCCACATATATAGTGGGTCGGCGGCTATAGCCAGCCGGCCACATATACATATACTGGGTCGGCGGCTATAGCCAGCCGGCCACATATGTAGTGGGTCGGCGGCTATAGCCAGCCGGCCACATATGTAGTGGGTCGGCGGCTATAGCCAGCCGGCCACATATGTAGTGGGTCGGCGGCTATAGCCAGCCGGCCACATATGTAGTGGGTCGGCGGCTATAGCCAGCCGGCCACATATGTAGTGGGTCGGCGGCTATAGCCAGCCGGCCACATATGTAGTGGGTCGGCGGCTATAGCCAGCCGGCCACATATGTAGTGGGTCGGCGGCTATAGCCAGCCGGCCACATATGTAGTGGGTCGGCGGCTATAGCCAGCCGGCTACATATGTAGTGGGTCGGCGGCTATAGCCAGCCGGCCACATATACATATAGTGGGTCGGCGGCTATAGCCAGCCGGCCACATATACATATAGTGGGTCGGCGGCTATAGCCAGCCGGCCACATATACATATAGTGGGTCGGCGGCTATAGCCAGCCGGCCACATATATAGTGGGTCGGCGGCTATAGCCAGCCGGCCACATATATAGTGGGTCGGCGGCTATAGCCAGCCGGCCACATATATAGTGGGTCGGCGGCTATAGCCAGCCGGCCACATATATAGTGGGTCGGCGGCTATAGCCAGCCGGCCACATATACATATAGTGGGTCGGCGGCTATAGCCAGCCGGCCACATATGTAGTGGGTCGGCGGCTATAGCCAGCCGGCCACATATGTAGTGGGTCGGCGGCTATAGCCAGCCGGCCACATATGTAGTGGGTCGGCGGCTATAGCCAGCCGGCCACATATGTAGTGGGTCGGCGGCTATAGCCAGCCGGCCACATATGTAGTGGGTCGGCGGCTATAGCCAGCCGGCCACATATGTAGTGGGTCGGCGGCTATAGCCAGCCGGCCACATATACATATAGTGGGTCGGCGGCTATAGCCAGCCGGCCACATATACATATAGTGGGTCGGCGGCTATAGCCAGCCGGCCACATATACATATAGTGGGTCGGCGGCTATAGCCAGCCGGCCACATATACATATAGTGGGTCGGCGGCTATAGCCAGCCGGCCACATATACATATAGTGGGTCGGCGGCTATAGCCAGCCGGCCACATATACATATAGTGGGTCGGCGGCTATAGCCAGCCGGCCACATATACATATAGTGGGTCGGCGGCTATAGCCAGCCGGCCACATATGTAGTGGGTCGGCGGCTATAGCCAGCCGGCCACATATATAGTGGGTCGGCGGCTATAGCCAGCCGGCCACATATATAGTGGGTCGGCGGCTATAGCCAGCCGGCCACATATATAGTGGGTCGGCGGCTATAGCCAGCCGGCCACATATATAGTGGGTCGGCGGCTATAGCCAGCCGGCCACATATATAGTGGGTCGGCGGCTATAGCCAGCCGGCCACATATATAGTGGGTCGGCGGCTATAGCCAGCCGGCCACATATATAGTGGGTCGGCGGCTATAGCCAGCCGGCCACATATATAGTGGGTCGGCGGCTATAGCCAGCCGGCCACATATATAGTGGGTCGGCGGCTATAGCCAGCCGGCCACATATATAGTGGGTCGGCGGCTATAGCCAGCCGGCCACATATATAGTGGGTCGGCGGCTATAGCCAGCCGGCCACATATATAGTGGGTCGGCGGCTATAGCCAGCCGGCCACATATATAGTGGGTCGGCGGCTATAGCCAGCCGGCCACATATATAGTGGGTCGGCGGCTATAGCCAGCCGGCCACATATATAGTGGGTCGGCGGCTATAGCCAGCCGGCCACATATATAGTGGGTCGGCGGCTATAGCCAGCCGGCCACATATATAGTGGGTCGGCGGCTATAGCCAGCCGGCCACATATATAGTGGGTCGGCGGCTATAGCCAGCCGGCCACATATACATATAGTGGGTCGGCGGCTATAGCCAGCCGGCCACATATACATATAGTGGGTCGGCGGCTATAGCCAGCCGGCCACATATACATATAGTGGGTCGGCGGCTATAGCCAGCCGGCCACATATGTAGTGGGTCGGCGGCTATAGCCAGCCGGCCACATATGTAGTGGGTCGGCGGCTATAGCCAGCCGGCTACATATGTAGTGGGTCGGCGGCTATAGCCAGCCGGCCACATATACATATAGTGGGTCGGCGGCTATAGCCACATGTATAGTGGGTCGGCGGCTATGGCAAGCCGGCCACATATATAGTGAATCGGCGGCTATAGCCAGCCGGCCACATGTATAGTGGGTCGGCGGCTATGGCCAGCCGCCCACATATATAGTGGGACGGCGGCTAAAGCCAGACGGCCACATATATAGTGGGTCGGCGGCTATGGCCAGCCGGCCACATATATAGTGGGTCGGCGGCTATAGCAAGCCGGCCACATATATAGTGAATCGGCGGCTATAGCCAGCCGGCCACATGTATAGTGGGTCGGCGGCTATGGCCAGCCGCCCACATATATAGTGGGACGGCGGCTAAAGCCAGACGGCCACATATATAGTGGGTCGGCGGCTATGGCCAGCCGGCCACATATATAGTGGGTCGGCGGCTATAGCCAGACGGCCACATATATAGTGGGTCGGCGGCTATGGCCAGCCGGCCACATATATAGTGGGTCGGCGGCTGTAGCCAGCCGGCCACATATATAGTGGGTCGGCGGCTATAGCCAGCCGGCCACATATATAGTGGGTCGGCGGCTATAGCCAGCCGGCCACATATATAGTGGGTCGGCGGCTATAGCCAGCCGGCCACATATATAGTGGGTCGGCGGCTATAGCCAGCCGGCCACATATATAGTGGGTCGGCGGCTATAGCCAGCCGGCCACATATATAGTGGGTCGGCGGCTATAGCCAGACGGCCACATATATAGTGGGTCGGCGGCTATAGCCAGCCGGCCACATATATGTATAGTGGGTCGGCGGCTATAGCCAGTCGGCCACATATATAGTGGGTCGGCGGCTATAGCCAGTCGGCCACATATATAGTGGGTCGGCGGCTATAGCCAGCCGGCCACATATATAGTGGGTCGGCGGCTATAGCCAGCCGGCCACATATATAGTGGGTCGGCGGCTATAGCCAGCCGGCCACATATATAGTGGGTCGGCGGCTATAGCCAGCCGGCCACATATATAGTGGGTCGGCGGCTATAGCCAGACGGCCACATATATAGTGGGTCGGCGGCTATAGCCAGCCGGCCACATATATGTATAGTGGGTCGGCGGCTATGGCCAGCCGGCCACATATATAGTGGGTCGGCGGCTATAGCCAGCCGGCCACATATATAGTGGGTCGGCGGCTATAGCAAGCCGGCCACATATATAGTGAATCGGCGGCTATAGCCAGCCGGCCACATGTATAGTGGGTCGGCGGCTATGGCCAGCCGCCCGCATATATAGTGGGTCGGCGGCTATAGCCAGACGGCCACATATATAGTGGGTCGGCGGCTATGGCCAGCCGGCCACATATATAGTGGGTCGGCGGCTATAGCCAGACGGCTACATATATAGTGGGTCGGCGGCTATGGCCAGCCGGCCACATATATAGTGGGTCGGCGGCTATAGCCAGCCGGCCACATATATAGTGGGTCGGCGGCTATAGCCAGCCGGCCACATATATAGTGGGTCGGCGGCTATAGCCAGCCGGCCACATATATAGTGGGTCGGCGGCTATAGCCAGCCGGCCACATATATAGTGGGTCGGCGGCTATAGCCAGCCGGCCACATATATAGTGGGTCGGCGGCTATAGCCAGCCGGACACATATATAGTGGGTCGGCGGCTATAGCCAGCCGGCCACATATATAGTGGGTCGGCGGCTATAGCCAGCCGGCCACAAATATAGTGGGTCGGCGGCTATAGCCAGCCGGCCACAAATATAGTGGGTCGGCGGCTATAGCCAGCCGGCCACATATATAGTGGGTCGGCGGCTATAGCCAGCCGGCCACATATATAGTGGGTCGGCGGCTATAGCCAGCCGGCCACATATATAGTGGATCGGCGGCTATAGCCAGCCGGCCACATATATAGTGGATCGGCGGCTATAGCCAGCCGGCCACATATATAGTGGGTCGGCGGCTATAGCCAGCCGGCCACATATATAGTGGGTCGGCGGCTATAGCCAGCCGGCCACATATATAGTGGGTCGGCGGCTATAGCCAGCCGGCCACATATATAGTGGGTCGGCGGCTATAGCCAGCCGGCCACATGTATAGTGGGTCGGCGGCTATAGCCAGCCGGCCACATATATAGTGGGTCGGCGGCTATAGCCAGCCGGCCACATATATAGTGGGTCGGCGGCTATAGCCAGCCGGCCACATATATAGTGGGTCGGCGGCTATAGCCAGCCGGCCACATATATAGTGGGTCGGCGGCTATAGCCAGCCGGCCACATATATAGTGGGTCGGCGGCTATAGCCAGCCGGCCACATATATAGTGGGTCGGCGGCTATAGCCAGCCGGCCACATATATAGTGGGTCGGCGGCTATAGCCAGCCGGCCACATATATAGTGGGTCGGCGGCTATAGCCAGCCGGCCACATATATAGTGGGTCGGCGGCTATAGCCAGCCGGCCACATATATAGTGGGTCGGCGGCTATAGCCAGCCGGCCACATATATAGTGGGTCGGCGGCTATAGCCAGCCGGCCACATATATAGTGGGTCGGCGGCTATAGCCAGCCGGCCACATATATAGTGGGTCGGCGGCTATAGCCAGCCGGCCACATATATAGTGGGTCGGCGGCTATAGCCAGCCGGCCACATATATAGTGGGTCGGCGGCTATAGCCAGCCGGCCACATATATAGTGGGTCGGCGGCTATAGCCAGCCGGCCACATATATAGTGGGTCGGCGGCTATAGCCAGCCGGCCACATATATAGTGGGTCGGCGGCTATAGCCAGCCGGCCACATATATAGTGGGTCGGCAGCTATAGCCAGCCGCCGGTGGTTCGGCGGCTATAGCCAGCCGGCCACATATATAGTGGGTCGGCGGCTATAGCCAGTCCGCCACATATATAATGGGTCGCCGGCTATAGCCAGCCGGCCACATATATAGTGAATCGGCGGCTATAGCCAGCCGGCCACATATATAGTGGGTCGGCGGCTATAGCCAGTCGGCCACATATACAGTGGTTCGGCGGCTATAGTCAGCCGGCCAGATATATAGTGGGTCGGCGGCTATAGCCAGTCGGCCACATATACAGTGGTTCGGCGGCTATAGCCAGCCGGGTACATATATAGTGGTTCGGCGGCTATAGCCAGCCGGCCACATATATAGTGAACCGGCGGCTATAGCCAGCCGGCCACAAATATAGTGGGTCGGCGGCTATAGCCAGCCGGCCACATATATAGTGGGTCGGCGGCTATAGCCAGCCGGCCACATATATAGTGGGTCGGCGGCTATAGCCAGCCGGCCACATATATAGTGGGTCGGCGGCTATAGCCAGCCGGCCACATATATAGTGGGTCGGCGGCTATAGCCAGCCGGCCACATATATAGTGGGTCGGCGGCTATAGCCAGCCGGCCACATATATAGTGGGTCGGCGGCTATAGCCAGCCGGCCACATATATAGTGGGTCGGCGGCTATAGCCAGCCGGCCACATATATAGTGGGTCGGCGGCTATAGCCAGCCGGCCACATATATAGTGGGTCGGCGGCTATAGCCAGCCGGCCACATATATAGTGGGTCGGCGGCTATAGCCAGCCGGCCACATATATAGTGGGTCGGCGGCTATAGCCAGCCGGCCACATATATAGTGGGTCGGCGGCTATAGCCAGCCGGCCACATATATAGTGGGTCGGCGGCTATAGCCAGCCGGCCACATATATAGTGGGTCGGCGGCTATAGCCAGCCGGCCACATATATAGTGGGTCGGCGGCTATAGCCAGCCGGCCACATATACATATAGTGGGTCGGCGGCTATAGCCAGCCGGCCACATATACATATAGTGGGTCGGCGGCTATAGCCAGCCGGCCACATATACATATAGTGGGTCGGCGGCTATAGCCAGCCGGCCACATATGTAGTGGGTCGGCGGCTATAGCCAGCCGGCCACATATGTAGTGGGTCGGCGGCTATAGCCAGCCGGCCACATATGTAGTGGGTCGGCGGCTATAGCCAGCCGGCCACATATGTAGTGGGTCGGCGGCTATAGCCAGCCGGCCACATATGTAGTGGGTCGGCGGCTATAGCCAGCCGGCCACATATGTAGTGGGTCGGCGGCTATAGCCAGCCGGCCACATATGTAGTGGGTCGGCGGCTATAGCCAGCCGGCCACATATGTAGTGGGTCGGCGGCTATAGCCAGCCGGCCACATATGTAGTGGGTCGGCGGCTATAGCCAGCCGGCCACATATGTAGTGGGTCGGCGGCTATAGCCAGCCGGCCACATATGTAGTGGGTCGGCGGCTATAGCCAGCCGGCCACATATGTAGTGGGTCGGCGGCTATAGCCAGCCGGCCACATATACATATAGTGGGTCGGCGGCTATAGCCAGCCGGCCACATATACATATAGTGGGTCGGCGGCTATAGCCAGCCGGCCACATATACATATAGTGGGTCGGCGGCTATAGCCAGCCGGCCACATATACATATAGTGGGTCGGCGGCTATAGCCAGCCGGCCACATATACATATAGTGGGTCGGCGGCTATAGCCAGCCGGCCACATATACATTTAGTGGGTCGGCGGCTATAGCCAGCCGGCCACATATACATTTAGTGGGTCGGCGGCTATAGCCAGCCGGCCACATATGTAGTGGGTCGGCGGCTATAGCCAGCCGGCCACATATGTAGTGGGTCGGCGGCTATAGCCAGCCGGCCACATATGTAGTGGGTCGGCGGCTATAGCCAGCCGGCCACATATGTAGTGGGTCGGCGGCTATAGCCAGCCGGCCACATATGTAGTGGGTCGGCGGCTATAGCCAGCCGGCCACATATGTAGTGGGTCGGCGGCTATAGCCAGCCGGCCACATATGTAGTGGGTCGGCGGCTATAGCCAGCCGGCCACATATATAGTGGGTCGGCGGCTATAGCCAGCCGGCCACATATGTAGTGGGTCGGCGGCTATAGCCAGCCGGCCACATATGTAGTGGGTCGGCGGCTATAGCCAGCCGGCCACATATACATATAGTGGGTCGGCGGCTATAGCCAGCCGGCCACATATACATATAGTGGGTCGGCGGCTATAGCCAGCCGGCCACATATACATATAGTGGGTCGGCGGCTATAGCCAGCCGGCCACATATACATATAGTGGGTCGGCGGCTATAGCCAGCCGGCCACATATACATTTAGTGGGTCGGCGGCTATAGCCAGCCGGCCACATATACATATAGTGGGTCGGCGGCTATAGCCAGCCGGCCACATATACATATAGTGGGTCGGCGGCTATAGCCAGCCGGCCACATATATAGTGGGTCGGCGGCTATGGCCAGCCGGCCACATATATAGTGGGTCGGCGGCTATAGCCAGCCGGCCACATATATAGTGGGCCGGCGGCTATAGCCAGCCGACCACATATATAGTGGGTCGGCGGCTATAGCCAGCCGGCCACATATATAGTGGGCCGGCGGCTATAGCCAGCCGACCACATATATAGTGGGTCGGCGGCTATGGCCAACCGGCCACATATATAGTGGGTCGGCGGCTATAGCCAGCCGGCCACATATATAGTGGGCCGGCGGCTATAGCCAGCCGACCACATATATAGTGGGTCGGCGGCTATAGCCAGCCGGCCACATATATAGTGGGTCGGCGGCTATAGCCAGCCGGCCACATATATAGTGGGTCGGCGGCTATAGCCAGCCGGCCACATATACAGTGGGTCGGCGGCTATAGCCAGCCGGCCACATATATAGTGGGTCGGCGGCTATAGCCAGCCGGCCACATATATAGTGGGTCGGCGGCTATAGCCAGCCGGCCACATATATAGTGGGTCGGCGGCTATAGCCAGCCGGCCACATATATAGTGGGTCGGCGGCTATAGCCAGCCGGCCACATATATAGTGGGTCGGCGGCTATAGCCAGCCGGCCACATATATAGTGGGTCGGCGGCTATAGCCAGCCGGCCACATATACAGTGGGTCGGCGGCTATAGCCAGCCGGCCACATATATAGTGGGTCGGCGGCTATAGCCAGCCGGCCACATATATAGTGGGTCGGCGGCTATAGCCAGCCGGCCACATATATAGTGGGTCGGCGGCTATAGCCAGCCGGCCACATATATAGTGGGTCGGCGGCTATAGCCAGCCGGCCACATATATAGTGGGTCGGCGGCTATAGCCAGCCGGCCACATATATAGTGGGTCGGCGGCTATAGCCAGCCGGCCACATATATAGTGGGTCGGCGGCTATAGCCAGCCGGCCACATATATAGTGGGTCGGCGGCTATAGCCAGCCGGCCACATATATAGTGGGTCGGCGGCTATAGCCAGCCGGCCACATATATAGTGGGTCGGCGGCTATAGCCAGCCGGCCACATACATATATAGTGGGTCGGCGGCTATAGCCAGCCGGCCACATATATAGTGGGTCGGCGGTTATAGCCAGCCGGCCACATATATAGTGGGTCGGCGGCTATAGCCAGCCGGCCACATATATAGTGGGTCGGCGGCTATAGCCAGCCGGCCACATATATAGTGGGTCGGCGGCTATAGCCAGCCGGCCACATATATAGTGGGTCGGCGGCTATAGCCAGCCGGCCACATATATAGTGGGTCGGCGGCTATAGCCAAGTAAAGTAGCCAGCCGGCCACATATATAGTGGGTCGGCGGCTATAGCCAGCCGGCCACATATATAGTGGGTCGGCGGCTATAGCCAGCCGGCCACATATATAGTGGGTCGACGGCTATAGCCAGCCGGCCACATATATAGTGGGTCGGCGGCTATAGCCAGCCGGCCACATATATAGTGGGTTGGCGGCTATAGCCAGCCGGCCACATATATAGTGGGTCGGCGGCTATAGCCAGCCGGCCACATATATAGTGGGTCGGCGGCTATAGCCAGCCGGCCACATATATAGTGGGTCGGCGGCTATAGCCAGCCGGCCACATATATAGTGGGTCGGCGGCTATAGCCAGCCGGCCACATATATAGTGGGTCGGCGGCTATAGCCAGCCGGCCACATATATAGTGGGTCGGCGGCTATAGCCAGCCGGCCACATATATAGTGGGTCGGCGGCTATAGCCAGCCGGCCACATATATAGTGGGTCGGCGGCTATAGCCAGCCGGCCACATATATAGTGGGTCGGCGGCTATAGCCAGCCGGCCACATATATAGTGGGTCGGCGGCTATAGCCAGCCGGCCACATATATAGTGGGTCGGCGGCTATAGCCAGCCGGCCACATATATAGTGGGTCGGCGGCTATAGCCAGCCGGCCACATATATAGTGGGTCGGCGGCTATAGCCAGCCGGCCACATATATAGTGGGTCGGCGGCTATAGCCAGCCGGCCACATATATAGTGGGTCGGCGGCTATAGCCAGCCGGCCACATATATAGTGGGTCGGCGGTTATAGCCAGCCGGCCACATATATAGTGGGTCGGCGGCTATAGCCAGCCGGCCACATATATAGTGGGTCGGCGGCTATAGCCAGCCGGCCACATATATAGTGGGTCGGCGGCTATAGCCAGCCGGCCACATATATAGTGGGTCGGCGGCTATAGCCAGCCGGCCACATATATAGTGGGTCGGCGGCTATAGTCAGTCGGCCACATATATAGTGGGTCGGCGGCTATAGTCAGTCGGCCACATATATAGTGGGTCGGCGGCTATAGCCAGCCGGCCACATATATAGTGGGTCGGCGGCTATAGCCAGCCGGCCACATATATAGTGGGTCGGCGGCTATAGCCAGCCGGCCACATATATAGTGGGTCGGCGGCTATAGCCAGCCGGCCACATATATAGTGGGTCGGCGGCTATAGCCAGCCGGCCACATATATAGTGGGTCGGCGGCTATAGCCAGCCGGCCACATATATAGTGGGTCGGCGGCTATAGCCAGCCGGTCACATATATAGTGGGTCGGCGGCTATAGCCAGCCGGCCACATATATAGTGGGTCGGCGGCTATAGCCAGCCGGCCACATATATAGTGGGTCGGCGGCTATAGCCAGCCGGCCACATATATAGTGGGGCGGCGGCTACAGCCAGGCGGCCACATATATAGTGGGGCGGCGGCTACAGCCAGGCGGCCACATATATAGTGGGGCGGCGGCTACAGCCAGCCGGCCACATATATAGTGGGTCGGCGGCTATAGCGAGGCGGCCACATATGTAGTGGGTCGGCGGCTATAGCCAGCCGGCCACATATACATATAGTGGGTCGGCGGCTATAGCCAGCCGGCCACATATATAGTGGGGCGGCGGCTACAGCCAGGCGGCCACATATATAGTGGGGCGGCGGCTACAGCCAGGCGGCCACATATATAGTGGGGCGGCGGCTACAGCCAGCCGGCCACATATATAGTGGGTCGGCGGCTATAGCGAGGCGGCCACATATATAGTGGGTCGGCGGCTATAGCCAGCCGGCCACATATATAGTGGGTCGGCGGCTATAGCCAGCCGGCCACATATATAGTGGGTCGGCGGCTATAGCCAGCCGGCCACATATATAGTGGGTCGGCGGCTATAGCCAGCCGGCCACATACATATATAGTGGGTCGGCGGCTATAGCCAGCCGGCCACATATATAGTGGGTCGGCGGTTATAGCCAGCCGGCCACATATATAGTGGGTCGGCGGCTATAGCCAGCCGGCCACATATATAGTGGGTCGGCGGCTATAGCCAGCCGGCCACATATATAGTGGGTCGGCGGCTATAGCCAGCCGGCCACATATATAGTGGGTCGGCGGCTATAGCCAGCCGGCCACATATATAGTGGGTCGGCGGCTATAGCCAGCCGGCCACATATATAGTGGGTCGGCGGCTATAGCCAAGTAAAGTAGCCAGCCGGCCACATATATAGTGGGTCGGCGGCTATAGCCAGCCGGCCACATATATAGTGGGTCGGCGGCTATAGCCAGCCGGCCACATATATAGTGGGTCGACGGCTATAGCCAGCCGGCCACATATATAGTGGGTCGGCGGCTATAGCCAGCCGGCCACATATATAGTGGGTTGGCGGCTATAGCCAGCCGGCCACATATATAGTGGGTCGGCGGCTATAGCCAGCCGGCCACATATATAGTGGGTCGGCGGCTATAGCCAGCCGGCCACATATATAGTGGGTCGGCGGCTATAGCCAGCCGGCCACATATATAGTGGGTCGGCGGCTATAGCCAGCCGGCCACATATATAGTGGGTCGGCGGCTATAGCCAGCCGGCCACATATATAGTGGGTCGGCGGCTATAGCCAGCCGGCCACATATATAGTGGGTCGGCGGCTATAGCCAGCCGGCCACATATATAGTGGGTCGGCGGCTATAGCCAGCCGGCCACATATATAGTGGGTCGGCGGCTATAGTCAGTCGGCCACATATATAGTGGGTCGGCGGCTATAGCCAGCCGGCCACATATATAGTGGGTCGGCGGCTATAGCCAGCCGGCCACATATATAGTGGGTCGGCGGCTATAGCCAGCCGGCCACATATATAGTGGGTCGGCGGCTATAGCCAGCCGGCCACATATATAGTGGGTCGGCGGCTATAGCCAGCCGGCCACATATATAGTGGGTCGGCGGCTATAGCCAGCCGGCCACATATATAGTGGGTCGGCGGCTATAGCCAGCCGGTCACATATATAGTGGGTCGGCGGCTATAGCCAGCCGGCCACATATGTAGTGGGTCGGCGGCTATAGCCAGCCGGCCACATATGTAGTGGGTCGGCGGCTATAGCCAGCCGGCCACATATGTAGTGGGTCGGCGGCTATAGCCAGCCGGCCACATATGTAGTGGGTCGGCGGCTATAGCCAGCCGGCCACATATGTAGTGGGTCGGCGGCTATAGCCAGCCGGCCACATATGTAGTGGGTCGGCGGCTATAGCCAGCCGGCCACATATACATATAGTGGGTCGGCGGCTATAGCCAGCCGGCCACATATACATATAGTGGGTCGGCGGCTATAGCCAGCCGGCCACATATACATATAGTGGGTCGGCGGCTATAGCCAGCCGGCCACATATACATATAGTGGGTCGGCGGCTATAGCCAGCCGGCCACATATACATTTAGTGGGTCGGCGGCTATAGCCAGCCGGCCACATATACATTTAGTGGGTCGGCGGCTATAGCCAGCCGGCCACATATGTAGTGGGTCGGCGGCTATAGCCAGCCGGCCACATATGTAGTGGGTCGGCGGCTATAGCCAGCCGGCCACATATGTAGTGGGTCGGCGGCTATAGCCAGCCGGCCACATATGTAGTGGGTCGGCGGCTATAGCCAGCCGGCCACATATGTAGTGGGTCGGCGGCTATAGCCAGCCGGCCACATATGTAGTGGGTCGGCGGCTATAGCCAGCCGGCCACATATGTAGTGGGTCGGCGGCTATAGCCAGCCGGCCACATATGTAGTGGGTCGGCGGCTATAGCCAGCCGGCCACATATGTAGTGGGTCGGCGGCTATAGCCAGCCGGCCACATATGTAGTGGGTCGGCGGCTATAGCCAGCCGGCCACATATGTAGTGGGTCGGCGGCTATAGCCAGCCGGCCACATATGTAGTGGGTCGGCGGCTATAGCCAGCCGGCCACATATGTAGTGGGTCGGCGGCTATAGCCAGCCGGCCACATATACATATAGTGGGTCGGCGGCTATAGCCAGCCGGCCACATATACATATAGTGGGTCGGCGGCTATAGCCAGCCGGCCACATATACATATAGTGGGTCGGCGGCTATAGCCAGCCGGCCACATATACATTTAGTGGGTCGGCGGCTATAGCCAGCCGGCCACATATACATATAGTGGGTCGGCGGCTATAGCCAGCCGGCCACATATACATATAGTGGGTCGGCGGCTATAGCCAGCCGGCCACATATATAGTGGGTCGGCGGCTATGGCCAGCCGGCCACATATATAGTGGGTCGGCGGCTATAGCCAGCCGGCCACATATATAGTGGGCCGGCGGCTATAGCCAGCCGACCACATATATAGTGGGTCGGCGGCTATAGCCAGCCGGCCACATATATAGTGGGCCGGCGGCTATAGCCAGCCGACCACATATATAGTGGGTCGGCGGCTATGGCCAACCGGCCACATATATAGTGGGTCGGCGGCTATAGCCAGCCGGCCACATATATAGTGGGCCGGCGGCTATAGCCAGCCGACCACATATATAGTGGGTCGGCGGCTATAGCCAGCCGGCCACATATATAGTGGGTCGGCGGCTATAGCCAGCCGGCCACATATATAGTGGGTCGGCGGCTATAGCCAGCCGGCCACATATATAGTGGGTCGGCGGCTATAGCCAGCCGGCCACATATATAGTGGGTCGGCGGCTATGGCCAGCCGGCCACATATATAGTGGGTCGGCGGCTATAGCCAGCCGGCCATATATATAGTGGGTCGGCGGCTATAGCCAGCCGGCCACATATATAGTGGGTCGGCGGCTATAGCCAGCCGGCCACAAATATAGTGGGTCGGCGGCTATAGCCAGCCGGCCACATATATAGTGGGTCGGCGGCTATAGCCAGCCGGCCACATATATAGTGGGTCGGCGGCTATAGCCAGCCGGCCACATATATAGTGGGTCGGCGGCTATAGCCAGCCGGCCACATATATAGTGGGTCGGCGGCTATAGCCAGCCGGCCACATATATAGTGGGTCGGCGGCTATAGCCAGCCGGCCACATATATAGTGGGTCGGCGGCTATAGCCAGCCGGCCACATATACAGTGGGTCGGCGGCTATAGCCAGCCGGCCACATATATAGTGGGTCGGCGGCTATAGCCAGCCGGCCACATATATAGTGGGTCGGCGGCTATAGCCAGCCGGCCACATATATAGTGGGTCGGCGGCTATAGCCAGCCGGCCACATATATAGTGGGTCGGCGGCTATAGCCAGCCGGCCACATATATAGTGGGTCGGCGGCTATAGCCAGCCGGCCACATATATAGTGGGTCGGCGGCTATAGCCAGCCGGCCACATATATAGTGGGTCGGCGGCTATAGCCAGCCGGCCACATATATAGTGGGTCGGCGGCTATAGCCAGCCGGCCACATATATAGTGGGTCGGCGGCTATAGCCAGCCGGCCACATATATAGTGGGTCGGCGGCTATAGCCAGCCGGCCACATATATAGTGGGTCGGCGGCTATAGCCAGCCGGCCACATATATAGTGGGTCGGCGGCTATAGCCAGCCGGCCACATATATAGTGGGTCGGCGGCTATAGCCAGCCGGCCACATATATAGTGGGTCGGCGGCTATAGCCAGCCGGCCACATACATATATAGTGGGTCGGCGGCTATAGCCAGCCGGCCACATATATAGTGGGTCGGCGGTTATAGCCAGCCGGCCACATATATAGTGGGTCGGCGGCTATAGCCAGCCGGCCACATATATAGTGGGTCGGCGGCTATAGCCAGCCGGCCACATATATAGTGGGTCGGCGGCTATAGCCAGCCGGCCACATATATAGTGGGTCGGCGGCTATAGCCAGCCGGCCACATATATAGTGGGTCGGCGGCTATAGCCAGCCGGCCACATATATAGTGGGTCGGCGGCTATAGCCAAGTAAAGTAGCCAGCCGGCCACATATATAGTGGGTCGGCGGCTATAGCCAGCCGGC
Organism: Eumerus sabulonum; assembly: GCA_951905685.1. Classification (NCBI taxonomy): domain Eukaryota; kingdom Metazoa; phylum Arthropoda; class Insecta; order Diptera; family Syrphidae; genus Eumerus; species Eumerus sabulonum. The sequence continues at coordinate 307,449 of OX645060.1, read as the reverse complement.
CACATATATAGTGGGTCGGCGGCTATAGCCAGCCGGCCACATATATAGTGGGTCGACGGCTATAGCCAGCCGGCCACATATATAGTGGGTCGGCGGCTATAGCCAGCCGGCCACATATATAGTGGGTTGGCGGCTATAGCCAGCCGGCCACATATATAGTGGGTCGGCGGCTATAGCCAGCCGGCCACATATATAGTGGGTCGGCGGCTATAGCCAGCCGGCCACATATATAGTGGGTCGGCGGCTATAGCCAGCCGGCCACATATATAGTGGGTCGGCGGCTATAGCCAGCCGGCCACATATATAGTGGGTCGGCGGCTATAGCCAGCCGGCCACATATATAGTGGGTCGGCGGCTATAGCCAGCCGGCCACATATATAGTGGGTCGGCGGCTATAGCCAGCCGGCCACATATATAGTGGGTCGGCGGCTATAGCCAGCCGGCCACATATATAGTGGGTCGGCGGCTATAGCCAGCCGGCCACATATATAGTGGGTCGGCGGCTATAGCCAGCCGGCCACATATATAGTGGGTCGGCGGCTATAGCCAGCCGGCCACATATATAGTGGGTCGGCGGCTATAGCCAGCCGGCCACATATATAGTGGGTCGGCGGCTATAGCCAGCCGGCCACATATATAGTGGGTCGGCGGCTATAGCCAGCCGGCCACATATATAGTGGGTCGGCGGCTATAGCCAGCCGGCCACATATATAGTGGGTCGGCGGTTATAGCCAGCCGGCCACATATATAGTGGGTCGGCGGCTATAGCCAGCCGGCCACATATATAGTGGGTCGGCGGCTATAGCCAGCCGGCCACATATATAGTGGGTCGGCGGCTATAGCCAGCCGGCCACATATATAGTGGGTCGGCGGCTATAGCCAGCCGGCCACATATATAGTGGGTCGGCGGCTATAGTCAGTCGGCCACATATATAGTGGGTCGGCGGCTATAGTCAGTCGGCCACATATATAGTGGGTCGGCGGCTATAGCCAGCCGGCCACATATATAGTGGGTCGGCGGCTATAGCCAGCCGGCCACATATATAGTGGGTCGGCGGCTATAGCCAGCCGGCCACATATATAGTGGGTCGGCGGCTATAGCCAGCCGGCCACATATATAGTGGGTCGGCGGCTATAGCCAGCCGGCCACATATATAGTGGGTCGGCGGCTATAGCCAGCCGGCCACATATATAGTGGGTCGGCGGCTATAGCCAGCCGGTCACATATATAGTGGGTCGGCGGCTATAGCCAGCCGGCCACATATATAGTGGGTCGGCGGCTATAGCCAGCCGGCCACATATATAGTGGGTCGGCGGCTATAGCCAGCCGGCCACATATATAGTGGGGCGGCGGCTACAGCCAGGCGGCCACATATATAGTGGGGCGGCGGCTACAGCCAGCCGGCCACATATATAGTGGGTCGGCGGCTATAGCGAGGCGGCCACATATATAGTGGGGCGGCGGCTACAGCCAGGCGGCCACATATATAGTGGGGCGGCGGCTACAGCCAGCCGGCCACATATATATATATAGTGGCCAAATATGTATATAGTGGGTAGGCGGCTATAGCCAGCCGGCCACATATACATACATATAGTGGGTCGGCGGTTATCGAACAGTGTGTGTAGGCTGAGTAGGTATAAGCACAATCTATTGGCTGTGATTCTAATTGAAATAATTTTCATCTTTCAGAAGATTTACCTTTAAACAAGTAAGTTTCGATTTTGCCTGCTGGTGGAAGAAGAATTCAGAACAAAATTTCGATACTATGGCAATGATGTGTAAACATTTTAGGTTTCGGTATGGGGAAATGACCGTCACGCGTAACCGAAATTAGTAGTAGTGTGTCGCTGTGTGTAAACTTAGGATTAGTACTACGTCAGTGTACTACTCAGCGTAGGCTGAGTAGATATTAACACAAGTCTATTGTCTGTGATTCATCTATGGCTATGCGTTAATAAGTTTATGTGTTGCGTGCTGCCACACTGCACACATACACACGAACGCTATAGAGTGTGCACCGAACGCGCTGACGTACTGTATTAACACTTATAACTTGGACTTTGGACTGGAACTGTTCATTGGTAATTTTTCATTACCGGCGAGTGGCCGGCTATGGTCCCCTGTCTGGGTAGCAGTAGCCGAATGGCCTGGCGGCTGGCTATAGCCGACTCGCCAGTTATGATCTCCTGGCTGGCTGTGGCCGACTGGTCGGCTATGGTTGCTTGGCTGGATATAGGCGACAGCCCGGCCATAGTCTTCTGGTTGGCTAGCTGCAGCCGACTGGCCAGCTATGCTCGCCTGGCTGGGTATAGGCGACTGGCTGGCTATGGTCCCCTGGCTGCGTGGCTATAGCTGACTGGTCAGCTATGGTCTCCAGTTATAGTCTCCTGGCCGTCTGGCCGACTATGGTCGCTTGGTGGCTGGCTATAGTCGACTTTTGGATTTTAGTGGTTCGGCGACTGGCTATAGCCCACTGGTCGGTTGTAGTTTCCTGGCTGGTTGGCTGTAGCCGACTGGCCGGCGATGGTTGCTTGGCTGGATGTAGGCGACAGCCCGGCCATAGTCATCTGGTTGGCTAGCTGCAGACAACTGGCAAGCTATGCTCGCCTGGCTGGCTGAGTTTAGGCGACTGGCTAGCTGTGGTCCCCTGGCTGGCTAGCTATAGCCGATTGGCCAGTTAAAGTCTCCTCGCTGGATTAGGATTATAAAAACACAGGCCAAGACTAAACCTATTAGTTAGGTCGCAGACGAAGCTATCTGAACTTATAATAATAGATAGTGTTCATTCCACGACAAAATTGACGCCGTTTGAGTTGCAAAGGATCTAATCCCTTTTGCCTGAAAGAGCAGTTCAAAACGAAACATATCTATCTTAAACAACACATACAAAACCATAACAAAATGACACAAATAGCTCATGGCCGAGATCTACGGCAACGAACCCACATTATCAATAAATTAAATCAAACTCGACTTGCCACCCGAAAATTTGCCAAACGAAACCGTATCTGGGTCCCACGACAGACGGAATAAATTGGCTCTCAGATTTAACGAACACAAAATTGTTAAAAATTATAAAATAACAGTTGATACTAACAAAAGGAAGGTCCATAAACAAAAGATTAAGAAAAGACGCAAAGTGGCATTATACATAACATTGTGAGTGTATTTATGAATGTCTACGCTCAATAATTTGTAACGATTATCGGATTAAAGAATATAATTGTTGAACATGTTCAGGTCGGAGTAATTTTCTTCAACCAAAGTTCTGATTCGTGCTTTGAACAAAAACAAGATCACCCTGATACCTCTCCCAAAAAAAACAACTCCCAATTACTCCTTACCCTTTGCGCAATAAATTCCCTTTAAATGTGTACAAACCGAATTCAACCACCGACAACGTTCGGATATCACAAAAAGGAGAGCAAAACAACCCACCACTCGCCGCACCAATGAACTTCGACCATTAAATCCATTAGCACATTCTTAAACGGGAGGAGTTACCACCGCTTTCTCGCAACTTTCCCCTACATACTTACTGTCCGAATTCAACCACCGACAACGTTCGGATATCACAAAAAGGAGAGCAAAACAACCCACCACTCGCCGCACCAATGAACTTCGACCATTAAATCCATTAGCACATTCTTAAACGGGAGGAGTTACAACCGCTTTCTCGCAACTTTCCCCTACATACTTACTGTCATATCTACTTCACTAACGTAGAACAGTTTGCTAATGAAACACGTGAGTGCATCAAGCGAATGCTGGTTCTTTACAAGAGACAGCAAAGAGTCCGAATATAGGGGAGAGCGTATATTTGCAGGGATAAAGATTAGCAGTGACCAAAGGGAACGGTCACTGCAGGTTATTGGGTAGAATGCTTTATTTGAAGAGAGAAAATGGTTAAATGACATATTACTAGAAAAAGAGAGAATTCGTAGCACAGTTTGCTACTCAAACAAGTGAGTGCATCAAGCGAATGCTGGTTCATTACAAGAGACAGCAGAGAGTCCGAATATAGGGGAGAACGTATATTTGCATTGATAATGATTAGCAGTGACCCATGAGAACGGTCACTGCAGGTTATTGGGTAGAATGCTTTATTTGAAGAGAGAAAATGGTTAAATGACATATTACTAGAAAAAGAGAGAATTCGTAGCACAGTTTGCTACTCAAACAAGTGAGTGCATCAAGCGAATGCTGGTTCTTTACAAGAGACAGCAAAGAGTCCGAATATAGGGGAGAGCGTATATTTGCAGGGATAAAGATTAGCAGTGACCAAAGGGAACGGTCACTGCAGGTTATTGGGTAGAATGCTTTATTTGAAGAGAGAAAATGGTTAAATGACATATTACTAGAAAAAGAGAGAATTCGTAGCACAGTTTGCTACTCAAACAAGTGAGTGCATCAAGCGAATGCTGGTTCATTACAAGAGACAGCAGAGAGTCCGAATATAGGGGTGAGCGTATATTTGCATTGATAATGATTAGCAGTGACACATGAGAACGGTCACTTCAGGATATTGGTTAGAATGCTTTATTTGAAGTGAGAAAACTGGTTATATCACAAATTAATAGAAAAGGAAAGAATACATCTCATGTAAAGGATAACAACACAAGCAATATGTATCTACGGAGTGTTTCTTGGAAAATTATTATCTAATGGCACTGTGCTGGTCACACTCGCCGATGATACTGCCTTTTGGCCACATTAAAATCTGTCAAAGAATCAACGACTAAATTGCAATATGCCCTAAATCGTATAAGCGAGTGGACAAGGACTTGGCGGATTGCGCTTAACGAAACCAAGTCGGTCCGCGTACATTTTACTTATAGGAAAGTAAGTGCACTATCTTTCTTTGTAAATGATGTTCGGCTTCCATTTGCTTATAGTCATCTGGCTGGCTGGGTATAGGCGACTGACTGGCTATGGTCCCCTGGCTGCGTGGCTATAGCTGACTGGTCAGCTATGGTCTCCAGTTATAGTCTCCTGGCTGGCTGACTCTAGCCGGACAATGTAGCCGACTGGCAGCTATGGTCGCTTGGTGGCTGGCTATAGCCGACTTTTGGGTTGTAGTGCTTCGGCGGCTGGTTGGCTGTAGCTGGTTGGTTGCAGCTAGGCAACCAGACGACTATGGCCGGGCTGTCGCCTTTATACAGCCAAGCAACCATAGCCGACCAGTCGGCTACAGCCAACCAGCCAGGAGAACATAACTGGCGAGTTGGCTATAGCCAGCCGCCTGGCCTGTCGGCTATTGCTACCCAGACAGGGGACCATAGCCGGCCAGTCACCTATACCCAGCCAGCCAGACGACCATGGACGGCTAGTCGGCTGAAGTCAGCCAACCAGGCGACCCTAGATGGCCAGTCGGCTACAGCCAGCCAGCCAATCGGCTATATCCAGCCACCCAGGAGCCTATGGCCGCCAAACCATCTACGGCAAATCAGCTAGGCGACTATGGTCGCCCAGTCGCCTATATCTAGCCAGCCAGGTGACCATAGCTGGCCAGTCGGCTGCCGCTAGCCAGCTATAGCCAACCAGCCAAGCGATCTAGCCAAATAGTCAGGCGACTATAGCTGGGCATTCGGCTATAGAGAGCCAGCCAGCCGAATATAGCCAGCAAGGCGTCCATAGCCAGCAAGGCATCCATGGCCGACCAACTAAGCGAGCATAGCCGCCCAGTTGGCTATAGCCAGTCAGGCGACTATAGCTGGTCAGTCGGCCATAGCCAGCCAGCAAGGCCACTACAGCCAGTCTCCTACAGAGAGTCAGCCAGGCGACTATAACCGGCCAGCTGGGTACAGCCAGCCTGTCAGGCGACTATAGCCAGTCAGTCAGGTATATCCAGCCAGCCAGGCGACTATAACTAGCCATTCGGCTATAGCCAGCCGCCGGACCAGTATAACCTACCAGTCGGCTATAGCCAGTCACCAGGCGACTATAGCCGGTATAGCCAGCCGCCAGGCGACTATAACTGGCCAGTCGGCTATAACCACCCAGCCAGGGGACCATAGCCACCCAGTCGCCTACATCCAACCAGACAGGAGACCATAGCCGGTCGGACGACTAAATCCAACCAGCCAACCAGCCGACAAAAGCCGGCCGGTCACCTATATCATACCAGAGAGGAGACCATAGCCGGTCAGTCGGCTAAAGCCAACCAGCCAGCCAGGCGATCATAGCCGGGAACTCCGCTACAGCCAGTCAGCCAGGGGACTATAGCCGGCTAGTTGTCTATAACCAGCAAGCCAGGTGAGTATAGCCAGCCAGCCAGCCTGACTGGCCGCCTATAGTCGCTTGGTGGCTGGCTATAGCCGACTTTTAGGTTGTAGTGTTTCGGCGGGTGGCTATAGCGCACTGGTCGGTAGTAGTCTCCTGGTTGGTTTGCTGTAGCCGACTGGCCGGCTATGGTTGCCTGGCTGGTTATGGTCCCCTGGCTGTGTGACTATAGCCGACTGGCCAGTAATAGTCGCTTGGCGGCTGGCTATAGCCGAGTCGCCAGTTATAGCCTCCTGGCTGTAGCCGACTGGCCGTCTATGGTTGCCTGGCTGGTTTTAGTCCCCTGGCTGGTTGACTATAGCCGACTGGTCAGTTATAGGCGCTTGGTGGCTGGCTATAGCCGACTCGCCAATTATAGTCTCCTGGCTGGCCGGCTGTAGCCGGACAATGTAGCGGACTGGCCGTCTATGGTTGCCTGACTGGTTATAGTCGCCTTGCTGGCTGGCTATAGCCGACTTTAGGGTTGTAGTGTTTCGGCGGCTGGCTATAGCCCACTGGTCGGTTGAAGTCTCCTGGCTGGTTGGCTGTAGCCGACTGGCCGGCTATGGTTGCCTGGCTGGTTATAGTCCCCTGGCTGGGTGACTATAGCCGACTGGCCAGTTATAGTCGCCTGGTAACTGGCTATAGCCGACTTTTGGGTTGTAGTGGTTCGGTGGCTGGCATTAGCCGACAGGTCGGTTGTAGTTTCCTGGCTGGTTGCTGTAGCCGAATGGCCGGCTATGGTCGCCTGACGGCTGGATAGAGGCGACTGGCTCGCCTGGCTGGCTGGCTATAGTCGCCTCGCTTGCTGGTTATAGCCAACTAGCCAACTTCCCGGCTGTGGTCGCCTGGCTGGCTGGTTGGCTTTAACCGACTGACCGGCTGTGGTCTCCTGTCTGATTGGATATAGGCGACCGGCCGGCTATGGTCGCCTGGTTGGATGGATATAGGCGACTAGCTGGCTTTGGTCCCCTTGCTGGCTAGCTATAGCCGACTGGCCAGTTATGGTCTCCTGGCTGGCTGGCTGCAGCCGACTTGCTTGGCTAGCTGGATATAAGCGACAGGCCGGCCATAATCGCCTGGTTGGCTAGTTGCAGCCGACTGACCATCTATGGTCGCCTGGCTGGCTGGGTATAGGTGACCGGCCGGCTATGATCGCCTGGTTGGCTTTAGCCGTCTGACCGGCTATGATCTCCTGTCTGGTTGGATATAGGCGACCGGCCGGCCATGGTCGCCTGGTTGGCTGGATATAGGCGACAGCCCGGCCATAGTCGTCTGGTCGGCTAGCTGCAGCCGACTGACCAGCTATGCTCGCCTGGCTGGCTGAGTATAGGCGACCAAAATCTCACAAGCAAGAGCATATGGAGACATGTTGGAACAAAGGAAGAGACCTAAGACAGACCTGGAAACAAAAGGGGAAAGAAAAGAAAAGCAATCAAATTTCTATACCAACAACTTAATAAATATACGTACAAATTTCAGCCATGTACTTTGTCATTGTATGGTCATTAACAATACACTTATACAACACTTTTCATCCCTTAAAGGTCTCATTCGTAGTGTGGCCATCTGGAGAAGATATTTTAACATCCAACAACATAAAAAGAAGTTACCATTGAAAAATCATCCACCCACAGCAGAAGAATTAGCAGCATCAGAACATCAGCTCATTAAACTAGTCCAATCCGAATTGTTCCAAGAAGTAATCAGAGCACTCTCGACACAAGGGCAACTTCCGAAAGAGAGCACAATTCGAAGCTCGAATCCGTTCCTAGATGCAAAGAATATACTTCGTGTAGGTGGAAGATTAGCGAATTCAACACTTACCTTTGATCAACGACATCCAATCATCCTCAAGGAAGCTCATCACTTCACCTAATTGCTCGTCAGTGATATACATCTTAGCACTTTTCATGGGGGACAACAACTGATGATGGCAGAGATTCGAAATACGTTATGGATAACTAATCTCAAACGCATCGTCAAATCAACAATACACCGATGCGTGCGATGTCACCGATACAACGCGAAAATGCAAAGTCAACTCATGGGAAACTTGCCTGCTGAACGAGTAACAATCACAAGACCATTCACAAACACAGGGGTAGACTACGCGGGTTCCATTGACATAAAACTGTGGAAGAGCCAATGCACAAAATCAACTAAAGGATACATTGCCATCTTCGTCTGCGTTTCAACCAAAGCAATCCACATCGAAGTGGTGAGTGATCTTACTGCAGCAGCATTCATAGCAGTGTAAAGAAAATTTGTAGCGAGACCAGGCATTTGCACCAACTTGTTTAGCGACTGCGGCAACAACTTTAAGGGAGCATACAACGAACTCATGAGAGACAGCAAGTTCATCTCCTAAGAGTTGTCCTCAGAGGTTGCCAAGGAGCTCGCCCAAATGAAAACATCGTGGCACTTCAACCCTCCGTCATCATCACACTTTGGAGGACTGTGGGAAGCGGGGGTTAAGTCCATTAAATACCACTATTAAGAATATAACACCTTACTCCCCAAATTGAAGCCTGACTCAACTCCAGGCCAATATGTCCCATGTCCCACGATCCCAATGATTTAGCAGTTCTAACTCCAGGCCATTTCCTAATTCGAGCACAACTTCGAACAGCACCGGTCAGAAATCTATTGGAAAAAAGCATCAATCAGCTAGATAAATGGAGATACATCCAACGACTTACCCAAAAGCATGTTGCTGCACAACAACAATTACCGCGACCGACGAACGAAGTTGTGAAACGCATGAATCACAGCGACATGGCTGCAAAATATCTCATCAAACGATAAGACGCACATGGCCCATTGCGATGCAAACATTTCACATCAACTTCAAGACACAAAATTCACATTCATCACAAATTAACAAATTTCACGAATTCACAAGCACATTACAACACTCCAATCAAAATAAACCAGCAAATGTCAAACGCGCAAGCGAGATGACATTACCTACACGGCGACTCTACCACTCGCACCACCTCACCACTTGAATATCTGAAACCAATTTGCGTATATAAACAAATACAGTACAAAATAAGTGAAGGTAAAAAGCTCTAACAAAGGCACCAAAAGGTAACCTGAATACTTATCCAACTCGGCCATTGTTCACCAAATGGGGAGTTGGCCTAAGTGGTAAAGTCCCTGGCTTATTTAGCAAAGACTCTCACAGCAAAAAAATAGGTGAAGGTAGAAACCGTTAGCAGAGACATTAAAACGTAAGGTAAATACTTATTCAACTCGGCTATTGTTCACCAAATGGGAAGTTGGCTTAAGTGGTAGAGTCCCTGGCTAATTTAGCAAAGACTCTCACTCCAAAAAATAATAGGTGAAGGTAGAAACCCTTAGTCCCTTATTCCACGGCGATTTTTTAGTACAGCTTGAAAAGTGTGATTTCCTTTTGGACTGACATTCCGAGCAGCAAGAGTTATGTCCCTTATTACACGGCGTTTTTTTAGTACAGCTTGAAATAAGTGCGCAAGAGATGGTCAGAGAAACAGAAATACATTGGCACAGTCACGCGCGGGTAGCTACTTCGTGCGTCTCTTTGACATTTCTTTATCTCCTTTTCTTTGTTTTGCGATGTCGCTTCACTCCTGTTTCAGATTTGAAAGTGTACGTATGGATACCATTCTTACTTTTCAAATTTCACCACAGGCTGACGATAATGATATGTGAAACGAAATGTCAAAAAGACGCACACTGCTGCGAAATGAAAAAAAGGTCCATGGAATAAGTCTTGCTGCTCGGAATGTCAGTCCAAAAGGAAATCACACTTTTCAAGCTGTACTAAAAAAGCGCCGTGGAATAAGGGACTATTCCATGGACCTTTTTTTCATTTCGCAGCAGTGTGCGTCTTTTTGACATTTCGTTTCACATATCATTATCGTTAGCCTGTGGTGAAATTTGAAAAGTAAGAATGGTATCCATACGTACACTTTCAAATCTGAAACAGGAGTGAAGCGACATCGCAAAACAAAGAAAAGGAGATAAGGAAATGTCAAAGAGCCGCACGAAGTAGCTACCCGCGCGTGACTGTGCCAATGTATTTCTGTTTCACTGACCATCTTTTTCGCACTTATTTCAAGCTGTACTAAAAAATCGCCGTGGAATAAGGGACTTAGCAGGGACACCAAAAGTCATGTGAGGTGAATGGTGATCAACATAAGTATGCAACTTGGCGGGTGTCTACCAAATTTTGTGGTGGCGTAAGTGGTTGCATTTTTAATTCATTTTATTTCAAGAAAAACTTATAGCTGTCTTATGTGCTAGACAAAATGATTAAAACTAGCAATATACATATACTTAATCTATGTCTTTCGACAACTTAATATTAACAGTGACTAAATTACTTTTATTATTTTTTTTTGCCAAGAAAATATGCATAAAACCTAGCGTAATAACGGGTGTATGAGGGCATATTTCTAACTAAAACTAACTAATTCGAACTTAATCTATCTTAACTAAAATGTATATACAAAAGTTATATACTTTATATATAACATGTATGAGAGCACCGTGGCGCAGTGGATAGTGTGTTGGCCTCTGACGCCGATGACACGGGATCGAATCCCGACACAGCCATGTCATTGAACGTATTTTTCACGGTGTTTCTCCTCAGCGGGGTTCTGACAAAACCCCCTGCAGTAAAATTGTCATAAAAAACTACTCGAAATTCGCCGTTCGGAACCGGCAATAAACTGTAGGTCCCTTTCACCTGTGGGAAAATGAAATCACACACAACATGGGTGATTGAGAGAAGCTCGGCTCAGGTTCTTCATGGACTGTAACGCCAACAAACATACATATAACATGTATATCCATCTTTTTTTCTATTTTGAATTTTACGATTTTTTTTTTTTAATGGTTTATTAAAACTTGCCCAACACTTATAACCTACCTTAGCCTACACTAACCTACCCTAGCCTACCCTACCCTATTGGAGTCCGCCAATGGCGTTCGGCGAACCTGCCTTGAAGAGGCTATATTAAAAGATTCCACGACGGAGTCCGTTAGCCACCAAAAGCGTTGATGCTGTCGGACAACGTCTTCTCTATCTCGGCGAGAAACCGCTCTACTGAACCTGAGGCGCTCGGGCTCACAGAGCACGACGTCAGGTTCGTAAAGGAGCCGCCGTTCCACAGAATTACGGGCCACATGGTAGTAAGCCCCAGAGATCAGGTTATTGGTCGAAGTCATTGCCCTTGCAATGTGACCTCGAATTAGTTTGATCAGAAAGTTATCTATCCGTAAAGTCCTTGCGCTATCGTATAGGACCCCGTTGGGATAGAACTTTCTGTACTCAGACTCTGGTGTTCTGTGTAATCCAAGACAAGTCCTCAGACATTGTCTCTCAAACACCCGAATCCTTTCCATTAAGCTTGCGCTCACATTAAACCAAACGGGACATCCATAGGCAATCATAGGCCTGATTAAGGCCATGTAGCAGATTACCTTCACCCTAGAATCAAGTTGGCTGCAGTGAAACAGCCATCTTGTCAGGGCGAAATCGCCCCGCGCTCTTTCCAGAGCAGCATCTACATTTTTGTTAAAATACAGATACTGATCCAGCCAGATCCCGAGGTATCTGACTACACTTTCACTCGCCAGTGGACGCCCGTCCGGTCCGATGATTGCGAATTTTCGCCAATGTTTTCTAGTGTCCCTAGAGGCCCTAGACAGAGGCGTTCTGAATAAAATAGTCTCTGATTTCTGGAAGTTGATTTTGTACTTACTGTACGTAGTAAACGTTCGTTATCTGACGTTCTCGGAAGCTTTAGATCCCGAATGTCATTCTGATCTTTTCTCCGGAATATTTTATTTATCTGCGGGAACATATTCGCGCTGTTGGATTTTACAGCGCGAATTTTGTTGCTCCAGTGCAGACTTATGGCTATTTTATAATTCTCTTTAATTAACTGTCGGAGATTTTTAATCAGTGACTTCAGGGTCCTGACCTCCGAGTTTTGTCTGTCGGTAAACCGCCTGTACAAGAGTTTGAGTTTTGACAGGAGTCCACTTTTCTGTCTGTGAAGTGCGTCTATGGTCGCGTTTCGGTACACGTCCGTGGTATCGTAATGCCGTTGGCGTGGTATCGTTCTGTCCATCGTTTGTTTGATAGTTTCGTCCATATGTTTTAGGTGCCTATCAATTTCGTCATTTGATAGGTTCCTATTATTCGGTGGGGATGAGGCACTCGAAGTGAGTGCTCTCGTCAGGCAGTTGGCAAAGCGTGGCCAGCGTGGCCTACTATAATCGTAGGGGTACGTGTGGACATACTCTACCATTTCTGCGAATTCGTCCGGTATTTTAATTACGGCACTAAGTCCGCAATGGTCACTGCCATACTCAACGGTACGTAAACAGTTAGTATACCATTCGTTAGTGTCTGCCAGTCTCAGTCGTGAGTCAAGCAACATTCGATCCAGATAGGCGCCGCTTCTAGGATACGACGGACTATCCGTTGCGAGTAACTTGAGCTTATACTCAATATTATGCAGGGCCCACCAATGGCTTAGTAGGCTCCCTCTAGTGTTGGGTACATTATTGCCCCAATCACTATGTTTGGCATTTAAATCCCCGGCCAAAACATAAAAGTTTTCTGCCGAGTCTAGGCGCAGAAATCGAAAAAGTATTTCGAGCTCTGCAATGAAGATATTGGGTTGAGGTGCTTCAGGTGCATAGGCCGATACTATGTATGTCCTCCTTCCGTTCCGAAGGGGGATACACACAACACATGCCTCTAGCACCTGAAATCTCCGCACTTCACTGCTATATATAATTTTATATTTAATATTATTTTTAATGAAGATCGCGACACCTCCGCCTTGAGTGGCATTGGGTCGGTCTCTTCGTATTATATTGTAGGAATTGTCCCGAATTTTGTGCCTCTGGTTTAGCTTAGTTTCGCTAGCCAGAAACACATCAGGGCTTTCTTCCTGCAACAGGTTAAAAAGAACGGTGCGTCGCTCGATCCTAATCAGTGAATTTACATTCACAGCCAGGATCTTCAGGAAACTCTCTATTGGCGTATCCATTAGGACTCTAAATGCGTTAAGCGCAGAAACGAGTAGAGCCTGTCCACTCGTTCCGTCTGCTTAATGATCTGCTGCTGGATCTGGCCGATCTGCCCTTGAATGGCGAGCAGAATCGGTAGCAGTTCAGCCTCGGCCCCCGGTGCCTTAGGAACGGGCACTGGAGCTTTGGCAGCAGCCTTTGGTATTTGTGCCGCTTTTCCCTGACCTGCCGCCATTTGGGCGTAGATCAATTGCGGTGTGACGGCTGAAGAATGAATACCCCTCGCGGGAGGTATCTTCTCGACATTCTGTCGAGCTTGGCCGGCCGATCCACTATATATGTGGCTGGCTGGCTATAGCCGCCGATCCACTATATATGTATGTGGCCGGCTGGCTATAGCCGCCGACACACTATATATGTATGTGGCCGGCTGACTATAGCCGCCGACACACTATATATGTGGCCGGCTGGCTATAGCCGCCGACGCACTATGTATGTATGTGGCCGGCTGACTATAGCCGCCGACACACTATATATGTATGTGGCCGGCTGACCATAGCCGCCGAACCACTGTATATGTGGCCGGCAGCCATAGCCGCGGACCCACTATACATATATGAGGCCGGCTGGCTATAGCCGATGACGCACTATATATGTGGCCGGCTGGCTATAGCCGCCGATTCACTATATATGTGTCGGCTGGCTTAAGCCGCCGATTCACTATATATGAGTCGGCTGGCTATAGCCGCCGATTCACTATATATATGTCGGCTGGCTATAGCCGCCGATTCACTATATATGTGTCGACTGGCTTAAGCCGCCGATTCACTATATATGAGTCGGCTGGCTATAGCCGCCGATTCACTATATATATGTCGGCTGGCTATAGCCGCCGATTCACTATATATGTGTCGGCTGGCTTAAGCCGCCGATTCACTATATATGAGTCGGCTGGCTATAGCCGCCGATTCACTATATATCTGTCGGCTGGCTATAGCCTCCGATTCGCTATTATGTAGCCGGCTGGCTATAGGCGCCGACTCACTATATATGTGGCCGGGTAGCTATAGCCGCCGACCCAGTATATATGTGGCCGGCTGACCATAGCCGCCGAACCACTGTATATGTGGCCGGCAGCCATAGCCGCGGACCCACTATACATATATGAGGCCGGCTGGCTATAGCCGCCGACCCACTGTATATGTATGTGACCGGCTGGCTATAGCCGCCGACCCACTATATATGTGGCCGGCTGGTTATAGCCGCCGACCCACTATATATGTGGCCGGCTGGCTATAGCCGCCGACCCACTATATATGTGGCCGGCTGGCTATAGCCGCCGACATACTGTATATGTGGCCGGCTGGCTATAGCCGCCAAACCACTATACATATATGAGGCCGGCTGGCTATAGCCGCCGACACACTATATATGTATGTGACCGGCTGACTATAGCCGCCGACCCACTATATATGTGGCCGGCTGGCTATAGCCGCCGACCCACTATATATGTGGCCGGCTGGCTATAGCCGCCGACCCACTATATATGTGGCCGGCTGGCTATAGCCGCCGACCCACTATATATGTGGCCGGCTGGTTATAGCCGCCGACCCACTATATATGTGGCCGGCTGGCTATAGCCGCCGACCCACTATATATGTGGCCGGCTGGCTATAGCCGCCGACCCACTATATATGTGGCCGGCTGGCTATAGCCGCCGACCCACTTAATATGAGGCCGGCTGGCTATAGCCGCCGACCCACTGTATATGTATGTGACCGGCTGGCTATAGCCGCCGACACACTATATATGTGGCCGGCTGGCTATAGCCGCCGATTCACTATATATGTGTCGGCTGGCTATAGCCGCCGATTCACTATATATGAGTCGGCTGGCTATAGCCGCCGATTCACTATATATATGTCGGTTGGCTATAGCCGCCGATTCACTATATATGTGTCGGCTGGCTATAGCCGCCGAACCACTGTATATGTGGCCGGCTGGCTATAGCCGCCGATTCACTATATATCTGTGGGCTGGCTATAGCCTCCGATTCGCTATATATGTAGCCGGCTGGCTATAGGCGCCGACTCACTATATATGTGGCCGGGTAGCTATAGCCGCCGACCCAGTATATATGTGGCCGGCTGGTTATAGCCGCCGACCCACTATATATGTGGCCGGCTGGCTATAGCCGCCGACCCACTATATATGTGGCTGGCTGGCTATAGCCGCCGACCCACTATATATGTGGCCGGCTGGCTATAGCCGCCGACCCACTATATATGTGGCCGGCTGGCTATAGCCGCCGACCCACTATATATGTGGCCGGCTGGCTATAGCCGCCGACCCACTATATATGTGGCCGGCTGGCTATAGCCGCCGACCCACTATATATGTGGCCGGCTGGCTATAGCCGCCGACCCACTATATATGTGGCCGGCTGGCTATAGCCGCCGACCCACTATATATGTGGCCGGCTGGCTATAGCCGCCGACCCACTATATATGTGGCCGGCTGGCTATGGCTGCCGACCCACTGTATATGTGGCCGACTGGCTATATATGTATATATAGTGGGTCGGCGGCTATAGCCAGCCGGCTACATATTAAATTAGTCGGCGGCTATAGCCAGCCGGCCACATATTAAGTGGGTCTGCCACCCCCATGTGGCCAGCTGGCTATAGCCGCCGACCCACTATATATGTGGCCGGCTGGTTATAGCCGCCGACCCACTATATATGTGGCAGGCTGGCTATAGCCGCCGACCCACTATATATGTGGCCGGCTGGCTATAGCCGCCGACCCACTATATATGTGGCTGGCTGGCTATAGCCGCCGATCCACTATATCTGTGGCCAACTGGCTATAGCCGCCGACCCACTATATATGTTCCCGGCTGGCTATAGCTGCCGACCCACTATATATACATATATAGCCAGTCGGCCACATATACAGTGGGTCGGCAGCCATAGCCAGCCGGCCACATATATAGTGGGTCGGCGGCTATAGCCAGCCGGCCACATATATAGTGGGTCGGCGGCTATAGCCAGCCGGCCACATATATAGTGGGTCGGCGGCTATAGCCAGCCGGCCACATATATAGTGGGTCGGCGGCTATAGCCAGCCGGCCACATATATACTGGGTCGGCGGCTATAACCAGCCGGCCACATATATAGTGGGTCGGCGGCTATAGCCAGCCGGCCACATATATAGTGGGTCGGCGGCTATAGCCAGCCGGCCACATATATAGTGGGTCGGCGGCTATAGCCAGCCGGCCACATATATAGTGGGTCGGCGGCTATAGCCAGCCGGCCACATATATACTGGGTCGGCGGCTATAGCTACCCGGCCACATATATAGTGAGTCGGCGCCTATAGCCAGCCGGCTACATAATAGCGAATCGGAGGCTATAGCCAGCCGACAGATATATAGTGAATCGGCGGCTATAGCCAGCCGGCCACATATACAGTGGTTCGGCGGCTATAGCCAGCCGACACATATATAGTGAATCGGCGGCTATAGCCAGCCGACATATATATAGTGAATCGGCGGCTATAGCCAGCCGACTCATATATAGTGAATCGGCGGCTTAAGCCAGCCGACACATATATAGTGAATCGGCGGCTATAGCCAGCCGGCCACATATATAGTGCGTCATCGGCTATAGCCAGCCGGCCACATATATAGTGTGTCGGCGGCTATAGCCAGCCGGTCACATACATATACAGTGGGTCGGCGGCTATAGCCAGCCGGCCTCATATATGTATAGTGGGTCCGCGGCTATGGCTGCCGGCCACATATACAGTGGTTCGGCGGCTATGGTCAGCCGGCCACATACATATATAGTGTGTCGGCGGCTATAGTCAGCCGGCCACATACATACATAGTGCGTCGGCGGCTATAGCCAGCCGGCCACATATATAGTGTGTCGGCGGCTATAGTCAGCCGGCCACATACATATATAGTGTGTCGGCGGCTATAGTCAGCCGGCCACATACATATATAGTGTGTCGGCGGCTATAGCCAGCCGGCCACATATACAGTGTGTCGGCGGCTATAGCCAGCCGGCCACATTTATAGTGTGTCGACGGCTATAGTCAGCCGGTCACATACATATATAGTGTGTCGGCGGCTATAGCCAGCCGGCCTCATATATGTATAGTGGTTTGGCGGCTATAGCCAGCCGGCCACATATACAGTATGTCGGCGGCTATAGCCAGCCGGCCACATATGTAGTGTGTCGACGGCTATAGTCAGCCGGCCACATACATATATAGTGTGTCGGCGGCTATAGCCAGCCGATCACATACATATACAGTGGTTCGGCGGCTATAGCCAGCCGGTTACATATATAGTGAATCGGCGGCTATAGCCAGCCGGCCACATACATAGTGAATCGGCGGCTATAGCCAGCCGGCCACATATATAGTGGGTCGGCGGCTATAACCAGCCGGCCACATATATACTGGGTCGGCGGCTATAGCTACCCGGCCACATATATAGTGAGTCGGCGCCTATAGCCAGCCGGCTACATATATAGCGAATCGGAGGCTATAGCCAGCCGACAGATATATAGTGAATCGGCGGCTATAGCCAGCCGGCCACATATACAGTGGTTCGGCGGCTATAGCCAGCCGACACATATATAGTGAATCGGCGGCTATAGCCAACCGACATATATATAGTGAATCGGCGGCTATAGCCAGCCGACTCATATATAGTGAATCGGCGGCTATAGCCAGCCGACACATATATAGTGAATCGGCGGCTATAGCCAGCCGGCCACATATATAGTGCGTCATCGGCTATAGCCGCCGACACACTATATACATATACAGTGGGTCGGCGGCTATAGCCAGCCGGCCTCATATATGTATAGTGGGTCGGCGGCTATGGCTGCCGGCCACATATACAGTGGTTCGGCGGCTATGGTCAGCCGGCCACATACATATATAGTGTGTCGGCGGCTATAGTCAGCCGGCCACATACATACATAGTGTGTCGGCGGCTATAGCCAGCCGGCCACATATATAGTGTGTCGGCGGCTATAGTCAGCCGGCCACATACATATATAGGGTGTCGGCGGCTATAGTCAGCCGGCCACATACATATATAGTGTGTCGGCGGCTATAGCCAGCCGGCCACATATACAGTGTGTCGGCGGCTATAGCCAGCCGGCCACATTTATAGTGTGTCGACGGCTATAGTCAGCCGGTCACATACATATATAGTGTGTCGGCGGCTATAGCCAGCCGGCCTCATATATGTATAGTGGTTTGGCGGCTATAGCCAGCCGGCCACATATACAGTATGTCGGCGGCTATAGCCAGCCGGCCACATATGTAGTGTGTCGACGGCTATAGTCAGCCGGCCACATACATATATAGTGTGTCGGCGGCTATAGCCAGCCGGTCACATACATATACAGTGGTTCGGCGGCTATAGCCAGCCGGTTACATATATAGTGAATCGGCGGCTATAGCCAGCCGGCCACATACATAGTGAATCGGCGGCTATAGCCAGCCGGCCACATATATAGTGGGTCGGCGGCTATAGCCAGCCGGCCACATATACAGTCGGTCGGCGGCTATAGCCAGCCGGCCACATATATAGCGAATCAGAGGCTATAGCCAGCCGACACATATATAGTGAATCGGCGGCTATAGCCAGCCGGCCACATATATAGTGCGTCAGCGGCTATAGCCAGCCGGCCACATATACAGTGGTTCGGCGGCTATAGTCAGCTGGCCACATACATATATGTATAGTGTGTCGGCGGCTATAGCCAGCCGGCCACATATATAATGTGTCGACGGCTATAGTCAGCCGGCCACATTCATATATAGTGTGTCGGCGGCTATAGCCAGCCGGCCACATATACAGTGTGTCGGCGGCTATAGCCAGCCGGCCACATATACAGTGTGTCGGCGGCTATAGCCAGCCGGCCACATATACAGTGTGTCGGCGGCTATAGCCAGCCGGCCACATATAAGTTAAGGTCAAAAGCCCATAGCAGCGATGACCTTCATTACTTGAGTAATATTTCCGCCACACGACCCACTGCCAGGAAATTGCACACATATTATATTTCCTTTCGCACTACATTTTGCACTTCACACATTTCCTTTCCCACATTCTGCACTTCACACTTTTTCTCTGCCACTTATTGTGCTTATTCTTCATTGCCGAATAAGCATAGCTATCCAATATCATATTAAGTGTTGTCACGTTCTCGCTCGGACGCTTAATAATCGAGGAATACCAAAGTAGCCAACTTGAACTGTCGTTCCCGAATGGCAGCACACAGCGCGAGATGGGGAGTTTAAGAATTTCGCCACAACTCGGTCGTGTTCACCAACGCACACCACAACTCGTCCAACCTGACACATTGATAGACCTCGATCAATTCTTTATTACCATATACATATGCATATTAAAGTGTACAGTCGATAAATAATATAAATTATGTACTAGACAAGGATAAACACGTGTCTTATTTTCACGTTACTTTAAACTTAAGACTAATTGCACTAAAAGTGTTGCCTTCTGAAGATGGATCTTTTCATAAATCAACCGGGCCTTCCATTTTTTGATGTTAACTGATTCAATCACACCATCGTATGGGATTTGAGTTACTTGACACCCTTCAATATCTTTCACAATGTATCGATCGTTTGGTAGTATTTTGTATATGACACAAGGTCCTTTATATTTAGGGATAAACTTTTTATTGACTCCTACGCTAGTATCATTGTTTTTTATAACTACATAATCGCCAATATCAAACGTTTGAGCCGGTTTATGTTTGCTTTCGAATTGTTTCTGTGCATATGCTTGTGATTGAATTATTGACCCGGACGCCGACGCTCTTATATCAGGTAAACTGCTGATTAATCGTTCGGGTTCGTGCTCCGATAGATACTCTGTAAGTTCATCTTTTTCCGCCCCTCTCTGTGATACGCCAAACAATAAATAGCTTGGACTGTATTTAGTCGACCGATTCACTGTATTATTGATGGCATATTCCACTCGAGGTAACAATTTCACCCAATCAGAGTGTTGGAAAGGCTACGTGATTTTCCCTAGCATCCCCTTAAGGACGCGGTTGACCCTTTCCACCTGACCATTTGCCTGAGGGGAGGACACTGCGACCTTCACGTGTGAGATATTTCTCTCTAGTAAGAACTTGCTAAATTCATATGAAGTAAAGCAACTGTCCCTATCAGTAATAACTCGAACCGGCCGGCTATAATATTCAAAATATTTAGTTAAAGAGGCCATCACCTCTCGCGTACTGGTGGTCACTACAGGATATAATTTCACATATTTGGTAAATGCATCCGTTACCAACAGAATGTGCTTCCTTTTAGAAGCAAGCGATGGAAGTGGGCCAAAATGATCAAGGTGCAACGTGTGGAATGGAACGGGTTCTTTGGGAATACAGTGCAATGCCCGTTTGTCATTTCTGACTGGAACTGAGTGCATTATGCATTTGATGCAATTCTGCGTAAAATATTCGATCTTGCTGAGCATACCTGGGAACCAATAATGTAGTTTAATTTGCTCATAACATTTATTTACACCTTGATGCCCAATCTTCTCATGTACCATTCTTAAAATATTAACTTCATCTCCTTCGGAACATAGAAAGCCAATTTCCCATTGCGGCATTTCCTATACACTAATCCATTATGTAACTCATACGATGTTAACGACTCCTTTTCCAACCTATCGCGTAATGAAATGATTTCGGGATCCCTAGCTTGAGTAGCTTGCAATTGAAAATTAACATCTTCTTGTTCGACGGCTGAAACCAAATGGCACCGACTCAAAGCGTCGACATGACCCATAGAAAGACCACTGCGATGTTGGATAGTGTAGTCGTAATTTTCGAGCTCTAAAGCCCATCTAGCTATGCGGGGACTAATAGACTTTTTACTTAGTGTTAGAGTAAGCGAACTGCAATCTGTCACAATCTTAAACGATAAGCCTTCTAGATATACTCGAAATCGGCGTAGTGCGTAGATTATGGCTAGTGTTTCCAGTTCGAAACTGTGATATTTTTGTTCAACTGTGGTGGTACTTTTTGAAAAATAAGCAACTGGATGCAGTTTACAGTCCTCCTGACGTTGGAGAAGCACAGCTCCGAAGCCCAGGGCACTGGCATCGCAGTGCAGTTCCGTTTCTTTTGTTGGGTTGTAAATAGCTAATACCGGTGCACTTAGTAGCTTTTGGCGCAATGTTTCAAATGCCTGCTGACATGAAGGACTGATATTAAACTCCACGTCCTTCTTCAACAAGTCTAATAAGGGACGGGCAATTACTGAGAACGAATCGACAAACCGCCTAAAATATGAACAAAGCCCACCAAACGCATGAAGGTCCCTAGTATTCCTCGGAATCGGGTATTTTTTTATAGCTTGAACATGCCTGTCGCTTGGTCGTATACCTTGGGCCGTAACTTCATATCCCAGATATTCCATTTCGGTGTAGCAAAATTTACATTTTGATAATTTTAGCTCTAATTGATATTCTGATATGCAACGTAAGACCTGCCGTAGCAGATTGAAATGCTCCTCCAACGAGGCAGTGGCAATGACTATGTCATCAATGTATACTACGATTTTCCCCCGAAATTTACTAAAAACGTGAGCGACAAATCTTTGGAAAACTGAAGGAGCATTTTTTAGGCCGAATGGCATCCTCAAGTATTCGTATTGGCCTGCAGGCGTGACGAAGGAAGTGTATTTAACAGAGACTTGAGAAACTTTGACCTGATGGAATCCGTTCTTTAAGTCTAATAACGTAAAGTACCGTTTGCCTTCCAAGTATTCCAGGCAATCCTCTATTAGCGGTAGGGGAAAATTATCTCTAACAGTCATCTTATTAAGGCCCCGATAATCCACACACATTCGAGTTTCTCCGGACCTTTTCTTTACCAATACAAGAGGTGATGCGTATGGAGAACAACTCGGACGTATGATTCCTTGTTGTAGGAGATCGTTGATCTGTTTATCCACCTCTTGTTTTTCACGAAATGACAAACGTCTGGGCGGACTAAAAACCGGAGTGTCCGAGGACAGTCTTATTACCATTTCGTAGTTATGGTCGACGGGGGCAATTGTTTTCGCGTTAATGTATTCATCCGAAATTAAGTTACGCAATCGCGCGGCGACGAATTCTGACACTGTAGAGCCAATACTGACGTTTGATGCGTCAGCGCCAGAGTCAATAAAGTTAGCACTTAGTGAATTATCAAAAATGGTTTCAATTTCTACAGTCTCAGAAGGAGACTTATTAATTACAGAAGGTAATTCAATGTGGGAAAGAACCTCTGGTGTATTTTCAGCCACAACATCAGCTTTCTCAGAAAGACCGGGATGTCTATGTGGATTAATATAATATAATGAATCAAAAACACAATAATTCGATTGCTTTATAAGATTTATACGTTTTTCTTCTTTATTTTCAATATTTTTTGGTTGTTGCCGTTCCAACGCTACACAAGGGTTCCGAATACATAAGCGAATCTCAAACAACTGGAGGAAATCTCTACCCAATAGTAGAGAAACTTGAATGTCTTCATCGGGGAGGATAAGTAGTTTAATTTTTTTTCTTCGATCCATGAATTTTATGAAGCATTCGATTTCTCCATATGTAATCAGCTCAGTTTTTCGGAGGCCTGTGTATTTAGATACGCTTAACACATCACCACACAAATGGGACGGCAACACTGACCGCTGGAGAAAACTAACCGGACTACCGGTATCGAAAAGAGAACAGCAATCGAAATACTTAGTGTCATCTAATTCATTATTTTGGCAAAAGGCAACACTCACCATTTGTAAACAATCTAGGATACGTAAAACTTCAGCATCTGACTCGATCACAGGTTCTTGTCTCTGAGGTGGGTCCTCTACGGCAACATGAGATACAGCTGCAACTTGGTTTCCTCGTTTTGTACGCCTTGGACAGGTTGAATATCTGTGGTCCTTGCTTCCACATGTAAAGCAGGAACCATGAGCTCGTTTTGGTTTTTGACAGTTCACCGACAAGTGTCCTATTTCCGAGCAGTTGAAGCACCTGATGGATGGTTGCTCGATGGTGGCAATGGAGTTTCTTCTTCCTTTGGGATTTGTGTTAACGGGGTCTGATGAAGCAGGAATAGCGCGTTGGCGGATTTTCTCGTATTTCAGCAGCAACGCCTTAAGTTCAATTAAGCTAGTAGCGCCATGCAGCATTGCAACATTTATTTGACTATCACGCAGCCCCTCAATTATGTAGTCTAATAGGTCGATCTCCTCAACGTCGGCGCGGCTAGCTAACTCTTGCATACTGATAACGTAGTGTAACAGCGTCTCATCCTTTCGCTAGGTCCTCTTCGACAAAAGTTGGTAAACCTCTCTTCTGCTTAATTTGCGGTCGAATTCAGAGATTAGATTTGCTTTTAAGTCGGCCCAGCCCTCCGTATGGATGGTGCGTAAGAACAATTTGGCAGTACCTTCCAAGAGGCGACGTCCACTGAGGTACTTGAATCTCTCGTCGCAATTCAAAGAATTGGTAACTCCCTCGAAATCGCTTATCCACTTCCGAATTTCATAAGCGTTGTCGCCGCTAAATGGTGACACAGCATTGGAAATGTCGGAGAAGTCCACGTGGCGCATACGGCTGGAAGTGTCGTTTTCTTCGAGCAGTTTTAGCTCAAGACGCAGTTGGAGTATTTGCTTCTGTTTTTGGAGCCTAGATAGCAACCGCTCCATCTCAATATCATCATCGGGTACATCGGGAAGATATGGAATTTGCTCAGAGTTGGATGTGCCCGCGGAAACGTGGAGGATGGCAGCAGAATGGACGGATTGGGACGGTCCTGAATTTGTGGCTTGCGTGTTGACTGTAGGTGTTGTTTCGCCATTGGTTGTTTCACAATCTGACACGTGGATCGATGGCTGCCTGCGAAATTCTTCGTTGTATAGTGATCTTAACTGCGGCAATGTGGCGGTACTTGGAAATTCAATGGCGGCGGCTTGCAATGCGGCAATTAGTTGTTGTTTTGTATTATTTCGCGAACTTTCGGTTAGCTCGTCCATGATTATCGGAAGTTTTCGGAAGTTTTACGTGTACGCGGAGGAATAAAATTTCTGATGGCTGGTTACCCCACACCTGAGATGTTGTCACGTTCTCGCTCGGACGCTTAATAATCGAGGAATACCAAAGTAGCCAACTTGAACTGTCGTTCCCGAATGGCAGCACACAGCGCGAGATGGGGAGTTTAAGAATTTCGCCACAACTCGGTCGTGTTCACCAACGCACACCACATAAGGTAGATTTAAGAAATACAGAAAATAAAGAGGAGTCATAGACTGAAATCGAACAAACACGGTTGTTTAAAATAATTGGCGCCCAACGTAATTTTCGCTAAGTATTGCGTGCTCCTAAAATCTTCATAGAAAGATAATAGAGCAATTGTACGCAAAAAAAACGCGACGGATATCAAATAAATATACAAAATTTATGCACCCACCACCCGAAATTTTCGCTAAGTATTGTATGCTTCAAAAGTCTCCGTAGGAAGACAATAGAGTACTTACACACAAGAAACGCGACGGTTTTTTTAAATTGAAATAAAAAAAAAAAAATCATCAAAAAAAAAAAAATAATAATAAAAAGTTCCCAACGAACTTGCTTTATCTACCAAGGAGAAAGTGGACCCCTACCTGGACCAGCAAGACGATGAATACCATCATACTGTAAGATCAATCAACAGTAAAATTAGGTTAATTTTTTAGTTTAGTTTAGTGAGAGTTCAGTGATAAGTTATTAAATATTGATTGTGTAAATGAATTTAATTCAAATCATGGCAGAAAATATTGCTCAAATTATATCATCAGCTGTGGAAGTTGCTGTGGAAACTGCATGTAGTTCCATCATGAAACGAATGAATGATTTAATGATAGAGAACCGAAACGTGAATAGTGATATGACTGTAAGGATTGAAGAACTAACAAAAAAAGTGAATTCAGTAAATTTATCTCCTGTATCTGCCGTTGCTTACGAACCTGTTTCCGTCAGTGCTCCAAACGTAACTTGTCATATATCACTGGATTTGGTAAAATCCCTTCCAGAATTCTCTGGCGAACGTGCGAAATATATTTCTTGGCGTCAAGCAGCTAAATGTGCGATCGAACTCTTCAAATCATATGAAGGGACGGAACGATATTATCAGGCTGTGGCCATAATCCGATATAAAATTGTTGGATCTGCCGACTTGATACTAGCTTCATTTAATACGGTCCTCAACTTTGACGCCATAATTGCTCGTTTAGATCATACTTATTCTGACAAACGTCCACTTCACATTTTAGAAAATCAATTGAGTGTCTTGTGTCAGGGTCGTATGTCTATACCCCAGTATGTTGATGAAATTGACAAGAATCTGACGTTAATTATAAATAAGATATCAATGGAACATTCGGGAAATACTGAGCTCATTGCTGCATTGAGTTCAAAATTATTGGACATAGCCACAGCTTTTCTCTGATTCGATACCTGCACCATCTACATAACTTACCGAAACTAAATTCTCGAACTTAAAGAGTTCAACTCAAAATGTAACTTCCTTCCTTCCTTCTTCTTCTGGTGTTTAGACAATAAAGAAGCTAAGCATATTGACTCTAACCTTTTTTCTTTTCATCGCAAACCATCAAAGACAAAGAACAAGACCAATAGGTTATGGACCCAGGTTTTGTGACCTCAGAAGGAATCAGCGTACGTTGTATAGCTATTTTATAAATCACTTCAACCATAAATCTTTGAACGGGATGAATAACATATCCGCAAGAATTGAACCTTTGGGAAAGGAAAATTTTGACACGTGGAAGCTGCAAGTAAAAGCACTTCTAATTAAAAATGACTGCTGGGAATTCGTAAGCGGCGAAAAAGTCATTCCAAAGGTGGAAGCAGGAAACGCAGCTTCAGAAACTGCCCTAAAAGCGTGGAAAGATGGCGATAGAAAAGCAAGATCGGACCTTATTCTTGCAATTAATCCATCTGAACTAAAGCAAGTTAAGAACTGCCTGACGTCTAACGAAGTATGGAAGAAATTGCATGAAATTTATCAGTCTAAAGGAACAGCAAGAAAAGCCACTCTTTTAAAAAAATTAATTCTGCATAGAATGGAAGAAGGAGTGAATATCAGAATGCATATCGGGGAGTTCTTTGATGCTGTTGACAAACTATTAGACATGGGTATTTCAATTAACGATGATCTTTTATCTATTATGCTTCTTTACAGCCTTCCCGAAAGTTTTGAAAATTTCCGTTGCGCGATCGAATCCCGTGATCAATTGCCGAATCCGGACGTATTGAAAATCAAAGTCTTGGAAGAATATGACGCGAGAAAATGCAGAGACAAGGATTCTCATCAAGATGCTGAAGTATAATTGTCTGGTTACGATTCCTAATGATCATTTCACGCACACTCTAACACATGCATACATTACTCCTATTATCTAGCGCATCAACCTAGCGTGGTGGTCTCTCACTCTTTGGATGGCCTCTCGGGTAGTCGGTCGTAATCGGTCAATAAATAAAGAATATTGTTAACGTTACTCGTGTGTTTCATTTAACGCAACATAGAAATACATCATGGCGCAGCCGGTTTAAAGAACGTTTATTTCGTATTAAATTTTAAAAGAACAAAAAAACAAAAACAAAAGGGAAAAGTTGAACGTGATTTTTTTTTTAATAATAATCGTGATATAAGACACTATATAATGGCTAACTGTGAATTCCAAAAACCCGGCCCATTAATATTGGATGGGAACGTTAAGGAAAATTGGCGAAAATTTCACAACATGTGGAAAATATATACTGTAGCCACAAAAACGTGTACTGAAAGTGAACCGGTTCAGACAGCAAGATTTCTGTCTTGCGCGGGAGAAAAAGCCATAGAAATATTCCAAACACTACCAATAACGAAGGAGAACAAAAAAAAAGTTGATCAAGTTATCGAAGCTTTTGAATCGTACTGTGTTCCCAGAAGCAACGTGGTCTATGAACGCTATCTATTTTTCTCCAGAATTCAGAAAGAGGGAGAACCGTTCGAGCAATTTTTATCAGAAATCGTGAAATTGGCTGAAAGCTGCGAGTTTGAGGGTCAAAAAGATTCCATGATAAGAGACCGAATTGTCATAGGCATTGCAGAGCAGAATGTTCGATTGCAGTTACTCAAGACCGATGGATTAGATCTTTCCAAAGCCAAAGAACTTTGCCGTGTAGCCGAACAAGCGAGCATGCAAGCGCAGCAAATGCAAGCAGAGCGAGGAACATCTATAGGAACATCAGTTGCAGAAATCGCCGAGACCAGAGGACAGCAGAATTATAACAAGCATTCTAATACTTTTAACCGAAAATATTCTAATTCTTTATTATGTTATAGATCACCCAAGCAGCCGGCAAAGAGGAGAGACCAAGGCTCTAGTGTGGATGAAGGGCATTCGACAGCGAATCAAACAATGAACCGCGTGTGTCACAAGTGTAATAGGAATCATAACCATCGTACCTGTCCAGCGTATGGAAAAAAATGTTTACGTTGCGGCAAGTACAACCATTTTGCATCAGTATGCGCACTTAAAAGTGTTTATAATATTAAGGATAGTTATGAAACCGATTTTGACGGGGAAAGTGATCGTGAGGGGTCGTATATTGGTTTGATAAAGGTGGTCAGTGACGAGTCGGGTAGCTGTGTTGGTTCGATAGATCGGGTTCGACAGGGTTGCACGAGCTGGTATGAAGACATTAAGATTAAAAATAGTTTAATTAGATTCAAACTAGATACTGGTGCAGATGTTAATATTCTAACGCTTGAGAATATTAAACAAATTGACTGTGAAAATAAGATTAGACCAGTTAAAGCTAAGTTGGAGGCATATGGAGGTTTTCGCATTCTAACGAAAGGGTTAATCCGTCTTCGCACCCAATATAAAGGTAGAAATATTGAGGTAGATTATGTAGTGGTAGACAGTAATTCGACACCCATATTAGGACTGCAAACTTGTTTAGATTTAGGCTTGATCCAAAGAGTGCATGAAATAAGTGACAAGAATGAGTTTCTAAAGAAGAATAGCGATGTGTTTTCTGGTGACGGTAGATTTCCCGATCTGTGCAGGTTGGAATTGAAGCCCAATAGTGTATCTGTCAGTAAACCTCCAAGGAGAATTCCTATTGGTATACGACAAAAAGTTAAAATAGCACTTCAGAATATGGAATGTCGCGGAATCATTAGCAGACGTGATAAACCTTCCGCATGGTCGCACCAATTAGTAGTCGTCGAAAAGGCCAACGGAAGTTTGAGGTTATGCCTGGATCCCAGCGCGCTGAATGTGCACCTCAAAGACGAACACTTTATAATTCCCACACTTGAAGATTTTTGTGATGCGATGAGGGAATTTAAGTATTTCTCCGTTTTTGACTTAAAAGAAGGCTTTTGGCAACTTGAATTATGCCCAGCATCAAAAGAATTAGTAGTTTTTAGTACTCCATTTGGCTCGTATGAATATAATGTGCTACCTTTTGGTATAAAAACAGCACCAGAAAAATTTCAGAAACTAAACTCGAAGTATTTTGGGTGTTTACCTGGGACCTTCGTTTATATTGATGATGTTATAGTAGGGGGTAGAACTAAAAAAGAGCACGATGAGAATGTTAGTAGAGTAATACAAAGAGCACGCGAAATAAACGTTAAATTTAATAAGGATAAAGTTCAATTATGTGTAACTAAGGTTAAATACCTAGGTCATGTTTTCACTGGCGATACCATTAGTCCCGATCCAAGTCGAGTAGAAGCTATAGTTAGGCTTAAGGAGCCGCAGGATAGAAAACAATTAGAGAGCATTATGGGCATGTTTAACTATCTTCGTGCTTTTATACCGAATTTTTCTAATATAAATGCTCCACTTCGGGAATTGTTGAGGAAAAATAACGAGTTTCAGTGGACATCTACTCATACCAGGGTTTTCAATGATATTAAAAATATCCTTGCCCAACATTCAATCCTTCACGTTTTTGATCCTAATAAAGAAATTGTTATTCAAACTGATGCGTCACAGAAGGGTTTGGGATGTTGCTTATTGCAAGAAAGTCGTCCGGTGGCATATGCGTCTAAAAGTTTAACTGATGCTGAGACCAGGTACGCACAAATTGAAAAGGAGTTGTTGGCGGTGGTGTATGCTTGTGAAAAATTTAATAATTATGTTTATGGTTACCATTTCACCATACACTCAGATCATAAGCCGTTGGTGGCGATATTGAAAAAAGATGTGGGTGAAATTCACTCGACACGCTTACAACGCATGAAATTGAAACTTTCAAAATTTAATTTAGAAATAAAATATGTTCCCGGCAAGTTTTTGCATGTAGCCGACTTATTATCTAGAAATTTTATAAATGATCCTCTAGTCGATATAGAAACACCATTAACAGATCTGGTCCATAGCGTTAATCTAAGTGATTCAAAGAGAAACCTATTGGAAGAAGAGACCAGAAAGGATACGGTGTTACAATCTCTCATTGAACTTTACAATAGGGGTTGGCCGTCGAATAAGTTACAAGTGCCAGATAATGTAAGATTCTTTTGGCAATTTAAGGATAAAATACATGTTGAAAATGGTCTGGTATTCTACGAGAATCGTGTTTTCGTCCCGCATGCTTTAATAAATGAGATGTTAGATCTTCTACATAAATCTCACATGGGTATAACGAGAACATTGAATAAAGCTAAAGCGACTCTTTATTGGCCTTACATGGCTAGAGATGTGGAAAATATGATTTTAAAATGTCGAATGTGTGAAAGATATAGACCTGAAAACAAAAAACATTCAGTCATTCTACATTCAGTACCTAGTAGTCCCTTCCAAAAGCTAGGAATGGACTGTCTTGAATATGGAGGAAAATCGTATTTAGTGGCAATCGATTACTACTCCAAATGGATAGAACTTCATCCAATAGCAGATAAAACGTCTGCAAGTGTAATTCAAGTTCTTAATAAAATATTTTCAATTCATGGCATCCCCCTAAAAATAGTTGCTGATAATCAACCTTTCAATTCCTACGAGCTTCGAAATTTTGCGGAAAAGTCGAACTTCGATTTCATCTATAGTAGCCCAAGATACCCTAGGTCGAATGGTCTTGCAGAGAAAGCAGTCCATATTGCAAAATCCATACTAAAAAAAATCAGCAAGGCTGAAGGTAGTTTAGAAGCAGCTCTACTTGAGTATAGAAGTTCACCAATTCCAGCAATTGGGTATTCACCAGCGGAGATGCTTATGAGTCGGAAATTAAGAACATGGCTTCCAATAAGAGATGAAGATCTTTTACCAAAAATTCCTTTAAATTTAGAGTCAAATTCTGAGCAACGTCAAGAGAAAATGATAAAATATAATAATCCTACTCGACCGCGTCGTGAAATTGAGCTAAACGAGGGAGATAATGTAGTATATAGAGACAACGGGAAGTGGGAACCTGCTCGAGTGGTTTCAAAACATGGGTCACCGCGGTCATACTGGCTGCTAAATGAAAACAATCGCATTATTCGCCGTAACACTTTTCATCTACGTAAATCACTGCATTCTCCTCATATTAAACTGCCCGAAACAATAAAAGTGAGAACACCATTAGCCTCTCAAAACATTAGCAGCTCGCCCAATGGATTAAACTCAGACAGTCCACTTCAAGATGCCTCGTCGATGTCCAGAAATGAAAATCAGGTCGAACACGATTTGTTACACCAGCATAGCTCGGAAGGCTATATCACGAGATCTGGTCGGTTAAGTAAAAAAACAGATTTTTTTAGACCTGGATAAGCGATGAAGTCTTGAACAACCCGTATTTGAATAAAATAGTTTTGAATTTAATAAGAGTTAAAATTAGTATAAGTGTTCCTGTAATGCGCATATTTTATTAATGAATTATTAAGCTAATTTCAGGAAGGGAGATGAAGTATAATTGTCTGGTTACGATTCCTAATGATCATTTCACGCACACTCTAACACATGCATACATTACTCCTATTATCTAGCGCATCAACCTAGCGTGGTGGTCTCTCACTCTTTGGATGGCCTCTCGGGTAGTCGGTCGTAATCGGTCAATAAATAAAGAATATTGTTAACGTTACTCGTGTGTTTCATTTAACGCAACATAGAAATACATCAGATGCAATGTACGTCCAAAAGTATATGGATAACAAAGATGAGCAAGATAAGCAACACATCAGTAATAATGAGAACAAGAGCCATCGTAAAGTGTTCAAATTCAAGTGCCACGACTGTAGAAAAGTTGGACACAAAGCATCGGAATGTAGACAAAAAAGGCACCAACATTTTGGGCGAACGGAATTCTCGAAAGTGTGTGCAGAAGAAGAAGATCAATTAAGGTCAATAACAGATATTGCCTGGAAACACTCAGATGAAAACAATGACGCCAGCAACTTTGAATGGTGCCTTGATAGTGGATGCACATCACATATGACGTCACATAAATCCAGTTTTGATCACCTGAAATATACTAAAAAGGAACTTGGCAAATGGAGAGAAAACGTCAATTGAGGCTATAGGTTCGGTGAAAATTCCTGCGTCAATTAGTGCTCTACAAACCTTGAAATTGAATGAGGTATTGTTTGTCCCAGACTTAAGGACGAATTTGTTGTCGGTAGCTAAGATAGTGGACAAAGACTGTACCGTGAAATTTGGTAAGAAAGAGGCATCAGTTATAGCGCCCGATGGAAAAGTTATCTTGATGGCTGAGAGGCGAGGTAACTTGTACTATGTGAAAAGAGAGAAGGAAACAGTAAATTTCATTACACCTAAGGTAAGGTCTTCTATGGAAGAATGGCACCAAAAAATGGGTCATATTAACATTGATTATTTATTAAAAATGGCGAAAATGAAAAGCGTTTTGGGTCTTGAAATCAAAGGTAAGAAAAATGAATTTACTTGCGATGCATGTATAAAAGGGAAACATGCGGAGTTTCCATACCCTGTAAGAGATGGATCTCGAACAACCGATTTGCTGGAAATAGTCCACAGTGATCTTTGTGGACCGATAAGAACACCATCCATTGGAGGAGCAAAGTATTTTGCAAGTTTTATTGATGATAAATCGCGATGGTGCGAGATTTATTTTCTGAAAAATAAAAGTGATATTTTCTCCGCTTTTAAAGAATTTAAATCATTTGCAGGGAGACATACGGGAAAGAAGATCAAATACCTTCAGACCGACAACGGGCTCGAATACTGCAATCATCAATTCG
Organism: Eumerus sabulonum; assembly: GCA_951905685.1. Classification (NCBI taxonomy): domain Eukaryota; kingdom Metazoa; phylum Arthropoda; class Insecta; order Diptera; family Syrphidae; genus Eumerus; species Eumerus sabulonum. The sequence goes on along the minus strand of OX645060.1, from coordinate 274,842 downwards.
ACTTATTCTTGAAGAACTTCGGCATTCGAAGACGACTGATAGCACCCTACTCGCCACAACAGAACGGAATCGCTGAGAGAAAAAACCGAACTCTGGTAGAAGCTGCGAGGTGTATGATGATCCAAGCCAAAGCTCCAACCATGTTTTGGGCAGAAGCAGTCAACACCGCCAACTATATTATAAACAGAAGCTGGACCAAATTAATGAAAACCACACCATATAAGATTTGGCATAAAACTCGACCGACAGTAAGTCATTTTAAAATATTTGGTATTAAGGCATTTGTTTTAAATAAGCAGCCATCAAGAGGAAAATTTGAGGAAAAATCGGAGGAATGTACGTTTATGGGATACTCGAACGAAGCTAAGGCTTTTCGGATGTGGTCACCTTCAAGAAGGAAAATTATCATCAGCCGTGATGTGAAATTTACCAATGATTTTAATATTGATTCCAATCTCGCGGATTATGTTGATAGTCTTGAAGGGAGCAGCGGAGATAAAATATGGCGACCAAGATCAAATGCAGAACTGGACATTGAGGTAGTTTTGCATGACAATAGAAACGGAAATAATAAAGACGTTAAAGAGGGAATACCCGAACCTGAAAAATCGAAGCCAACAAACAAAGGGAATATAGACTGGAAAAAGAAAAATAAGGCAAAATACCAAAAGAAGAAATATTTTTTGAGAACATCTGTTCGCACTCCAACGCCAGGTAACAGTTCCTATATACATCTAATTGAAAAACCAGTAGAATACACCGAATCAAACCATGAGCCTGAGTCTGCGAATATAGTCATCGCTGAAGACCCGTTAAACGTCGAGGAAGCGTTAAGTAGAGACGAAGGTAAGGAGTGGAAAAGTGCTATCGAAAATGAATATTTAGCACATATTAAAAACAAGACGTGGGAAATAGTAAATAGACCGAACAATGAAAAAGTCATCAAAAGCAAATTCGTATTTACGACAACATACAATGCAAGTGGTATGATTGACCGAAGGAAATGTAGGCTTGTAGCAAAAAGATTTGCTCAAGTAGAAGGTATCCACTTTCACGAAACCTATGCCCCAGTTATAAGAGCTAGTTCTATAAGGCTACTTATGGCAATGGCTGTGGAACACGGATGGGAAGTGCATCAAATGGACGTTGTTACTGCCTACTTAAACGGAGAATTAAACGAAAAAATCTATATGAAGCTACCAGAACTATTGGAGGAAACTTTAAATTGTACTTACACAGACTCATTAAATGAAGAAATAAAAAATACCATCCAGGAATGGAGAAAAGGAATATCTGATGGAAAACAACCGAAGGCCTGTTTATTGAGGAAGGCACTATATGGACTACGCCAATCAGGGCGTGAATGGTATAATAAATTAGATATAGTACTAACCAATTTACAATTCCAGAAGAGCAAATACGACCCATGCCTCTATGTGCAAAGTACCGAAGAAACAACCATTGTGATAGCCATCTACGTGGATGATTTAATAATTGCATCTAACAATCGCCACCAGATTAATAACGTTAAGCAAAAATGAATGCAGTTATTTGAAATGAAAGATCTCGGAAAAATACACTATTGTCTGGGATTGGAATTTAAACAAAGCGATGACAAAACAGAAATATCAATATCACAACCACGATATGCATTGGAAATATTAAAACGATTCGGAATGGAAAACTGCAAGCTACACTCAACACCCCTTATGGCAAATACTAAACTACAGCGATCGACAGTCGAATTGAATCCAGATGGTAAGAAACCTTATCAAAACCTAATTGGTTCTCTTATGTACTTGGCAGTTTCCACCCGTCCGGATCTCGCATATGCCGTCAGTATGCTAAGTCAATTTAATGCATGTTATTCTACGGAACACTGGAATGCAGCCAAACGAGTGCTGCGGTATCTTCGGGGAACACATAATTTGGGACTAGTGTTTAGAAAATCCGGAAGAAAACCTGTAGGTTTTACAGATGCTGACTGGGGCGGATCCTTGGACGACCGAAAATCCTATACTGGATTTGCTTTTACGATGGCTGGGGCTGCTTTTAGTTGGGAAGCACGGAAACAAAAAAGTGTAGCTCTCTCGAGTACCGAAGCCGAGTATGTTGCATTGGCAGAAGCAACTAAAGAAGCACTATACTTGCAGCGACTTATTGCAGAGTTGGGATCGCCACTGGAGTCAATGACGATCTACAACGACAACCAGGGTGCTCAAAAATTAGCGAAAAATCCAGCTTTCCACAAGAGGACAAAACACATTGACATACGTTATCACTTTATACGTGACATTTGTCAACAAGGACTTGTCAACTTGAAGTATATGGAAACAAACAAAATGCCAGCCGATATACATACAAAAGCGCTACCTCGCGTGAAACATGGAGAATGCAGATCAGCGTTAGGGATGGAATTTATCAGCAACTAGAGAAAACTTTGAGAGGGAATATTGGACATAGCCACAGCTTTTCTCTAATTCGATACCTGCACCATCTACATAACTTACCGAAACTAAATTCTCGAACTTAACGAGTTCAACTCAAAATGTAACTTCCTTCCTTCCTTCTTCTTCTGGTGTTTAGACAATAAAGAAGCTAAGCATATTGACTCTAACCTTTTTTCTTTTCATCGCAAACCATCAAAGACAAAGAACAAGACCAATAAAAATATCGGGCAGATGCCCTTCGCGTATTTATTTCTGGGCTTAACAAGCCGATATGCAACATCCTTTTTTCGGCCGGCTGCGAAGATTTACCTTCAGCACTAGCCAAAGCACAAGAGCTTGAAGCGAATCAAAATAGATACAACTTCGCAGGAGCTTTCAATAACAATCAGTTTCGATTAAATAATTCTCTTCCAAGTACTCATCCGCAGTATAGAACTATAACGCAAACGGTCCCCACGAAAACCCAAATCAAATACACTCGTAATTACCAACCTGAGCCCGAAGAAGACCACATGAGCGTAGATCCTTCATCTTCTAAATTCCGATTCAATTCGCGACGGATGGCAGTACCACAACTGCAACCCAATTCTTCACCAAGCCGTCATAATGTAAGCGTACGGAAATCCCATCCTATTGTTTCCCATAACCCCTTTAAACGCGAGCGTGAATCCGATAAATTGCCGATAGCTAAAACCCAGCGTATTAATAACTTATAGTCTCAAGTTAGTAAAAATAAAAAACATCTCGAACATCAAGAGGAATATATAATATAATTTTTTAGAATAAGTTCGGCTCTACCCTATATCGAAAAGAAACTTAACAATTCAATCACATTGAAAATCTTAATCGATACGAGTACAGCCAAGAACTATATTAGAAATATTGCTAGTTTAAAAAATATTATTCCTAACAGCAGACCATTCGTAGTTAGAACAATAAATGGCGAAAACAAAATTACACATAAGTGTAAAATGCATTTTTGTGGCATAACTACATCCTTCTTTATTTTACCACAGTGGAAAACTTTCGATGCAATCATCGGGTATGATTTTCTCTCTTTAATAAAGGCAAATATCGATACCAAACATTCTTTGTTGATTTATAATAATGGAAAAATGAAATTTAAGTTACACGAATGTGAACAGGTAAATAATATCGAAATCGATACTGAAACTATCCCTGAAAGTGTAAAAAGCGATTATGATAAATTAATTAAAGATTATATGGAAGTTTTCGCTCAGCCGAAGGAAAAGCTCCCATTCAACACTAACGTGAAAGCGTCCATTAGAACTATAAGTGCGGAACCTATCTATTCTAAACCAAGGCCGTACAATATGTCGGCTGCATTCTCCTTATAACGCACCCATACTTGTAGTAAACAAGAAAGGAACTAATGAAGATGGTAGCCCTAAATCCAGACTCGTTTTTGATTTTAGGAAACTAAATGAACAAACAGTTCCAGACCGATATCCAATACCCGAAACTTCTGTTATATTAGCCAACTTAGACCGATCAAAATACTATTCCACAATTGACCTTAAATCAGGTTTCCACCAAATACTTCTTAATGAAAAAGATAGAGAAAAGACAGTCTTCGCAGTTAATAATGGGAAGTATGAATTCTGTCGATTGCCCTTTGGTTTAAAAAATGCTCCAAGCATTTTCCAACGAGCAATCGATGACGTGCTGAGGGACTATGTAGGAAAGAATTGTCATGTTTACATTGATGATGTAATCATTTTTTCTGAAACGAAAGAAAAATATTTAAAAGATATTGACCTAATATTTTCGAAATTACTTGAAGCCAATATGCGTATCTCACCAGAAAAGTGTGAATTCTTTCGTACTGAGGTGGAATTCCTTGGATTTTTAGTATCTGTCGATGGCATAAAAACATGTCCCAATAAAGTTAGAGATATCGTTAACTATGCAGTACCAAAAACACTTCGTGCATTAAGATCCTTTCTGGGATTAGCGGGTTACTACCGGCGATTCATAAAGGATTATGCACAGATAGCAAAACCATTAACGAGATATCTTAGGGGAGAAAATGGTAACATAGGTACGAATAAGTCCAAGACCGTTCGTATTCACTTAGATGCAGAAGCTATAGGAGCTTTTAACAGAATTAAACATATTTTATCATCGGATGATGTTTTGCTTTTATATCCTGATTATCGTAAACCTTTCGAGTTGACCACAGACGCATCATCTCACGCGATTGGAGCTGTGCTTTCCCAAGGTAATAGACCAATTACTATGATTTCTCGCACCCTTTCTAAAACTGAGGAAAATTATGCGACAAATGAACGGGAAATGCTTGCAATCGTTTGGGCATTGCGAACTCTTAAGAACTATCTTTATGGTGCACCTAATATTCATATATTCACAGATCACCAGCCATTAACTTTCGCAATATCAGATAAAAATCCAAATATCAAACTTAAAAGATGGAGGGCATTAATCGAAGAATATTCTCCAACTTTCCATTACAAACCAGGCAAAGATAATATAGTGGCGGATGCGTTATCTCGTCAACACATGAATGCGCTATCTAGCTCAGACAGAACTGTTCACAGTGAGGAATCTCTTACGAAAGTAATAGCTTCAGTAAAAAATCCAATTAATACCTTTAAAAATCAAATTTTCATTAGTCAAGGTCCCGAAAGTACTAAAAGTGTTAAGGTGCTTTTCCAAAGACAAGTTAGGCACACAGTAGTATTTGCAACAATACCTGAATTAATAGAAATTATGAAATGCGTTCTAAATATTGACATAGTCAATGGAATTTACTGTGATCTCAAAACATTGGGCAAAATACAAAATGCCATAATGCATTTATTTCCAAGTGTTAAAATGAGACACTCATCCAAACTCGTACACGATGTTTTTAACAAGGACGATCAAGAGGAAATAATTATAAACGAGCACAATAGAGCACACAGAGGTCCGAATGAAAATTATAAACAGATAATTGATGAATATTATTTTCCAAACTTAAAAAAAAAATGTAAAACATATGCATCTAATTGCAGAATTGCAATACAACATCCGATTGGAATTACACCAATCCCCTCTTATGTGGGAGAAATCCTTCACGTAGACATTTATAACACAAGTAAAAATTATTCCATTACTTGTATCGACAAATTTTCTAAATTTGCCATTATAAAGCATATTCCTTCTAGAAACTCTACCGATACACGAAACCCATTAATTGAAATTGTTTCTCTATTTCGAAATCCCAAGATCATTGTAATAGATAATGAAGGAGCTTTTACATCCATTTCTACTCAAGCGTTATTAAAGAATGAGTTCAATATTTCAACACATTCAGTGCCAGCTCTCCATAGGCAAAGCAACGGACAGGTCGAACGATTTCATTCCACTCTTGCTGAAATTGCCAGATGTACGAAAGAATCCAGTACAGACACAGTGGAACTAATGCTGTTATCTACCCATAAATATAATAATACAATTCACTCAGTTACAGGTTACAAACCCATAGACATTTTTCAAATGAAATTATTGCAAAACTCAAAACTAAACAGGCTAATGATTTAAAATATCACAATAGTAGGAAAACACCTAAAGAATATAAACCAGGCGATAAAGTATACCTTAAAACCAATAGAAGAATTGGAAATAAACTTTCTAAATTATATAATCAGAAAAAAGTTCAGGCAGATTTAGGAACAGCAGAAGTGATCGAGGGAAGGCAAGCGCATAAAAATAATTTAAGATAATTTTTTTTTCTTTCTAGACTAGTTCAAATATCACTATGCTCTGCAAGGATTGCTGACTACTCTTCAGCCTTATTTATTCCCATACCAACAGGCAGTGTCGCTATTTATCAAGACTTTTTCTATCTGAAACACTTTACAAATCTTTCATTTATCCAAGATATTTGACCCAAAATATAAATATATTGAATAAGCTTAAGGGCACAAGATGTGAAGAATTATTGAAAGAAGACGTAAAAGAAACTGAGCGTTTATTTCAATTGTTAAGAACTCCTATTAGAACCCGACGAGCCATAGATTTTATAGGATCCACCATCAAATTTATAGCAGGTACACCAGACCACCGCGATTTTGAGATACTAAAAATGCAGGAAAATGAATTGATCAGATCTAATAATAGGCAACTTGACATTAACACTCAAGTTCAACATAAATTAGATGAAATTACAGACAGAATCTACAAACTTAATGCGATTCACAAATACTTTCCAGCTGATGATTGTGAGTCGTTGTATACAATATTATCAAAAAGAAATAGGATTGTAACAGACGATTTAAATAGTAACATTTATTCATTAATTTTAGCAAAAAACAATATTGTTAACCCGTTAATTTTAAATATTGAAGAAATAGAACTAGTTAAAATTAAAGAAAGTATTAAAACTGAATTGTACGATTTATTCAATGTCGCGGATGTCAAAATGTATTATCAAAATAAAACCCTTGTATATTTAGTTAAGATTCCAAAAATTGAACAAATATGTAAAATTTTCCAAATTGCTCCTGTTATTCATAATGATAGAATTATAGATTTAGAATCAAATTTATCGGCAAACTGTCACACCAATTTCTTTCCTCTTAAAACATGTACAAAAACACCACTCCGTTACTACTGTCAATTAGATCACCAAAACTCTTGCCTCTCACAACTCCTAAACAATCACACAGCTCATTGCCCAACAACGCACGCCTATCATCTGGACAGCATCGAAGTGGTTGCGGATGGATTGATTATCGCCAGGGGTAAAAACATCACCATTCAAGACAAAGGCCAGCACCTCGGATTAAACGGATCGTTTCTAATAACATTCGAAGACGCAATTGTAATAAATGGGAGAGAATATCATGCAAAGCAGCCAGCCGATATAGTTCATCTGCCAGCTCCAAAGAAGACAATGTTAGAAGAAGTTGTTTTCAACGAAAAAATATCGTTGCCTTTCTTACATAAGTTGCACTTCATTAACAACGAAAAAATTAAAGAAGTTAGCACTTCATTGGAAACGAACAATTGGATATTGTATGGTGTTGTTGGAACACTCATAATGTTTATTCTTATTTTACTTTATGTCAAAGTAAAACCAAGAAAAATGAATGTTACTACTAAAGCCGATCCCATTACAATCAGGACATCAATCGATAATGACAATTTGAAAATGCCTTTAAGCAAAATATTGAACGAGGACGTTCAATCTTAAGGAGGGGAGGAGTTAAGGTCAAAAGCCCAAAGCAGCGATGACCTTCATTACTTGAGTAATATTTCCGCCACACGACCCACTGCCAGGAAATTGCACACATATTATATTTCCTTTCACACTACATTTTGCACTTCACACATTTCCTTTCCCACATTCTGCACTTCACACTTTTTCTCTGCCACTACACATTGCCGAATAAGCATAGCTATCCAATATCATATTAAGGTAGATTTAAGAAATACAGAAAATAAAGAGGAGTCATAGACTGAAATCGAACCAACACGGTTGTTTAAAATAATTTATATAGTGTGTCGACGGCTATAGTCAGCCGGCCACATACATATATAATGTGACGGCGGCTATAGCCAGCCGGCCATATATATAATGTGACGGCGGCTATAGCCAGCCGGCCACATATATAGTGTGTCGGCGGCTATAGCCAGCCGGCCACATATATTGTGTGTCGGCGGCTATAGCCAGCCGGCCACATATATAGTGTGTCGACGGCTATAGTCAGCCGGTCACATACATATATAGTGTGTCGGCGGCTATAGCCAGCCGGCCTCATATATGTATAGTGGGTCGAGGGCTATAGCCAGCCGGCCACATCTACAGTGTGTCGGCGGCTATAGCCAGCCGGCCACATATGTAGTGTGTCGACGGCTATAGTCAGCCGGCCACATACATATATAGTGTGTCGGCGGCTATAGCCAGCCGGTCACATACATGTACAGTGGTTCGGCGGTTATAGCCAGCCGGCCTCATATATGTATAGTGGGTCGGCGGCTATAGCCAGCCGGCCACATATACAGTGTGTCGGCGGCTATAGCCAGCCGGCCACATATGTAGTGTGTCGACGGCTATAGTCAGCCGGCCACATACATATATAGTGTGTCGGCGGCTAGAGCCAGCCGGTCACATACATGTACAGTGGTTCGGCGGCTATAGCCAGCCGGGTACATATATAGTGTGTCGGCGGCTATAGCCAGCCGGCCACATACATATATAGTGCGTCAGCGGCTATAGCCAGCCGGCCACATATACAGTGGTTCGGCGGCTATAGTCAGCCGGCCACAAACATATATTTATAGTGTGTCGGCGGCTATAGTCAGCCGGTCCCATACATATATAGTGTGTCGGCGGCTATAGTCAGCCGGCCACATACATATATAGTGTGTCGGCGGCTACAGTCAGCCGGCCACATACATATATAGTGTGTCGGCGGCTATAGCCAGCCGGCCACATATATAGTGGGTCGGCGGCTATAGCCAGCCGACCACATATATAGCGAATCGGAGGCTATAGCCAGCCAACACATATATAGTGTGTCGGCGGCTATAGCCAGCCGGCCACATATATCGTGTTTCGGCGGCTATAGCTAGCCGGCCACATATATAGTGTGTCGACCGCTATAGTCAGCCGGTCACATACATATATAGTGAATCGGCGGCTATAGCCAGCCGGCCACATATATAGAGTGTCGACCGCTATAGTCAGCCGGTCACATACATATATAGTGTGTCGGCGGCTATAGTCAGCCGGCCACATACATATATAGTGTGTCGGCGGCTATAGTCAGCCGGCCACATACATATATAGTGTGTCGGCGGCTATAGCCAGCCGGCCACATATATAGTGTGTCGACCGCTATAGTCAGCCGGTCACATACATATATAGTGTGTCGGCGGCTATAGCTAGCCGGCCACATATATAGTGTGTCGACCGCTATAGTCAGCCGGTCACATACATATATAGTGTGTCGGCGGCTATAGTCAGCCGGCCACATACATATATAGTGTGTCGGCGGCTATAGTCAGCCGGCCACATACATATATAGTGTGTCGGCGGCTATAGCCAGCCGGCCACATATATAGTGTGTCGACCGCTATAGTCAGCCGGTCACATACATATATAGTGTGTCGGCGGCTATAGCTAGCCGGCCACATATATAGTGTGTCGACCGCTATAGTCAGCCGGTCCCATACATATATAGTGTGTCGGCGGCTATAGTCAGCCGGCCACATACATATATAGTGTGTCGGCGGCTATAGTCAGCCGGCCACATACATATATAGTGTGTCGGCGGCTATAGCCAGCCGGCCACATATATAGTGGGTCGGCGGCTATAGCCAGCCGACCACATATATAGCGAATCGGAGGCTATAGCCAGCCAACACAAATATAGTGTGTCGGCGGCTATAGCCAGCCGGCCACATATATCGTGTTTCGGCGGCTATAGCTAGCCGGCCACATATATAGTGTGTCGACCGCTATAGTCAGCCGGTCACATACATATATAGTGAATCGGCGGCTATAGCCAGCCGGCCACATATATAGAGTGTCGACCGCTATAGTCAGCCGGTCACATACATATATAGTGTGTCAACGGCTATAGTCAGCCGGCCACATACATATATAGTGTGTCGGCGACTATAGCCAGCCGGCCACATATATAGTGTGTCGGCGGCTATAGCCAGCCGGCCACATACATATATAGTGTGTCGGCGGCTAAAGCCAGCCGGCCACATATATAGTGGGTGGGCCGCTATAGTCTGCCGGTCACATACATATATAGTGTGTCGGCGGCTATAGTCAGCCGGCCACATACATATATAGTGTGACGGCGGCTATAGCCAGCCGGCCACATATACAGTGTGTCGGCGGCTATAGCCAGCCGGCCACATATATTGTGTTTTTGATTTTAGGAAACTAAATGAACAAACAGTTCCAGACCGATATCCAATACCCGAAACTTCTGTTATATTAGCCAAATTAGACCGATCAAAATACTATTCCACAATTGACCTTAAATCAGGTTTCCACCAAATACTTCTTAATGAAAAAGATAGAGAAAAGACAGTCTTCGCAGTTAATAATGGGAAGTATGAATTCTGTCGATTGCCCTTTGGTTTAAAAAATGCTCCAAGCATTTTCCAACGAGCAATCGATGACGTGCTGAGGGACTATGTAGGAAAGAATTGTCATGTTTACATTGATGATGTAATAATTTTTTCTGAAACGAAAGAAAAACATTTAAAAGATATTGACCTAATATTTTCGAAATTACTTGAAGCCAATATGCGTATCTCACCAGAAAAGTGTAAATTTTTTCGTACTGAGGTGGAATTCCTTGGATTTTTAGTATCTGTCGATGGCATAAAAACTTGTCCCAATAAAGTTAGAGATATCGTTAACTATGCAGTACCAAAAACACTTCGTGCATTAAGATCCTTTCTGGGATTAGCGGGTTACTACCGGCGATTCATAAAGGATTATGCACAGATAGCAAAACCATTAACGAGATATCTTAGGGGAGAAAATGGTAACATAGGTACGAATAAGTCCAAGACCGTTCGTATTCACTTAGATGCAGAAGCTATAGGAGCTTTTAACAGAATTAAACATATTTTATCATCGGATGATGTTTTGCTTTTATATCCTGATTATCGTAAACCTTTCGAGTTGACCACAGACGCATCATCTCACGCGATTGGAGCTGTGCTTTCCCAAGGTAATAGACCAATTACTATGATTTCTCGCACCCTTTCTAAAACTGAGGAAAATTATGCGACAAATGAACGGGAAATGCTTGCAATCGTTTGGGCATTGCGAACTCTTAAGAACTATCTTTATGGTGCACCTAATATTCATATATTCACAGATCACCAGCCATTAACTTTCGCAATATCAGATAAAAATCCAAATATCAAACTTAAAAGATGGAGGGCATTAATCGAAGAATATTCTCCAACTTTCCATTACAAACCAGGCAAAGATAATATAGTGGCGGATGCGTTATCTCGTCAACACATGAATGCGCTATCTAGCTCAGACAGAACTGTTCACAGTGAGGAATCTCTTACGAAAGTAATAGCTTCAGTAAAAAATCCAATTAATACCTTTAAAAATCAAATTTTCATTAGTCAAGGTCCCGAAAGTACTAAAAGTGTTAAGGTGCTTTTCCAAAGACAAGTTAGGCACACAGTAGTATTTGCAACAATACCTGAATTAATAGAAATTATGAAATGCGTTCTAAATATTGACATAGTCAATGGAATTTACTGTGATCTCAAAACATTGGGCAAAATACAAAATGCCATAATGCATTTATTTCCAAGTGTTAAAATGAGACACTCATCCAAACTCGTACACGATGTTTTTAACAAGGACGATCAAGAGGAAATAATTATAAACGAGCACAATAGAGCACACAGAGGTCCGAATGAAAATTATAAACAGATAATTGATGAATATTATTTTCCAAACTTAAAAAAAAAATGTAAAACATATGCATCTAATTGCAGAATTGCAATACAACATCCGATTGGAATTACACCAATCCCCTCTTATGTGGGAGAAATCCTTCACGTAGACATTTATAACACAAGTAAAAATTATTCCATTACTTGTATCGACAAATTTTCTAAATTTGCCATTATAAAGCATATTCCTTCTAGAAACTCTACCGATACACGAAACCCATTAATTGAAATTGTTTCTCTATTTCGAAATCCCAAGATCATTGTAATAGACAATGAAGGAGCTTTTACATCCATTTCTACTCAAGCGTTATTAAAGAATGAGTTCAATATTTCAACACATTCAGTGCCAGCTCTCCATAGTCAAAGCAACGGACAGGTCGAACGATTTCAGTCCACTCTTGCTGAAATTGCCAGATGTACGAAAGAATCCAGTACAGACACAGTGGAACTAATGCTGTTATCTACCCATAAATATAATAATACAATTCACTCAGTTACAGGTTACAAACCCATAGACATTTTTCAAATGAAATTATTGCAAAACTCAAAACTAAACAGGCTAATGATTTAAAATATCACAATAGTAGGAAAACACCTAAAGAATATAAGCCAGGCGATAAAGTATACCTTAAAACCAATAGAAGAATTGGAAATAAACTTTCTAAATTATATAATCAGAAAAAAGTTCAGGCAGATTTAGGAACAGCAGTAGTGATCGAGGGAAGGCAAGCGCATAAAAATAATTTAAGATATTTTTTTTTTTCTTTTTAGACTAGTTCAAATATCGCTATGCTCTGCAAGGATTGCTGACTACTCTTCAGCCTTATTTATTCCCATACCAACAGGCAGTGTCGCTATTTATCAAGACTTTTTCTATCTGAAACACGTTACAAATCTTTCATTTATCCAAGATATTTGACCCAAAATATAAATATATTGAATAAGCTCAAGGGCACAAGATGTGAAGAATTATTGAAAGAAGACGTAAAAGAAACTGAGCGTTTATTTCAATTGTTAAGAACTCCTATTAGAACCCGACGAGCCATAGATTTTATAGGATCCACCATCAAATTTATAGCAGGTACACCAGACCACCGCGATTTTGAGATACTAAAAATGCAGGAAAATGAATTGATCAGATCTAATAATAGGCAACTTGACATTAACACTCAAGTTCAACATAAATTAGATGAAATTACAGACAGAATCTACAAACTTAATGCGATTCACAAATACTTTCCAGCTGATGATTGTGAGTCGTTGTATACAATATTATCAAAAAGAAATAGGATTGTAACAGACGATTTAAATAGTAACATTTATTCATTAATTTTAGCAAAAAACAATATTGTTAACCCGTTAATTTTAAATATTGAAGAAATAGAACTAGTTAAAATTAAAGAAAGTATTAAAACTGAATTGTACGATTTATTCAATGTCGCGGATGTCAAAATGTATTATCAAAATAAAACCCTTGTATATTTAGTTAAGATTCCAAAAATTGAACAAATATGTAAAATTTTCCAAATTGCTCCTGTTATTCATAATGATAGAATTATAGATTTAGAATCAAATTTATCGGCAAACTGTCACACCAATTTCTTTCCTCTTAAAACATGTACAAAAACACCACTCCGTTACTACTGTCAATTAGATCACCAAAACTCTTGCCTCTCACAACTCCTAAACAATCACACAGCTCATTGCCCAACAACGCACGCCTATCATCTGGACAGCATCGAAGTGGTTGCGGATGGATTGATTATCGCCAGGGGTAAAAACATCACCATTCAAGACAAAGGCCAGCACCTCGGATTAAACGGATCGTTTCTAATAACATTCGAAGACGCAATTGTAATAAATGGGAGAGAATATCATGCAAAGCAGCCAGCCGATATAGTTCATCTGCCAGCTCCAAAGAAGACAATGTTAGAAGAAGTTGTTTTCAACGAAAAAATATCGTTGCCTTTCTTACATAAGTTGCACTTCATTAACAACGAAAAAATTAAAGAAGTTAGCACTTCATTGGAAACGAACAATTGGATATTGTATGGTGTTGTTGGAACACTCATAATGTTTATTCTTATTTTACTTTATGTCAAAGTAAAACCAAGAAAAATTAATGTTACTACTAAAGCCGATCCCATTACAATCAGGACATCAATCGATAATGACAATTTAAAAATGCCTTTAAGCAAAATATTGAACGAGGACGTTCAATCTTAAGGAGGGGAGGAGTTAAGGTCAAAAGCCCAACGCAGCGATGACCTTCATTACTTGAGTAATATTTCCGCCACTGCCAGGAAATTGCACACATATTATATTTCCTTTCACACTACATTTTGCACTTCACACATTTCCTTTCCCACATTCTGCACTTCACACTTTTTCTCTGCCACTACACATTGCCGAATAAGCATAGCTATCCAATATCATATTAAGGTAGATTTAAGAAATACAGAAAATAAAGAGGAGTCATAGACTGAAATCGAACCAACACGGTTGTTTAAAATAATTTATATAGTGTGTCGACGGCTATAGTCAGCCGGCCACATACATATATAATGTGCCACATATATAGTGTGTCGGCGGCTATAGCCAGCCGGCCACATATATTGTGTGTCGGCGGCTATAGCCAGCCGGCCACATATATTGTGTGTCGGCGGCTATAGCCAGCCGGCCACATATATAGTGTGTCGACGGCTGTAGTCAGCCGGTCACATACATATATAGTGTGTCGGCGGCTATAGTCAGCCGGTCGCATACATATATAGTGTGTCGACGGCTATAGTCAGCCGGCCACATACATATATAATGTGACGGCGGCTATAGCCAGCCGGCCACATATATAGTGTGTCGGCGGCTATAGCCAGCCGGCCACATATATAGTGTGTCGGCGGCTATAGCCAGCCGGCCACATATATAGTGTGTCGGCGGCTATAGCCAGCCGGCCACATATATTGTGTGTCGGCGGCTATAGCCAGCCGGCCACATATATAGTGTGTCGACGGCTGTAGTCAGCCGGTCACATACATATATAGTGTGTCGGCGGCTATAGCCAGCCGGCCTCATATATGTATAGTGGGTCGAGGGCTATAGCCAGCCGGCCACATATACAGTGTGTCGGCGGCTATAGCCAGCCGGCTACATATGTAGTGTGTCGACGGCTATAGTCAGCCGGCCACATACATATATAGTGTGTCGGCGGCTATAGCCAGCCGGTCACATACATGTACAGTGGTTCGGCGGCTATAGCCAGCCGGCCACATATATTGTGTGTCGGCGGCTATAGCCAGCCGGCCACATATATAGTGTGTCGACGGCTGTAGTCAGCCGGTCACATACATATATAGTGTGTCGGCGGCTATAGCCAGCCGGCCTCATATATGTATAGTGGGTCGAGGGCTATAGCCAGCCGGCCACATATACAGTGTGTCGGCGGCTATAGCCAGCCGGCCACATATGTAGTGTGTCGACGGCTATAGTCAGCCGGCCACATACATATATAGTGTGTCGGCGGCTATAGCCAGCCGGTCACATACATGTACAGTGGTTCGGCGGCTATAGCCAGCCGGCCTCATATATGTATAGTGGGTCAGCGGCTATAGCCAGCCGGCCACATATACCGTGTGTCGGCGGCTATAGCCAGCCGGCCATATATGTAGTGTGTCGACGGCTATAGTCAGCCGGCCACATACATATATAGTGTGTCGGCGGCCAGAGCCAGCCGGTCACATACATGTACAGTGGTTCGGCGGCTATAGCCAGCCGGGTACATATACAGTGTGTCGGCGGCTATAGCCAGCCGGCCACATACATATATAGTGCGTCAGCGGCTATAGCCAGCCGGCCACATATACAGTGGTTCGGCGGCTATAGTCAGCCGGCCACAAACATATATGTATAGTGTGTCGGCGGCTATAGCCAGCCGGCCACATATGTATATAGTGTGTCGACGGCTATAGTCAGCCGGCCACATACATATATAGTGTGTCGGCGGCTACAGTCAGCCGGCCACATACATATATAGAGTGTCGGCGGCTATAGCCAGCCGGCCACATATATAGAGTGTCGACCGCTATAGTCAGCCGGTCACATACATATATAGTGTGTCGGCGGCTATAGTCAGCCGGCCACATACATATATAGTGTGTCGGCGGCTATAGTCAGCCGGCCACATACATATATAGTGTGTCGGCGGCTATAGCGAGCCGGCCATATATATAGTGTGTCGACCGCTATAGTCAGCCGGTCACATACATATATAATGTGTCGGCGGCTATAGCTAGCCGGCCACATATATAGTGTGTCGACCGCTATAGTCAGCCGGTCACTACATATATAGTGTGTCGGCGGCTATAGTCAGCCGGCCACATACATATATAGTGTGTCAACGGCTATAGTCAGCCGGCCACATACATATATAGTGTGTCGGCGACTATAGCCAGCCGGCCACATATATAGTGTGTCGGCGGCTATAGTCAGCCGGCCACATACATATATAGTGTGTCGGCGGTTTAAGCCAGTCGGCCACAGGCCACATATATAGTGTGTCGGCGGCTATAGCCAGCCGGGCACATATATAATGGGTCGGCGGCTATAGCCAGTCGGCCACATACATATATAGTGTGTCGGCGGCTATAGCCAGCCGGCCTCATATATGTATAGTGGGTCAGCGGCTATAGCCAGCCGGCCACATATATAGTGTGTCGGCGGCTATAGCCAGCCGGCCACAAATATAGTGTGTCGGCGGCTATAGCCAGCCGGCCACATATATAGTGTGTCGGCGGCTATAGCCAGCCGGCCACATATATAGTGTGTCGGCAGCTATAGTCAGCCGGCCACATACATATATAGTGTGTCGGCGGCTATAGCCAGCCGGCCTCATATATGTATAGTGGGTCGGCGGCTATAGCCAGCCGGCCACAAATATAGTGTGTCGGCGGCTATAGCCAGCCGGCCACATATATAGTGTGTCGGCGGCTATAGTCAGCCGGCCACATACATATATAGTGTGTCGGCGGCTATAGCCAGCCGGCCACATATATAGTGTGTCGACCGCTATAGTCAGCCGGTCACATACATATATAGTGTGTCGGCGGCTATAGCTAGCCGGCCACATATATAGTGTGTCGACCGCTATAGTCAGCCGGTCACTACATATATAGTGTGTCGGCGGCTATAGTCAGCCGGCCACATACATATATAGTGTGTCAACGGCTATAGTCAGCCGGCCACATACATATATAGTGTGTCGGCGACTATAGCCAGCCGGCCACATATATAGTGTGTCGGCGGCTATAGCCAGCCGGCCACATTCATATATAGTGTGTCGGCGGCTAAAGCCAGCCGGTCACATACATATACAGTGGGTCGGCGGCTATAGCCAGCCGGGTACATACATAGAGTGTCGGCGGCTATAGCCAGCCGGCCTCATATATGTATAGTGGGTCGGCGGCTATAGCCAGCCGGCCACATATACAGTGGCTCGGCGACTATAGTCAGCCGGCCACATAAATATATAGTGTGTCGGCGGCTATAGTCAGCCGGCCACATACATATATAATGTGTCGGCGGCTATAGTCAGCCGGTCACATACATATATAGTGTGTCGGCGGCTATAGCCAGCCGGCCTCATATATGTATAGTGGGTCGGCGGCTATAGCCAGCCGGCCACATACATATATAGTGGGTCGGCGGCTATAGCCAGCCGGCCACATACATATATAGTGTGTCGGCGGCTATAGTCAGCCGGCCACATACATATATAGCGTGTCGGCGGCTATAGCCAGCCGGCCACATACATAGTGTGTCGACGGCTATAGTCAGCCGGCCACATACATATATAGTGTGTCGGCGGTTTAAGACAGTCGGCCACATATATAGTGTGTCGGCGGCTATAGCCAGCCGGGCACATATATAATGGGTCGGCGGCTATAGCCAGCCGGCCACATACATATATAGTGTGTCGGCGGCTATAGCCAGCCGGCCTCATATATGTATAGTGGGTCAGCGGCTATAGGCAGCCGGCCACATATATAGTGTGTCGGCGGCTATAGCCAGCCGGCCACATATATAGTGTGTCGGCGGCTATAGCCAGCCGGCCTCATGTATGTATAGTGGGTCGGCGGCTATAGCCAGCCGGCCACATATATAGTGTGTCGGCGGCTATAGCCAGCCGGCCACATATATAGTGTGTCGGCAGCTATAGTCAGCCGGCCACATACATATATAGTGTGTCGGCGGCTATAGCCAGCCGGCCTCATATATGTATAGTGGGTCGGCGGCTATAGCCAGCCGGCCACAAATATAGTGTGTCGGCGGCTATAGCCAGCCGGCCACATATATAGTGTGTCGGCGGCTATAGTCAGCCGGCCACATACATATATAGTGTGACGGCGGCTATAGCCAGCCGGCCACATATACAGTGTGTCGGCGGCTATAGCCAGCCGGCCACATATATTGTGTTTCGGCGGCTATAGCTAGCCGGCCACATATATAGTGTGTCGACCGCTATAGTCAGCCGGTCACATACATATATAGTGTGTCGGCGGCTATAGTCAGCCGGCCACATACATATATAGTGTGTCGGCGGCTTTAGCCAGCCGGCCACATATATAGTGGGTCGGCCGCTATAGTCTGCCGGTCACATACATATATAGTGTGTCGGCGGCTATAGTCAGCCGGCCACATACATATATAGTGTGTCGGCGGCTATAGCCAGCCGGCCACATATACAGTGGCTCGGCGGCTATAGTCAGCCGGCCACATACATATATAGTGTGTCGGCGGCTATAGTCAGCCGGTCACATACATATATAGTGTGTCGGCGGCTATAGTCAGCCGGCCACATACATAGTGTGTCGGCGGCTATAGCCAGCCGGCCACATTATATAGTGGGTCGGCGGCTATAGCCAGCCGGGTACATACATAGAGTGTCGGCGGCTATAGCCAGCCGGTCACATACATATATAGTGTGTCGGCGGCTATAGCTAGCCGGCCACATATATAGTGTGTCGACCGCTATAGTCAGCCGGTCACTACATATATAGTGTGTCAACGGCTATAGTCAGCCGGCCACATACATATATAGTGTGTCGGCGACTATAGCCAGCCGGCCACATATATAGTGTGTCGACCGCTATAGTCAGCCGGTCACATACATATATAGTGTGTCGGCGGCTATAGTCAGCCGGCCACATACATATATAGTGTGTCGGCGGCTTTAGCCAGCCGGCCACATATATAGTGGGTCGGCCGCTATAGTCTGCCGGTCACATACATATATAGTGTGTCGGCGGCTATAGTCAGCCGGCCACATACATATATAGTGTGTCGGCGGCTATAGCCAGCCGGCCACATATACAGTGGCTCGGCGGCTATAGTCAGCCGGCCACATACATATATAGTGTGTCGGCGGCTATAGTCAGCCGGTCACATACATATATAGTGTGTCGGCGGCTAAAGCCAGCCGGTCACATACATATACAGTGGGTCGGCGGCTATAGCCAGCCGGGTACATACATAGAGTGTCGGCGGCTATAGCCAGCCGGCCTCATATATGTATAGTGGGTCGGCGGCTATAGCCAGCCGGCCACATATACAGTGGCTCGGCGACTATAGTCAGCCGGCCACATAAATATATAGTGTGTCGGCGGCTATAGTCAGCCGGCCACATACATATATAATGTGTCGGCGGCTATAGTCAGCCGGTCACATACATATATAGTGTGTCGGCGGCTATAGCCAGCCGGCCTCATATATGTATAGTGGGTCGGCGGCTATAGCCAGCCGGCCACATACATATATAGTGGGTCGGCGGCTATAGCCAGCCGGCCACATACATATATAGTGTGTCGGCGGCTATAGTCAGCCGGCCACATACATATATAGCGTGTCGGCGGCTATAGCCAGCCGGCCACATACATAGTGTGTCGACGGCTATAGTCAGCCGGCCACATACATATATAGTGTGTCGGCGGTTTAAGCCAGTCGGCCACATATATAGTGTGTCGGCGGCTATAGCCAGCCGGGCACATATATAATGGGTCGGCGGCTATAGCCAGCCGGCCACATACATATATAGTGTGTCGGCGGCTATAGCCAGCCGGCCTCATATATGTATAGTGGGTCAGCGGCTATAGGCAGCCGGCCACATATATAGTGTGTCGGCGGCTATAGCCAGCCGGCCACATATATAGTGTGTCGGCGGCTATAGCCAGCCGGCCTCATATATGTATAGTGGGTCGGCGGCTATAGCCAGCCGGCCACATATATAGTGTGTCGGCGGCTATAGCCAGCCGGCCACATATATAGTGTGTCGGCAGCTATAGTCAGCCGGCCACATACATATATAGTGTGTCGGCGGCTATAGCCAGCCGGCCTCATATATGTATAGTGGGTCGGCGGCTATAGCCAGCCGGCCACAAATATAGTGTGTCGGCGGCTATAGCCAGCCGGCCACATACATATATAGTGTGTCGGCGGCTATAGTCAGCCGGCCACATACATATATAGTGTGACGGCGGCTATAGCCAGCCGGCCACATATACAGTGTGTCGGCGGCTATAGCCAGCCGGCCACATATATTGTGTTTCGGCGGCTATAGCTAGCCGGCCACATATATAGTGTGTCGACCGCTATAGTCAGCCGGTCACATACATATATAGTGTGTCGGCGGCTATAGTCAGCCGGCCACATACATATATAGTGTGTCGGCGGCTTTAGCCAGCCGGCCACATATATAGTGGGTCGGCCGCTATAGTCTGCCGGTCACATACATATATAGTGTGTCGGCGGCTATAGTCAGCCGGCCACATACATATATAGTGTGTCGGCGGCTATAGCCAGCCGGCCACATATACAGTGGCTCGGCGGCTATAGTCAGCCGGCCACATACATATATAGTGTGTCGGCGGCTATAGTCAGCCGGTCACATACATATATAGTGTGTCGGCGGCTATAGTCAGCCGGCCACATACATAGTGTGTCGGCGGCTATAGCCAGCCGGCCACATACATATATAGTGGGTCGGCGGCTATAGCCAGCCAGCCACATACATATATAGTGTGTCGGCGGCTATAGCCAGCCGGCCACATATATAGTGTGTCGGCGGCTATAGTCAGCCGGCCACATACATATATAGCGTGTCGGCGGCTATAGCCAGCCGGCCACATACATACATAGTGTGTCGGCGGCTATAGCCAGCCGGCCACATACATATATAGTGGGTCGGCGGCTATAGCCAGCCGGCCACATACATATATAGTGTGTCGGCGGTTTAAGCCAGTCGGCCACATATATAGTGTGTCGGCGGCTATAGCCAGCCGGCCACATATATAGTGTGTCGGCGGCTATAGCCAGCCGGCCACATATATAGTGTGTCGGCGGCTATAGCCAGCCGGGCACATATATAATGGGTCGGCGGCTATAGCCAGCCGGCCACATACATACATATATAGTGTGTCGGCGGCTATAGCCAGCCGGCCTCATATATGTATAGTGTGTCGACGGCTATAGTCAGCCGGCCACATACATATATAGTGTGTCGGCGGTTTAAGCCAGTCGGCCACATATATAGTGTGTCGGCGGCTATAGCCAGCCGGCCACATATATAGTGGGTCGGCGGCTATAGCCAGCCGGCCACAAATATAGTGGGTCGGCGGCTATAGCCAGCCGGCCACAAATATAGTGGGTCGGCGGCTATAGCCAGCCGGCTACATATATAGTGGGTCGGCGGCTATAGCCAGCCGGCCACATACATATATAGTGGGTCGGCGGCTATAGCCAGCCGGCCACATATATAGTGTGTCGGCGGCTATAGCCAGCCGGCCACATATATAGTGTGTCGGCGGCTATAGCCAGCCGGCCACATATATAGTGTGTCGGCGGCTATAGCCAGCCGGCCACATATATAGTGTGTCGGCGGCTATAGCCAGCCGGCCACATATATAGTGTGTCGGCGGCTATAGCCAGCCGGCCACATATATAGTGTGTCGGCGGCTATAGCCAGCCGGCCACATATATAGTGTGTCGGCGGCTATAGCCAGCCGGCCACATATATAGTGTGTCGGCGGCTATAGCCAGCCGGCCACATATATAGTGTGTCGGCGGCTATAGCCAGCCGGCCACATATATAGTGTGTCGGCGGCTATAGCCAGCCGGCCACATATATAGTGTGTCGGCGGCTATAGCCAGCCGGCCACATATATAGTGTGTCGGCGGCTATAGCCAGCCGGCCACATATATAGTGTGTCGGCGGCTATAGCCAGCCGGCCACATATATAGTATGGTTTGCCATTGACGGTCATCGCGGGCGGTCACGAGTCACGCACGGAACGAAAAAACAAAAGAACGAACACAAAAGAAAAAAAAAAAAAAAAACGGGAAAGAAAAACAAATAACGTAGTGCAGTGTAGTGCGAGCAAAAACAAAAACAAAAAAACGCCGACCCAACCACTACCAAAACGAACACGAAGTACTTCTACTCCAGAAGTCATCTACAAGCAAGACGAAGGAGGGAACTACAATGCTCGAATTTTGCAAGAGATCAAGGACATGAGAAGAGAAATGTCCGAAATTAAGTCCAGCTGTGATTTTGTGGCCAGCAAATATGAAGAAATAAATAGGAGCATAACACAAAATAATGAATTTATTAAGAAACTATCAGATGAAATCAAAGAATTAAAAGAAAACAACTTGAAAAAACTGTTATTAGATTGGCTGTTACTAGCCAAATCCATTATTTCGTGACAACGTCTATTATACGATTTTATGAATGAGGTATAAATATTATATATTCAACAATTACATATAATTTTTTTATTGATTTCAATGTTTTATTTTCATATTACAGTATTATACATGTATTTAATTGAATAAGACAATTTTATACTCAAACGTTTAAGTGTTCTTTATTTCCAATATTCTATCAACAATAGGTCTATGATATGATTTTATTTGATTTAATTCCACTAAACGACGCCGATTTTTTTTTTATCTGACATGTTGATCATTTTCGCGCGAGCTCACTACTACACATTCGCTAGGCCACGCCTACTCACACGGTTAGTCTACATTTTTCTGCGTTTTTTGCGCTTCGGCATCCCATATTTCAGCGCTAACCGATTTAATAGACGTTGTCACGTCAAAAAAAAAAAAACGTGAAAGTGCCGAACCGAAAACCGAACACCTGGTCGGCACCAGCGCTGGGCCGTACTCCTGCCTGTCCCTCTTCCCCTCTCGGGACAGTGTTCGCACTCAGCACACACACTGATTGAGTGCTAACGCAACCGACGCGTAGCGGGTCGCGTGTGTTGTTCTTTGTTGGTGGAGCAAATCTTACTGTCGTAAGGGCATAACACCTACGGTAGTTTGTTTTTGCAAATCCGGCGATAGAACTTCACTTACGCGTCTCTGCTTTAACGGTTTTGTGTCTATACATGTTTTGTAGTTTGCATTGATGAGGGATTTCTGTGTGCAGTTCTGCAATATTCGTGGGTTACGGAAGAATTTCTTTGCCACGTATATCCATCTCTCTCGCCACAAACCGGCTGTTTTGGCACTTTGTGAAACACAGGTCGATGAAAAGTCTGATCCTTCGGATTTCAGTCTTCCTGGATATAGCTTAGTGCCATTATTCGTTTCTCGCCGTGGTCTCGCCATCTATGTCCGTAGTGATATTGCTTACCAGTTACTTCCACAGTATAGCCAAACATCCACCCCGGAATTTAATTTCATATGGCTTAAATTCATATTCCGTAAGCACTCCATCCACTACTGTTTTCTTTATAGAAGCCCCAATCTAGACAGGAATGCAACATTTGATGCATTCGACGCACTGTCTGATTCCATCCAAAGAATTGTTTCCCTGTTCCCTCGCACTGAAATCGTTTTAGCGGGCGATTTCAATGTACACAATTCTCAGTGGCTTCGACATTCTGGACAGACAACACCCGAAGGAAGGTATGTCGAAATTTTTGCTGAGTTAAATCACTTAACTCAACTTGTGAATGAGCCATCACGTATCCCCGATGTTGCTGGTCATACCGCCAACACACTGGACTTGTTTCTTACCTCTCAGCCTGACAAATACACGATCGATGTATTGGAACCCCTAGGCTTGTCTGACCACTGCATGATATCAGCGAAATTCTCGAACTCCCACCATCCAGTTAAAGAAAAAGCTCCTAAGAGAACACTATGGCTATACGAGAAAGCCAACTGGTGCGGCCTTAACAACTTCTTTCGGATCTTTAACTGGTCGTTGTGCTTCCTCGACAACGACGTGGACGCCGCAACTGATATTATCGTAAACATTATCCGAATCGGCATGGCAAATTTTATTCCCAGCAAGATTAAAAGCACCAGGCCTAAGGATAATACGTGGTTCGACTCGAGCTGCAAAGAGGCTATTAGGCTCAGGGAGCTAAGTTTTCGGGCCTACAAGGCAAACAGTTCTGAGGAAAACCGAAAAAAGTACATACGAGCCAGAAATGACTGCAACACCCACATTCGACGGATTTAATTCCAATTCGACCAAAAATTAAGGCGTAAAATCCTTCAATGTCCCAAAGGTAGCAAAAGTTTCTGGTCGTTTGTAAAAAACGTAAAAAACTCAACTAAGTCGTCTATACCGACGCTCATCCACAATGAGATCCCAGCTGTCACCCCCTTAGACAAAGCTAACCTACTTGCTGCCCATTTCGCAACCAGTTCTCAGCTGCCAGCTTGTACTTTGTCTCCGCCTGTACTAGAGTGCGTCAATTCCACCATGGGGCTAATCCACTTCCGCACTCGTACATTCGCAAGGGTTCTTAAAGACCTCGACATACACAAATCCGCTGGTCCAGATGGTATTGCCTCAATAGTTCTGAAGAGGTGTTCTTCTACGCTGGCAAATCCACTGCGTAAGCTTTTCACCTTTCCTACACCTCTGGGCTCTTTCCGAGTAGGTGGAAAACAGCATTTGTTTTCCGAATCATCTTCTCCCTCCAACTACCGACCCATTGCACTAACCCTTCTTTCCAAGGTCATGGAAACGCTGATTAACCGTCAGCTTATGAAATATCTTGAATCACGGAAACTCCTCAATGACCGCCAATACGGTTTCCGCAGCAACAGATCCACTGGTGATATGATGGCATATCTCGCTGAAAAGTGGAATCACTCCCTTCACCAAGCAGGTGAAAGCAAAATTGTTGCACTGGATATTTCGAAAGCATTTGACAGGGTTTGGCATTAAGCCCTTTTGTCGAAAATGCGTGCTTTTGGGATCGATGAGTCTCTCTTTCTATGGATTAGAAGCTACCCTTCGAATCGTTCAATTCAAGTTGTTTTGGACGGATTCAAGTCTGATACTCACTTTGTAAATGCCGGTATTCCCCAGGGCTCCGTTTTGTCTCCGACACTCTTTCTTATTTTTATAAATGATCTCTTGTCTGTTACTTCTAATCCAATTCACTCCTTCGCTGACGACAGTACCCTCAGCTTCTCATATTCGTTCACCAGTTTACGACCCCGCACTTCGGTTGTAGATAATGAGCGGCAGCGTATGTTAAGCTCATTAAATTCCGATATCGACAGCATCATCCAATGGGGTAAAAACAATAGAGTGGAATTTAATGCTTCCAAAACACAATGCTGTCTCTTGTCGATAAAGCGTATAAATAACCCGCAGCCATTATCCATGAATGGCACTTGCATCTCAGAAACTGAAAAGCTTTCCATCCTGGGTATGAGTGTTGCTCACAATCTTAATTGGAGCGACCATATATTCAGTGTCGCCAAGAATGCTGCGAAATGCCTAGGATTCATATACAGATGCAAGAAATGTTTCTCACCCTTAGATCTGGCTACAATCTAAAAGGCGTTCATTCGCCCCAAATTAGAGTTTAACGCTCTTGTCTGGTCCGGTGCTTCCAAGACCTCACTGCACCTACTAGACAGAATACGAAAACGAGCCATAAAACTGATAGGTGACTCCAGCATTACCAAAACATTAGACTCGCTGGAACACCGCAGGAATGTTACCTGCCTCTCCCTGTTTTATCGTTACTACCAAAAAATGCTCTGATGAAATAGCCAGTTGCATTCCCCGCCTTCAACATTTCTCCTGCAATACACGTCTCTCTAGGAATGCACACCAATATACTCTGAAGCTCGCTTTCGGACGTACTGTCAAATATAGAGAATCTTTCATTAACCGAACCACACGAATCTGGAACTCCCTGCCGGATTCGGTTTTCCCCCCTCAATGCAACATGCAAGCATTTAAGATCAATGTCCATCGGCATCTCCTCTATTCCTCTTCCTCTCTATCTTCTGCCCGCACTGTGTCGCCGACATAATAAGGTTATTAGACCTTGAGTGCGCGCAAATTATTAAAAAAAAAAACAAAAAGCGGGCCACATATATAGTGAATCTGCGGCTATAGCCAGCCGGCCACATATGTAGTGGGTCGGCGGCTATGGCCGGCCGGCCACATTTATAGTGGGTCGGCGGCTATAGCCAGACGACCACATATATAGTCGGTCGGCGGCTATAGCCAGCCGGCCACATATATAGTGGGTCGGCGGCTATAGCCAGCCGGCCACATATACAGTGGTTCGGCGGCTATAGCCAGCCGGGTACATATATAGTGAATCGGCAGCTGTAGCCAGCCGGCCACATATACAGTGCGTCGGCGGCTATAGCCAGACGGCCACATATACAGTGGGTCGGCGGCTGTAGCCAGTCGGCCACATATACAGTGGTTCAGCGGCTAAAGCCAGCCGGCCGCATACATAGTGTGTCGGCGGCTATAGCCAGCCGGCCACATATATTGTGTTTCGGCGGCTAAAGCCAGCGGGCCACATATATAGTGTGTCGACCGCTATAGTCAGCCGGTCACATACATATATAGTGAGTCGGCGGCTATAGTCAGCCGGCCACATACATATATAGTGTGTCAGCGGCTATAGCCAGCCGGCCACATATACAGTGTGTCGGCGGCTATAGCCAGCCGAGAACATATATAGTGAATCGGCGGCTATAGCCAGCCGGCCTAATATATAGTGTGTCGGCGGCTATAGCCAGCCGGCCTCATATATGTATAGTGGGTCGGCGGCTATAGCTAGCCGGCCACATATACATTGGTTCGGCGGCTATAGTCAGCCGGCCACATACATATATAGTGTGTCGGCGGCTATAGCCAGCCGGCCACATACATATATAGTGTGTCGGCGGCCATAGCCAGCCGGCCACATATATAGTGTGTCGGCGGCTATAGCCAGCCGGCCACATATATAGTGTGTCGGCGGCTATAGCCAGCCGGCCACATATATAGTGTGTCGGCGGCTATAGCCAGCCGGCCACATATATTGTGTTTCGGCGGCTATAGCCAGCCGACCACATATATGTATAGTGTGTCGACCGCTATAGTCAGCCGGTCGCATACATATATAGTGTGTCGGCGGCTATAGCCAGCCGGCCACATATACAGTGTGTCGGCGGCTATAGCCAGCCGGCCACATATATAGTGTGTCGACGGCTATAGTCAGCCGGCCACATACATATATAGTGTGTCGGCGGCTATAGCCAGCCGCCCACATATACAGTGGTTCGGCGGCTATAGCCAGCCGGCCACATATATAGTAAATCGGCGGCTATAGCCAGCCGGCCACATATATAGTAAATCGGCGGCTATAGCCAGCCGACCACATATATAGTGAATCGGCGGCTATAGCCAGCCGGCCACATATATAGCGAATCGGAAGCTATAGCCAGCCGGCCACATATACAGTGGTTCGGCGGCTATAGTCAGCCGGCCACATACATATGTAGTGTGTCGGCGGCTATAGTCAGCCGGCCACATACATATATAGTCTGTCGGCGGCTATAGCCAGCCGGCCACATATATAGTGTGTCGGCGGCTATAGTCAGCCGGCCACATACATATATAGTGTGTCGGCGGCTATAGTCAGCCGGCCACATACATATATAGTGTGTCGGCGGCTATAGCCAGCCGGCCACATATATGGTGTGGCGGCGGCTATAGCCAGCCGGCCACATATACAGTGTGTAGGCGGCTATAGCCAGCTGGCCACATATATAGTGTGTCGGCGGCTACAGTCAGCCGGCCACATACATATATAGTGTGTCGGCGGCTGTAGTCAGCCGGCCACATACATATATAGTGTGTCGGCGGCTATAGCCAGCCGGCCACATATACAGTGTGTCGGCGGCTATGGCCAGCCGGCCACATATATAGTGTGTCGACGGCTATAGTCAGCCGGTCACATACATATATAGTGTGTCGGCGGCTATAGCCAGCCGGCCTCATATATGTATAGTGGGTCGGCGGCTATAGCCAGCCGGCCACATATACAGTGTGTCGGCGGCTATAGTCAGCCGGCCACATACATATATAGTGTGTCGGCGGCTATAGTCAGCCGGCCACATACATATATAGTGTGTCGGCGGCTATAGCCAACCGGCCACATATATAGTGTGTCGGCGGCTATAGTCAGCCGGCCACATACATATATAGTGTGTCGGCGGCTATAGTCAGCCGGCCACATACATATATAGTGTGTCGGCGGCTATAGCCAGCCGGCCACATATATGGTGTGTCGGCGGCTATAGCCAGCCGGCCACATATACAGTGTGTAGGCGGCTATAGCCAGCTGGCCACATATATAGTGTGTCGGCGGCTATAGTCAGCCGGCCACATACATACATATATAGTGTGTCGGCGGCTATAGTCAGCCGGCCACATACATATATAGTGTGTCGGCGGCTATAGCCAGACGGCCACATATGTAGTGTGTCGACGGTAATAGTCAGCCGGCCACATACATATGTATATAGTGTGTCGGCGGCCATAGCCAGCCGGTCACATACATATACAGTGGTTCGGCGGCTATAGCCAGCCAGGTACATATATAGTGAATCGGCGGCTATAGCCAGCCGGCCACATATATAGTGGGTCGGCGGCTATAGCCAGCCGGCCACATATACAGTCGGTCGGCGGCTATAGCCAGCCGGCCACATATATAGTGAATCTGCGGCTATAGCCAGCCGGCCACATATGTAGTGGGTCGGCGGCTATGGCCGGCCGGCCACATTTATAGTGGGTCGGCGGCTATAGCCAGACGACCACATATATAGTGTCAGCCGGCGGCTATAGCCAGCCGGCCACATATATAGTGTGTCGGCGGCTATAGTCAGCCGGCCACATACATATATAGTGTGTCGGCGGCTATAGTCAGCCGGCCACATACATATATAGTGTGTCGGCGGCTATAGTCAGCCGGCCACATACATATATAGTGTGTCGGCGGCTATAGCCAGACGACCACATATATAGTGGGTCGGCGACTATAGCCAGCCGGCCACATATATAGTCGGTCGGCGGCTATAGCCAGCCGGCCACATATATAGTGGGTCGGCGGCTATAGGCAGCCGGCCACATATACATTGGTTCGGCGGCTATAGTCAGCCGGCCACATACATATATAGTGTGTCGGCGGTTATAGTCAGCCGGCCACATACATATATAGTGTGTCGGCGGCTATAGTCAGACGGCCACATACATATGTATATAGTGTGTCGGCGGCTATAGCCAGCCGGCCACATATACAGTGTGTCGGCGGCTATAGCCAGCCGGCCACATATATAATGTGTCGACGGCTATAGTCAGCCGGTCACATACATATATAGTGTGTCGGCGGCTATAGCCAGCCGGCCTCATATATGTATAGTGGGTCGGCGGCTATAGCCAGCCGGCCACATATATAGTGGGTCGGCGGCTATAGCCAGCCGGCCACATATATAGTGTGTCGGCGGCTATAGTCAGCCGGCCACATACATGTATAGTGTGTCGGCGGCTATAGTCAGCGGGCCACATACATATATAGTGTGTCGGCGGCTATAGCCAGCCGGCCACATATACGGTGTGTCGGCGGCTATAGCCAGCCGGCCACATATACAGTGTGTCGGCGGCTATAGCCAGCCGGCCACATATATAGTGTGTCGGCGGCTATAGTCAGCCGGCCACATACATATATAGTGTGTCGGCGGCTATAGTCAGCCGGCCACATACATATATAGTGTGTCGGCGGCTATAGTCAGCCGGCCACATACATATATAGTGTGTCGGCGGCTATAGTCAGCCGGCCACATACATATATAGTGTGTCGGCGGCTATAGCCAGCCGGCCACATATACAGTGTGTCGGCGGCTATAGCCAGCCGGCCACATATATAGTGTGTCGACGGCTATAGTCAGCCGGTCACATACATATGTATATAGTGTGTCGGCGGCTATAGCCAGCCGGCCACATATATAGTGTGTCGGCGGCTATAGCCAGCCGGCCACATATATAGTGTGTCGGCGGCTATAGCCAGCCGGCCACATATACAGTGTGTCGGCGGCTATAGCCAGCCGGCCTCATATATGTATAGTGGGTCGGCGGCTATAGCCAGCCGGCCACATATATAGTGGGTCGGCGGCTATAGTCAGCCGGCCACATACATATATAGTGTGTCGGCGGTTATAGTCAGCCGGCCACATACATATATAGTGTGTCGGCGGCTATAGTCAGACGGCCACATACATATGTATATAGTGTGTCGGCGGCTATAGCCAGCCGGCCACATATATAGTGTGTCGGCGGCTATAGCCAGCCGGCCACATATATAGTGTGTCGGCGGCTATAGCCAGCCGGCCACATATATAGTGTGTCGGCGGCTATAGCCAGCCGGCCACATATATAGTGAATCTGCGGCTATAGCCAGCCGGCCACATACATATATAGTGGGTCGGCGGCTATAGCCGGCCACATATATAGTGGGTCGGCGGCTATAGCCAGCCGGCCACATATACAGTCGGTCGGCGGCTATAGCCAGCCGGCCACATATATAGTGAATCTGCGGCTATAGCCAGCCGGCCACATACATATATAGTGGGTCGGCGGCTATAGCCAGCCGGCCACATATATAGTGGGCCGGCGGCTATAGCCAGCCGGCCACATATATAGTGGGTCGGCGGCTATAGCCAGCCGTCCACATATATAGTGGGTCGGCGGCTATAGCCAGCCGGCCACATATACAGTGTGTCGGCGGCTATAGCCAGCCGGCCACATATGTATATAGTGTGTCGACGGCTATAGTCAGCCGGTCACATACACATATAGTGTGTCGGCGGCTATAGCCAGCCGGCCACATATGTATATAGTGTGTCGGCGGCTATAGTCAGCCGGCCACATACGTATATAGTGTGTCGGCGGCTATAGTCAGCCGGCCACATACATATATAGTGTGTCGGCGGCTATAGCCAGCCGGCCACATATACAGTGTGTCGGCGGCTATAGCCAGCCGGCCACATATATAGTGTGTCGACGGCTATAGTCAGCCGGTCACATACATATGTATATAGTGTGTCGGCGGCTATAGCCAGCCGGCCACATATATAGTGTGTCGGCGGCTATAGCCAGCCGGCCACATATATAGTGTGTCGGCGGCTATAGCCAGCCGGCCACATATACAGTGTGTCGGCGGCTATAGCCAGCCGGCCACATATATAGTGCGACGGCGGCTATAGTCGAACACAAAATTGTTAAAAATCATAAAATAACAGTTGATACTAACGAAAGGAAGGTTCATAAACAAAAGATTAAGAAAGGGCGTGTAGGCGATTTATAAAATGTGCTACTTCCACTAAGTCTACTTTATAGTTTATGCACACCCTGTATACCCTGTATGCTTTTAACATTTCGGAGTACATAAGTAAATCCCGTTAGTTCCTGGTAGCTCTGATCGCACGATTCTCCCGGTTACCTCAGTATATTTAAGTTCGTGTAACAAACATTTGCGATCATTAAAGAAAGTAAAGAGTCAAGCGTCGGTTATTTTTCTTCACCTACAAATTTCAGAAGTGGGATCAGTGCTCGACTGTACGTTAAGTTTCTTTTTGCCTAACGCGTGGAAGTTTCCATAATCGCCAAAAAAAACAATTTCGATTTTTTTGCCTACGTGAGTTTTTTTATTTGCCACCACCGTAATCTCTATCGCGAGTGTCCAAATGTCTGAAGAGTGGGTACAGTTTGTTGAAACTGCAACAGTTGCAACGCTTCGAAACATTTTGCGATCTTTTAAGATGCAGACAAGCGGTAATAAGGCGGAACTAAAACTACGAGGGCAGGATGTAGTTCATGACTACGAAGACGGCGATCTACGAAAATTGATCCAGGAGCATAGTGGCGTGGAAACCGTCGATCGATCATTATCCCAGAAAGTGTCTGACAACAATATAGACGACGAAGACCATCTGGACGAAGAATTGGAGAGATTGCGCGCCGTACTCAAGAAGAAGGAGGAAATAGCGCAACTCAAACAGAAGCTACGGGATCTGCAGTTGGAGGAAGATGTACCCAGCCATTCATCGAGTTCTCTTCATAGCTTCAGGGATTTCGAAGACATGATGTGTCCATTCACCGGAGACGATCATTTTCCAGTGAACAGATGGATATCACAATTCGAAGAACACGCGGAGCTTTTCTCTTTAAATGATCATACGAAATTTGTTTTTGGAAAAAGGCTGCTAAGTGGTACTGCGAAACTTTATTTGCGATCTAAGGATGTGCGCAATTGGACGGAACTAAAAGAAGCATTAGTGAGTGAATTCAAAAAAGTGGTAACGAAAGCAGATATATATAACGAGCTAAGGGAACGGAAGAAAAGGCGAGCAGAGGAGAGCATACAACAATATGTCCTGGCCATGCAAGAGATTGCTTTCCATAATCCAATTGAAGAAGAAGATCTAATGCAGCTGATCATTAAAGGTATTTATGACACTGAAACAAACAAAAGTATTTTATATAGTGCAAACAATATGGAAGAGTTAAAACTTGCATTACGCAAGTATGAAAAGTTCAAAAACAATTGCCGCGAAAGTAATTTTACACCAAGAAATGCCCGAATCAATTCAGTTCACACAAACATACATAAAAAAGCTCCTACTCAAACAACTAGTATGGCAGATAATTTATCCGAAATAAAACCCCGTAATCAAAATGGTGTTCAAATAAAGTGTTTCAAATGTAATTGCAAATACCCATCAGTTTATATTGTTCACTCAAACTACGACAGCAGCAGCATGGACACCAGTAACAGCAACAACGACGATGATAGCAGCAACAACAGCTATAGTGCCAGCAACAGCATAGAACATGTCGGTAGCATGGACATCGCTAGAATTCCAAATATAAACAGAAAGAACAGCGTTCCAGCCAATGAATTCGAAAGAGAACTGTACTACAACTTTCACAAAGGAAATTCTCAGACTTCAATGACTCTGGTAACTTTATTGGACTCAGGAAGCCCCATAAGCTTCATTCAAGAAAAATTTCTACCACCGTTTATGATGTCACCTCCGGATACCAATTGTCAAACGTATTGTGGTGTTAATAATAGCCGCCTTGATGTACTGGGAAGTATCCAATCATGTATTTATTATGAAAATTTATTAATCAATTTGCAAATCCTTGTAGTAAAGAACTTCTCCATGAATTATCCAGTTATACTTGGAAGAGATTTCATCAGCAAAGTTGGTATGGTGTTGCAGATGCCTCAAGCAAATTTGAAGATGCAAAAAGAACGTATGTGTATATCACGTTCACCAAGAAATTTTAACACAACGAACCATCATCATGTTCCTTGTCAGACGTCTGAATCATCTAATAAAGCTTGTGAGTCCCAAAGTCTTGTAAGTAACATAGATAAAACTGATGATTTTTTAGATCAAATTCTCAATATAGATATAGGTGATAATGATTTCGACGTCTGTATTACTATAAATGAAAACTTACCTGCTATGATTAAAGTAACTGTGAAAGATATGGTCAAGTCAGCTTGTTTAGGTAGTCAGAGAAACACGTATGTAGGTGAAAGTGATTTTAAGATGACAATTATGTTATCCAAAGATTCACCATTTCATTATGCACCAAGGCGATTACCTTATTTACATAAGGTGAAGTTACAGGAAATCATAACAGACTTACTAAATAAAGGTGTCATACGGGAATCCAATTCGGAGTATGCATCACCAGTAGTTTTGGTCGAAAAGAAGAATAGGGAGCTAAGGCTCTGTGTAGATTTCAGGGAACTTAACAAAATCACCTTGCGAGATAATTATCCGCTACCTCTGATTGAGGATCATATTGATCGTCTTAGAGAGAAAAAATATTTTACGACACTAGACCTGAAAAATGGTTTTCACCATGTTGCTTTGGAAGAGGGATCGATGAAGTATACGTCTTTCATAACCCCCTTCGGGCAATATGAGTATACCAAAATGCCCTTTGGTCTCAGGAATTCGCCATCGGTATTTGAGCGCTTCATGAAACACATTTTTAGAGATATGATTTCTAAGTCTAAGATTTTAACATATTTGGATGATATCCTAATTGCGACGAAAACTATTGAGGAACACTTGGACATCCTTAAAGAAGTTCTTCATGTCGTAACAACTAAAGGCTTGGAGCTCAGGTTGGATAAATGTTTGTTTCTACAAACCGAAATCGTGTATCTAGGTTACACTATAAATGAGACAGGCGCTAGGCCCAATGACGCCAATCTGAAAGCTGTTCGTGACTTTCCAATCCCCCGTTGTACGAAAGATGTTCATAGCTTCCTTGGACTATGTTCCTATTTCAGGAAATTCATCAAGGATTTTGCACATATTGCGAAACCGCTCTATGATCTATTAAAGGGTAACAGTCCGTTCATTATGGGTATGAAAGAAATGGAAATATTTCAGCTGTTAAAAGACAGGTTGTTGGCTGCACCTATACTCTCCATATATAGTCCACATAACGCTACTGAATTGCACTGCGACGCGAGTAGCATTGGATTCGGAGCAATGTTGCTTCAAAAGCAAACAGATAATAGATTCCATCCAGTGTTTTACTATTCAAGACGTGCGTACGGACCCAGAAAGTAGGTACCACAGCTATGAATTGGAGACACTGTCCATAATCTATGCATTAAGGAGGTTTCGGATTTATTTAACAGGGCTACCATTTAAAATAATAACGGATTGTCAAGCACTTGCCCTGACATTGAACAAAAAGATGCTCAATCCTCGCATTTCTCGTTGGGTATTAGAACTCCAGTCATTTGACTATACGGTTGAACATAGGAAGGGTGATCATATGTCGCATGTTGATTCTCTGAGTCGATCATTCAACATTCTTCACGTCGACGATGAATCCTTCGAGTTTATCCTTGCAGTTGCACAAAAGCAGGATTCAAAAATTTCTGCGATTGCTCGTGAGTTAGACAAAAATGAAAGTCCCTGTTTCGAGATGATTGACGGGTTGATTTACCGTAAACATAATGGCAAGGTTCTCTTTTATGTTCCATCACATATGGAAGATGAAGTCATTCGAACACACCACGAGGCCCTTTGCCATTTAGGTGTTGAGAAATGTTTTGCTAACTTATCTGAAATTTACTGGTTTCCTAAGATGAAGGACAAAGTGAAGACATTTATTAAAGGATGTCTTAAATGTATTTACTTCTGTCCTGAGTCTGGAAAAACCGAAGGCACCCTACACCCGATACCAAAGGGGAATCCCCCTTTCGACACTCTACATATAGATCATCTTGGCCCGTTCTCGTGTTCCCCTTCTAAGAAAAAACATCTCTTCGTGATAGTAGACGGGTTTACGAAATTTATAAAGTTATTTCCAGTAAAGAGCACCCAAAGTAAAGAAGCCATGTTATGTTTGAAGACATACTTTGAAAATTATTCACGACCAAGTCGGATCGTGTCAGATCGTGGCTCTTGCTTTACGTCTCAAGAATTCGCTGAATTTTTGCGGTCTAGTGATGTTCAACACATCAAAATCGCTACTCATTCTCCGCAATCCAACGGGCAGGTGGAACGGTTAAACCGAGTACTAGTGCCAATGTTGGCAAAAGAGTGTGAAGCTAACAGTACAGCAAATTGGGAGAAAAATATTCCTAAGATTGAGTTCGCCATAAACAACACCATAAACCGAAGTACGGGCTTTACTCCAAGTAAACTATTATTTGGTAAAGATCAGAAGGGCAAGTTGTGTGATAAGGTGAAAGAGTTTTTAGGTAGCAAATCAGAGCTAGGTATTGACTTAGGTAAGGTTAGGAAGATAGCTGCAGAAAACATTAAAAGAGAACAGGAGCGCAGTAAACGACACTTTGACGGTAGGCATAAAAAACCGAAAGACTATAAACCGGGTGATTATGTCATGCTCAAAAATATCGTTACCACACCAGGTGTAAATAAGAAGTTACTAGCCAGGTATAGAGGTCCCTACGAAATCAAGAAGGTTTTGCGCAACGATCGATATATTGTTGGAGACATAGATGGCTTTCAGTTAACAAGGATACCATACAAGGGAGTTAGCAGTTCACATAATATGAGACCATACGTAACGCCGATGACAGACAAGGAACATGATGAGGGTGAAGGTGTTGAAGAGGTTTTAAGGAAGACGAAACACATACCAGTTCTGCGAATGAAATTTCTTATTTTTCTTATTTTTTTCCACACCAACTTAAAGCACCTATTTTGTTTATGAACTTCTATAGTATCGATATTAGATTAAGTTAACTGATTATACGAAATGAATGTAAATGTACTAGATTTAAATGGAAAAAATGTGTTAATAGGTAATCGGGACGATTACTCGATCAGGATGGCCGAATTGTAGGCGATTTATAAAATGTGCTACTTCCACTAAGTCTACTTTATAGTTTATGCACACCCTGTACACCCTGTATGCTTTTAACATTTCGGAGTACATAAGTAAATCCCGTTAGTTCCTGGTATCTCTGATCGCACGATTCTCCCGGTTACCTCAGTATATTTAAGTTCGTGTAACAAACATTTGCGCTCATTAAAGAAAGTAAAGAGTCAAGCGTCGGTTATTTTTCTTCACCTACAGACGCAAAGTGGCTTTATCTGGCAGCAATGAATAATTATTTTGGTTTCTTTATGCATAACATTGTGAGTGTATTTATGAATGTTTTACGCTTAATAATAATGATTATCGGATTAAAGAATATAATTGTTGAACAGATTCAGGTCGGAGTCATTTTCTTCAACCAAATTTCTTATCCGTGCTTTGAACAAAAACAAATCACCCTTAACACATTTTAAAAATAACAACAACGAAAACTAAGTATCCAATCAGAAGAAGAGGTCGTCCAAAGCAATATATAACAAGAACAACAAACATGCCTTTCAATCAACTGGGAACTCACTGAGACGACTCGTAGCTAGAGACACACAAGCCTGTAAGCAATAGTGATCAACACACAAACCTGTACCTAATAGTGATAAACACACTAACCTGTAAGCAATAATGGTAAACACACAAGCCTTAATAAAACTGAGACGTACTCGTAGCAAGAGACACACAAACCTGTAAGCAATAGTGATGAACACACAAACCTTAATAAAACTGAGACGTACTCGTAGCAAGAGACACACAAACCTGTACGTAATAGTGATAAACACACAAACCTGTAAGCAATAATGGTAAACACACAAACCTTAATAAAACTGAGACGTACTCGTAGCAAGAGACACACAAACCTGTACGTAATAGTGATAAACACACAAACCTGTAAGCAATAATGGTAAACACACAAACCTTAATAAAATACATGCTGGGCGAAATGTGCAAAAAACGCCAGCGACCCCAGAGGTAAAACATATACATGTCAAAAACAAATCCCAATCACTTCTTACCCTTTGCCCGATGAATTAGCTTTGAATGAGGACAAACCGAATTTAACCTCCGACAACGATCCGATATCACAAAAAAGAGAGCAAAAAAATCCACCACTCGCCGCACCCTTGAACTTAAGCAATTAATTCTCTCAGTTCACTATTAAAGGGGAGGAGTTACATACCACCGCTTTCTCCAACTTTGCTGTTCGTAGTACGTAGTACAGTTTGAAACTCAAACATGTGAGTGTATCAAGAGAACGCTGGTCCGTTATAAGAGACAGCAGAAAGTCCGAATAGCGAGGAGAGCGTATATTTGCAGGGATAATGATTAGCAGTGACCAATGGGAACGATCACTGCAGACACGTGTAAACGAAATTAGAGTAGTGTGTCGGTGTGCGTAGGGTGAGTGGGTATAAACACAATCTATTGGCTGTGATTCAAATTGATATAATTTTCATCTTTCAGAGGATTTCCTTTTAAACAAGTTTCGATTTTGCCTGCTGGTGGAAGAAGAATTCAGAACAAAATTTCTATACTATGGCAATGATGTGTAAACAATTTAGGTTTCGGTATGGGGGATATTACCGTCACGCGTAACCGAAATTAGTAGTAGTGTGTCGCTGTGTGTAATCGAACTTAGGAATAGTACTACGTCAGGGTGCATAGGCTGAGTAGCCGGCCACATATATAGTGGGTCGGCGGCTATAGCCAGCCGGCCACATATACAGTGGTTCGGCGGCTATAGCCAGCCGGCCACATATACAGTGGTTCGGCGGCTATAGCCAGCCGGCCACATATACAGTGGTTCGGCGGCTATAGCCAGCCGGGTACATATATAGTGAATTGGCGGCTGTGGCCAGCCGGCCACATACATATATTGTGTGTCGGCGGCTTTAGCCAGCCGGCCACATATACAGTGTGTCGGCGGCTATAGCCAGCCGGCCACATATATAGTGTGTCGGCGGCTATAGTCAGCCGGCCACATACATATATAGTGTGTCGGCGGCTATAGTCAGCCGGCCACATACATATATAGTGTGTCGGCGGCTATAGTCAGCCGGCCACATACATATATAGTGTGTCGGCGGCTATAGTCAGCCGGCCACATACATATATAGTGTGTCGGCGGCTATAGCCAGCCGGCCACATATATGGTGTGTCGGCGGCTATAGCCAGCCGGCCACATATATGGTGTGTCGGCGGCTATAGCCAGCCGGCCACATATACAGTGTGTAGGCGGCTATAGCCAGCCGGCCACATATAAAGTGTGTCGGCGGCTATAGTCAGTCAGCCACATATATTGTGTTTCGGCGGCTATAGCCAGCCGGCCACATATACAGTGTGTCGGCGGCTATAGCCAGCCGGCCACATATATAATGTGTCGACGGCTATAGCCAGCCGGGTACATATATAGTGAATCGGCAGCTGTAGCCAGCCGGCCACATATACAGTGCGTCGGCGGCTATAGCCAGACGGCCACATATACAGTGGGTCGGCGGCTGTAGCCAGTCGGCCACATATACAGTGGTTCAGCGGCTAAAGCCAGCCGGCCGCATATATAGTGTGTCGGCGGCTATAGCCAGCCGGCCACATATATTGTGTTTCGGCGGCTAAAGCCAGCGGGCCACATATATAGTGTGTCGACCGCTATAGTCAGCCGGTCACATACATATATAGTGAGTCGGCGGCTATAGTCAGCCGGCCACATACATATATAGTGTGTCAGCGGCTATTGCCAGCCGGCCACATATACAGTGTGTCGGCGGCTATAGCCAGCCGAGAACATATATAGTGAATCGGCGGCTATAGCCAGCCGGCCTAATATATAGTGTGTCGGCGGCTATAGCCAGCCGGCCTCATATATGTATAGTGGGTCGGCGGCTATAGCTAGCCGGCCACATATACATTGGTTCGGCGGCTATAGTCAGCCGGCCACATACATATATAGTGTGTCGGCGGCTATAGCCAGCCGGCCACATATACAGTGTGTCGGCGGCTATAGCCAGCCGGCCACATACATATATAGTGTGTCGGCGGCCATAGCCAGCCGGCCACATATAAAGTGTGTCGGCGGCTATAGCCAGCCGGCCACATATATTGTGTTTCGGCGGCTATAGCCAGCCGACCACATATATGTATAGTGTGTCGACCGCTATAGTCAGCCGGTCGCATACATATATAGTGTGTCGGCGGCTATTGTCAGCCGGCCACATACATATATAGTGTGTCGGCGGCTATAGCCAGCCGGCCACATATACAGTGTGTCGGCGGCTATAGCCAGCCGGCCACATATATAGTGTGTCGACGGCTATAGTCAGCCGGCCACATACATATATAGTGTGTCGGCGGCTATTGTCAGCCGGCCACATACATATATAGTGTGTCGGCGGCTATAGCCAGCCGGCCACATATACAGTGTGTCGGCGGCTATAGCCAGCCGGCCACATATATAGTGTGTCGACGGCTATAGCCAGCCGGCCACATATATAGCGAATCGGAAGCTATAGCCAGCCGGCCACATATACAGTGGTTCGGCGGCTATAGTCAGCCGGCCACATACATATGTAGTGTGTCGGCGGCTATAGTCAGCCGGCCACATACATATATAGTGTGTCGGCGGCTATAGCCAGCCGGCCACATATATAGTGTGTCGGCGGCTATAGTCAGCCGGCCACATACATATATAGTGTGTCGGCGGCTATAGTCAGCCGGCCACATACATATATAGTGTGTCGGCGGCTATAGCCAGCCGGCCACATATATGGTGTGTCGGCGGCTATAGCCAGCCGGCCACATATACAGTGTGTAGGCGGCTATAGCCAGCTGGCCACATATATAGTGTGTCGGCGGCTACAGTCAGCCGGCCACATACATATATAGTGTGTCGGCGGCTGTAGTCAGCCGGCCACATACATATATAGTGTGTCGGCGGCTATAGCCAGCCGGCCACATATACAGTGTGTCGGCGGCTATGGCCAGCCGGCCACATATATAGTGTGTCGACGGCTATAGTCAGCCGGTCACATACATATATAGTGTGTCGGCGGCTATAGCCAGCCGGCCTCATATATGTATAGTGGGTCGGCGGCTATAGCCAGCCGGCCACATATACAGTGTGTCGGCGGCTATAGCCAGCCGGCCACATATATAGTGTGTCGACGGCTATAGCCAGCCGGCCACATATATAGCGAATCGGAAGCTATAGCCAGCCGGCCACATATACAGTGTGTCGGCGGCTATAGTCAGCCGGCCACATACATATATAGTGTGTCGGCGGCTATAGTCAGCCGGCCACATACATATATAGTGGGTCGGCGGCTATAGCCAACCGGCCACATATATAGTGTGTCGGCGGCTATAGTCAGCCGGCCACATACATATATAGTGTGTCGGCGGCTATAGTCAGCCGGCCACATACATATATAGTGTGTCGGCGGCTATAGCCAGCCGGCCACATATACAGTGTGTCGGCGGCTATAGCCAGCCGGCCACATATATAGCGAATCGGAAGCTATAGCCAGCCGGCCACATATACAGTGTGTCGGCGGCTATAGTCAGCCGGCCACATACATATATAGTGTGTCGGCGGCTATAGTCAGCCGGCCACATACATATATTGTGTTTCGGCGGCTATAGCCAGCCGACCACATATATGTATAGTGTGTCGACCGCTATAGTCAGCCGGTCGCATACATATATAGTGTGTCGGCGGCTATTGTCAGCCGGCCACATACATATATAGTGTGTCGGCGGCTATAGCCAGCCGGCCACATATACAGTGTGTCGGCGACTATAGCCAGCCGGCCACATATATAGCGAATCGGAAGCTATAGCCAGCCGGCCACATATACAGTGTGTCGGCGGCTATAGTCAGCCGGCCACATACATATATAGTGTGTCGGCGGCTATAGTCAGCCGGCCACATACATATATAGTGGGTCGGCGGCTATAGCCAACCGGCCACATATATAGTGTGTCGGCGGCTATAGTCAGCCGGCCACATACATATATAGTGTGTCGGCGGCTATAGTCAGCCGGCCACATACATATATAGTGTGTCGGCGGCTATAGCCAGCCGGCCACATATATGGTGTGTCGGCGGCTATAGCCAGCCGGCCACATATACAGTGTGTAGGCGGCTATAGCCAGCTGGCCACATATATAGTGTGTCGGCGGCTATAGTCAGCCGGCCACATACATATATAGTGTGTCGGCGGCTATAGTCAGCCGGCCACATACATATATAGTGTGTCGGCGGCTATAGCCAGACGGCCACATATGTAGTGTGTCGACGGTAATAGTCAGCCGGCCACATACATATGTATATAGTGTGTCGGCGGCCATAGCCAGCCGGTCACATACATATACAGTGGTTCGGCGGCTATAGCCAGCCAGGTACATATATAGTGAATCGGCGGCTATAGCCAGCCGGCCACATATATAGTGGGTCGGCGGCTATAGCCAGCCGGCCACATATACAGTCGGTCGGCGGCTATAGCCAGCCGGCCACATATATAGTGAATCTGCGGCTATAGCCAGCCGGCCACATATGTAGTGGGTCGGCGGCTATGGCCGGCCGGCCACATTTATAGTGGGTCGGCGGCTATAGCCAGACGACCACATATATAGTGGGTCAGCGGCTATAGCCAGCCGGCCACATATATAGTCGGTCGGCGGCTATAGCCAGCCGGCCACTTATACAGTGGTTCGGCGGCTATAGTCAGCCGGCCACATACATATATAGTGTGTCGGCGGCTATAGCCAACCGGCCACATATATAGTGTGTCGGCGGCTATAGTCACCCGGCCACATACATATATAGTGTGTCGGCGGCTATAGTCAGCGGGCCACATACATATATAGTGTGTCGGCGGCTATAGCCAGCCGGCCACATATACGGTGTGTCGGCGGCTATAGCCAGCCGGCCACATATACAGTGTGTCGGCGGCTATAGTCAGCCGGCCACATACATATATAGTGTGTCGGCGGCTATAGCCAGACGACCACATATATAGTGGGTCGGCGACTATAGCCAGCCGGCCACATATATAGTCGGTCGGCGGCTATAGCCAGCCGGCCACATATATAGTGGGTCGGCGGCTATAGGCAGCCGGCCACATATACATTGGTTCGGCGGCTATAGTCAGCCGGCCACATACATATATAGTGTGTCGGCGGTTATAGTCAGCCGGCCACATACATACATATATAGTGTGTCGGCGGCTATAGCCAGCCGGCCACATATATAGTGTGTCGGCGGCTATAGTCAGCCGGCCACATACATATATAGTGTGTCGGCGGCTATAGTCAGCCGGCCACATACATATATAGTGTGTCGGCGGCTATAGTCAGCCGGCCACATACATATGTATATAGTGTGTCGGCGGCTATAGCCAGCCGGCCACATATACAGTGTGTCGGCGGCTATAGCCAGCCGGCCACATATATAATGTGTCGACGGCTA
This sequence comes from Eumerus sabulonum, assembly GCA_951905685.1. Lineage (NCBI taxonomy): Eukaryota > Metazoa > Arthropoda > Insecta > Diptera > Syrphidae > Eumerus > Eumerus sabulonum. Next base: position 231,689 of record OX645060.1, on the reverse strand, counting down.
TAGTCAGCCGGTCACATACATATATAGTGTGTCGGCGGCTATAGCCAGCCGGCCTCATATATGTATAGTGGGTCGGCGGCTATAGCCAGCCGGCCACATATACAGTGTGTCGGCGGCTATAGCCAGCCGGCCACATATGTAGTGTGTCGACGGCAATAGTCAGCCGGCCACATACATATGTATATAGTGTGTCGGCGGCCATAGCCAGCCGGTCACATACATATACAGTGGTTCGGCGGCTATAGCCAGCCGGGTACATATATAGTGAATCGGCGGCTATAGCCAGCCGGCCACATATATAGTGGGTCGGCGGCTATAGCCAGCCGGCCACATATACAGTCGGTCGGCGGCTATAGCCAGCCGGCCACATATATAGTGAATCTGCGGCTATAGCCAGCCGGCCACATACATATGTAGTGGGTCGGCGGCTATGGCCGGCCGGCCACATTTATAGTGGCGGCTATAGCCAGACGACCACATATATAGTGGGTCGGCGGCTATAGCCAGCCGGCCACATATATAGTGAATCTGCGGCTATAGCCAGCCGGCCACATACATATGTAGTGGGTCGGCGGCTATGGCCGGCCGGCCACATTTATAGTGGGTCGGCGGCTATAGCCAGACGACCACATATATAGTGGGTCGGCGGCTATAGCCAGCCGGCCACATACATATATAGTGGGTCGGCGGCTATAGCCAGCCGGCCACGTATACAGTGGCTCGGCGGCTATAGCCAGCCGGGTACATATATAGTGAATCGGCAGCTGTAGCCAGCCGGCCACATAAACAGTGCGTCGGCGGCTATAGCCAGACGGCCACATATACAGTGGGTCGGCGGCTGTAGCCAGTCGGCCACATATACAGTGGTTCAGCGGCTATAGCCAGCCGGCCACATAAATAGTGGGTCGGCGGCTATAGCCAGCCGGCCACATATATAGTGGGTCGGCGGCTATAGCCAGCCGGCCACATATATAGTGCGACGGCGGCAATAGCCGAACACAAAATTGTTAAAAATCATAAAATAACAGCTGATACTAACAAAAGGAGGGTTCATAAACAAAAGATTAAGAAAGGACGCAAAGTGGCTTTATCTGGCAGCAATGAATAATTATTTTGGTTTCTTTATGCATAACATTGTGAGTGTATTTATGAATGTTTTACGCTTAATAATAATGATTATCGGATTAAAGAATATAATTGTTGAACAGATTCAGGTCGGAGTCATTTTCTTCAACCAAATTTCTTATCCGTGCTTTGAACAAAAACAAATCACCCTTAACACATTTTAAAAATAACAACAACGAAAACTAAGTATCCAATCAGAAGAAGAGGTCGTCCAAAGCAATATATAACAAGAACAACAAACATGCTGATTGAGAACGAACGAATGGAGCAACAACAAAAAGGAATAAGGAAACAACTATAACTCGAATCAATATAATATGTACAATTTATTTGGCTGAATAGATCAATGACCGGATACTTCAGTGTCTATCGTACAAGTGTTCTATTTATCAACCGTCGAATTTCACTCAGCCCTTACGATCCACCGATTACCTTCATTCCACTGGCTGTGGATCAGCGATTGAGACCAATATGTACGTGAGTGCGTGAATGCGTAAGTGCGTGAGTGCGTGTATGTGGGTGTTTGCTCAGAGTGGATGGTGAACCCATGATCGCCCGCTGTGTGGGATATGGCGTGATGAACATCTGGTTGGGTGGTGTGGTTTGCAGATCGTCGACTGTTCAGCGATGGACTTTAGCTCCGATGGTGTGATGTGCGTACGGTAACATCGATGGATCCTGAGGCTTAAATTCGAACCACTGGACAGTGACTCACAGATTTAGTCATGGTTAAGTTTCAATCATCCCGCCGCCCCCTGGACCTGGGTAGGTTCAGCACGATGAAGGCAACTTGGCGAGTTTCGTAATGGGACGAACAAGTGATCCTCGAGCTGTTCTGACGGTAGCAACGCGAGTGCGGTTGTCGACACCTGGATGAACCTTCTCTATTTGGCCGAGCAGCCATTTTGCGGTGGGAAGATTTGGCTCGCGTATGACAACGACATCACCTACCGTTAGATTTGCCTTCGGGCTCTGCCACTTAGGTCGTTCTTGAAGTGTTGTTATATACTCCGCATGCCACCTTCGCCAAAAACCTTGAACCATACTCTGGAGAAACTTCCAATGGGATAGCCGGTTGGGAGGTACGTCGTCACAGCTGGGTTCTGGAACAGCAGTGTAAGGTTCACCGATAAGAAAGTGAGCAGGTGTGAGGGGATTTAAGTCTTCGTCCGAGATTACACAAAGGGGACGAGAATTGAGTACAGCTTCAATTTGACTAATTACTGTGTACATCTCTTCGAAGGTTAATATTGTAGAACCAATCACCCTGCGTAGATGGAGTTTGACAGATTTCACCCCTGCCTCCCATAACCCACCAAAGTGTGGGGAGGAAGGGGGGATGAAGTGCCATGAGATCCCATCCCTGGCAAGCGCAGCGACTACATCGTCGGTTTGAGTGTTCAACAGTACGATTCGTTGCATATCATCTAAACACCGTCGTGCTCCATGGAAGGTTGTTCCGTTATCGCTATAGAGATTCGATGGCTTACCCCGTCGAGCAACAAATCGTCTGAAAGCAGCTAGAAACGCATCTGTTGTTAAGTCACTTACCATCTCCAAATGAAGAGCTTTGGTTGACAAACAAACAAAAAGTGCGATGTATCCCTTTGATGTTTTTGCATTGCGTGTTCGAGACAACTTTATGGAAAAAGGCCCAGCATAGTCACACCCAGTGTTGGTAAAGGGTCGAGAAGGCGTAACGCGTGGACGTGGTAAATCCCCCATCAGCTGTGATGTTGTAGCTTTGCGCTGCAAAAAACATGGCTTACATCTGTGGACTACCTTGCGTACTAAGTTTCTGCTGCCCAATATCCAAAATTGTTGACGGATGATGGCAAATGTGTCCGAGACCCCTGGATGTAAATTGATGTTATGCATATGTGTTGCTATAATGAATGAAAGATGTTTATTAGGAAGAATTATGGGGTGTTTTCTATTAAATCCAATATTGGCATGTCGGATACGCCCTCCTACTCTCAAAATCCCATTTGAATCTAAAAATGGTGTATACCGTAACAGTTTTGATTTGTTTGGTAACGATCGATTATTTTCAAGCAACTTAAGTTCACTCCCGAACGCGATTGTTTGTTCATATTTTAAAATCCTTTGCTGCGCCGACCGAATTTCGGGGTACGTTAAGACCCCTTTTAGTCTGTCAGGAGATTTAACGCGACAATTAGCGATAAAGCGATAACAATGTGCGACTACCCTTTGTAACCGATACCACGACGAATGTTTATTGATTAGGTTAGACAGGACGTCCGTGTTAGGGCCAATTTGAAAAACGAATCTAGCTGGTCGCTTCTCCTCTATTAATATCACTCTCTCGTCTGGCGGGGCCACTGAGAACTTTGATTCTGGCCAAAGCTCTTGTGGCAACGAGAGCCAGGCGGGTCCGTTCCACCACAGGGGATGCTCATGCAGGAGTGATGGAAGTATACCGCGCGATGCACAATCCGCTGGATTTAATTCCGAAGCGATATAGTTCCAAGCATATCGTGGAATTGTTTCGAGGATTGTCGACGTACGGTTCGCGACGAACGATGTCCAACGACGCGGTGGAGAAGACAACCAATGAAGCACTATCTCCGAGTCACACCAAGCAACGATTTTGGAGTTTAATTTCATCGACGAAGTTATTAACTTTATTAACCGACAGAGTAATAATGCACCGCACAATTCTAGTCGGGGAATAGAAACCGGCTTAAGTGGGGCTACTTTGGTCTTAGCTGCTACCAGAATGGTTTTAAATTGATTTGTCGCGATTTTCGACCGAATGTAGACTACAGCACTATAGGCAACAGCACTAGCATCAGAAAACCCGTGTACTTCAATATCTTCGTCTGACGCTAGCACATTTCGAGGAACCCGAACGCGATCAAGGTATTGAACTTCATTTTGGTACTTTGTCCACTTGTTCGCTAGTGTTGGGGGTAACGGATCATCCCATCCGAGCTTGAGTTCTGATGACCAGAGTTCTTGGAATAAAAGTTTAAACAGAATCACACAAGGGGCTAGAAACCCAAGAGGGTCATAAATTCGCGAGATTTCCGATAATAGAGTACGTCGAGTAGGCGACGGATTCAAACGCGACCCCGATATGCGAAACAAAAACTCATCGGTTGTAGGATTCCAGTGCAGACCTAACACTTTGATGACCGGATTCAAGCGCTCTGTATCAACCATGGAAAATTGACAATCTTCCTTCTTCAACCGCGATAGGAGAGGCCAGCAATTCGAACTCCATTTTCGCAACTCAAGCTTGGCGTTGGATAGCAGGGACACGACTTCGGATTTCAAGTTGATTAGTTCATCGATGGAGTTCGCCCCAGTCATGATGTCGTCAACATAGACATCATTACTAAGGACTCGGGCACCGTTAGGGTACTGAGCCTTGTAGTCTTCCGCGATCTGCTTCAAAACCCGAACGGCTAAGAATGGAGCCGATGCCGTGCCGTATGTTACTGTGCGAAGCCGAAAGTGTTCGATTTTGTCCGTAGAATTTTCCCGCCAAACAATGCGCTGATAATCACAATGTTTATCGTCCATCCAGATTTGTCGAAACATTTTTACGATATCTGCTGAGAAAACATATTTATGCTGTCTAAAACGCAAACAAACGTCTACTAAATCTCTTTGAATAGGTGGTCCTACAAACAGCTGGCTATTGAGAGATTTTCCGGATGAATCTCGAGCTGAACCATCGAATACGACGCGCAACTTTGTTGTGGAGCTCTCTGGTTTGAGGATGGCATGGTGAGGTAGATAGAATTGCTCCCCAGCCTTGGTGTTTATCTCCTCCGGTGTTATCCGAACCATATGACCCATACGTTGGTACTCCTGCATGAAACGAGTATATAAAGTATGCAGGGTTTTATCCTTTTGGAACCGTCGTTCCAGAACAAACAATCGGTGAAGAGCGGATTTCAGCGAATCACCAAACGAAGGGGGAAACGTTTTGAAAGGCAGCTCAACGACATACTTCCCATCTGCAGAACGTGAAAATGTTTTAACGAAGTGTTTCTCTGCCTCATCATCTCGAAATGCCTCCTCCGGGAGTGGTTTTACTTCGTCTAACTCCCAGAATCGTTGTAACAATACATCGACGTCGATGGTGGTACACAGCGATGAAACAGGAGAGTGGTCTATAGATTTTGGATTTAGCAACTCACCTGTTACAACCCAACCGAATATGGTACCTTGGACAACTGGATTCGTCTCTTCTGCTCGAATTTGCTCACCTTCAACAACAGACCACATCTTGTCAGCTCCGATCAAAACATCGACTGGACTTGCAACATTAAAGAATGGGTCAGCCAATTCCAAACCGCGAATGTGTGGCAACATTGAAACATCGAAAGATTGAGGTGGCAGATTTGAAGTTAATTTAGTTAATACGAATGCGTGCATGGACAAGTAGCTTTGATTTACACGAGAGTATAAATTGATTGATACACAACCCCTAGTGTGGCCGGCTGCAATTGACGAAACACCACAAATTGGAATGCGAGCATGTTTACGTTGTAGACCCAGTCTCTGAACCAACGACTCTGACACAAATGATACCTGTGACCCAGAATCTAGAAGCGCCCTGCAATTAATAAAACTCCCGTCCTTATCGCGAACCTTGGCCAGTATTGTTGGAAGAATTGTTTGTTTCGCCAAACCCATTTCGACAGAATGATTATTGACGATTGCCGAAATAGGCATTGAATGATTAAGTCCAGCAACTGAAGGATTGGAGACCGTGCTGACTTTCGAGGAGGATGGAGTGCTACCCTGTTCTGGAGGATGAACAAGCGAATGATGTCTGGATTTGCACTGCCGACAACGAAACATTGAACGACATTTACTTGCGGAGTGACCTACACGAAGACAATTGAAGCACAGCGAATGACTCTTTACAAAGGTACGACGTGAATCAACATCAAGGGATATAAACTTCGCGCACTGTGGTAATATATGTTGTTCTTTGCATTTTGGACACTGTACGTCTGATTGATTAGCCTCGGCGACGTGAGCACGAATTTGTCCAGTAATCTTCGATCGCGAAACACCTGTCTGACCGACCGATTGACAGGATTCTAGTGCGTCACACCTCTGCTCTAAAAACTCTATAAGTTCTTCGATTTTCACATCATCGCGCGAACCGACGAACTCAGCCCATGCCTGCTTTGTACAATAGTCAAGTTTATTTTGCAATAAATATATCACCCACGGGTCACGGTCTGTGGATTTCAGTGCCTTTAGTCCTCGAATGACTTCGTCCGCACCATCTGTTAATTTACGCAACGTTCTTACATTACCGGAGGAAGCCGCGGGAAGGGACAAAAACGACTGTATAAACGATTGAACGATTAAATGAGCACGATCAAAGCGACGTTCCAAACGATCCCAGGCTTCTAGATAATTGGCTTCGGACACGGTTATGTGTTTGATCAAATTGGCAGCATCGTCACGTAGAAAGGACTTTAGATAATAGAATTTTTGTGTGCCCGTAAGCTGTTTTTTATTATCAATCGTTCCCATGAACGAATCACGGAATGACGGCCAGTCTTTATAGTCACCAGAGAAAATAGGCACAGTAAATTTGGGCAACTGAAGAGGCGACTCCTCCGATGCAGTGGTCAGCTTTTGCAACAAGGTGGTTTGTTGGCTTGCAAGTTGTTCGGACAATGAACTAGAACACTTTTCACTTACCGATTGCAGCTTGCGGATATGTGTGTTTAAGTTTGCATGGGCCTCAAAAAAACGCGTTTCATACTCGGCGAATTCTGCTTCACACGTTTCCGTTTCTTCGGTAGATAGGCAAGTCTCTAGGATTTCCAGATGCACATTAGAAAACTCCGACCACGTATCATTGAGATTCTTCAGCCGTATCTCTAGCATCTCTAAACTGGTTGTTTCGGAAATGGAATGGACAAAATCGCGCGCACGGGTTAACCGACCCTTTTTATTTCCGTACCTTTGCTTTAAAGTAGACATTATCGAATATAGTAACACACGATCCGGCTCGAAGGACCACAAAATATGATTGAGAACGAACGAATGGAGCAACAACAAAAAGGAATAAGGAAACAACTATAACTCGAATCAATATAATATGTACAATTTATTTGGCTGAATAGATCAATGACCGGATACTTCAGTGTCTATCGTACAAGTGTTCTATTTATCAACCGTCGAATTTCACTCAGCCCTTACGATCCACCGATTACCTTCATTCCACTGGCTGTGGATCAGCGATTGAGACCAATATGTACGTGAGTGCGTGAATGCGTAAGTGCGTGAGTGCGTGTATGTGGGTGTTTGCTCAGAGTGGATGGTGAACCCATGATCGCCCGCTGTGTGGGATATGGCGTGATGAACATCTGGTTGGGTGGTGTGGTTTGCAGATCGTCGACTGTTCAGCGATGGACTTTAGCTCCGATGGTGTGATGTGCGTACGGTAACATCGATGGATCCTGAGGCTTAAATTCGAACCACTGGACAGTGACTCACAGATTTAGTCATGGTTAAGTTTCAATCACATGCCTTTCAATCAACTGGGAACTCACTGAGACGACTCGTAGCTAGAGACACACAAGCCTGTAAGCAATAGTGATCAACACACAAACCTGTACCTAATAGTGATAAACACACTAACCTGTAAGCAATAATGGTAAACACACAAGCCTTAATAAAACTGAGACGTACTCGTAGCAAGAGACACACAAACCTGTAAGCAATAGTGATGAACACACAAACCTTAATAAAACTGAGACGTACTCGTAGCAAGAGACACACAAACCTGTACGTAATAGTGATAAACACACAAACCTGTAAGCAATAATGGTAAACACACAAACCTTAATAAAACTGAGACGTACTCGTAGCAAGAGACACACAAACCTGTACGTAATAGTGATAAACACACAAACCTGTAAGCAATAATGGTAAACACACAAACCTTAATAAAATACATGCTGGGCGAAATGTGCAAAAAACGCCAGCGACCCCAGAGGTAAAACATATACATGTCAAAAACAAATCCCAATCACTTCTTACCCTTTGCCCGATGAATTAGCTTTGAATGAGGACAAACCGAATTTAACCTCCGACAACGATCCGATATCACAAAAAAGAGAGCAAAAAAATCCACCACTCGCCGCACCCTTGAACTTAAGCAATTAATTCTCTCAGTTCACTATTAAAGGGGAGGAGTTACATACCACCGCTTTCTCCAACTTTGCTGTTCGTAGTACGTAGTACAGTTTGAAACTCAAACATGTGAGTGTATCAAGAGAACGCTGGTCCGTTATAAGAGACAGCAGAAAGTCCGAATAGCGAGGAGAGCGTATATTTGCAGGGATAATGATTAGCAGTGACCAATGGGAACGATCACTGCAGGCACGTGTAAACGAAATTAGAGTAGTGTGTCGGTGTGCGTAGGGTGAGTGGGTATAAACACAATCTATTGGCTGTGATTCAAATTGATATAATTTTCATCTTTCAGAGGATTTCCTTTTAAACAAGTTTCGATTTTGCCTGCTGGTGGAAGAAGAATTCAGAACAAAATTTCTATACTATGGCAATGATGTGTAAACAATTTAGGTTTCGGTATGGGGGATATTACCGTCACGCGTAACCGAAATTAGTAGTAGTGTGTCGCTGTGTGTAATCGAACTTAGGAATAGTACTACGTCAGGGTGCATAGGCTGAGTAGCCGGCCACATATATAGTGGGTCGGCGGCTATAGCCAGCCGGCCACATATACAGTGGTTCGGCGGCTATAGCCAGCCGGGTACATATATAGTGAATTGGCGGCTGTGGCCAGCCGGCCACATACATATATTGTGTGTCGGCGGCTTTAGCCAGCCGGCCACATATACAGTGTGTCGGCGGCTATAGCCAGCCGGCCACATATATAGTGTGTCGGCGGCTATAGTCAGCCGGCCACATACATATATAGTGTGTCGGCGGCTATAGTCAGCCGGCCACATACATATATAGTGTGTCGGCGGCTATAGTCAGCCGGCCACATACATATATAGTGTGTCGGCGGCTATAGTCAGCCGGCCACATACATATATAGTGTGTCGGCGGCTATAGCCAGCCGGCCACATATATGGTGTGTCGGCGGCTATAGCCAGCCGGCCACATATATGGTGTGTCGGCGGCTATAGCCAGCCGGCCACATATATGGTGTGTCGGCGGCTATAGCCAGCCGGCCACATATAAAGTGTGTCGGCGGCTATAGCCAGCCGGCCACATATACAGTGTGTCGGCGGCTATAGCCAGCCGGCCACATATATAATGTGTCGACGGCTATAGCCAGCCGGGTACATATATAGTGAATCGGCAGCTGTAGCCAGCCGGCCACATATACAGTGCGTCGGCGGCTATAGCCAGACGGCCACATATACAGTGGGTCGGCGGCTGTAGCCAGTCGGCCACATATACAGTGGTTCAGCGGCTAAAGCCAGCCGGCCGCATATATAGTGTGTCGGCGGCTATAGCCAGCCGGCCACATATATTGTGTTTCGGCGGCTAAAGCCAGCGGGCCACATATATAGTGTGTCGACCGCTATAGTCAGCCGGTCACATACATATATAGTGAGTCGGCGGCTATAGTCAGCCGGCCACATACATATATAGTGTGTCAGCGGCTATTGCCAGCCGGCCACATATACAGTGTGTCGGCGGCTATAGCCAGCCGAGAACATATATAGTGAATCGGCGGCTATAGCCAGCCGGCCTAATATATAGTGTGTCGGCGGCTATAGCCAGCCGGCCTCATATATGTATAGTGGGTCGGCGGCTATAGCTAGCCGGCCACATATATAGTGAATCTGCGGCTATAGCCAGCCGGCCACATACATATGTAGTGGGTCGGCGGCTATGGCCGGCCGGCCACATATATAGTGAATCGGCGGCTATAGCCAGCCGGCCACATATATAGTGGGTCGGCGGCTATAGCCAGCCGGCCACATATACAGTCGGTCGGCGGCTATAGCCAGCCGGCCACATATACAGTGTGTAGGCGGCTATAGCCAGCCGGCCACATATATAGTGGGTCGGCGGCTATGGCCGGCCGGCCACATTTATAGTGGCGGCTATAGCCAGACGACCACATATATAGTGGGTCGGCGGCTATAGCCAGCCGGCCACATATATAGTGAATCTGCGGCTATAGCCAGCCGGCCACATACATATGTAGTGGGTCGGCGGCTATGGCCGGCCGGCCACATATATAGTGAATCGGCGGCTATAGCCAGCCGGCCACATATATAGTGGGTCGGCGGCTATAGCCAGCCGGCCACATATACAGTCGGTCGGCGGCTATAGCCAGCCGGCCACATATATAGTGAATCGGCAGCTGTAGCCAGCCGGCCACATAAACAGTGCGTCGGCGGCTATAGCCAGACGGCCACATATACAGTGGGTCGGCGGCTGTAGCCAGTCGGCCACATATACAGTGGTTCAGCGGCTATAGCCAGCCGGCCACATAAATAGTGGGTCGGCGGCTATAGCCAGCCGGCCACATATACATTGGTTCGGCGGCTATAGCCAGCCGGCCACATATATAGTGTGTCGGCGGCTATAGTCAGCCGGCCACATACATATATAGTGTGTCGGCGGCTATAGTCAGCCGGCCACATACATATATAGTGTGTCGGCGGCTATGGTCAGCCGGCCACATACATATATAGGGAATCGGCGGCCATAGCCAGCCGGCCACATATATAGTGTGTCGGCGGCTATAGCCAGCCGGCCACATATATAGTGTGTCGGCGGCTATAGCCAGACGACCACATATATAGTGGGTCGGCGGCTATAGCCAGCCGGCCACATACATATATAGTGGGTCGGCGGCTATAGCCAGCCGGCCACGTATACAGTGGCTCGGCGGCTATAGCCAGCCGGGTACATATATAGTGAATCGGCAGCTGTAGCCAGCCGGCCACATAAACAGTGCGTCGGCGGCTATAGCCAGACGGCCACATATACAGTGGGTCGGCGGCTGTAGCCAGTCGGCCACATATACAGTGGTTCAGCGGCTATAGCCAGCCGGCCACATATATAGTGGGTCGGCGGCTATAGCCAGCCGGCCACATATACAGTCGGTCGGCGGCTATAGCCAGCCGGCCACATATATAGTGAATCTGCGGCTATAGCCAGCCGGCCACATACATATGTAGTGGGTCGGCGGCTATGGCCGGCCGGCCACATTTATAGTGGCGGCTATAGCCAGACGACCACATATATAGTGGGTCGGCGGCTATAGCCAGCCGGGTACATATATAGTGAATCGGCGGCTATAGCCAGCCGGCCACATATATAGTGGGTCGGCGGCTATAGCCAGCCGGCCACATATACAGTCGGTCGGCGGCTATAGCCAGCCGGCCACATATATAATGTGTCGACGGCTATAGTCAGCCGGTCACATACATATATAGTGGGTCGGCGGCTATAGCCAGACGACCACATATATAGTGGGTCGGCGGCTATAGCCAGCCGGCCACATACATATATAGTGGGTCGGCGGCTATAGCCAGCCGGCCACGTATACAGTGGCTCGGCGGCTATAGCCAGCCGGGTACATATATAGTGAATCGGCAGCTGTAGCCAGCCGGCCACATAAACAGTGCGTCGGCGGCTATAGCCAGACGGCCACGTATACAGTGGCTCGGCGGCTATAGCCAGCCGGGTACATATATAGTGAATCGGCAGCTGTAGCCAGCCGGCCACATAAACAGTGCGTCGGCGGCTATAGCCAGACGGCCACATATACAGTGGGTCGGCGGCTGTAGCCAGTCGGCCACATATACAGTGGTTCAGCGGCTATAGCCAGCCGGCCACATAAATAGTGGGTCGGCGGCTATAGCCAGCCGGCCACATATATAGTGGGTCGGCGGCTATAGCCAGCCGGCCACATATATAGTGGGTCGGCGGCTATAGCCAGCCGGCCACATATATAGTGGGTCGGCGGCTATAGCCAGCCGGCCACATATATAGTGCGACGGCGGCAATAGCCGAACACAAAATTGTTAAAAATCATAAAATAACAGCTGATACTAACAAAAGGAGGGTTCATAAACAAAAGATTAAGAAAGGACGCAAAGTGGCTTTATCTGGCAGCAATGAATAATTATTTTGGTTTCTTTATGCATAACATTGTGAGTGTATTTATGAATGTTTTACGCTTAATAATAATGATTATCGGATTAAAGAATATAATTGTTGAACAGATTCAGGTCGGAGTCATTTTCTTCAACCAAATTTCTTATCCGTGCTTTGAACAAAAACAAATCACCCTTAACACATTTTAAAAATAACAACAACGAAAACTAAGTATCCAATCAGAAGAAGAGGTCGTCCAAAGCAATATATAACAAGAACAACAAACATGCCTTTCAATCAACTGGGAACTCACTGAGACGACTCGTAGCTAGAGACACACAAGCCTGTAAGCAATAGTGATCAACACACAAACCTGTACCTAATAGTGATAAACACACTAACCTGTAAGCAATAATGGTAAACACACAAGCCTTAATAAAACTGAGACGTACTCGTAGCAAGAGACACACAAACCTGTAAGCAATAGTGATGAACACACAAACCTTAATAAAACTGAGACGTACTCGTAGCAAGAGACACACAAACCTGTACGTAATAGTGATAAACACACAAACCTGTAAGCAATAATGGTAAACACACAAACCTTAATAAAACTGAGACGTACTCGTAGCAAGAGACACACAAACCTGTACGTAATAGTGATAAACACACAAACCTGTAAGCAATAATGGTAAACATACAAACCTTAATAAAATACATGCTGGGCGAAATGTGCAAAAAACGCCAGCGACCCCAGAGGTAAAACATATACATGTCAAAAACAAATCCCAATCACTTCTTACCCTTTGCCCGATGAATTAGCTTTGAATGAGGACAAACCGAATTTAACCTCCGACAACGATCCGATATCACAAAAAAGAGAGCAAAAAAATCCACCACTCGCCGCACCCTTGAACTTAAGCAATTAATTCTCTCAGTTCACTATTAAAGGGGAGGAGTTACATACCACCGCTTTCTCCAACTTTGCTGTTCGTAGTACGTAGTACAGTTTGAAACTCAAACATGTGAGTGTATCAAGAGAACGCTGGTCCGTTATAAGAGACAGCAGAAAGTCCGAATAGCGAGGAGAGCGTATATTTGCAGGGATAATGATTAGCAGTGACCAATGGGAACGATCACTGCAGGCACGTGTAAACGAAATTAGAGTAGTGTGTCGGTGTGCGTAGGGTGAGTGGGTATAAACACAATCTATTGGCTGTGATTCAAATTGATATAATTTTCATCTTTCAGAGGATTTCCTTTTAAACAAGTTTCGATTTTGCCTGCTGGTGGAAGAAGAATTCAGAACAAAATTTCTATACTATGGCAATGATGTGTAAACAATTTAGGTTTTGGTATGGGGGATATTACCGTCACGCGTAACCGAAATTAGTAGTAGTGTGTCGCTGTGTGTAATCGAACTTAGGAATAGTACTACGTCAGGGTGCATAGGCTGAGTAGCCGGCCACATATATAGTGGGTCGGCGGCTATAGCCAGCCGGCCACATATACAGTGGTTCGGCGGCTATAGCCAGCCGGGTACATATATAGTGAATTGGCGGCTGTGGCCAGCCGGCCACATACATATATTGTGTGTCGGCGGCTTTAGCCAGCCGGCCACATATATAGTGTGTCGGCGGCTATAGCCAGCCGGCCACATATATAGTGTGTCGGCGGCTATAGTCAGCCGGCCACATACATATATAGTGTGTCGGCGGCTATAGTCAGCCGGCCACATACATATATAGTGAATCGGCGGCTATAGTCAGCCGGCCACATACATATATAGTGTGTCGGCGGCTATAGTCAGCCGGCCACATACATATATAGTGTGTCGGCGGCTATAGCCAGCCGGCCACATATATGGTGTGTCGGCGGCTATAGCCAGCCGGCCACATACATGGTGTGTCGGCGGCTATAGCCAGCCGGCCACATATACAGTGTGTAGGCGGCTATAGCCAGCCGGCCACATATAAAGTGTGTCGGCGGCTATAGTCAGCCAGCCACATATATTGTGTTTCGGCGGCTATAGCCAGCCGGCCACATATGTAGTGTGTCGGCGGCTAAAGCCAGTCGGCCACATACATATATAGTGTGTCAGCGGCTATAGCCAGCCGGCCACATATATAGTGTGTCGACGGCTATAGTCAGCCGGCCTCATATATGTATAGTGGGTCGGCGGCTATGGCCAGCCGCCCACATATACATTGGTTCGGCGGCTATAGTCAGCCGGCCACATACATATATAGTGTGTCGGCGGCTATAGCCAGCCGGCCACATATATAGTGGGTCGGCGGCTATAGCCAGTCGGCCACATATGTATACAGTCGGTCGGCGGCTATAGCCAGCCGGCCACATATATAGTGAATCTGCGGCTATAGCCAGCCGGCCACATATGTAGTGGGTCGGCGGCTATGGCCGGCCGGCCACATATACATTGGTTCGGCGGCTATAGTCAGCCGGCCACATACATATATAGTGTGTCGGCGGCTATAGTCAGCCGGCCACATACATATATAGTGTGTCGGCGGCTATAGTCAGCCGGCCACATACATATATAGTGTGTCGGCGGCTATAGCCAGCCGGCCACATATATAGTGTGTCGGCGGCTATAGTCAGCCGGCCACATACATATATAGTGTGTCGGCGGCTATAGTCAGCCGGCCACATACATATATAGTGTGTCGGCGGCTATAGTCAGCCGGCCACATACATATATAGTGTGTCGGCGGCTATAGCCAGCCGGCCACATATATAGTGTGTCGGCGGCTATAGTCAGCCGGCCACATACATATATAGTGTGTCGGCGGCTATAGTCAGCCGGCCACATACATATATAGTGTGTCGGCGGCTATAGCCAGCCGGCCACATATATGGTGTGTCGGCGGCTATAGCCAGCCGGCCACATATATGGTGTGTCGGCGGCTATAGCCAGCCGGCCACATATATGGTGTGTCGGCGGCTATAGCCAGCCGGCCACATATACAGTGTGTAGGCGGCTATAGCCAGCCGGCCACATATATAGTGAGTCGGCGGCTATAGTCAGCCGGCCACATATATTGTGTTTCGGCGGCTATAGCCAGCCGGCCACACATATAGTGTGTCGACGGCTATAGTCAGCCGGCCACATACATATATAGTGTGTCGGCGGCTATAGCCAGCCGGCCACATATATAGTGTGTCGACGGCTATAGTCAGCCGGCCACATATGTACATATATAGTGTGCCGGCGGCTATTGCCAGCCGGCCTCATATATGTATAGTGGGTCGGCGGCTATGGCCAGCCGGCCACATATACAGTGTGTCGGCGGCTATAGCCAGCCGGGTACATATATAGTGAATCGGCGGCTATAGCCAGCCGGCCACATATATAGTGGGTCGGCGGCTATAGCAAGCCGGCCACATATACAGTCGGTCGGCGGCTATAGCCAGCCGGCCACATATATAGTGAATCTGCGGCTATAGCCAGCCGGCCACATATGTAGTGGGTCGGCGGCTATGGCCGGCCGGCCACATATACAGTGGTTCGGCGGCTATAGCCAGCCGGCCACATATGTAGTGGGTCGGCGGCTATGGCCGGCCGGCCACATATACAGTGGTTCGGCGGCTATAGCCAGCCGGCCACATACATAGCGAATCGGAGGCTATAGCCAGCCGACACATATGTATATAGTGAATCGGCGGCTATAGCCAGGCGGCCACATATACAGTGGTTCGGCGGCTATAGCCAGCCGGCCACATATATAGTGTGTCGGCGGCTATAGCCAGCCGGCCACATACATATATAGTGTGTCGGCGGCTATAGCCAGCCGGCCACATACATATATAGTGTGTCGGCGGCTATAGCCAGCCGGCCACATATATAGTGTGTCGGCGGTTATAGCCAGCCGGCCACATATATTGTGTTTCGGCGGCTATAGCCAGCCGGCCACATATATGTATAGTGTGTCGACCGCTATAGTCAGCCGGTCGCATACATATATAGTGTGTCGGCGGCTATTGTCAGCCGGCCACATACATATATAGTGTGTCGGCGGCCATAACCAGCCGGCCACATATACAGTGTGTCGGCGGCTATAGCCAGCCGGCCACATATACAGTGTGTCGGCGGCTATAGCCAGCCGGCCACACATATAGTGTGTCGACGGCTATAGTCAGCCGGCCACATACATATATTGTGTGTCGGCGGCTTTAGCCAGCCGGCCACATATACAGTGTGTCGGCGGCTATAGCCAGCCGGCCACATATATAGTGTGTCGACGGCTATAGTCAGCCGGCCACATACATATATAGTGTGCCGGCGGCTATAGCCAGCCGGCCTCATATATGTATAGTGGGTCGGCGGCTATGGCCAGCCGACACATATATAGTGAATCGGCGGCTATAGCCAGCCGGCCACATATACAGTGGTTCGGCGGCTATAGCCAGCCGGCCACATATATAGTGGGTCGGCGGCTATAGCCAGCCGGCCACATATACAGTGGTTCGGCGGCTATAGCCAGCCGGGTACATATATAGTGAATTGGCGGCTGTGGCCAGCCGGCCACATATATTGTGTGTCGGCGGCTTTAGCCAGCCGGGTACATATATAGTGAATCGGCGGCTATAGCCAGCCGGCCACATATATAGTGGGTCGGCGGCTATAGCCAGCCGGCCACATATACAGTCGGTCGGCGGCTATAGCCAGCCGGCCACATATACAGTCGGTCGGCGGCTATAGCCAGCCGGCCACATATACAGTCGGTCGGCGGCTATAGCCAGCCGGCCACATATACAGTCGGTCGGCGGCTATAGCCAGCCGGCCACATATACAGTCGGTCGGCGGCTATAGCCAGCCGGCCACATATACAGTCGGTCGGCGGCTATAGCCAGCCGGCCACATATATAGTGGGTCGGCGGCTACAGCCAGCCGGCCACATATACAGTCGGTCGGCGGCTATATCCAGCCGGCTATATATATAGTGAATCTGCGGCTATAGCCAGCCGGCCACATATGTAGTGGGTCGGCGGCTATGGCCGGCCGGCCACATATACAGTGGTTCGGCGGCTATAGCCAGCCGGCCACATATGTAGTGGGTCGGCGGCTATGGCCGGCCGGCCACATATACAGTGGTTCGGCGGCTATAGCCAGCCGGCCACATATATAGTGTGTCGGCGGCTATAGCCAGCCGGCCACAAACATATATAGTGTGTCGGCGGCTATAGCCAGCCGGCCACATACATATATAGTGTGTCGGCGGCTATAGCCAGCCGGCCACGTATATAGTGGGTCGGCGGCTATAGCAAGCCGGCCACATATACAGTCGGTCGGCGGCTATAGCCAGCCGGCCACATATATAGTGAATCTGCGGCTATAGCCAGCCGGCCACATATGTAGTGGGTCGGCGGCTATGGCCGGCCGGCCACATATACAGTGGTTCGGCGGCTATAGCCAGCCGGCCACATATGTAGTGGGTCGGCGGCTATGGCCGGCCGGCCACATATACAGTGGTTCGGCGGCTATAGCCAGCCGGCCACATATGTAGTGGGTCGGCGGCTATGGCCGGCCGGCCACATATACAGTGGTTCGGCGGCTATAGCCAGCCGGCCACATACATAGCGAATCGGAGGCTATAGCCAGCCGACACATATGTATATAGTGAATCGGCGGCTATAGCCAGCCGGCCACATATACAGTGGTTCGGCGGCTATAGCCAGCCGGCCACATATATAGTGTGTCGGCGGCTATAGCCAGCCGGCCACAAACATATATAGTGTGTCGGCGGCTATAGCCAGCCGACACATATGTATATAGTGAATCGGCGGCTATAGCCAGCCGGCCACATATACAGTGGTTCGGCGGCTATAGCCAGCCGGCCACATATATAGTGTGTCGGCGGCTATAGCCAGCCGGCCACAAACATATATAGTGTGTCGGCGGCTTTAGCCAGCCGGGTACATATATAGTGAATCGGCGGCTATAGCCAGCCGGCCACATATATAGTGGGTCGGCGGCTATAGCAAGCCGGCCACATATACAGTCGGTCGGCGGCTATAGCCAGCCGGCCACATATATAGTGAATCTGCGGCTATAGCCAGCCGGCCACATATGTAGTGGGTCGGCGGCTATGGCCGGCCGGCCACATATACAGTGGTTCGGCGGCTATAGCCAGCCGGCCACATATGTAGTGGGTCGGCGGCTATGGCCGGCCGGCCACATATACAGTGGTTCGGCGGCTATAGCCAGCCGGCCACATACATAGCGAATCGGAGGCTATAGCCAGCCGACACATATGTATATAGTGAATCGGCGGCTATAGCCAGCCGGCCACATATACAGTGGTTCGGCGGCTATAGCCAGCCGGCCACATATATAGTGTGTCGGCGGCTATAGCCAGCCGGCCACAAACATATATAGTGTGTCGGCGGCTATAGCCAGCCGGCCACATACATATATAGTGTGTCGGCGGCTATAGCCAGCCGGCCACGTATATAGTGTGTCGGCGGTTATAGCGAGCCGGCCACATATATTGTGTTTCGGCGGCTATAGCCAGCCGGCCACATATATGTATAGTGTGTCGACCGCTATAGTCAGCCGGTCGCATACATATATAGTGTGTCGGCGGCTATTGTCAGCCGGCCACATACATATATAGTGTGTCGGCGGCTATAGCCAGCCGGCCACATATACAGTGTGTCGGCGGCTATAGCCAGCCGGCCACATATACAGTGTGTCGGCGGCTATAGCCAGCCGACCACATATATAGTGTGTCGACGGCTATAGTCAGCCGGCCACATACATATATAGTGTGCCGGCGGCTATAGCCAGCCGGCCCCATATATGTATAGTGGGTCGGCGGCTATGGCCAGCCGACACATATATAGTGAATCGGCGGCTATAGCCAGCCGGCCACATATACAGTGGTTCGGCGGCTATAGCCAGCCGGCCACATATATAGTGGGTCGGCGGCTATAGCCAGCCGGCCACATATACAGTGGTTCGGCGGCTATAGCCAGCCGGGCACAAATATAGTGAATTGGCGGCTGTGGCCAGCCGGCCACATATATTGTGTGTCGGCGGCTTTAGCCAGCCGGCCACATATACGGTGTGTCGGCGGCTATAGCCAGCCGGCCACATATATAGTGTGTCGACGGCTATAGTCAGCCGGCCACATACATATATAGTGTGCCGGCGGCTATAGCCAGCCGGCCTCATATATGTATAGTGGGTCGGCGGCTATGGCCAGCCGGCCACATATACAGTGTGTCGGCGGCTATAGCCAGCCGGGTACATATATAGTGAATCGGCGGCTATAGCCAGCCGGCCACATATATAGTGGGTCGGCGGCTATAGCCAGCCGGCCACATATACAGTCGGTCGGCGGCTATAGCCAGCCGGCCACATATACAGTCGGTCGGCGGCTATAGCCAGCCGGCCACATATATAGTGAATTTGCGGCTATAGCCAGCCGGCCACATATGTAGTGGGTCGGCGGCTATAGCCAGCCGGCCTCATATATGTATAGTGGGTCGGCGGCTATGGCCAGCCGGCCACATATACAGTGTGTCGGCGGCTATAGCCAGCCGGGTACATATATAGTGAATCGGCGGCTATAGCCAGCCGGCCACATATATAGTGGGTCGGCGGCTATAGCCAGCCGGCCACATATACAGTCGGTCGGCGGCTATAGCCAGCCGGCCACATATACAGTCGGTCGGCGGCTATAGCCAGCCGGCCACATATATAGTGAATTTGCGGCTATAGCCAGCCGGCCACATATGTAGTGGGTCGGCGGCTATAGCCAGCCGGCCACATATGTAGTCGGTCGGCGGCTATGGCCGGCCGGCCACATATACAGTGGTTCGGCGGCTATAGCCAGCCGGCCACATACATAGCGAATCGGAGGCTATAGCCAGCCGACACATATGTATATAGTGAATCGGCGGCTATAGCCAGCCGGCCACATATATAGTGGGTCGGCGGCTATAGCCAGCCGACACATATATATAGTGAATCGGCGGCTATAGCCAGCCGGCCACATATACAGTGTGTCGGCGGCTATAGCCAGCCGGCCACATATATAGTGTGTCGACGGCTATAGTCAGCCGGCCACATACATATATAGTGTGCCGGCGGCTATAGCCAGCCGGCCTCATATATGTATAGTTGGTCGGCGGCTATGGCCAGCCGGCCACATATACAGTGTGTCGGTGGCTATAGCCAGCCGGCCACATACATATATAGTGTGTCGGCGGCTATAGCCAGCCGGCCACATATATAGTTTGTCGGCGGCTATAGCCAGCCGGCCACATATATAGTTTGTCGGCGGCTATAGCCAGCCGGCCACATATATAGTTTGTCGGCGGCTATAGCCAGCCGGCCACATATATAGTTTGTCGGCGGCTATAGCCAGCCGGCCACATATATTGTGTTTCGGCGGCTATAGCCAGCCGGCCACATATATGTATAGTGTGTCGACCGCTATAGTCAGCCGGTCGCATACATATATAGTGTGTCGGCGGCTATTGTCAGCCGGCCACATACATATATAGTGTGTCGGCGGCTATAGCCAGCCGGCCACAGATATAGTTTGTCGGCGGCTATAGCCAGCCGGCCACATATATTGTGTTTCGGCGGCTATAGCCAGCCGGCCACATATATGTATGTATAGTGTGTCGACCGCTATAGTCAGCCGGTCGCATACATATATAGTGTGTCGGCGGCTATTGTCAGCCGGCCACATACATATATAGTGTGTCGGCGGCTATAGCCAGCCGGCCACATATATAGTGTGTCGGCGGCTATAGCTAGCCGGCCACATATATTGTGTTTCGGCGGCTATAGCCAGCCGGCCACATATATGTATAGTGTGTCGACCGCTGTAGTCAGCCGGTCGCATACATATATAGTGTGTCGGCGGCTATTGTCAGCCGGCCACATACATATATAGTGTGTCGGCGGCTATAGCCAGCCGGCCACATATATAGTGTGTCGGCGGCTATAGCCAGCCGGCCACATATATAGTGTGTCGGCGGCTATAGCCAGCCGGCCACATATATAGTGTGTCGGCGGCTATAGCCAGCCGGCCACATATATAGTGTGTCGGCGGCTATAGCCAGCCGGCCACATACATATATATTGTGTCGGCGGCTATAGCCAGCCGGCCACATACATATATAGTGTGTCGGCGGCTATAGCCAGCCGGCCACACACATATATAGTGTGTCGGCGGCTATAGCCAGCCGGCCACACACATATATAGTGTGTCGGCGGCTATAGCCAGCCGGCCACACACATATATAGTGTGTCGGCGGCTATAGCCAGCCGGCCACATACATATATAGTGTGTCGGCGGCAATAGCCAGCCGGCCACATACATATATAGTGTGTCGGCGGCTATAGCCAGCCGGCCACATATATTGTGTTTCGGCGGCTATAGCCAGCCGGCCACATATATGTATAGTGTGTCGACCGCTATAGTCAGCCGGTCGCATACATATATAGTGTGTCGGCGGCTATTGTCAGCCGGCCACATACATATATAGTGTGTCGGCAGCTATAGCCAGCCGGCCACATATACAGTGTGTCGGCGGCTATAGCCAGCCGGCCACATATATTGTGTGTCGGCGGCTTTAGCCAGCCGGCCACATATACAGTGTGTCGGCGGCTATAGCCAGCCGGCCACATATATAGTGTGTCGACGGCTATAGTCAGCCGGCCACATACATATATAGTGTGCCGGCGGCTATAGCCAGCCGGCCTCATATATGTATAGTGGGTCGGCGGCTATGGCCAGCCGGCCACATATACAGTGTGTCGGCGGCTATAGTCAGCCGGCCACATACATATATAGTGTGCCGGCGGCTATAGCCAGCCGGCCTCATATATGTATAGTGGGTCGGCGGCTATGGCCAGCCGGCCACATATACAGTGTGTCGGCGGCTATAGCCAGCCGGCCACATATATAGTGGGTCGGCGGCTATAGCCAGCCGGCCACATATACAGTGGTTTGGCGGCTATAGCCAGCCGGCCACATATATAGTGTGTCGGCGGCTATAGCCAGCCGGCCTCATATATGTATAGTGGGTCGGCGGCTATGGCCAGCCGGCCACATATACAGTGTGTCGGCGGCTATAGTCAGCCGGCCACATACATATATAGTGTGCCGGCGGCTATAGCCAGCCGGCCTCATATATGTATAGTGGGTCGGCGGCTATGGCCAGCCGGCCACATATACAGTGTGTCGGCGGCTATAGCCAGCCGGCCACATATATAGTGGGTCGGCGGCTATAGCCAGCCGGCCACATATACAGTGGTTTGGCGGCTATAGCCAGCCGGCCACATATATAGTGTGTCGGCGGCTATAGCCAGCCGGCCACATATATAGTGTGTCGGCGGCTATAGCCAGCCGGCCACATATATAGTGTGTCGGCGGCTATAGCCAGCCGGCCACATATATAGTGTGTCGGCGGCTATAGCCAGCCGGCCACATATATAGTGTGTCGGCGGCTATAGCCAGCCGGCCACATTATTGTGTTTCGGCGGCTATAGCCAGCCGGCCACATATATGTATAGTGTGTCGACCGCTATAGTCAGCCGGTCGCATACATATATAGTGTGTCGGCGGCTATTGTCATGCCGGCCACATACATATATAGTGTGTCGGCGGCTATAGCCAGCCGGCCACATATACAGTGTGTCGGCGGCTATAGCCAGCCGGCCACATATACTATGTGTCGGCGGCTATAGCCAGCCGGCCACATATATAGTGTGTCGACGGCTATAGTCAGCCGGCCACATACATATGTAGTCGAATTAGTTGAATTACGTTTTTCTGCACGCCACTGCTGTAATATGTGCGTATGTAAATCGAATTATGTACATTATGTACCATATGTTCTGCAATGTATCGGGCCATCTGATCGGATGATCAATCCGATAAGTCTACACTTATACATATACTATATGTGAATATTGAAATACAGTAAAATGTAACGTAATGGAAAATGTTAAAAATTACAAGAGTTCATAATTAAAAGAGACATTGTGGTGATAAGACGTGTTTTTTCCTTTGCCGAGTTTTCGCCTACAAAATCTCAGAAGTGGGATTAAGTGTTTTTTTTTTATTTGCGAAGTAAGGTCAAACAATAGTCATACTGCGTTTCTGAAAATCGGTAACTTAATTTGTTCGTGATCCACATAACACTTACACTAACATAAATCTGCGAAAATCATTAAGATGGATGAGTGGACTTTGTTTTTGGAATCAGCAACGGTGGTTAAGCTGAAGGAAGTCCTGAGGTTATTGAAGTTGCAGACAACTGGATCCAAGGCAGAGCTAAAGTTTCGTGCACAGGAAGCGGTACAGGATTTTATGGAAGACGATATTCGCAAACTAATATAGGATGCTTCACACAATCGAGAAAATGGGACAGGAGACTCAAACTCACTGGACGAACACGCGTCTGTGGCTGGAAGCGAGTTCAATTGTCCGGAAGAGGAACATCTCGATGAAGAACTGGCGAAGTTGCAGAGGATCTTAAAGAAAAAAGAGGAAATAGCGAAGCTGAAGCGACAACTAAGAGAATTACAGGTAGAAGATTCGCCTTCTAGTTCGAGAGCTGCTGTGTCTTGTAATTTTAAAGATCTGGAAGATTCAATCACTGCATTTAGTGGGGACGACAATTTTCCTGTTGAGCGGTGGATTGAACAATTCGAAGAATGTTCAGAAATAATTAATCTAGACGACAGAGCTAAATTTATATATTGCAAGCGACTCCTGACAGGCACGGCCAGATTGTACGCTAGAACAACTAATCCAAAAAGTCGGCAGGCACTGAAAACTTCGTTAACGAAAGAGTTTCGGAAGATTGTTTCGAAGTCAGATGTCTATAATGAACTCCGTGAGCGAAAAAAACGTCGCGATGAAACTACACAACAATATGTATTTCATATGCAAGAAATCGCATCACACTGCGAAGTTGACGAAAAAGACTTGGTGCAGTTTATTATAAAGGGAATCATTGATTCCGAAATTAACAAAACAATATTATACAGTGCGAATAATCTAGCTGAATTGAAAATAGCTCTGCGTAAATACGAAAAACAAAAACAAAATTCTCGCTACACCCACCCGGTGAAAACATTTAAAGCTACAACATCCGAACCTACCACTCGTAACACTCCACCACAGAAGACAAAAGCATTAGAAGAAGTTGCCGTGAATCATCGCAATATTCACCGTGTGAAACATTCAACGAAAGATGTAACTTGTTTCAAGTGCGGGAAGCCTGGGCACATATCAACCAATTGTACCCACCGAAATCCAGTTATGATACTAAATGGCACCAGTCGCTGTCATCAAAAATCAGCTGAACAGAGTAATTCGGAGCCGTCAGATGCAGTCATCTCACTAAAAGGAAATCTGTCAAAAGAAAACGACTTTGAGAAGTGCATCCAGTTTCAGTGGAAATATAAGCAGATGGAGACTTCAATTTCACTTTTGGCGCTATTGGATTCTGGTAGCCCCATAAGCTTTATCAAGGAACAGTTTCTACCGAAGATTTTACTCACAACACTTGGGAATAATGAATCAACGTATTGCGGAGTCAACGGCAGTCCACTGGATATATTGGGAAGTATTAATACACGTGTTTTATTCGAAAGCATGTTTATTGATTTGCAATTATTGGTTGTTAACAATTTTTCAATGCATTATCCAGTTGTTTTAGGGCGAGATTTCTTCCGACAGACGGGTCTGGCACTTCAGAGGACAAAAGGACATATGGGCAACGAGAATCAAGATCTTCTAAGAATGTGTGATGGTTATCTTCAATCTTCAATGAGTTCTGATGAGAACAGCAAGGCAGATTCGGATAATCAAGACTTTTTGAAGCAAATTTTGAACATCGATATAAGTGAAATGACAGGTGAGTTAGAACTCAATATAAACAACTCCCTATCTGAAGTGATAAAAGGAAAAGTGAAAACGATAGTGAAACAAGCATACTTTTCGCACGATAAACCATTTGATACACAATCTGATTTTAAGATGCAAATTGTGTTATCCAAAGACACGCCTTTTCATTGCACACCCAGAAGGCTCTCCTACGTTCATAAGGTGGAACTTCGGAAGATCTTAGACGATTTAACCAAACAGGGCATAATGCGTGAATCGAGTTCCCCGTATGTTTCACCAATTGTGCTAGTACAAAAAAAGAACAAAGAGCTACGACTCTGCGTTGATTTTCGAGAACTCAATAAGGTCACTGTACGTGACAATTATCCACTACCTCTTATCGACGATCACATAGATCGGGTTCGAAATAAAAGATTTTTCACGACATTGGACTTAAAAAACGGCTTTCACCATGTTCCTTTGTCTGAGGAGTCGATAAAGTTCACGTCGTTCACGACTCCCTTGGGACAATATGAATATACAAGAATGCCATTTGGGCTGAAAAATGCCCCTTCTGTTTTCGAAAGGTTCATGAAGTACATCTTTGGAGGTATGATATCCGCGGGAAAAATTCTAACCTATTTAGACGACATTCTGATTGCTACGCAAAGTATTGAGGAGCATTTGAATATTTTGAAGGAAGTGGTAGATATTATTCTTAAAAAAGGCTTACGTTTGAGATTCGATAAATGTAAATTTTTACAAGAACAAATAGTCTATTTGGGCTACAAAATAACCGAAAATGGAATTAGACCAAACGACAGTAACTTGAGTGCAATTCAACATTTCCTAACACCATCGAATATTAAAGACGTGCAAAGCTTCTTAGGTCTTTGCTCTTATTTTAGAAGATTTATCAAAAACTTTGCAAACATTGCTAAACCCCTTTATGACCTTTTAAGAGGAAATAGTCCTATTGTTTTCGGTCTTAAGGAAATGGAAACATTCGAGTCCTTAAAAGAAAAGTTAGTGGCATCGCCGGTGCTGGCAATTTACAGTCCCAACTGCGTTACTGAACTTCATTGTGACGCAAGTAGCATTGGTTTTGGAGCAGTGCTCCTGCAAAAACAAATGGATGGAAAGTTTCATCCCGTGTTTTATTTTTCGAAACGAGCTACTGACCCAGAGACCAAGTATCATAGTTATGAGTTGGAGACCTTGGCAATTATTTATGCACTTAGAAGATTTAAAATTTATTTAATTGGCATTTCTTTTAAAATTGTTACTGATTGCCAAGCCTTAACGCTAACATTGAAGAGAAGATCTCTAAATCCACGCATATCTCGATGGGCTCTAGAGATGCAGAGCTTTGATTTTGTTATTGAACATAGGAAGGGAGGTCGGATGACACATGTCGACGCCTTGAGTCGTTCATTTAACATTTTGTATGTGGATGATGAGTCTTTTGAGTTTGTGCTCGCAGCTGCGCAAAGACAAGACCCCAAAATTACTTCTATTGCCTTAGACTTAGAAAAAGCTGAAAGCCCACATTTTGAAATGGTTGACGGTTTAATTTACAGGAAGTGTAAAGAGAGAGTTAAATTTTATGTTCCATCCCATATGGAAGAGCAGGTGATTCGCACTCACCATGAAGCTATGTGCCATTTGGGTGTTGATAAGTGCTTTGAGTACTTGTCGAAAACATATTGGTTTCCCAATATGAAAGATAAAATCAAGATTTACATAAGTAAGTGTTTGAAATGCATTTACTTCTCACCCCATTCGGGTAAGGTGGAAGGGATATTACATCCCATTCATATTGATCATCTCGGCCCATTACCGAATTCTCAGACAAAGAAGAAGCATGTTTTCGTGATTGTAGATGGCTTTACGAAATTCGTAAAATTGTATTCGGTTAAGACGACACAAAGCAGAGAGGCTATACAATGCTTGATATCATTTTTTGAGAATTACTCCAGACCGAACAAAATAATATCGGATCGTGGAACATGCTTTACCTCTAAAGAGTTTTCTAGTTTTTTGCAGGAAAATGATGTTGTTGTGTGAGGGAATTTCTCAAAGAAAATTTAGATAGGGAAAGTTCCACCTTTGTTAACATGAGGGAAAAAGCCAGTAGTAATATTCAAAAGAGCCAAGCAGAAAACAAAGTTTATTATGACAGTCGTCATAAGAAGCCCAGGACGTATCAAAAGGGTGATTACGTGATGATAAAAAACGTGATTACAACCCCAGGTGTTAATAAAAAATTAATTGCTAAATATCGCGGCCCATACGAAGTTAAGAAAGTTTTACCCAATGACCGATATGCCATTGGAGACATAGAAGGCCTTCAGCTAACTCGCTTGCCATATAGGGGTATATCCTCACCTTGCAATATGAGGCCATACCATGTCGAGTCAGATCAGTCCACGGGTAATGAAGTTGAGGTGGCCGGAGAACAATCAGAGGATCTTGGTTCATCGGATTAAGCTTAATTTTAACTTTTTAACGTATACACACACATATATAATTACATCTCTTTTACAGAACCCTCTGCAGCCGGACTTGTTTATCGAACTCCCCTCTTATTATTGTTCTAAATTGATGATTTTAATTGTTCAATTTATTTTCTATGAATCACTGTAATCGGGGCGATTATGCGACCAGGATGGTCGAACTGTAGTCGAATTAGTTGAATTACGTTTTTCTGCACGCCACTGCAGTAATATGTGCGTATGTAAATCGAATTAAGTACATTATGTACCATATGTTTTGCAATGTATCGGGCCATCTGATCGGATGATCAATCCGATAAGTCTACACTTATGCATATACTATATATGTGAATATTGAAATAAAGTAAAATGTAACGTAATGGAAAATGTTAAAAATTACAAGAGTTCATAATTAAAAGAGACATTGTGGTGATAAGACGTGTTTTTTCCTTTGCCGAGTTTTCGCCTACACATATATAGTGTGTCGGCGGCTATAGCCAGCCGCCCACATATACAGTGGTTCGGCGGCTATAGCCAGCCGGCCACATATATAGTAAATCGGCGGCTATAGCCAGCCGGCCACATATATAGTGAATCGGCGGCTATAGCCAGCCGGCCACATATATAGCGAATCGGAGGCTATAGCCAGCCGGCCACATATACAGTGGTTCGGCGGCTATAGCCATAGCTATAGCCAGCCGCCCACATATACAGTGGCTCGGCGGCTATAGCCAGCCGGCCACATATATAGTAAATCGGCGGCTATAGCCAGCCGGCCACATATATAGTGAATCGGCGGCTATAGCCAGCCGGCCACATATATAGCGAATCGGAGGCTATAGCCAGCCGGCCACATATACAGTGGTTCGGCGGCTATAGTCAGCCGGCCACATACATATATAGTGTGTCGGCGGCTATAGCCAGCCGGCCACATATATAGTGTGTCGGCGGCTATAGTCAGCCGGCCACATACATATATAGTGTGTCGGCGGCTATAGTCAGCCGGCCACATACAAATATAGTGTGTCGGCGGCTATAGCCAGCCGGCCACATATACAGTGTGTCGGCGGCTATAGCCAGCCGGCCACATATGCAGTGTGTCGGCGGCTATAGCCAGCCGGCCACATATATAGTGGGTCGGCGGCTATAGCCAGCCGGCCACATATATAGTGGGTCGGCGGCTATAGCCAGCCGGCCACATATATAGTGGGTCGGCGGCTATAGCCAGCCGGCCACATATATAGTGGGTCGGCGGCTATAGCCAGCCGGCCACATATATAGTGGGTCGGCGGCTATAGCCAGCCGGCCACATATATAGCGAATCGGAGGCTATAGCCAGCCGCCCACATATACAGTGGTTCGGCGGCTATAGCCAGCCGGCCACATATATAGTAAATCGGCGGCTATAGCCAGCCGGCCACATATATAGTGAATCGGCGGCTATAGCAAGCCGGCCACATATATAGCGAATCGGAGGCTATAGCCAGCCGGCCACATATACAGTGGTTCGGCGGCTATAGTCAGCCGGCCACATACATATTTAGTGTGTCGGCGGCTATAGCCAGCCGGCCACATATATAGTGTGTCGGCGGCTATAGTCAGCCGGCCACATACATATATAGTGTGTCGGCGGCTATAGTCAGCCGGCCACATACATATATAGTGTGTCGGCGGCTATAGCCAGCCGGCCACATATGCAGTGTGTCGGCGGCTACAGCCAGCCGGCCACATATACAGTGTGTCGGCGGCTATAGCCAGCCGGCCAAATATATAGTGTGTCGGCGGCTATAGCCAGACGACCACATATATAGTGGGTCGGCGACTATAGCCAGCCGGCCACATATATAGTCGGTCGGCGGCTATAGCCAGCCGGCCACATATATAGTGGGCCGGCGGCTATAGCCAGCCGGCCACATATATAGTGGGTCGGCGGCTATAGCCAGCCGGCCACATATATAGTGGGTCGGCGGCTATAGCCAGCCGGCCACATATATAGTGGGTCGGCGGCTATAGCCAGCCGGCCACATATATAGTGGGTCGGCGGCTATAGCCAGCCGGCCACATATATAGTGGGTCGGCGGCTATAGCCAGCCGGCCACATATATAGTGGGTCGGCGGCTATAGCCAGCCGGCCACATATATAGTGGGTCGGCGGCTATAGCCAGCCGGCCACATATATATTGGGTCGGCGGCTATAGCCAGCCGGCCACATATATAGTGGGTCGGCGGCTATAGCCAGCCGGCCACATATATAGTGGGTCGGCGGCTATAGCCAGCCGGCCACATATATAGTGGGTCGGCGGCTATAGCCAGCCGGCCACATATATAGTGGGTCGGCGGCTATAGCCAGCCGGCCACATATATAGTGGGTCGGCGGCTATAGCCAGCCGGCCACATATACAGTGGTTCGGCGGCTATAGCCAGCCGGCCACATATACAGTGTGTCGGCGGCTATAGCCAACCGGCCACATATATAGTGTGTCGACGGCTATAGTCAGCCGGTCACATACATATATAGTGTGTCGGCGGCTATAGCCAGCCGGCCTCATATATGTATAGTGGGTCGGCGGCTATAGCCAGCCGGCCACATATACAGTGTGTCGGCGGCTATAGCCAGCCGGCCACATATACAGTGTGTCGGCGGCTATAGCCAGCCGGCCACATATGTAGTGTGTCGACGGCAATAGTCAGCCGGCCACATACGTATGTATATAGTGTGTCGGCGGCCATAGCCAGCCGGTCACATACATATACAGTGGTACGGCGGCTATAGCCAGCCGGGTACATATGTATATAGTGAATTGGCGGCTATAGCCAGCCGGCCACATATATAGTGGGTCGGCGGCTATAGCCAGCCGGCCACATATACAGTCGGTCGGCGGCTATAGCCAGCCGGCCACATATATAGTGAATCTGCGGCTATAGCCAGCCGACGACATACATATGTAGTGGGTCGGCGGCTATGGCCGGCCGGCCACATTTATAGTGGGTCGGCGGCTATAGCCAGACGACCACATATATAGTGGGTCGGCGGCTATAGCCAGCCGGCCACATATATAGTCGGTCGGCGGCTATAGCCAGCCGGCCACATATATAGTGGGTCGGCGGCTATAGCCAGCCGGCCACGTATACAGTGGTTCGGCGGCTATAGCCAGCCGGGTACATATATAGTGAATCGGCAGCTGTAGCCAGCCGGCCACATATACAGTCGGTCGGGGGCTATAGCCAGCCGGCCACATATAGTGAATCTGCGGCTATAGCCAGCCGGCCACATACATATATAGTGGGTCGGCGGCTATAGCCAGCCGGCCACATATATAGTGGGTCGGCGGCTATAGCCAGCCGGCCACATATACAGTCGGTCGGCGGCTATAGCCAGCCGGCCACATATATAGTGAATCTGCGGCTATAGCCAGCCGGCCACATACATATATAGTGGGTCGGCGGCTATAGCCAGCCGGCCACATATATAGTGGGTCGGCGGCTATAGCCAGCCGGCCACATATATAGTGGGTCGGCGGCTATAGCCAGCCGGCCACATATGCAGTGGTTCGGCGGCTATAGTCAGCCGGTCACATACATATATAGTGTGTCGGCGGCTATAGACAGCCGGCCGCATATATGTATGTATAGTGGGTCGGCGGCTATAGCCAGCCGGCCACATATACAGTCGGTCGGCGGCTATAGCCAGCCGGCCACATATATAGTGAATCTGCGGCTATAGCCAGCCGGCCACATACATATATAGTGGGTCGGCGGCTATAGCCGGCCACATATATAGTGGGTCGGCGGCTATAGCCGGCCACATATATAGTGGGTCGGCGGCTATAGCCAGCCGGCCCATATATAGTTGGTCGGCGGCTATAGCCAGCCGGCCACATATATAGTGGGTCGGCGGCTATAGCCAGCCGGCCACATATATAGTGGGTCGGCGGCTATAGCCAGCCGGCCACATATACAGTGGTTCGGCGGCTATAGCCAGCCGGCCACATATACAGTGTGTCGGCGGCTATAGCCAGCCGGCCACATATATAGTGTGTCGACAGCTATAGTCAGCCGGTCACATACATATATAGTGTGTCGGCGGCTATAGCCAGCCGGCCTCATATATGTATAGTGGGTCGGCGGCTATAGCCAGCCGGCCACATATACAGTGTGTCGGCGGATATAGCCAGCCGGCCACATATGTAGTGTGTCGACGGCAATAGTCAGCCGGCCACATACGTATGTATATAGTGTGTCGGCGGCCATAGCCAGCCGGTCACATACATATACAGTGGTTCGGCGGCTATAGCCAGCCGGGTACATATGTATATAGTGAATCGGCGGCTATAGCCAGCCGGCCACATATATAGTGGGTCGGCGGCTATAGCCAGCCGGCCACATATATAGTGGGTCGGCGGCTATAGCCAGCTGGCCACATATACAGTGGTTCGGCGGCTATAGCCAGCCGGCCACATATACAGTGTGTCGGCGGCTATAGCCAACCGGCCACATATATAGTGTGTCGACGGCTATAGTCAGCCGGTCACATACGTATATAGTGTGTCGGCGGCTATAGCCAGCCGGCCTCATATATGTATAGTGGGTCGGCGGCTATAGCCAGCCGGCCACATATACAGTCGGTCGGCGGCTATAGCCAGCCGGCCACATATATAGTGAATCTGCGGCTATAGCCAGCCGGCCACATACATATGTAGTGGGTCGGCGGCTATGGCCGGCCGGCCACATTTATAGTGGGTCGGCGGCTATAGCCAGACGACCACATATATAGTGGGTCGGCGGCTATAGCCAGCCGGCCACATATATAGTCGGTCGGCGGCTATAGCCAGCCGGCCACATATATAGTGGGTCAGCGGCTATAGCCAGCCGGCCACGTATACAGTGGTTCGGCGGCTATAGCCAGCCGGGTACATATATAGTGAATCGGCAGCTGTAGCCAGCCGGCCACATATACAGTCGGTCGGCGGCTATAGCCAGCCGGCCACATATATAGTGAATCTGCGGCTATAGCCAGCCGGCCACATACATATATAGTGGGTCGGCGGCTATAGCCAGCCGGCCACATATATAGTGGGTCGGCGGCTATAGCCAGCCGGCCACATATACAGTCGGTCGGCGGCTATAGCCAGCCGGCCACATATATAGTGAATCTGCGGCTATAGCCAGCCGGCCACATACATATATAGTGGGTCGGCGGCTATAGCCAGCCGGCCACATATATAGTGGGTCGGCGGCTATAGCCAGCCGGCCACATATATAGTGGGTCGGCGGCTATAGCCAGCCGGCCACATATGCAGTGGTTCGGCGGCTATAGTCAGCCGGTCACATACATATATAGTGTGTCGGCGGCTATAGACAGCCGGCCGCATATATGTATGTATAGTGGGTCGGCGGCTATAGCCAGCCGGCCACATATACAGTCGGTCGGCGGCTATAGCCAGCCGGCCACATATATAGTGAATCTGCGGCTATAGCCAGCCGGCCACATACATATATAGTGGGTCGGCGGCTATAGCCGGCCACATATATAGTGGGTCGGCGGCTATAGCCGGCCACATATATAGTGGGTCGGCGGCTATAGCCAGCCGGCCCATATATAGTGGGTCGGCGGCTATAGCCAGCCGGCCACATATATAGTGGGTCGGCGGCTATAGCCAGCCGGCCACATATATAGTGGGTCGGCGGCTATAGCCAGCCGGCCACATATACAGTGGTTCGGCGGCTATAGCCAGCCGGCCACATATACAGTGTGTCGGCGGCTATAGCCAGCCGGCCACATATATAGTGTGTCGACAGCTATAGTCAGCCGGTCACATACATATATAGTGTGTCGGCGGCTATAGCCAGCCGGCCTCATATATGTATAGTGGGTCGGCGGCTATAGCCAGCCGGCCACATATACAGTGTGTCGGCGGCTATAGCCAGCCGGCCACATATGTAGTGTGTCGACGGCAATAGTCAGCCGGCCACATACGTATGTATATAGTGTGTCGGCGGCCATAGCCAGCCGGTCACATACATATACAGTGGTTCGGCGGCTATAGCCAGCCGGGTACATATGTATATAGTGAATCGGCGGCTATAGCCAGCCGGCCACATATATAGTGGGTCGGCGGCTATAGCCAGCCGGCCACATATATAGTGGGTCGGCGGCTATAGCCAGCTGGCCACATATACAGTGGTTCGGCGGCTATAGCCAGCCGGCCACATATACAGTGTGTCGGCGGCTATAGCCAACCGGCCACATATATAGTGTGTCGACGGCTATAGTCAGCCGGTCACATACATATATAGTGTGTCGGCGGCTATAGCCAGCCGGCCTCATATATGTATAGTGGGTCGGCGGCTATAGCCAGCCGGCCACATATACAGTGTGTCGGCGGCTATAGCCAGCCGGCCACATATACAGTGTGTCGGCGGCTATAGCCAGCCGGCCACATATGTAGTGTGTCGACGGCAATAGTCAGCCGGCCACATACGTATGTATATAGTGTGTCGGCGGCCATAGCCAGCCGGTCACATACATATACAGTGGTACGGCGGCTATAGCCAGCCGGGTACATATGTATATAGTGAATCGGCGGCTATAGCCAGCCGGCCACATATATAGTGGGTCGGCGGCTATAGCCAGCCGGCCACATATATAGTGGGTCGGCGGCTATAGCCAGCCGGCCACATATACAGTCGGTCGGCGGCTATAGCCAGCCGGCCACATATATAGTGAATCTGCGGCTATAGCCAGCCGGCCACATATATAGTGAATCTGCGGCTATAGCCAGCCGGCCACATACATATGTAGTGGGTCGGCGGCTATGGCCGGCCGGCCACATTTATAGTGGGTCGGCGGCTATAGCCAGACGACCACATATATAGTGGGTCGGCGGCTATAGCCAGCCGGCCACATATATAGTCGGTCGGCGGCTATAGCCAGCCGGCCACATATATAGTGGGTCGGCGGCTATAGCCAGCCGGCAACGTATACAGTGGTTCGGCGGCTATAGCCAGCCGGGTACATATATAGTGAATCGGCAGCTGTAGCCAGCCGGCCACATATACAGTCGGTCGGCGGCTATAGCCTGCCGGCCACATATATAGTGAATCTGCGGCTATAGCCAGCCGGCCACATACATATATAGTGGGTCGGCGGCTATAGCCAGCCGGCCACATATATAGTGGGTCGGCGGCTATAGCCAGCCGGCCACATATACAGTCGGTCGGCGGCTATAGCCAGCCGGCCACATATATAGTGAATCTGCGGCTATAGCCAGCCGGCCACATACATATATAGTGGGTCGGCGGCTATAGCCAGCCGGCCACATATATAGTGGGTCGGCGGCTATAGCCAGCCGGCCACATATACAGTGGTTCGGCGGCTATAGTCAGCCGGTCACATACATATATAGTGTGTCGGCGGCTATAGACAACCGGCCTCATATATGTATAGTGGGTCGGCGGCTATAGCCAGCCGGCCACATATACAGTCGGTCGGCGGCTATAGCCAGCCGGCCACATATATAGTGAATCTGCGGCTATAGCCAGCCGGCCACATACATATATAGTGGGTCGGCGGCTATAGCCGGCCACATATATAGTGGGTCGGCGGCTATAGCCAGCCGGCCACATATACAGTCGGTCGGCGGCTATAGCCAGCCGGCCACATATATGTATAGTGAATCTGCGGCTATAGCCAGCCGGCCACATACATATATAGTGGGTCGGCGGCTATAGCCAGCCGGCCACATATATAGTGGGCCGGCGGCTATAGCCAGCCGGCCACATATATAGTGGGTCGGCGGCTATAGCCAGCCGTCCACATATATAGTGGGTCGGCGGCTATAGCCAGCCGGCCACATATATAGCGGGTCGGCGGCTATAGCCAGCCGGCCACATATATAGTGGGTCGGCGGCTATAGCCAGCCGGCCACATATACAGTGGTTCGGCGGCTATAGTCAGCCGGCCACATACATATATAGTGTGTCAGCGGCTATAGTCAGCCGGCCACATACATATATAGTGTGTCGGCGGCTATAGCCAGCCGGCCACATATACAGTGTGTCGGCGGCTATAGCCAGCCGGCCACATATACAGTGTGTCGGCGGCTATAGCCAGCCGGCCACATATGTATATAGTGTGTCGACGGCTATAGTCAGCCGGTCACATACACATATAGTGTGTCGGCGGCTATAGCCAGCCGGCCACATATGTATATAGTGTGTCGGCGGCTATAGTCAGCCAGCCACATACGTATATAGTGTGTCGGCGGCTATAGTCAGCCGGTCACATACATATATAGTGTGTCGGCGGCTATAGCCAGCCGGCCACATATACAGTGTGTCGGCGGCTATAGCCAGCCGGCCACATATATAGTGTGTCGACGGCTATAGTCAGCCGGTCACATACATATATAGTGTGTCGGCGGCTATAGCCAGCCGGCCACATATATAGTGTGTCGGCGGCTATAGTCAGCCGGCCACATATGTACATATATAGTGTGTCGGCGGCTATAGCCAGCCGGCCACATATACAGTGTGTCGGCGGCTATAGCCAGCCGGCCACATATATAGTGCGACGGCGGCTATAGTCGAACACAAAATTGTTAAAAATCATAAAATAACAGTTGATACTAACGAAAGGAAGGTTCATAAACAAAAGATTAAGAAAGGGCGTGTAGGCGATTTATAAAATGTGCTACTTCCACTAAGTCTACTTTATAGTTTATGCACACCCTGTACACCCTGTATGCTTTTAACATTTCGTGAGAACGGATGTCATTCGGACGACGAGTGCAATATAATATTTGTGTCGGTAACTTACATAAGTAAATCCCGTTAGTTCCTGGTAGCTCTGATCGCACGATTCTCCCGGTTACCTCAGTATATTTAAGTTCGTGTAACAAACATTTGCGATCATTAAAGAAAGTAAAGAGTCAAGCGTCGGTTATTTTTCTTCACCTACAAATTTCAGAAGTGGGATCAGTGCTCGACTGTACGTTAAGTTTCTTTTTGCCTAACGCGTGGAAGTTTCCATAATCGCCAAAAAAAACAATTTCGATTTTTTTGCCTACGTGAGTTTTTTTATTTGCCACCACCGTAATCTCTATCGCGAGTGTCCAAATGTCTGAAGAGTGGGTACAGTTTGTTGAAACTGCAACAGTTGCAACGCTTCGAAACATTTTGCGATCTTTTAAGATGCAGACAAGCGGTAATAAGGCGGAACTAAAACTACGAGGGCAGGATGTAGTTCAAGATTACGAAGACGGCGATCTACGAAAATTGATCCAGGAGCATAGTGGCGTGGAAACCGTCGATCGATCATTATCCCAGAAAGTGTCTGACAACAATATAGATGACGAAGACCATCTGGACGAAGAATTGGAGAGATTGCGCGCCGTACTCAAGAAGAAGGAGGAAATAGCGCAACTCAAACAGAAGCTACGGGATCTGCAGTTGGAGGAAGATGTACCCAGCCATTCATCGAGTTCTCTTCATAGCTTCAGGGATTTCGAAGACATGATGTGTCCATTCACCGGAGACGATCATTTTCCAGTGAACAGATGGATATCACAATTCGAAGAACACGCGGAGCTTTTCTCTTTAAATGATCATACGAAATTTGTTTTTGGAAAAAGGCTGCTAAGTGGTACTGCGAAACTTTATTTGCGATCTAAGGATGTGCGCAATTGGACGGAACTAAAAGAAGCATTAGTGAGTGAATTCAAAAAAGTGGTAACGAAAGCAGATATATATAACGAGCTAAGGGAACGGAAGAAAAGGCGAGCAGAGGAGAGCATACAACAATATGTCCTGGCCATGCAAGAGATTGCTTTCCATAATCCAATTGAAGAAGAAGATCTAATGCAGCTGATCATTAAAGGTATTTATGACACTGAAACAAACAAAAGTATTTTATATAGTGCAAACAATATGGAAGAGTTAAAACTTGCATTACGCAAGTATGAAAAGTTCAAAAACAATTGCCGCGAAAGTAATTTTACACCAAGAAATGCCCGAATCAATTCAGTTCACACAAACATACATAAAAAAGCTCCTATTCAAACAACTAGTATGGCAGATAATTTATCCGAAATAAAACCCCGTAATCAAAATGGTGTTCAAATAAAGTGTTTCAAATGTAATTGCAAATACCCATCAGTTTATATTGTTCACTCAAACTACGACAGCAGCAGCATGGACACCAGTAACA
Source organism: Eumerus sabulonum (assembly GCA_951905685.1). Taxonomy (NCBI): domain Eukaryota; kingdom Metazoa; phylum Arthropoda; class Insecta; order Diptera; family Syrphidae; genus Eumerus; species Eumerus sabulonum. The sequence continues at coordinate 193,881 of OX645060.1, read as the reverse complement.
GCAACAACGACGATGATAGCAGCAACAACAGCTATAGTGCCAGCAACAGCATAGAACATGTCGGTAGCATGGACATCGCTAGAATTCCAAATATAAACAGAAAGAACAGCGTTCCAGCCAATGAATTCGAAAGAGAACTGTACTACAACTTTCACAAAGGAAATTCTCAGACTTCAATGACTCTGGTAACTTAATTGGACTCAGGAAGCCCCATAAGCTTCATTCAAGAAAAATTTCTACCACCGTTTATGATGTCACCTCCGGATACCAATTGTCAAACGTATTGTGGTGTTAATAATAGCCGCCTTGATGTACTGGGAAGTATCCAATCATGTATTTATTATGAAAATTTATTAATCAATTTGCAAATCCTTGTAGTAAAGAACTTCTCCATGAATTATCCAGTTATACTTGGAAGAGATTTCATCAGCAAAGTTGGTATGGTGTTGCAGATGCCTCAAGCAAATTTGAAGATGCAAAAAGAACGTATGTGTATATCACGTTCACCAAGAAATTTTAACACAACGAACCATCATCATGTTCCTTGTCAGACGTCTGAATCATCTAATAAAGCTTGTGAGTCCCAAAGTCTTGTAAGTAACATAGATAAAACTGATGATTTTTTAGATCAAATTCTCAATATAGATATAGGTGATAATGATTTCGACGTCTGTATTACTATAAATGAAAACTTACCTGCTATGATTAAAGTAACTGTGAAAGATATGGTCAAGTCAGCTTGTTTAGGTAGTCAGAGAAACACGTATGTAGGTGAAAGTGATTTTAAGATGACAATTATGTTATCCAAAGATTCACCATTTCATTATGCACCAAGGCGATTACCTTATTTACATAAGGTGAAGTTACAGGAAATCATAACAGACTTACTAAATAAAGGTGTCATACGGGAATCCAATTCGGAGTATGCATCACCAGTAGTTTTGGTCGAAAAGAAGAATAGGGAGCTAAGGCTCTGTGTAGATTTCAGGGAACTTAACAAAATCACCTTGCGAGATAATTATCCGCTACCTCTGATTGAGGATCATATTGATCGTCTTAGAGAGAAAAAATATTTTACGACACTAGACCTGAAAAATGGTTTTCACCATGTTGCTTTGGAAGAGGGATCGATGAAGTATACGTCTTTCATAACCCCCTTCGGGCAATATGAGTATACCAAAATGCCCTTTGGTCTCAGGAATTCGCCATCGGTATTTGAGCGCTTCATGAAACACATTTTTAGAGATATGATTTCTAAGTCTAAGATTTTAACATATTTGGATGATATCCTAATTGCGACGAAAACTATTGAGGAACACTTGGACATCCTTAAAGAAGTTCTTCATGTCGTAACAACTAAAGGCTTGGAGCTCAGGTTGGATAAATGTTTGTTTCTACAAACCGAAATCGTGTATCTAGGTTACACTATAAATGAGACAGGCGCTAGGCCCAATGACGCCAATCTGAAAGCTGTTCGTGACTTTCCAATCCCCCGTTGTACGACAGATGTTCATAGCTTCCTTGGACTATGTTCCTATTTCAGGAAATTCATCAAGGATTTTGCACATATTGCGAAACCGCTCTATGATCTATTAAAGGGTAACAGTCCGTTCATTATGGGTATGAAAGAAATGGAAATATTTCAGCTGTTAAAAGACAGGTTGTTGGCTGCACCTATACTTTCCATATATAGTCCACATAACGCTACTGAATTGCACTGCGACGCGAGTAGCATTGGATTCGGAGCAATGTTGCTTCAAAAGCAAACAGATAATAGATTCCATCCAGTGTTTTACTATTCAAGACGTGCGTACGGACCCAGAAAGTAGGTACCACAGCTATGAATTGGAGACACTGTCCATAATCTATGCATTAAGGAGGTTTCGGATTTATTTAACAGGGCTACCATTTAAAATAATAACGGATTGTCAAGCACTTGCCCTGACATTGAACAAAAAGATGCTCAATCCTCGCATTTCTCGTTGGGTATTAGAACTCCAGTCATTTGACTATACGGTTGAACATAGGAAGGGTGATCATATGTCGCATGTTGATTCTCTGAGTCGATCATTCAACATTCTTCACGTCGACGATGAATCCTTCGAGTTTATCCTTGCAGTTGCACAAAAGCAGGATTCAAAAATTTCTGCGATTGCTCGTGAGTTAGACAAAAATGAAAGTCCCTGTTTCGAGATGATTGACGGGTTGATTTACCGTAAACATAATGGCAAGGTTCTCTTTTATGTTCCATCACATATGGAAGATGAAGTCATTCGAACACACCACGAGGCCCTTTGCCATTTAGGTGTTGAGAAATGTTTTGCTAACTTATCTGAAATTTACTGGTTTCCTAAGATGAAGGACAAAGTGAAGACATTTATTAAAGGTTGTCTTAAATGTATTTACTTCTGTCCTGAGTCTGGAAAAACCGAAGGCACCCTACACCCGATACCAAAGGGGAATCCCCCTTTCGACACTCTACATATAGATCATCTTGGCCCGTTCTCGTGTTCCCCTTCTAAGAAAAAACATCTCTTCGTGATAGTAGACGGGTTTACGAAATTTATAAAGTTATTTCCAGTAAAGAGCACCCAAAGTAAAGAAGCCATGTTATGTTTGAAGACATACTTTGAAAATTATTCACGACCAAGTCGGATCGTGTCAGATCGTGGCTCTTGCTTTACGTCTCAAGAATTCGCTGAATTTTTGCGGTCTAGTGATGTTCAACACATCAAAATCGCTACTCATTCTTCGCAATCCAACGGGCAGGTGGAACGGTTAAACCGAGTACTAGTGCCAATGTTGGCAAAAGAGTGTGAAGCTAACAGTACAGCAAATTGGGAGAAAAATATTCCTAAGATTGAGTTCGCCATAAACAACACCATAAACCGAAGTACGGGCTTTACTCCAAGTAAACTATTATTTGGTAAAGATCAGAAGGGCAAGTTGTGTGATAAGGTGAAAGAGTTTTTAGGTAGCAAATCAGAGCTAGGTATTGACTTAGGTAAGGTTAGGAAGATAGCTGCAGAAAACATTAAAGGAGAACAGGAGCGCAGTAAACGACACTTTGACGGTAGGCATAAAAAACCGAAAGACTATAAACCGGGTGATTATGTCATGCTCAAAAATATCGTTACCACACCAGGTGTAAATAAGAAGTTACTAGCCAGGTATAGAGGTCCCTACGAAATCAAGAAGGTTTTGCGCAACGATCGATATATTGTTGGAGACATAGATGGCTTTCAGTTAACAAGGATACCATACAAGGGAGTTAGCAGTTCACATAATATGAGACCATACGTAACGCCGATGACAGACAAGGAACATGATGAGGGTGAAGGTGTTGAAGAGGTTTTAAGGAAGACGAAATACATACCAGTTCTGCGAATGAAATTTCTTATTTTTCTTATTTTTTTCCACACCAACTTAAAGCACCTATTTTGTTTATGAACTTCTATAGTATCGATATTAGATTAAGTTAACTGATTATACGAAATGAATGTAAATGTACTAGATTTAAATGGAAAAAATGTGTTAATAGGTAATCGGGACGATTACTCGATCAGGATGGCCGAATTGTAGGCGATTTATAAAATGTGCTACTTCCACTAAGTCTACTTTATAGTTTATGCACACCCTGTACACCCTGTATGCTTTTAACATTTCGGAGTACATAAGTAAATCCCGTTAGTTCCTGGTAGCTCTGATCGCACGATTCTCCCGGTTACCTCAGTATATTTAAGTTCGTGTAACAAACATTTGCGCTCATTAAAGAAAGTAAAGAGTCAAGCGTCGGTTATTTTTCTTCACCTACAGACGCAAAGTGGCTTTATCTGGCAGCAATGAATAATTATTTTGGTTTCTTTATGCATAACATTGTGAGTGTATTTATGAATGTTTTACGCTTAATAATAATGATTATCGGATTAAAGAATATAATTGTTGAACAGATTCAGGTCGGAGTCATTTTCTTCAACCAAATTTCTTATCCGTGCTTTGAACAAAAACAAATCACCCTTACCACATTTTAAAAATAACAACAACGAAAACTAAGTATCCAATCAGAAGAAGAGGTCGTCCAAAGCAATATACATATAACAAGAACAACATACATGCCTTTCAATCAACTGGGAACTCACTGAGACGACTCGTAGCTAGAGACACACAAGCCTGTAAGCAATAGTGATCAACACACAAACCTGTACCTAATAGTGATAAACACACTAACCTGTAAGCAATAATGGTAAACACACAAGCCTTAATAAAACTGAGACGTACTCGTAGCAAGAGACACACAAACCTGTAAGCAATAATGGTAAACACACAAACCTTAATAAAATACATGCTGGGCGAAATGTGCAAAAAACGCCAGCGACCCCAGAGGTAAAACATATACATGTCAAAAACAAATCCCAATCACTTCTTACCCTTTGCCCGATGAATTAGCTTTGAATGAGGACAAACCGAATTTAACCTCCGACAACGATCCGATATCACAAAAAAGAGAGCAAAAAAATCCACCACTCGCCGCACCCTTGAACTTAAGCAATTAATTCTCTCAGTTCACTATTAAAGGGGAGGAGTTACATACCACCGCTTTCTCCAACTTTGCTGTTCGTAGTACGTAGTACAGTTTGAAACTCAAACATGTGAGTGTATCAAGAGAACGCTGGTCCGTTATAAGAGACAGCAGAAAGTCCGAATAGCGAGGAGAGCGTATATTTGCAGGGATAATGATTAGCAGTGACCAATGGGAACGATCACTGCAGGCACGTGTAAACGAAATTAGAGTAGTGTGTCGGTGTGCGTAGGGTGAGTGGGTATAAACACAATCTATTGGCTGTGATTCAAATTGATATAATTTTCATCTTTCAGAGGATTTCCTTTTAAACAAGTTTCGATTTTGCCTGCTGGTGGAAGAAGAATTCAGAACAAAATTTCTATACTATGGCAATGATGTGTAAACAATTTAGGTTTCGGTATGGGGGATATTACCGTCACGCGTAACCGAAATTAGTAGTAGTGTGTCGCTGTGTGTAATCGAACTTAGGAATAGTACTACGTCAGGGTGCATAGGCTGAGTAGCCGGCCACATACATAGTGGGTCGGCGGCTATAGCCAGCCGGCCACATATACAGTGGTTCGGCGGCTATAGCCAGCCGGGTACATATATAGTGAATTGGCGGCTGTGGCCAGCCGGCCACATATATTGTGTGTCGGCGGCTTTAGCCAGCCGGCCACATATACAGTGTGTCGGCGGCTATAGCCAGCCGGCCACATATAAAGTGTGTCGGCGGCTATAGTCAGCCGGCCACATACATATATAGTGTGTCGGCGGCTATAGTCAGCCGGCCACATACATATATAGTGTGTCGGCGGCTATAGTCAGCCGGCCACATACATATATAGTGTGTCGGCGGCTATAGCCAGCCGGCCACATATATGGTGTGTCGGCGGCTATAGCCAGGCGGCCACATATACAGTGTGTAGGCGGCTATAGCCAGCCGGCCACATATAAAGTGTGTCGGCGGCTATAGTAAGCCGGCCTCATATATGTATAGTGGGTCGGCGGCTATGGCCAGCCGGCCACATATACAGTGTGTCGGCGGCTATAGCCAGCCGGGTACATATATAGTGAATCGGCGGCTATAGCCAGCCGGCCACATATATAGTGGGTCGGCGGCTATAGCCAGTCGGCCACATATACAGTCGGTCGGCGGCTATAGCCAGCCGGCCACATATATAGTGAATCTGCGGCTATAGCCAGCCGGCCACATATGTAGTGGGTCGGCGGCTATGGCCGGCCGGCCACATATATAGTCGGTCGGCGGCTATAGCCAGCCGGCCACATACATATATAGTGTGTCGGCGGCTATAGTCAGCCGGCCACATACATATATAGTGTGTCGGCGGCTATAGTCAGCCGGCCACATACATATATAGTGTGTCGGCGGCTATAGCCAGCCGGCCACATATATAGTGTGTCGGCGGCTATAGTCAGCCGGCCACATACATATATAGTGTGTCGGCGGCTATAGTCAGCCGGCCACATACATATATAGTGTGTCGGCGGCTATAGTCAGCCGGCCACATACATATATAGTGTGTCGGCGGCTATAGCCAGCCGGCCACATATATGGTGTGTCGGCGGCTATAGCCAGCCGGCCACATATACAGTGTGTAGGCGGCTATAGCCAGCCGGCCACATATAAAGTGTGTCGGCGGCTATAGTCAGCCGGCCTCATATATGTATAGTGGGTCGGCGGCTATGGCCAGCCGGCCACATATACAGTGTGTCGGCGGCTATAGCCAGCCGGGTACATATATAGTGAATCGGCGGCTATAGCCAGCCGGCCACATATATAGTGGGTCGGCGGCTATAGCCAGTCGGCCACATATACAGTCGGTCGGCGGCTATAGCCAGCCGGCCACATATATAGTGAATCTGCGGCTATAGCCAGCCGGCCACATATGTAGTGGGTCGGCGGCTATGGCCGGCCGGCCACATATATAGTCGGTCGGCGGCTATAGCCAGCCGGCCACATACATATATAGTGTGTCGGCGGCTATAGTCAGCCGGCCACATACATATATAGTGTGTCGGCGGCTATAGCCAGCCGGCCACATATACAGTGGTTCGGCGGCTATAGCCAGCCGGCCACATATATTGTGTTTCGGCGGCTATAGCCAGCCGGCCACATATACAGTGTGTAGGCGGCTATAGCCAGCCGGCCACATATATAGTGTGTCGGCGGCTATAGTCAGCCGGCCACATATATTGTGTTTCGGCGGCTATAGCCAGCCGGCCACATATATAGTGTGTCGGCGGCTATAGCCAGCCGGCCACATATATTGTGTTTCGGCGGCTATAGCCAGCCGGCCACATATACAGTGTGTAGGCGGCTATAGCCAGCCGGCCACATATACAGTGGTTCGGCGGCTATAGCCAGCCGGCCACATACATATATTGTGTTTCGGCGGCTATAGCCAGCCGGCCACATATACAGTGTGTAGGCGGCTATAGCCAGCCGGCCACATATATAGTGTGTCGGCGGCTATAGTCAGCCGGCCACATATATTGTGTTTCGGCGGCTATAGCCAGCCGGCCACATATACAGTGGTTCGGCGGCTATAGCCAGCCGGCCACATACATATATTGTGTTTCGGCGGCTATAGCCAGCCGGCCACATATGTAGTGTGTCGGCGGCTAAAGCCAGCCGGCCACATACATATATAGTGTGTCAGCGGCTATAGCCAGCCGGCCACATATATAGTGTGTCGACGGCTATAGTCAGCCGGCCTCATATATGTATAGTGGGTCGGCGGCTATGGCCAGCCGGCCACATATACAGTGTGTCGGCGGCTATAGCCAGCCGGGTACATATATAGTGAATCGGCGGCTATAGCCAGCCGGCCACATATATAGTGGGTCGGCGGCTATAGCCAGTCGGCCACATATACAGTCGGTCGGCGGCTATAGCCAGCCGGCCACATATATAGTGAATCTGCGGCTATAGCCAGCCGGCCACATATGTAGTGGGTCGGCGGCTATGGCCGGCCGGCCACATATATAGTCGGTCGGCGGCTATAGCCAGCCGGCCACATATATTGTGTTTCGGCGGCTATAGCCAGCCGGCCACATATACAGTGTGTAGGCGGCTATAGCCAGCCGGCCACATATACAGTGGTTCGGCGGCTATAGCCAGCCGGCCACATACATATATTGTGTTTCGGCGGCTATAGCCAGCCGGCCACATATACAGTGTGTAGGCGGCTATAGCCAGCCGGCCACATATATAGTGTGTCGGCGGCTATAGTCAGCCGGCCACATATATTGTGTTTCGGCGGCTATAGCCAGCCGGCCACATATACAGTGGTTCGGCGGCTATAGCCAGCCGGCCACATACATATATTGTGTTTCGGCGGCTATAGCCAGCCGGCCACATATGTAGTGTGTCGGCGGCTAAAGCCAGCCGGCCACATACATATATAGTGTGTCAGCGGCTATAGCCAGCCGGCCACATATATAGTGTGTCGACGGCTATAGTCAGCCGGCCTCATATATGTATAGTGGGTCGGCGGCTATGGCCAGCCGGCCACATATACAGTGTGTCGGCGGCTATAGCCAGCCGGGTACATATATAGTGAATCGGCGGCTATAGCCAGCCGGCCACATATATAGTGGGTCGGCGGCTATAGCCAGTCGGCCACATATACAGTCGGTCGGCGGCTATAGCCAGCCGGCCACATATATAGTGAATCTGCGGCTATAGCCAGCCGGCCACATATGTAGTGGGTCGGCGGCTATGGCCGGCCGGCCACATATATAGTCGGTCGGCGGCTATAGCCAGCCGGCCACATACATATATAGTGTGTCGGCGGCTATAGCCAGCCGGCCACATATACAGTGGTTCGGCGGCTATAGCCAGCCGGCCACATATATTGTGTTTCGGCGGCTATAGCCAGCCGGCCACATATACAGTGTGTAGGCGGCTATAGCCAGCCGGCCACATATATAGTGTGTCGGCGGCTATAGTCAGCCGGCCACATATATTGTGTTTCGGCGGCTATAGCCAGCCGGCCACATATATAGTGTGTCGGCGGCTATAGCCAGCCGGCCACATATAATGTGTTTCGGCGGCTATAGCCAGCCGGCCACATATACAGTGTGTAGGCGGCTATAGCCAGCCGGACACATATACAGTGATTCGGCGGCTATAGCCAGCCGGCCACATACATATATTGTGTTTCGGCGGCTATAGCCAGCCGGCCACATATACAGTGTGTAGGCGGCTATAGCCAGCCGGCCACATATATAGTGTGTCGGCGGCTATAGTCAGCCGGCCACATATATTGTGTTTCGGCGGCTATAGCCAGCCGGCCACATATATAGTGTGTCGGCGGCTATAGCCAGCCGGCCACATACATATAGTTTCGTATTTTTTTTTTTTTTTTTTTTTTTTAACAAAATTCAAATTTATTTTGTACAACATTTAAGAAAAACACATTTATTTCATTTACATAATAAAAAATAGGGAAAAATTCAAATAAAAAAAAACTCAATGCACAATCTTTACGTCACACAACTTGTCTTTTCTTTTTCTTCTTCTCGTTAACAAAAGTAATTTCCTTCGCGATCTAACCACCTTGACTTAACTCTGACTACTGTCTGATTACTTATCTCTTCTTTTCTAGTTGGCTAACTGCTACTTTTCTTTTTCTCTTTTAATTCCTACAACTCTCTTATACTCTCTGATAGATTTAAAACCAGGGGCTTTAACCTGACGAATTAACTTTATACTCCATTTTTTGCAAAATTACTTTACAATAGAAAAATAGAAAAAATAAACAAATTAAACCATAACTACACGGCCATCCTGCATATCGTCTGCCTCAGACGATTTCGTCTTCACTCTCGGCATCGTAGCACCTCCAGGGTTTCATATTATCAACGGATGTTGATGTTAGATTTGGTCCTTCGTGCACGCCTACCTTTTTGACATCATACCTGTCGTTTCTCTTGACTTTGACGACCTCGTACGGACCTAAGTACTTCGGGTACAGCTTCAAGCCTGCGCCGAACTGGGTACGTGAGATGGCGACTAGGTCACCCGGCTTGTATTTTGTTGACGCTCTCCTCTTCTTATCGAACTCTCTTTTGTTCTCAGCCTGAACTTTTTCAATCTGCTCTTTTGCTTGGCGACGAGTTGCCCTCCTTTCTTCTTCAAACTGCCAAAGGATTTCCTCCTCGAAAAGATCTTTGAGCTTTAGATCTTCCGGAGCATTCATAGGAACCCCAATCAATAGTTCAAATGGTGTTTTTAGTGTGCTCCTTGACACAGTCGAATTAATGGCTCTTTGCACACGGCCTACGTATTTGTACCATCTCATAGGCTCCTCCAATGAAAGTTTAGCAAGCATTCCGATAATTATTTTATTGATTCTTTCGACTTGCCCATTGCCCCTAGGTACTCCGGTAGTGATCATATGATGAGTTATGCCTCGGTCTCCACAGTAGTCGTTGAAGTCGTTGGATGAGAAAGCGGTCCCCTTGTCTGTTATGATTCGCGTAGGATGTCCGAAGGTTTCACTTTGCAGTTCCATTTTCTTTATAACCTCTTCAGTATTGCAGCTTTTAACTGGGTAAATCCAAGAAAATTTTGAAAACGCGTCCACAATTACGAGTAGGTACTTATAGGACTTTGCCGTTGAAGGTAGTGGGCCCAAGTGGTCTAAGTGGTAGGTATGTAGAGGGATATCGGGTTTCTCGATGGGATTAAGTAGACCCTCGGCTTTTCCTTGTTTCTTGGACGTTACGATACATGCAATGCAATTCTTTATCACTTCCTCCACATGTTTTTTTAGGTCTTGAATATAAAAATCATTACGAAGAATCGCCTCAACCTTTTGGGCACCGATGTGGCCCTTTTCGTGGACACTCTTTATTAACTCCCTTCTCATGCTTTTCGGTACAACCAACAATTGTAAACCATTTTCAAACTTATGTAAAACGCCGTTCCGATTTTCGAAGTTCTCATACTGTTGCTTCTCTAGCAACTTTAATATTATAATGCAGTTGTCGCCTTTCAACTGAGCCCTCCGAACCGCTTGAAAAATACCATCTTCCACCTTTAAAACCACGGGGTATCTGCTAAGTGCGTCAACATGCCGCATCGCACTCCCAGAACGATGTTGGATTCTACAGTCAAACTCTTCGATCTGCATAGCCCAATGAGCTACCTTGCTGTTCAATGTTTTTTTCGCCATAGTGAGTTTAAATGCTTTGCAGTCGGTGTAAATTTCAAAAGAAAGTCCTAACAAGTAGATTCTTAAACGTTTAAGAGCCTTTACGACAGCTAGCACCTCGAGATCGTAGCTAGAATAATTCCTTTCCACAGCGCTGGTTTTATAGCTTAAATAGAAGACCGGATGAAAGTGATTATCTTCATGCTTTTGCATTAACATCGCACCAAGCCCTTCTTTGCTTGCGTCAGTATGCAACTGGGTAGGTAACGCCGGGTTAAATAGCTTAAGCACTGGCTCGTTGCATAGGATTTCCTTTAATTGGTTAAAGGCACTCTCCTGGCTCTCCCCCCATGTGAACTTTTGACTGCGTTTGGTCAAATCTGATAACGATTTCGCTACTAGCGCATAGTTCCTAACGAACTTCCTGAGAAAACCGGTTAGTCCAAAAAACTCATTACGTGTTGGACGTTCTCAGGTTTAGGAAATTTTCGAACGGCTAACACTTTTCCTTCAGATGGTCTTATGGTCCCGTTCTCAACAACATGTCCTAGGAACTCTACCGTCGTCTTTAGGAATCTACACTTTTCCCAGTTTATCATCAATCCATTGGTCTCACAAACAGAAAGCACACTTTGCAGCTTTTCAACACTCTCTTCATTGTTTTTCGCCGGTATGATTAAATCATCCATATAAACTTGAACCATCTTCTTCATAATAAGGCTTTTAAAAACTGTGTTGATGTAACGCTGGAAAGCCGCTGGCGAATTGCACAAACCGAAGGGTGCTTTAAGAAACTCGAATTGACCATCTGGTGTCACGAACGAGGTAAATCTCCTGGAAGACTCTTCCACATCTACATGAAAGAAGCCATTACGGAGGTCAAGCGTTGTAAAAATGTTTGCGTTATATAAGCTTTCTAGGATCTCCTCAATATTGGGTAAAGGATACCTGTCTCTTATCACCTTAGCGTTTAATTTTCGAAAGTCAACGCAAAGCCTATAATTTCCATCTTTCTTCTGAGTCAATACTACGGGACTCGCGTAATTCGAGCTGCTCTCTTGGACGATGCCCTCATCCATCCATTCCTGTATCTGCTGATTAACAAACTCTCTCTCTTTCGGTGCCAATCGCCTTGGTCGCTGATAAATTGGCTTATCATCCTCCAAGCAAATATGCATTTTGATACATGAAGACTCTGGTTTAATTGGTCTGTACGACTGGACAAGGTTGATTACCTGTTTCTTTATCGCGCTTTCTAAATGGTAAAGATCATCCAACACTGATGTGGACTCACAATAGCGCACCAAGTTGACTCTCGCCAAAAATAGCCTTGCATTGTCAGGTTCAGCTTTATATGTGATGACTTTTCCTCTGTCGATAAAAACAGATGCCACGTTTAAGAAATTTTTCCCAACTAAAATATCCTCGCTCATAAAGTCGTCGGGAACCACATGGAAGCTCAGCAAAAAGGGTTCTGAATCAACAATGGCAACTAGGTTCGTGAACCCAAGTGTTTTTTTTGCATCGTTTCCAAAATTAGATACAACAATTCCCGGCCCATCAAAATGTTCTATCTTTAGGTCGTTACTTACTGATCTTCTCATTATAGTTATATCACTTCCCGTATCTAGATGTGCCATAAACTTAGTTCCCTTTAGAACCATTTCAAATATCAGATCTGGTACCTTGACCCAATTTACATGTGCTGCTGGTTGGTTAGGACTTGAATTGCCACTTCGATATTTTGAAGCTGATGTACAGTTCGGTGCAATATGTCCAAATTCATTGCATTTAAAACATCGCGCGCCTTTAGCTTTATCCGGACATTCGCTAGCCATGTGAGATAACCCGCCACAATTGTTACACCGCTTGGAATGAACCTTGCTTTTGTTGTCTTTGTCCCTTGGAAATGGAGTGGAACCCGCATTTGCTCTTTTTCTTTCTTTAATTTGGTCGCTCTTAAGCCGTTCGTATGCTTTAAAATTTTGTTTTAGCTCTTCTAAATTTCTCGACTGGTAAAGCACAGATTTGTTAAGAGTATCGTCTGGAATTCCGGCTATTATGTACGCGATCAAATGTTGAGTCTCTACTTTTCCTCGTTGTGAGATTTTTTTCATTCTGTATAAGAATTCCAATAGGGACTCGTTTGGCGATTTCTTAGAAGTATCTAAAATTCGGTGTACATTTTCCAGATCTCTCGTACCGAACTCTGATTTTAACACCGACTTCAATTTGGTCCAACTATTGATACCCGATTCCGCTTCAACGGCAAGCTTGGCCGCACCGCTTAACAAGCGCCTCCTACCGTATAAGAATTTTTGTACATCGTTCCATCGGCACACTTCAGAAATACCTTCCAAATCCTCTAACCATTCCACAACCCCTTTGCTTGATTCGCCATTAAACTTCTCTAGCGATTCCTCAACATCCTTCAACTGAATATTGTTTTGTACGGGTTTGTTGTCATTATCTGAGTCACTCGGCATTGTTGGTAACTTAACTTTGCACCTATCTATGTTCTCTAGGCAATCTTCCGAATCCTCTTCAGTAGATTCCTCACCACTTAGAACCAAACCTGATTGCACACCTTCGTCGGCTACCTCTTCTTCTCGATGTATAACTTTTCTTGTTATGTTCCTTGCGTTTAAAACGTTGCGAAGCCTATTGACTAATTCGGGTTTTGTCTTATAGCTGTATGATAGGCCGCGATTTTTGAGTAATTGTTGTAACTCCCTGACAGTAAAAGATGATAAAACGCTATATAAATTCATCAACGCTGGCCGACGGAAAGTCTTTGTTGTTTTTATTTTTCCCGCATATAATTTAGTTAAGCTGAACTTAGGTTTGTGTCCTAGCTTTTTTCAAATGTAAGCTTAACTAGAGCTTTTTTTTTCGTTAAAATTTCGATAAATTTTCATAAGTTGGGGCCTGTCTACACCAAAGCTCGGCTCAAAGCTCAAACTACGCTTAAACTTTAAACCATCATGCAAATCATATATGGAAAGCGCTCACCCGATTATTGCCTTATTGTCGGCTATATACAATATGCACTTTAGAAACGGTTGTTTTTTTTTTTTGTACAAGGTCCGTTTTCTGATAAAGTCTTATATATTTTATGTTTTTTCCACGCGAGTTTGGGATTCTATATTTGACCGAAATCCCACTTCTGACACCATATAGTTTCGTATTTTTTTTTTTAAACAAAATTCAAATTTATTTTGTACAAAATTTAAGAAAAACACATTTATTTCATTTACATAATAAAAAATAGGGAAAAATTCAAATAAAAAAAACTCAATGCACAATCTTTACGTCACACAACTTGTCTTTTCTTTTTCTTCTTCTCGTTAACAAAAGTAATTTCGTTCGCGATCTAACCACCTTGACTTAACTCTGACTACTGTCTGATTACTTATCTCTTCTTTTCTAGTTGGCTAACTGCTACTTTTCTTTTTCTCTTTTAATTCCTACAACTCTCTTATACTCTCTGATAGATTTAAAACCAGGGGCCTTAACCTGACGAATTAACTTTATACTCCATTATTTGCAAAATTACTTTACAATAGAAAAATAGAAAAAATAAACAAATTAAACCATAACTACATACATATATAGTGTGTCGGCGGCTATAGCCAGCCGGCCACATACATATATAGTGTGTCGGCGGCTATAGCCAGCCGGCCACATATATAGTGTGTCGGCGGTTATAGCCAGCCGGCCACATATATTGTGTTTCGGCGGCTATAGCCAGCCGGCCACATATATGTATAGTGTGTCGACCGCTATAATCAGCCGGTCGCATACATATATAGTGTGTCGGCGGCTATTGTCAGCCGGCCACATACATATATAGTGTGTCGGCGGCTATTGCCAGCCGGCCACATATACAGTGTGTCGGCGGCTATAGCCAGCCGACACATATATAGTGAATCGTCGGCCATAGCCAGCCGACACATATATAGTGAATCGGCGGCTATAGCCAGCCGACACATATATAGTGAATCGGCGGCTATAGCCAGCCGACACATATATAGTGAATCGGCGGCTATAGCCAGCCGACACATATATAGTGAATCGGCGGCTATAGCCAGCCGACACATATATAGTGAATCGGCGGCTATAGCCAGCCGACACATATATAGTGAATCGGCGGCTATAGCCAGCCGAAACATATATAGTGAATCGGCGGCTATAGACAGCCGAAACATATATAGTGAATCGGCGGCTATAGCCAGCCGACACATATATAGTGAATCGGCGGCTATAGCCAGCCGACACATATATAGTGAATCGGCGGCTATAGCCAGCCGACACATATATAGTGAATCGGCGGCTATAGCCAGCCGAAACATATATAGTGAATCGGCGGCTTAAGCCAGCCGACACATATATAGTGAATCGGCGGCTATAGCCAGCCGGCCACATATATAGCGAATCGGCGGCTATAGCCAGCCGGCCACATATATAGCGAATCGGCGGCTATAGCCAGCCGACACATATATAGTGAATCGGCGGCTATAGCCAGCCGACACATATATAGTGAATCGGCGGCTATAGCCAGCCGACACATATATAGTGAATCGGCGGCTATAGCCAGCCGGCCACATATATAGCGAATCGGCGGCTACAGCCAGCCGGCCACATATATAGCGAATCGGCGGCTATAGACAGCCGACACATATATAGTGAATCGGCGGCTATAGCCAGCCGACACATATATAGTGAATCGGCGGCTATAGCCAGCCGACACATATATAGTGAATCGGCGGCTATAGCCAGCCGGCCACATATATAGCGAATCGGCGGCTACAGCCAGCCGGCCACATATATAGCGAATCGGCGGCTATAGACAGCCGACACATACATATATAGTGAATCGGCGGCTATAGCCAGCCGACACATATATAGTGAATCGGCGGCTATAGCCAGCCGACACATATATAGTGAATCGGCGGCTATAGCCAGCCGACACATATATAGTGAATCGGCGGCTATAGCCAGCCGACACATATATAGTGAATCGGCGGCTATAGCCAGCCGACACATATATAGTGAATCGGCGGCTATAGCCAGCCGACACATATATAGTGAATCGGCGGCTATAGCCAGCCGACACATATATAGTGAATCGGCGGCTATAGCCAGCCGACACATATATAGTGAATCGGCGGCTATAGCCAGCCGACACATATATAGTGAATCGGCGGCTATAGCCAGCCGACACATATATAGTGAATCGGCGGCTATAGCCAGCCGACACATATATAGTGAATCGGCGGCTATAGCCAGCCGACACATATATAGTGAATCGGCGGCTATAGCCAGCCGACACATATATAGTGAATCGGCGGCTATAGCCAGCCGACACATATATAGTGAATCGGCGGCTATAGCCAGCCGACACATATATAGTGAATCGGCGGCTATAGCCAGCCGACACATATATAGTGAATCGGCGGCTATAGCCAGCCGACACATATATAGTGAATCGGCGGCTATAGCCAGCCGACACATATATAGTGAATCGGCGGCTATAGCCAGCCGACACATATATAGTGAATCGGCGGCTATAGCCAGCCGACACATATATAGTGAATCGGCGGCTATAGCCAGCCGACACATATATAGTGAATCGGCGGCTATAGCCAGCCGACACATATATAGTGAATCGGCGGCTATAGCCAGCCGACACATATATAGTGAATCGGCGGCTATAGCCAGCCGACACATATATAGTGAATCGGCGGCTATAGCCAGCCGACACATATATAGTGAATCGGCGGCTATAGCCAGCCGACACATATATAGTGAATCGGCGGCTATAGCCAGCCGACACATACATATATAGTGAATCGGCGGCTATAGCCAGCCGACACATATATAGTGAATCGGCGGCTATAGCCAGCCGACACATACATATATAGTGAATCGGCGGCTATAGCCAGCCGACACATACATATATAGTGAATCGGCGGCTATAGCCAGCCGACACATATATAGTGAATCGGCGGCTATAGCCAGCCGACACATACATATATAGTGAATCGGCGGCTATAGCCAGCCGACACATATATAGTGAATCGGCGGCTATAGCCAGCCGACACATACATATATAGTGAATCGGCGGCTATAGCCAGCCGACACATATATAGTGAATCGGCGGCTATAGCCAGCCGACACATACATATATAGTGAATCGGCGGCTATAGCCAGCCGACACATATATAGTGAATCGGCGGCTATAGCCAGCCGACACATACATATATAGTGAATCGGCGGCTATAGCCAGCCGACACATATATAGTGAATCGGCGGCTATAGCCAGCCGACACATACATATATAGTGAATCGGCGGCTATAGCCAGCCGACACATATATAGTGAATCGGCGGCTATAGCCAGCCGACACATACATATATAGTGAATCGGCGGCTATAGCCAGCCGACACATATATAGTGAATCGGCGGCTATAGCCAGCCGACACATATATAGTGAATCGGCGGCTATAGCCAGCCGACACATATATAGTGAATCGGCGGCTATAGCCAGCCGACACATATATAGTGAATCGGCGGCTATAGCCAGCCGACACATATATAGTGAATCGGCGGCTATAGCCAGCCGACACATATATAGTGAATCGGCGGCTATAGCCAGCCGACACATATATAGTGAATCGGCGGCTATAGCCAGCCGACACATATATAGTGAATCGGCGGCTATAGCCAGCCGACACATATATAGTGAATCGGCGGCTATAGCCAGCCGACACATATATAGTGAATCGGCGGCTATAGCCAGCCGACACATATATAGTGAATCGGCGGCTATAGCCAGCCGACACATATATAGTGAATCGGCGGCTATAGCCAGCCGACACATATATAGTGAATCGGCGGCTATAGCCAGCCGACACATATATAGTGAATCGGCGGCTATAGCCAGCCGACACATATATAGTGAATCGGCGGCTATAGCCAGCCGACACATATATAGTGAATCGGCGGCTATAGCCAGCCGACACATATATAGTGAATCGGCGGCTATAGCCAGCCGACACATATATAGTGAATCGGCGGCTATAGCCAGCCGACACATATATAGTGAATCGGCGGCTATAGCCAGCCGACACATATATAGTGAATCGGCGGCTATAGCCAGCCGACACATATATAGTGAATCGGCGGCTATAGCCAGCCGACACATATATAGTGAATCGGCGGCTATAGCCAGCCGACACATATATAGTGAATCGGCGGCTATAGCCAGCCGACACATATATAGTGAATCGGCGGCTATAGCCAGCCGACACATATATAGTGAATCGGCGGCTATAGCCAGCCGACACATATATAGTGAATCGGCGGCTATAGCCAGCCGACACATATATAGTGAATCGGCGGCTATAGCCAGCCGACACATATATAGTGAATCGGCGGCTATAGCCAGCCGACACATATATAGTGAATCGGCGGCTATAGCCAGCCGACACATATATAGTGAATCGGCGGCTATAGCCAGCCGACACATATATAGTGAATCGGCGGCTATAGCCAGCCGACACATATATAGTGAATCGGCGGCTATAGCCAGCCGACACATATATAGTGAATCGGCGGCTATAGCCAGCCGACACATATAAAGTGAATCGGCGGCTATAGCCAGCCGACACATAAATAGTGAATCGGCGGCTATAGCCAGCCGACATATATATAGTGATTCGGCGGCTATAGCCAGCCGGCCACATATATAGTGGGTCGGCGGCTATGGCCAGCCGATACATACATATATAGTGAATCGGCGGCTATAGCCAGCCGGCCACATATACAGTGGTTCGGCGGCCATAGCCGGCCGGGTACTTATATAGTGAATCGGCGGCTATAGCCAGCCGTCCACATATACAGTGGTTCGGCGGCTATAACCAGCCGGCCACATATATAGTGGATCGGCGGCTATGGCCAGCCGGCTTCATATATAGTGAATCGGCGGCTGTAGCCGGCCGGCCACATATACAGTGGTTCGGCGGCTATAGCCAGCCGGCCACATTTATAGTGGGTCGGCGGCTATTGCCAGCCGGCCACATATACAGTGGTTCGGCGGCCATAGCCAGCCGGGTACATTTATAGTGAATCGGCGGCTATAGCCAGCCGGCCACATATACAGTGGTTCGGCGGCTATAACCAGCCGGCCACATATATAGTGGGTCGGCGGCTATAGCCAGCCGGCCACACATACAGTGGTTCGGCGGCCATAGCCAGCCGGCCACATATGTACATAGCGAATCGGAGGCTATAGCCAGCCGACACATATATAGTGAATCGGCGGCTATAGCCAGTCGGCCACATATACAGTGGTTCAGCGGCTATAGCCAGCCGGCCACATATATAGTGGATCGGCGGCTATGGCCAGCCGGCTTCATATATAGTGAATCGGTGGCTGTAGCCGGCCGGCCACATATACAGTGGTTCGGCGGCTATAACCAGCCGGCCACATATATAGTGGATCGGCGGCTATGGCCAGCCGGCTTCATATATAGTGAAATGGTGGCTGTAGCCGGCCGGCCACATATACAGTGGTTCGGCGGCTATAGCCAGCCGGCCACATTTATAGTGGGTCGGCGGCTATTGCCAGCCGGCCACATATACAGTGGTTCGGCGGCCATAGCCAGCCGGCCACATATACAGTGGTTCGGCGGCCATAGCCGGCCGGGTACATATATAGTGAATCGGCGGCAGTAGCCGGCCGGCCACATATACAGTGGTTCGGCGGCTATAGCCAGCCGGCCACATATATAGTGGGTCGGCGGCTATTGCCAGCCGGCCACATATACAGTGGTTCGGCGGCCATAGCCAGCCGGCCACATATGTACATAGCGAATCGGAGGCTATAGCCAGCCGACACATATATAGTGAATCGGCGGCTATAGCCAGTCGGCCACATATATAGTGGTTCAGCGGCTATAGCCAGCCGGCCACATATATAGTGGGTCGGCGGCTATAGCCAGCCGGCCACATATATAGTGAATCGGCGGCTATAGCCAGCCGGCCACATATACAGTGGTTCGGCGGCCATAGCCGGCCGGGTACATATATAGTGAACCGGCTGCTGTAGCCGGCCGGCCACATATACAGTGGTTCGGCGGCTATAGCCAGCCGGCCACATATATAGTGGGTCGGCGGCTATTGCCAGCCGGCCACATATACAGTGGTTCGGCGGCCATAGCCAGCCGGCCACATATACAGTGGGTCGGCGGCTATAGCCAGTCGGCCACATATATAGTCGGTCGGCGGCTATAGCCAGTCGACACATATATAGTGAATCGGCGGCTATAGCCAGCCGGCCACATATATAGTGGGTCGGCGGCTATGGCCAGCCGATACATACATATATAGTGAATCGGCGGCTATAGCCAGCCGGCCACATATACAGTGGCTAGGCGGCCATAGCCAGCCGGATACATATATAGTGAATCGGCGGCTGTAGCCAGCCGGCCACATATACAGTGGTTCAGCGGCTATAGCCAGCCGGCCACATATATAGTCGGTCGGCGGCTATTGCCAGCCGGCTTCATATATAGTGAATCGGTGGCTGTAGCCAGCCGGCCACATATACAGTGGTTCGGCGGCTATAACCAGCCGGCCACATATATAGTGGATCGGCGGCTATGGCCAGCCGGCTTCATATATAGTGAATCGGCGGCTGTAGCCGGCCGGCCACATATACAGTGGTTCGGCGGCTATAGCCAGCCGGCCACATTTATAGTGGGTCGGCGGCTATAGCCAGCCGGCCACATATACAGTGGTTCGGCGGCCATAGCCGGCCGGGTACGTATATAGTGAATCGGCGGCTATAGCCAGCCGGCCACATATACAGTGGTTCGGCGGCTATAACCAGCCGGCCACATATATAGTGGATCGGCGGCTATGGCCAGCCGGCTTCATATATAGTGAATCGGCGGCTGTAGCCGGCCGGCCACATATACAGTGGTTCGGCGGCTATAGCCAGCCGGCCACATTTATAGTGGGTCGGCGGCTATTGCCAGCCGGCCACATATACAGTGGTTCGGCGGCCATAGCCAGCCGGGTACATTTATAGTGAGTCGGCGGCTATAGCCAGCCGGCCACATATACAGTGGTTCGGCGGCTATAACCAGCCGGCCACATATATAGTGGGTCGGCGGCTATAGCCAGCCGGCCACACATACAGTGGTTCGGCGGCCATAGCCAGCCGGCCACATATGTACATAGCGAATCGGAGGCTATAGCCAGCCGACACATATATAGTGAATCGGCGGCTATAGCCAGTCGGCCACATATACAGTGGTTCAGCGGCTATAGCCAGCCGGCCACATATATAGTGGATCGGCGGCTATGGCCAGCCGGCTTCATATATAGTGAATCGGTGGCTGTAGCCGGCCGGCCACATATACAGTGGTTCGGCGGCTATAGCCAGCCGGCCACATTTATAGTGGGTCGGCGGCTATTGCCAGCCGGCCACATATACAGTGGTTCGGCGGCCATAGCCAGCCGGCCACATATACAGTGGTTCGGCGGCCAGTGGTTCAGCGGCTATAGCCAGCCGGCCACATATATAGTGGATCGGCGGCTATGGCCAGCCGGCTTCATATATAGTGAATCGGCGGCTATAGCCAGTCGGCCACATATACAGTGGTTCAGCGGCTATAGCCAGCCGGCCACATATATAGTGGATCGGCGGCTATGGCCAGCCGGCTTCATATATAGTGAATCGGTGGCTGTAGCCGGCCGGCCACATATACAGTGGTTCGGCGGCTATAGCCAGCCGGCCACATTTATAGTGGGTCGGCGGCTATTGCCAGCCGGCCACATATACAGTGGTTCGGCGGCTATAGCCAGCCGGCCACATTTATAGTGGGTCGGCGGCTATTGCCAGCCGGCCACATATACAGTGGTTCGGCGGCCTTAGCCAGTCGGCCACATATACAGTGGTTCAGCGGCTATAGCCAGCCGGCCACATATATAGTGGGTCGGCGGCTATAGCCAGCCGGCCACATATACAGTGGTTCGGCGGCTATAGCCAGCCGGGTACATATATAGTGAATCGGCGGCTATAGCCAGCCGGCCACATATACAGTGGTTCGGCGGCTATAACCAGCCGGCCACATATATAGTGGGTCGGCGGCTATGGCCAGCCGATACATACATATATAGTGAATCGGCGGCTATAGCCAGCCGGCCACATATACAGTGGTTAGGCGGCCATAGCCAGCCGGCCACATATACAGTGGTTCGGCGGCCATAGCCGGCCGGGTACATATATAGTGAATCGGCGGCTATAGCCAACCGGCCACATATACAGTGGTTCGGCGGCTATAACCAGCCGTCCACATATATAGTGGGTCGGCGGCTATAGCCAGCCGGCCACATATACAGTGGTTCGGCGGCCATAGCCAGCCGGCCACATATGTACATAGCGAATCGGAGGCTATAGCCAGCCGACACATATATAGTGAATCGGCGGCTATAGCCAGCCGGCCACATATATAGTGGGTCGGCGGCTATAGCCAGCCGATACATACATATATAGTGAATCGGCGGCTATAGCCAGCCGGCCACATATACAGTGGTTAGGCGGCCATAGCCAGCCGGCCACATATACAGTGGTTCGGCGGCCATAGCCGGCCGGGTACATATATAGTGAATCGGCGGCTATGGCCAGCCGGCTACATATATAGTGGATCGGCGGCTATAGCCAGCCGGCCACATATATAGTGAATCGGCGGCTATAGCCAGCCGGCCACATATATAGTGGGTCGCCGGCAAAAGCCAGCCGCCCACATATATAGCGAATCGGAGGCTATAGCTAGCCGACACATATATAGTGCATCGGCGGCTATAGCCAGCCGGCCACATATATAGTGGGTCGGCGGCTATGGCCAGCCGGCCACATATATAGTGGATCGGCGGCTATAGCCAGCCGGCCACATATATAGGGAATCGGCGGCTATAGCCAGCCGGCCACATATATAGTGGGTCGGCGGCTATAGCCAGCCGGCCACATATATAGTGGGTCGGCGGCTATAGCCAGCCGGCCACATATAAAGTGGGTCGGCGCCTATTGCCAGCCGGCCACATATAAAGTGGGTCGGCGGCTATGGCCAGCCGATACATACATATACAGTGGTTCGGCGGCTATAACCAGCCGTCCACATATATAGAGGGTCGGCGGCTATAGCCAGCCGGCCACATATACAGTGGTTCGGCGGCCATAGCCAGCCGGCCACATATGTACATAGCGAATCGGAGGCTATAGCCAGCCGACACATATATAGTGAATCGGCGGCTATAGCCAGTCGGCCACATATACAGTGGTTCAGCGGCTATAGCCAGCCGGCCACATATATAGTGGGTCGGCGGCTATAGCCAGCCGGCCACATATACAGTGGTTCGGCGGCCATAGCCAGCCGGCCACATATGTACATAGCGAATCGGAGGCTATAGCCAGCCGACACATATATAGGGAATCGGCGGCTATAGCCAGCCGGCCACATATATAGTGGGTCGGCGGTTATAGCCAGCCGATACATACATATATAGTGAATCGGCGGCTATAGCCAGCCGGCCACATATACAGTGGTTCGGCGGCCATAGCCGGCCGGGTACATATATAGTGAATCGGCGGCTGTAGCCAGCCGGCCACATATACAGTGGTTCGGCGGCTATAGCCAGCCGGCCACATATATAGTGGGTCGGCGGCTATTGCCAGCCGGCCACATATACAGTGGTTCGGCGGCCATAGCCAGCCGGCCACATATACAGTGGGTCGGCGGCTATAGCCAGTCGGCCACATATAGAGTGGTTCAGCGGCTATAGCCAGCCGGCCACATATATACTGGGTCGGCGGCTATAGCCAGCCGGCCACATATATAGTGGGTCGGCGGCTATAGCCAGCCGGTCACATATACAGTGGTTCGGCGGCCATAGCCAGCCGGGTACAAATATAGTGAATCGGCGGCTATAGCCAGCCGGCCACATATATAGTGGGTCGGCGGCTATAGCCAGCCGATACATACATATATAGTGAATCGGCGGCTATAGCCAGCCGGACACATATACAGTGGTTCGGCGGCCATAGCCGGCCGGGTACATATATAGTGAATCGGCGGCTATTGCCAGCCGGCCACATATACAGTGGTTCGGCGGCCATAGCCAGCCGGCCACATATACAGTGGGTCGGCGGCTATAGCCAGTCGGCCACATATAGAGTGGTTCAGCGGCTATAGCCAGCCGGCCACATATATACTGGGTCGGCGGCTATAGCCAGCCGGCCACATATATAGTGGTTCGGCGGCTATAACCAGCCGGCCACATATATAGTGGGTCGGCGGCTATAGCCAGCCGGCCACATATACAGTGGTTCGGCGGCCATAGCCAGCCGGCCACATATGTACATAGCGAATCGGAGGCTATAGCCAGCCGACACATATGCAGTGGTTCGGCGGCTATAACCAGCCGGCCACATACATAGTGGGTCGGCTACTATGGCCAGCCGATACATACATATATAGTGAATCGGCGGCTATAGCCAGCCGGCCACATATACAGTGGTTAGGCGGCCATAGCCAGCCGGCCACATATACAGTGGTTCGGCGGCCATAGCCCGCCGGGTACATATATAGTGAATCGGCGGCTATAGCCAGCCGGCCACATATACAGTGGTTCGGCGGCCATATCCAGCCGGCCACATATATAGTGGGTCGGCGGCTATAGCCAGCCGGCCACATATACAGTGGTTCGGCGGCCATAGCCAGCCGGCCACATATATTGCGAATCGGAGGCTATAGCTAGCCGACACATATATAGTGCATCGGCGGCTATAGCCAGCCGGCCACATATATAGTGGGTCGGCGGCTATAGCCAGCCGGCCACATATACAGTGGTTCGGCGGCCATAGCCAGCCGGGTACATATATAGTGAATCGGCGGCTATAGCCATCCGGCCACATATACATTGGTTCGGCGGCTATAACCAGACGGCCACATATATAGTGGGTCGGCGTCTATGGCCAGCCGATACATACATATATAGTGAATCGGCGGCTATAGCCAGCCGGCCACATATACAGTGGTTAGGCGGCCATAGCCAGCCGGCCACATATACAGTGGTTCGGCGGCCATAGCCGGCCGGGTACATATATAGTGAATCGGCGGCTATAGCCAGCCGGCCACATATACAGTGGTTCGGCGGCTATAACCAGCCGTCCACATATATAGTGGGTCGGCGGCTATAGCCAGCCGGCCACATATACAGTGGTTCGGCGGCTATAACCAGCCGGCCACATATATAGTGGGTCGGCGGCTATAGCCAGCCGGCCACATATACAGTGGTTCGGCGGCCATAGCCAGCCGGCCACATATGTACAAAGCGAATCGGAGGCTATAGCCAGCCGACACATATATAGTGAATCGGCGGCTATAGCCAGCCGGCCACATATATAGTGGGTCGGCGGCTATAGCCAGCCGATACATACATATATAGTGAATCGGCGGCTATAGCCAGCCGGACACATATACAGTGGTTCGGCGGCCATAGCCGGCCGGGTACATATATAGTGAATCGGCGGCTGTAGCCAGCCGGCCACATATACAGTGGTTCGGCGGCTATAGCCAGCCGGCCACATATATAGTGGGTCGGCGGCTATTGCCAGCCGGCCACATATACAGTGGTTCGGCGGCCATAGCCAGCCGGCCACATATACAGTGGGTCGGCGGCTATAGCCAGTCGGCCACATAAACAGTGGCTCAGCGGCTATAGCCAGCCGGCCACATATATAGTGGGTCGGCGGCTATAGCCAGCCGGCCACATATATAGTGGGTCGGCGGCTATAGCCAGCCGGCCACATATATAGTGGGTCGGCGGCTATAGCCAGCTGGCCACATATATAGTGGGTCGGCGGCTATAGCCAGCCGGCCACATATATAGTGGGTCGGCGGCTATAGCCAGCCGGTCACATATACAGTGGTTCGGCGGCTATAGCCAGCCGGCCACATATACAGTGGTTCGGCGGCTATAACCAGCCGGCCACATATATAGTGGGTCGGCGGCTATAGCCAGCCGGCCACATATACAGTGGTTCAGCGGCCATAGCCAGCCGGCCACATATGTACATAGCGGATCGGAGGCTATAGCCAGCCGACACATATGCAGTGGTTCGGCGGCTATAACCAGCCGGCCACATATATAGTGGGTCGGCTACTATGGCCAGCCGATGCATACATATATAGTGAATCGGCGGCTATAGCCAGCCGGCCACATATACAGTGGTTAGGCGGCCATAGCCAGCCGGCCACATATACAGTGGTTCGGCGGCCATAGCCGGCCGGGTACATATATAGTGAATCGGCGGCTATAGCCAGCCGGCCACATATACAGTGGTTCGGCGGCTATATCCAGCCGGCCACATATATAGTGGGTCGGCGGCTATAGCCAGCCGGCCACATATACAGTGGTTCGGCGGCCATAGCCAGCCGGCCACATATGTACATAGCGAATCGGAGGCTATAGCCAGCCGACACATATATAGTGAATCGGCGGCTATAGCCAGTCGGCCACATATACAGTGGTTCAGCGGCTATAGCCAGCCGGCCACATATATAGTGGGTCGGCGGCTATAGCCAGCCGGCCACATATACAGTGGTTCGGCGGCCATAGCCAGCCGGGTACATATATAGTGAATCGGCGGCTATAGCCAGCCGGCCACACATACAGTGGTTCGGCGGCTATAACCAGCCGGCCACATATATAGTGGGTCGGCGGCTATGGCCAGCCGATACATACATATATAGTGAATCGGCGGCTATAGCCAGCCGGCCGCATATACATGTAGGGCCGAGGAGTGGAAAGAAAATACAAAGTAAAACGCCAAAGTAAAACGCAATCAAAGTAGCAGAGGAAAAGTCGTATGAAAAGAGAAAAAACAAAGTCAGAGGCAATCAAAGCAGTAGAGGAAAAGTCGCGAAGCTGGCAAGTCACCGATAAGTTTGTTTTGCTTTTTATGTCAAATAAAATAACTATTTTTTAATCGAAAAGGAATTAATTAAATTATACTAAATTGATTTAAAATAAAGCCATATTGTTATTTTTACTTCGTTGCACAAACTACATGGTGTCAGAAGTGGGATACGTTCACACACGTCGCCGTTGCTCATCAGTTCGTCGTATTTCGTCGAGCAAAGGGAAATTA
Organism: Eumerus sabulonum; assembly: GCA_951905685.1. NCBI lineage: Eukaryota > Metazoa > Arthropoda > Insecta > Diptera > Syrphidae > Eumerus > Eumerus sabulonum. Next base: position 166,914 of record OX645060.1, on the reverse strand, counting down.
AATTAGTAACCTTAAATGAATGTTCTCGAAGATATCGAATCTTTAACCACCAAACAGTTACAGCAAATATTAATACAGCGCGGCTTGTCCTACCGATATAACCTGAAAACGAAAAAGGACAACCACAAGATTTTCAAGCAAGCCCTGAACTCGATTCTGATACATCATCCTTGTCGTCGTGTGCTTCATTTTCATCAACTATGTCTGTAAAAGGAGAGCCTGTTCAGAACAATTATCAATTCAAAGATGTCGAAGAGTCCTTAGAAAAGTTTGAGGGGGAATCAATGGACGTCGAATTATGGCTCTCGGACTTCGAAAGTGTTTCGCTAGTTTGTTGCTGAAATGAAGTACAAAAATTTCTATATGCGAGGCGATTGCTATCCGGTGCAAGTAGATTAGCAGTCGAGTCAGAATCGGGTATTTCTAGCTGGCAGAAGTTGAAGGAGTTACTTCTTAAAGAGTTTGGGGGTAAGGCAACAGAGAACGTTCATCAACTGCTAGCAGAATCAACGAAAAATCCCTCTGAATCCTATATTGAGTACTTTTATAGACTTAAAAAAACAGCAGCAAGAGGAAAAATAGAGATTTCACATCTAATAGGCTACATAATAAGTGGCATCCCCGACAGCGCAACAAACAAAGGCATTTTATATCAGTCGCAGACTCTAGACCAACTCAAGGGAAACTTAAGATTATATGAAGCAATGAAAAGTGAGCAGGATAAGGAGAAGAAAAGGAACGATCAACAACTGCAGACTACTACAAGCAATCTTAAAAGACAAGAAAACGTCCCTCATAAGTTGAAGCGGTGTACAAACTGTGGAGCTAGGTCGCACACCCATGGAAATTGTCCTGATAAATCGAAAGGTATGAGATGTTTTTATTGTAATGATTTTGGGCACATCGCTCCAAAATGTCCTAAGAAAGCATCAGTCAGTATTATTAGAGCAGAAGTGCCTGATTTCTCAGTTCAAGTCGAGGTAGGAGGGGAGAATTATCGCGCACTTATTGATACTGGGAGTGACATTTGTATCATCAAGAAGGATCTGAAGGATAAGTTAGGTATATCAACATACGAAGAGCCAGGCATTCCTGTTGTTGGATTTGCCCGAAACAGCAAAATGACCTTAGGAGCAGTATCCATTGATGCCGTCATTGATTTACAGTCTTACCAATTGGTTTGTCATGTAGTTCCGAGCGATTGGTTAAATACAGATATAATAATCGGTAAGAATTTCTTTATGAATGCTTCGTTAGTTATCGAAAATGGGAAGCCTATAATATTTAAAGCTGATAACGACCGAACATTCTTAGCTCAAGTCAATGTAATACATTGCGATTCGTATCCGGAGAGTTTGGATAACGTAAACCGCAAGTTCAAAGAGCAAATCGTATCTATGGTTAAAGCTTATCGCCCGCAAAAGGAAGCAGATTACGTAGAAGTTGAGATGAAAATTTCCTTGGAGGACGAAATTCCAATCCATCAAAGGCCCAGGAGGCTAGCTGCGTTGGAGAAGGACATAGTGCAGCGACAAATTTCAGAGTGGCTGAACGAAGGAACTATTCGAGAGAGCACCTCGTCGTATGCAAGTCCTGTAGTTCTAGCCAAAAAGAAGGATGGAAGCAGTAGGCTCTGTGTAGATTACAGAAAGTTAAACTCCAAAGTAATTAAAGACAGATTCCCCTTACCTAATATTGAAGAAGTCCTTGAAGGTTTGCATAGCGCTAAGGTGTTTTCGACACTCGACCTTAAGAATGGGTTTTTCCATGTTGGAATAGAAGAGTCAAGCAAAAAGTATACCGCCTTCGTCGTACCAGATGGAAAATACGAGTTTAATAAAGTCCCGTTTGGGTTATGCAACTCGCCATCAGTTTTTCAACGTTTCATAAATTCTATTTTCCGGAAAATGATACAAAAAGGCACACTTCTCGTCTACATGGATGACCTCATCATCCCTTCAGAAAATGAAATCGAAAACATCGAGTTGTTAAGAAGGGTCCTAGAGGTATGCAGCCGAAACGGCCTGCTTATAAAATGGAGTAAATGCCAGTTCCTAACAAGGGTCGTGCAGTTTCTCGGGCATATAATTCAAAATGGAACCATCCGACCATCCGAAGAAAAGGTTTCAGCAGTGAGGAAATTTCCTGTACCAAAAAACGTGAGGGATGTTATGAGTTTTTTGGGTCTTACAGGATTTTTCCGAAAGTTTATATCGGGATACGCTCTGATTGCTAAGCCACTTACTGATTTGACAAAAAAGGACGCAAGGTTCATTTGGGGAAAGGACGAGGAAGGGTCTTTTCAAACACTTAAAAATAAGTTGTGTGAAGAACCAGTTCTGAGGCTGTTTGATCCATATCGTCCGACGCAGTTGCACACGGACGCTAGCAAGGAAGGATATGGGGCTGTCTTGATGCAGAAAGGTGACGATGATTGTTTCCACCCCATCTTTTTCCTTAGTTTCAAAACCTTACCGGCGGAAAAAAATTACTCTAGTTACGAGCTAGAGGTCCTAGCTGTCGTGCGATCCCTAAAAAGGTTGCGTATTTATCTGTTGGGGTTAAAGTTTGATATATTTACAGACTGTAAAGCTTTCCAGCTGACCATGGCCAAAAAAGAATTGAATAGCAGAGTAGCGAATTGGGCACTTCAGCTGCAGGAATACAATTGTTCAGTTCATCACCGGCCGGGACGATCTATGCAACATGTCGATGCCCTTAGCCGCTACCCGAATGTCCTTGTCATTGAGGATGGAGTTATGGAGTCGATTAGAAGGGCACAGACAAAAGACGATTTTTGTAAGCTTCTTCTCCAGATCCTAAAGACTTCAGAATTTGAAGACTATGTTTTGCGAGGTGGAGCTGTTTATAAGTATTTGGACGGAGACTATTTAATAGTAGTGCCAAAAGCACTTCAACGACAGATCGCTCGGAAAATGCATGAGCAGGGTCATTTTAATGACCGCAAGGTTGAAGCACTGCTTCGACGTGAATATTATATACCCAAACTATCTAAAGTGGTACGAGCAGTTTCTGACAGCTGCATAAGTTGCATCCTAGCTTCAAGAAAGGCTGGAAAAAAGGAAGGATTCCTTAATCCAATTGACAAGATGGACATTCCCCTTCATACCTTTCACTTGGATCACGTCGGACCTTTGCCTTCTACTGCTAAGAGCTATAAGTTTTTGCTAACAGTGGTCGACGCTTTTACAAAGTTTTCATGGATATATCCCGTTAAGAGTACTGGAACAGAGGAAGTCCTAAAGAAATTAGAAACTCAAGCTGACATTTTTGGGAACCCTCATCGGATGATTACCGATAAGGGAGCTGCGTTTACCTCAAATCAGTTCAAAGAGTACTGCCAAGCACGTAACATTTATCATCATCAGGTGACAACAGGAGTCCGAAGGGGAAATGGGCAGGTAGAGCGCATAAACAAAATTATTATTGAAATTTTATCTAAGCTCTCTGTGGAGCAACCTCTTAAGTGGTACCTGCATGTAAGTAGAACGCAACGAATTCTGAACTCTACGCCTTCGAGATCTACCAAAAGAACACCGTTTACGCTGCTCACTGGAGTGCCGATGTTTACAACCGAGGATTTGCATCTAGCCGAGCTATTAGAAGAAGAGATCCGTCTAGATTTTGAACGAAATCGACAAGAAATTCGAGGACAAGCGAAACTGGATATCCAAAAAATTCAACTAGAAAACGAGAGAGGGTACAATCGTGGAAGAAAAGAATCCATAAAATACAAAGTTGGTGATCTTGTAGCGATCCAACGCACGCAATTTGGAGCGGGACTTAAACTGTGCCCCAAATTTCTCGGGCCATATGAAGTCTCAAGGGTTAAGCGCAATGACAGATACGACGTCCGCAAAGTGGGGGAACACGAGGGTCCTAATTTTACCTCGACATCAGCGGATTATGTAAAGCCGTGGAAGATATATCAGTCGAATGACGATAGTGAAGAGGATGACGATGCTGAAGAAAACTGTTAAAACTCGTCCGGGTCGGTCGAGAATAAGGATGGCCGAGTGTAGGGCCGAGGAGTGGAAAGAAAATACAAAGTAAAACGCCAAAGTAAAACGCAATCAAAGTAGCAGAGGAAAAGTCGTATGAAAAGAGAAAAAACAAAGTCAGAGGCAATCAAAGCAGTAGAGGAAAAGTCGCGAAGCTGGCAAGTCACCGATAAGTTTGTTTTGCTTTTTATGTCAAATAAAATAACTATTTTTTAATCGAAAAGGAATTAATTCAATTATACTAAATTGATTTAAAATAAAGCCATATTGTTATTTTTACTTCGTTGCACAAACTACATACAGTGGTTCGGCGGCCATAGCCGGCCGGGTACATATATAGTGAATCGGCGGCTATAGCCAGCCGGCCACATATACAGTGGTTCGGCGGCTATAACCAGCCGTCCCCATATATAGTGGGTCGGCGGCTATAGCCAGCCGGCCACATATACAGTGGTTCGGCGGCCATAGCCAGCCGGCCACATATGTACATAGAGAATCGGAGGCTATAGCCAGCCGACACATATATAGTGAATCGGCGGCTATAGCCAGTCGGCCACATATACAGTAGTTCAGCGGCTATAGCCAGCCGGCCACATATATAGTGGGTCGGCGGCTATAGCCAGCCGGCCACATATACAGTGGTTCGGCGACCATAGCCAGCCGGGTACATATGTATATAGTGAATCGGCGGCTGCAGCCAGCCGGCCACATTACAGTGCGTCGGCGGCTTAGCCAGCCGGCCACATATATAGTGGGTCGGCGGCTATAGCCAGCCGGCCACATATACAGTGGTTCGGCGGCCATAGCCAGCCGGCCACATATGTACATAGCGAATCGGAGGCTATAGCCAGCGGGCACATATATAGTGAATCGGCGGCTATAGCCAGCCGGCCACATACATATATAGTGGGTCGGCGGCTATAGCCAGCCGATACATACATATATAGTGAATCGGCGGCTATAGCCAGCCGGCCACATATATAGGGAATCGGCGGCTATAGCCAGCCGGCCACATATATAGTGGGTCTGCGGCTATAGCCAGCCGGCCACATATATAGTGGGTCGGCGGCTATAGCCAGCCGGCCACATATATAGTGGGTCGGCGGCTATAGCCAGCCGGCCACATATATAGTGGGTCAGCGGCTATAGCCAGCCGGCCACATATATAGTGGGTCGGCGGCTATAGCCAGCCGGCCACATATATAGTGGGTCGGCGGCTATAGCCAGCCGGCCACATATATAGTGGGTCGGCGGCTATAGCCAGCCGGCCACATATATAGTGGGTCGGCGGCTATAGCCAGCCGGCCACATATATAGTGGGTCGGCGGCTATAGCTAGCCGGCCACATATATAGTGGGTCGGCGGCTATAGCCAGCCGGCCACATATATTGCGAATCGGAGGCTATAGCCAGCCGGCCACATATACAGTGGTTCGGCGGCCATAGCCAGCCGGCCACATATGTACATAGCGAATCGGAGGCTATAGCCAGCCGACACATATATAGTGAATCGGCGGCTATAGCCAGGGGGCCACATATATAGTGGGTCGGCGGCTATAGCCAGCCGATACATACATATATAGTGAATCGGCGGCTATAGCCAGCCGGCCACATATACAGTGGTTAGGCGGCCATAGCCAGCCGGCCACATATACAGTGGTTCGGCGGCCATAGCCGGCCGGGTACATATATAGTGAATCGGCGGCTATGGCCAGCCGGCTACATATATAGTGGATCGGCGGCTATAGCCAGCCGGCCACATATATAGTGAATCGGCGGCTATAACCAGCCGGCCACATATATAGTGGGTCGGCGGCTAAAGCCAGCCGCCCACATATATAGCGAATCGGAGGCTATAGCTAGCCGACACATATATAGTGCATCGGCGGCTATAGCCAGCCGGCCACATATATAGTGGGTCGGCGGCTATGGCCAGCCGGCCATATATATAGTGGATCGGCGGCTATAGCCAGCCGGCCACATATATAGGGAATCGGCGGCTATAGCCAGCCGGCCACATATATAGTGGGTCTGCGGCTATAGCCAGCCGGCCACATATATAGTGGGTCGGCGGCTATAGCCAGCCGGCCACATATACAGTGGTTCGGCGGCCATAGCCAGCCGGGTACATATATAGTGAATCGGCGGCTATAGCCAGCCGGCCACATATACAGTGGTTCGGCGGCTATAACCAGCCGGCCACATATATAGTGGGTCGGCGGCTATGGCCAGCCGGCCACATATACAGTGGTTAGGCGGCCATAGCCAGCCGGCCACATATACAGTGGTTCGGCGGCCATAGCCGGCCGGGTACATATATAGTGAATCGGCGGATATAGCCAGCCGGCCACATATACAGTGGTTCGGCGGCTATAACCAGACGTCCACATATATAGTGGGTCGGCGGCTATAGCCAGCCGGCCACATATATAGTGGGTCGGCGGCTATAGCCAGCCGGCCACATATATTGCGAATCGGAGGCTATAGCCAGCCGGCCACATATACAGTGGTTCGGCGGCCATAGCCAGCCGGCCACATATGTACATAGCGAATCGGCGGCTATAGCCAGCCGACACATATATAGTGAATCGGCGCCTATAGCCAGCCGGCCACATATATAGTGGGTCGGCGGCTATAGCCAGCCGGCCACATATATAGTGAATCGGCGGCTATAGCCAGCCGGCCACATATATTGCGAATCGGCGGCTATAACCAGCCGGCCACATATATAGTGGGTCGGCGGCTATGGCCAGCCGGCTACATATATAGTGGATCGGCGGCTATAGCCAGCCGGCCACATATATAGAGAATCGGCGGCTATAGCCAGCCGGCCACATATATAGTGGGTCGGCGGCTAAAGCCAGCCGCCCACATATATAGCGAATCGGAGGCTATAGCTAGCCGACACATATATAGTGAATCGGCGGCTATAACCAGCCGGCCACATATATAGTGGGTCGGCGGCTAAAGCCAGCCGCCCACATATATAGCGAATCGGAGGCTATAGCTAGCCGACACATATATAGTGCATCGGCGGCTATAGCCAGCCGGCCACATATATAGTGGGTCGGCGGCTATGGCCAGCCGGCCACATATATAGTGGATCGGCGGCTATAGCCAGCCGGCCACATATATAGGGAATCGGCGGCTATAGCCAGCCGGCCACATATATAGTGGGTCTGCGGCTATAGCCAGCCGGCCACATATATAGTGGGTCGGCGGCTATAGCCAGCCGGCCACATATATAGTGGGTCAGCGGCTATAGCCAGCCGGCCACATATATAGTGGGTCGGCGGCTATAGCCAGCCGGCCACATATATAGTGGGTCGGCGGCTATAGCCAGCCGGCCACATATATAGTGGGTCGGCGGCTATAGCTAGCCGGCCACATATATAGTGGGTCGGCGGCTATAGCCAGCCGGCCACATATATAGTGAATCGGCGGCTATAACCAGCCGGCCACATATATAGTGGGTCGGCGGCTAAAGCCAGCCGCCCACATATATAGCGAATCGGAGGCTATAGCTAGCCGACACATATATAGTGCATCGGCGGCTATAGCCAGCCGGCCACATATATAGTGGGTCGGCGGCTATGGCCAGCCGGCCACATATATAGTGGATCGGCGGCTATAGCCAGCCGGCCACATATATAGGGAATCGGCGGCTATAGCCAGCCGGCCACATATATAGTGGGTCTGCGGCTATAGCCAGCCGGCCACATATATAGTGGGTCGGCGGCCATAGCCAGCTGGCCACATATACAGTGGTTCGGCGGCCATAGCCGGCCGGGTAGATATATAGTGAATCGGCGGCTGTGGCAAGCCGGCTACATATATAGTGGATCGGCGGCTATAGCCAGCCGGCCACATATATTGCGAATCGGCGGCTATAACCAGCCGGCCACATATATAGTGGGTCGGCGGCTATGGCCAGCCGGCTACATATATAGTGGATCGGCGGCTATAGCCAGCCGGCCACATATATAGAGAATCGGCGGCTATAGCCAGCCGGCCACATATATAGTGGGTCGGCGGCTAAAGCCAGCCGCCCACATATATAGCGAATCGGAGGCTATAGCTAGCCGACACATATATAGTGCATCGGCGGCTATAGCCAGCCGGCCACATATATAGTGGGTCGGCGGCTATGGCCAGCCGGCCACATATACAGTGGTTCGGCGGCCATAGCCGGCCGGGTACATATATAGTGAATCGGCGGCTATGGCCAACCGGCTACATATATAGTGGATCGGCGGCTATAGCCAGCCGGCCACATATATAGTGAATCGGCGGCTATAGCCAGCCGGCCACATATATAGTGGGTCGGCGGCTAAAGCCAGCCGCCCACATATATAGCGAATCGGAGGCTATAGCCAGCCGGCCACATATATAGTGGGTCGGCGGCTAAAGCCAGCCCCCCACATATATAGCGAATCGGAGGCTATAGCTAGCCGACACATATATAGTGCATCGGCGGCTATAGCCAGCCGGCCACATATATAGTGGGTCGGCGGCTATGGCCAGCCGGCCACATATATAGTGGATCGGCGGCTATAGCCAGCCGGCCACATATATAGGGAATCGGCAGCTATAGCCAGCCGGCCACATATATAGTGGGTCTGCGGCTATAGCCAGCCGGCCACATATATAGTGGGTCGGCGGCTATAGCCAGCCGGCCACATATACAGTGGTTCGGCGGCTATAACCAGCCGTCCACATATATAGTGGGTCGGCGGCTATAGCCAGCCGGCCACATATATAGTGGGTCGGCGGCTATAGCCAGCCGGCCACATATATTGCGAATCGGCGGCTATAACCAGCCGGCCACATATATAGTGGGTCGGCGGCTAGGGCCAGCCGATACATACATATATAGTGAATCGGCGGCTATAGCCAGCCGGCCACATATACAGTGGTTAGGCGGCCATAGCCAGCCGGCCACATATACAGTGGTTAGGCGGCCATAGCCAGCCGGCCACATATACAGTGGTTCGGCGGCCATAGCCGGCCGGGTACATATATAGTGAATCGGCGGATATAGCCAGCCGGCGACATATACAGTGGTTCGGCGGCTATAACCAGCCGTCCACATATATAGTGGGTCGGTGGCTATAGCCAGCCGGCCACATATATAGTGGGTCGGCGGCTGTAGCCAGCCGGCCACATATATTGCGAATCGGAGGCTATAGCCAGCCGGCCACATATACAGTGGTTCGGCGGCTATAGCCAGCCGGCCACATATATAGTGGGTCGGCGGCTATAGCCAGCCGATACATACATATATACTGAATCGGCGGCCATAGCCAGCCGGCCACATATACAGTGGTTAGGCGGCCATAGCCAGCCGGCCACATATATAGTGGGTCGGCGGCTATAGCCAGCCGGCCGCATATACAGTGGTTCGGCGGCCATAGCCAGCCGGGTACGTATATAGTGAATCGGCGGCTATAGCCAGCCGGCCACATATACAGTGGTTCGGCGGCTATAACCAGCCGGCCACATATATAGTGGGTCGGCGGCTATGGCCAGCCGATACATACATATATAGTGAATCGGCGGCTATAGCCAGCCGGCCACATATACAGTGGTTCGGCGGCTATAACCAGCCGTCCACATATATAGTGGGTCGGCGGCTATAGCCAGCCGGCCACATATACAGTGGTTCGGCGGCCATAGCCAGCCGGCCACATATGTACATAGCGAATCGGAGGCTATAGCCAGCCGAAACATATATAGTGAATCGGCGGCTATAGCCAGTCGGCCACATATACAGTGGTTCAGCGGCTATAGCCAGCCGGCCACATATATAGTTGGTCGGCGGCTATAGCCAGCCGGCCACATATACAGTGGTTCGGCGGCCATAGCCAGCCGGCCACATATGTACATAGCGAATCGGAGGCTATAGCCAGCCGACACATATATAGTGAATCGGCGGCTATAGCCAGCCGGCCACATATATAGTGGGTCGGCGGCTATAGCCAGCCGGCCACATATATAGTGGGTCGGCGGCTATAGCCAGCCGGCCACATATACAGTGGTTCGGCGGCCATAGCCAGCCGGCCACATATGTATTTGTATTTGTATTTATTTATTTCAAGATAAGCTTACATTTAAGATAAAGTAAGCCGCTATGTACATAGCGAATCGGAGGCTATAGCCAGCCGAAACATATATAGTGAATCGGCGGCTATAGCCAGTCGGCCACATATACAGTGGTTCAGCGGCTATAGCCAGCCGGCCACATATGTAGTTGGTCGGCGGCTATAGCCAGCCGGCCACATATACAGTGGTTCGGCGGCCATAGCCAGCCGGCCACATATGTACATAGCGAATCGGAGGCTATAGCCAGCCGACACATATATAGTGAATCGGCGGCTATAGCCAGCCGGCCACATATATAGTGGGTCGGCGGCTATAGCCAGCCGGCCACATATATAGTGAATCGGCGGCTATAACCAGCCGGCCACATATACAGTGGTTAGGCGGCCATAGCCAGCTGGCCACATATACAGTGGTTCGGCGGCCATAGCCGGCCGGGTAGATATATAGTGAATCGGTGGCTGTGGCCAGCCGGCTACATATATAGTGGATCGGCGGCTATAGCCAGCCGGCCACATATATAGTGAATCGGCGGCTATAGCCAGCCGGCCACATATATAGTGGGTCGGCGGCTAAAGCCAGCCGGCCACATATATAGCGAATCGGAGGCTATAGCTAGCCGACACATATATAGTGCATCGGCGGCTATAGCCAGCCGGCCACATATATAGTGGGTCGGCGGCTATGGCCAGCCGGCCACATATATAGTGGATCGGCGGCTATAGCCAGCCGGCCACATATATAGGGAATCGGCGGCTATAGCCAGCCGGCCACATATATAGTGGGTCTGCGGGTATAGCCAGCCGGCCACATATATAGTGGGTCGGCGGCTATAGCCAGCCGGCCACATATATAGTGGGTCGGCGGCTATAGCCAGCCGGCCACATATATAGTGGGTCGGCGGCTATAGCCAGCCGGCCACATATATAGTGGGTCGGCGGCTATAGCCAGCCGGCCACATATATTGCGAATCGGAGGCTATAGCCAGCCGGCCACATATACAGTGGTTCGGCGGCTATAGCCAGCCGGCCACATATGTACATAGCGAATCGGAGGCTATAGCCAGCCGACACATATATAGTGAATCGGCGGCTATAGCCAGCCGGCCACATATATAGTGGGTCGGCGGCTATAGCCAGCCGATACATACATATATAGTGAATCGGCGGCTATAGCCAGCCGGCCACATATACAGTGGTTAGGCGGCCATAGCCAGCCGGCCACATATACAGTGGTTCGGCGGCCATAGCCGGCCGGGTACATATATAGTGAATCGGCGGCTATGGCCAGCCGGCTACATATATAGTGGATCGGCGGCTATAGCCAGCCGGCCACATATATAGTGAATCGGCGGCTATAGCCAGCCGGCCACATATATAGTGGGTCGGCGGCTAAAGCCAGCCGCCCACATATATAGCGAATCGGAGGCTATAGCTAGCCGACACATATATAGTGCATCGGCGGCTATAGCCAGCCGGCCTTATATATAGTGGGTCGGCGGCTATGGCCAGCCGGCCACATATATAGTGGATCGGCGGCTATAGCCAGCCGGCCACATATATAGGGAATCGGCGGCTATAGCCAGCCGGCCACATATATAGTGGGTCTGCGGCTATAGCCAGGCGGCCACATATATAGTGGGTCGGCGGCTATAGCCAGCCGGCCACATATACAGTGGTTCGGCGGCCATAGCCAGCCGGGTACATATATAGTGAATCGGCGGCTATAGCCAGCCGGCCACATATACAGTGGTTCGGCGGCTATAACCAGCCGGCCACATATATAGTGGGTCGGCGGCTATGGCCAGCCGGCCACATATACAGTGGTTAGGCGGTCATAGCCAGCCGGCCACATATACAGTGGTTCGGCGGCCATAGCCGGCCGGGTACGTATATAGTGAATCGGCGGATATAGCCAGCCGGCCACATATACAGTGGTTCGGCGGCTATAACCAGACGTCCACATATATAGTGGGTCGGCGGCTATAGCCAGCCGGCCACATATATAGTGGGTGGGCGGCTATAGCCAGCCGGCCACATATATTGCGAATCGGAGGCTATAGCCAGCCGGCCACATATACAGTGGTTCGGCGGCCATAGCCAGCCGGCCACATATGTACATAGCGAATCGGCGGCTATAGCCAGCCGACACATATATAGTGAATCGGCGCCTATAGCCAGCCGGCCACATATATAGTGGGTCGGCGGCTATAGCCAGCCGGCCACATATATAGTGAATCGGCGGCTATAGCCAGCCGGCCACATATATTGCGAATCGGCGGCTATAACCAGCCGGCCACATATATAGTGGGTCGGCGGCTATGGCCAGCCGGCTACATATATAGTGGATCGGCGGCTATAGCCAGCCGGCCACATATATAGAGAATCGGCGGCTATAGCCAGCCGGCCACATATATAGTGGGTCGGCGGCTATAGCCAGCCGGCCACATATATAGTGAATCGGCGGCTATAGCCAGCCGGCCACATATACAGTGGTTAGGCGGCCATAGCCAGCTGGCCACATATACAGTGGTTCGGCGGCCATAGCCGGCCGGGTAGATATATAGTGAATCGGCGGCTGTGGCCAGCCGGCTACATATATAGTGGATCGGCGGCTATAGCCAGCCGGCCACATATATTGCGAATCGGCGGCTATAACCAGCCGGCCACATATATAGTGGGTCGGCGGCTATGGCCAGCCGGCTACATATATAGTGGATCGGCGGCTATAGCCAGCCGGCCACATATATAGTGAATCGGCGGCTATAGCCAGCCGGCCACATATATAGTGGGTCGGCGGCTAAAGCCAGCCGCCCACATATATAGCGAATCGGAGGCTATAGCTAGCCGACACATATATAGTGCATCGGCGGCTATAGCACTATATGGGTCGGCGGCTATGGCCAGCCGGCCACATATACAGTGGATCGGCGGCCATAGCCGGCCGGGTACATATATAGTGAATCGGCGGCTATGGCCAGCCGGCTACATATATAGTGGATCGGCGGCTATAGCCAGCCGGCCACATATATAGTGAATCGGCGGCTATAGCCAGCCGGCCACATATATAGTGGGTCGGCGGCTAAAGCCAGCCGCCCACATATACAGCGAATCGGAGGCTATAGCCAGCCGGCCACATATATAGTGGGTCGGCGGCTAAAGCCAGCCCCCCACATATATAGCGAATCGGAGGCTATAGCTAGCCGACACATATATAGTGCATCGGCGGCTATAGCCAGCCGGCCACATATATAGTGGGTCGGCGGCTATGGCCAGCCGGCCACATATATAGTGGATCGGCGGCTATAGCCAGCCGGCCACATATATAGGGAATCGGCGGCTATAGCCAGCCGGCCACATATATAGTGGGTCTGCGGCTATAGCCAGCCGGCCACATATATAGTGGGTCGGCGGCTATAGCCAGCCGGCCACATATACAGTAGTTCGGCGGCTATAACCAGCCGTCCACATATATAGTGGGTCGGCGGCTATAGCCAGCCGGCCACATATATAGTGGGTCGGCGGCTATAGCCAGCCGGCCACATATATTGCGAATCGGCGGCTATAACCAGCCGGCCACATATATAGTGGGTCGGCGGCTATGGCCAGCCGATACATATATATATAGTGAATCGGCGGCTATAGCCAGCCGGCCACATATACAGTGGTTAGGCGGCCATAGCCAGCCGGCCACATATACAGTGGTTAGGCGGCCATAGCCAGCCGGCCACATATACAGTGGTTCGGCGGCCATAGCCGGCCGGGTACATATATAGTGAATCGGCGGCTATGGCCAGCCGGCTACATATATAGTGGATCGGCGGCTATAGCCAGCCGGCCACATATATAGTGAATCGGCGGCTATAGCCAGCCGGCCACATATATAGTGGGTCGGCGGCTAAAGCCAGCCGCCCACATATATAGCGAAGCGGAGGCTATAGCTAGCCGACACATATATAGTGCATCGGCGGCTATAGCCAGCCGGCCACATATATAGTGGGTCGGCGGCTATGGCCAGCCGGCCACATATATAGTGGATCGGCGGCTATAGCCAGCCGGCCACATATATAGGGAATCGGCGGCTATAGCCAGCCGGCCACATATATAGTGGGTCTGCGGCTATAGCCAGCCGGCCACATATATAGTGGGTCGGCGGCTATAGCCAGCCGGCCACATATACAGTGGTTCGGCGGCTATAACCAGCCGTCCACATATATAGTGGGTCGGCGGCTATAGCCAGCCGGCCACATATATAGTGGGTCGGCGGCTATAGCCAGCCGGCCACATATATAGTGGGTCGGCGGCTATAGCCAGCCGGCCACATATATTGCGAATCGGCGGCTATAACCAGCCGGCCACATATACAGTGGTTCGGCGGCTATAGCTAGCCGGCCACATATATAGTGGGTCGGCGGCTATAGCCAGCCGGCCACATATATAGTGGGTCGGCGGCTATGGCCAGCCGATACATACATATATAGTGAATCGGCGGCTATAGCCAGCCGGCCACATATACAGTGGTTAGGCGGCTATAACCAGCCGTCCACATATATAGTGGGTCGGCGGCTATAGCCAGCCGGCCACATATATAGTGGGTCGGCGGCTATAGCCAGCCGGCCACATATACAGTGGTTCGGCGGCTATAACCAGCCGTCCACATATATAGTGGGTCGGCGGCTATAGCCAGCCGGCCACATATATAGTGGGTCGGCGGCTATAGCCAGCCGGCCACATATATAGTGGGTCGGCGGCTATGGCCAGCCGATACATACATATATAGTGAATCGGCGGCTATAGCCAGCCGGCCACATATACAGTGGTTAGGCGGCCATAGCCAGCCGGCCACATATACAGTGGTTCGGCGGCCATAGCCGGCCGGGTACATATATAGTGAATCGGCGGATATAGCCGGCCGGCCACATATACAGTGGTTCGGCGGCTATAACCAGCCGTCCACATATATAGTGGGTCGGCGGCTATAGCCAGCCGGCCACATATATAGTGGGTCGGCGGCTATAGCCAGCCGGCCACATATATTGCGAATCGGAGGCTATAGCCAGCCGGCCACATATCCAGTGGTTCGGCGGCTATAGCCAGACGGCCACATATATAGTGGGTCGGCGGCTATAGCCAGCCGATACATACATATATAGTGAATCGGCGGCTATAGCCAGCCGGCCACATATACAGTGGTTAGGCGGCCATAGACAGCCGGCCACATATATAGTGGGTCGGCGGCTATAGCCAGTCGGCCACATATACAGTGGTTCGGCGGCCATAGCCAGCCGGGTACATATATAGTGAATCGGCGGCTATAGCCAGCCGGCCACATATACAGTGGTTCGGCGGCTATAACCAGCCGGCCACATATATAGTGGGTCGGCGGCTATGGCCAGCCGATACATACATATATAGTGAATCGGCGGCTATAGCCAGCCGGCCACATATACAGTGGTTAGGCGGCCATAGCCAGCCGGCCACATATACAGTGTTTCGGCGGCCATAGCCGGCCGGGTACATATATAGTGAATCGGCGGCTATAGCCAGCCGGCCACATATACAGTGGTTCGGCGGCTATAACCAGCCGTCCACATATATAGTGGGTCGGCGGCTATAGCCAGCCGGCCACATATACAGTGGTTCGGCGGCCATAGCCAGCCGGCCACATATGTACATAGCGAATCGGAGGCTATAGCCAGCCGAAACATATATAGTGAATCGGCGGCTATAGCCAGTCGGCCACATATACAGTGGTTCAGCGGCTATAGCCAGCCGGCCACATATATAGTTGGTCGGCGGCTATAGCCAGCCGGCCACATATACAGTGGTTCGGCGGCCATAGCCAGCCGGCCACATATGTACATAGCGAATCGGAGGCTATAGCCAGCCGACACATATATAGTGAATCGGCGGCTATAGCCAGCCGGCCACATATATAGTGGGTCGGCGGCTATAACCAGCCGGCCACATATATAGTGAATCGGCGGCTATAGCCAGCCGGCCACATATATTGCGAATCGGCGGCTATAACCAGCCGGCCACATATATAGTGGGTCGGCGGCTATGGCCAGCCGGCTACATATATAGTGGATCGGCGGCTATAGCCAGCCGGCCACATATATAGTGAATCGGCGGCTATAGCCAGCCGGCCACATATATAGTGGGTCGGCGGCTAAAGCCAGCCGCCCACATATATAGCGAATCGGAGGCTATAGCTAGCCGACACATATATAGTGGGTCGGCGGCTATGGCCAGCCGGCTACATATATAGTGGATCGGCGGCTATAGCCAGCCGGCCACATATATAGTGAATCGGCGGCTATAGCCAGCCGGCCACATATATAGTGGGTCGGCGGCTAAAGCCAGCCGCCCACATATATAGCGAATCGGAGGCTATAGCTAGCCGACACATATATAGTGCATCGGCGGCTATAGCCAGCCGGCCACATATATAGTGGCTATATAGTGGGTCGGCGGCTATAGCCAGCCGGCCACATATATAGTGGGTCGGCGGCTATAGCCAGCCGGCCACATATATTGCGAATCGGCGGCTATAACCAGCCGGCCACATATATAGTGGGTCGGCGGCTATGGCCAGCCGATACATACATATATAGTGAATCGGCGGCTATAGCCAGCCGGCCACATATACAGTGGTTAGGCGGCCATAGCCAGCCGGCCACATATACAGTGGTTAGGCGGCCATAGCCAGCCGGCCACATATACAGTGGTTCGGCGGCCATAGCCGGCCGGGTACATATATAGTGAATCGGCGGATATAGCCAGCCGGCCACATATACAGTGGTTCGGCGGCTATAACCAGCCGTCCACATATATAGTGGGTCGGTGGCTATAGCCAGCCGGCCACATATATAGTGGGTCGGCGGCTATAGCCAGCCGGCCACATATATTGCGAATCGGAGGCTATAGCCAGCCGGCCACATATACAGTGGTTCGGCGGCTATAGCCAGCCGGCCACATATATAGTGGGTCGGCGGCTATAGCCAGCCGATACATACATATATACTGAATCGGCGGCCATAGCCAGCCGGCCACATATACAGTGGTTAGGCGGCCATAGCCAGCCGGCCACATATATAGTGGGTCGGCGGCTATAGCCAGCCGGCCACATATACAGTGGTTCGGCGGCCATAGCCAGCCGGGTACGTATATAGTGAATCGGCGGCTATAGCCAGCCGGCCACATATACAGTGGTTCGGCGGCTATAACCAGCCGGCCACATATATAGTGGGTCGGCGGCTATGGCCAGCCGATACATACATATATAGTGAATCGGCGGCTATAGCCAGCCGGCCACATATACAGTGGTTCGGCGGCTATAACCAGCCGTCCACATATATAGTGGGTCGGCGGCTATAGCCAGCCGGCCACATATACAGTGGTTCGGCGGCCATAGCCAGCCGGCCACATATGTACATAGCGAATCGGAGGCTATAGCCAGCCGAAACATATATAGTGAATCGGCGGCTATAGCCAGTCGGCCACATATACAGTGGTTCAGCGGCTATAGCCAGCCGGCCACATATATAGTTGGTCGGCGGCTATAGCCAGCCGGCCACATATATAGTGGGTCGGCGGCTATAGCCAGCCGGCCACATATATAGTGAATCGGCGGCTATAACCAGCCGGCCACATATACAGTGGTTAGGCGGCCATAGCCAGCTGGCCACATATACAGTGGTTCGGCGGCCATAGCCGGCCGGGTAGATATATAGTGAATCGGCGGCTGTGGCCAGCCGGCTACATATATAGTGGATCGGCGGCTATAGCCAGCCGGCCACATATATAGTGAATCGGCGGCTATAGCCAGCCGGCCACATATATAGTGGGTCGGCGGCTATGGCCAGCCGGCCACATATATAGTGGATCGGCGGCTATAGCCAGCCGGCCACATATATAGGGAATCGGCGGCTATAGCCAGCCGGCCACATATATAGTGGGTCTGCGGCTATAGCCAGCCGGCCACATATATAGTGGGTCGGCGGCTATAGCCAGCCGGCCACATATATAGTGGGTCGGCGGCTATAGCCAGCCGGCCACATATATAGTGGGTCGGCGGCTATAGCCAGCCGGCCACATATATAGTGGGTCGGCGGCTATAGCCAGCCGGCCACATATATAGTGGGTCGGCGGCTATGGCCAGCCGGCCACATATATAGTGGATCGGCGGCAATAGCCAGCCGGCCACATATATAGGGAATCGGCGGCTATAGCCAGCCGGCCACATATATAGTGGGTCTGCGGCTATAGCCAGCCGGCCACATATATAGTGGGTCGGCGGCTATAGCCAGCCGGCCACATATATAGTGGGTCGGCGGCTATAGCCAGCCGGCCACATATATAGTGGGTAGGCGGCTATAGCCAGCCGGCCACATATATAGTGGGTCGGCGGCTATAGCCAGCCGGCCACATATATAGTGGGTCGGCGGCTATAGCCAGCCGGCCACATATATTGCGAATCGGAGGCTATAGCCAGCCGGCCACATATACAGTGGTTCGGCGGCCATAGCCAGCCGGCCACATATGTACATAGCGAATCGGAGGCTATAGCCAGCCGACACATATATAGTGAATCGGCGGCTATAGCCAGCCGGCCACATATACAGTGGTTAGGCGGCCATAGCCAGCCGGCCACATATACAGTGGTTCGGCGGCCATAGCCGGCCGGGTACATATATAGTGAATCGGCGGCTATAGCCAGCCGGCCACATATATAGTGGGTCGGCGGCTAAAGCCAGCCGGCCACATATATAGCGAATCGGAGGCTATAGCTAGCCGACACATATATAGTGCATCGGCGGCTATAGCCAGCCGGCCACATATATAGTGGATCGGCGGCTATAGCCAGCCGGCCACATATATAGTGAATCGGCGGCTATAGCCAGCCGGCCACATATATAGTGGGTCGGCGGCTATGGCCAGCCGGCCACATATACAGTGGTTAGGCGGCCATAGCCAGCCGGCCACATATACAGTGGTTCGGCGGCCATAGCCGGCCGGGTACGTATATAGTGAATCGGCGGATATAGCCAGCCGGCCACATATACAGTGGTTCGGCGGCTATAACCAGACGTCCACATATATAGTGGGTCGGCGGCTATAGCCAGCCGGCCACATATATAGTGGGTGGGCGGCTATAGCCAGCCGGCCACATATATTGCGAATCGGAGGCTATAGCCAGCCGGCCACATATACAGTGGTTCGGCGGCCATAGCCAGCCGGCCACATATGTACATAGCGAATCGGAGGCTATAGCCAGCCGACACATATATAGTGAATCGGCGGCTATAGCCAGCCGGCCACATATATAGTGGGTCGGCGGCTATAGCCAGCCGATACATACATATATAGTGAATCGGCGGCTATAGCCAGCCGGCCACATATACAGTGGTTAGGCGGCCATAGCCAGCTGGCCACATATACAGTGGTTCGGCGGCCATAGCCGGCCGGGTAGATATATAGTGAATCGGCGGCTGTGGCCAGCCGGCTACATATATAGTGGATCGGCGGCTATAGCCAGCCGGCCACATATATAGTGAATCGGCGGCTATAGCCAGCCGGCCACATATATAGTGGGTCGGCGGCTAAAGCCAGCCGGCCACATATATAGCGAATCGGAGGCTATAGCTAGCCGACACATATATAGTGCATCCGCGGCCACATATATAGTGGATCGGCGGCTATAGCCAGCCGGCCACATATATAGTGAATCGGCGGCTATAGCCAGCCGGCCACATATATAGTGGGTCGGCGGCTAAAGCCAGCCGCCCACATATATAGCGAATCGGAGGCTATAGCTAGCCGACACATATATAGTGCATCGGCGGCTATAGCCAGCCGGCCTTATATATAGTGGGTCGGCGGCTATGGCCAGCCGGCCACATATATAGTGGATCGGCGGCTATAGCCAGCCGGCCACATATATAGGGAATCGGCGGCTATAGCCAGCCGGCCACATATATAGTGGGTCTGCGGCTATAGCCAGCCGGCCACATATGTAGTGGGTCGGCGGCTATAGCCAGCCGGCCACATATACAGTGGTTCGGCGGCCATAGCCAGCCGGGTACATATATAGTGAATCGGCGGCTATAGCCAGCCGGCCACATATACAGTGGTTCGGCGGCTATAACCAGCCGGCCACATATATAGTGGGTCGGCGGCTATGGCCAGCCGGCCACATATACAGTGGTTAGGCGGCCATAGCCAGCCGGCCACATATACAGTGGTTCGGCGGCCATAGCCGGCCGGGTACGTATATAGTGAATCGGCGGATATAGCCAGCCGGCCACATATACAGTGGTTCGGCGGCTATAACCAGACGTCCACATATATAGTGGGTCGGCGGCTATAGCCAGCCGGCCACATATATAGTGGGTGGGCGGCTATAGCCAGCCGGCCACATATATTGCGAATCGGAGGCTATAGCCAGCCGGCCACATATACAGTGGTTCGGCGGCCATAGCCAGCCGGCCACATATGTACATAGCGAATCGGCGGCTATAGCCAGCCGACACATATATAGTGAATCGGCGCCTATAGCCAGCCGGCCACATATATAGTGGGTCGGCGGCTATAGCCAGCCGGCCACATATATAGTGAATCGGCGGCTATAGCCAGCCGGCCACATATACAGTGGTTAGGCGGCCATAGCCAGCTGGCCACATATACAGTGGTTCGGCGGCCATAGCCGGCCGGGTAGATATATAGTGAATCGGCGGCTGTGGCCAGCCGGCTACATATATAGTGGATCGGCGGCTATAGCCAGCCGGCCACATATATTGCGAATCGGCGGCTATAACCAGCCGGCCACATATATAGTGGGTCGGCGGCTATGGCCAGCCGGCTACATATATAGTGGATCGGCGGCTATAGCCAGCCGGCCACATATATAGTGAATCGGCGGCTATAGCCAGCCGGCCACATATATAGTGGGTCGGCGGCTAAAGCCAGCCGCCCACATATATAGCGAATCGGAGGCTATAGCTAGCCGACACATATATAGTGCATCGGCGGCTATAGCCAGCCGGCCACATATATAGTGGGTCGGCGGCTATGGCCAGCCGGCCACATATACAGTGGTTCGGCGGCCATAGCCGGCCGGGTACATACATATATAGTGAATCGGCGGCTATGGCCAGCCGGCTACATATATAGTGGATCGGCGGCTATAGCCAGCCGGCCACATATATAGTGAATCGGCGGCTATAGCCAGCCGGCCACATATATAGTGGGTCGGCGGCTAAAGCCAGCCGCCCACATATACAGCGAATCGGAGGCTATAGCCAGCCGGCCACATATATAGTGGGTCGGCGGCTATAGCCAGCCGGCCACATATATAGGGAATCGGCGGCTATAGCCAGCCGGCCACATATATAGTGGGTCTGCGGCTATAGCCAGCCGGCCACATATATAGTGGGTCGGCGGCTATAGCCAGCCGGCCACATATACAGTAGTTCGGCGGCTATAACCAGCCGTCCACATATATAGTGGGTCGGCGGCTATGGCCAGCCGGCCACATATATAGTGGGTCGGCGGCTATAGCCAGCCGGCCACATATATTGCGAATCGGCGGCTATAACCAGCCGGCCACATATATAGTGGGTCGGCGGCTATGGCCAGCCGATACATACATATATAGTGAATCGGCGGCTATAGCCAGCCGGCCACATATACAGTGGTTAGGCGGCCATAGCCAGCCGGCCACATATACAGTGGTTAGGCGGCCATAGCCAGCCGGCCACATATACAGTGGTTCGGCGGCCATAGCCGGCCGGGTACATATATAGTGAATCGGCGGCTATGGCCAGCCGGCTACATATATAGTGGATCGGCGGCTATAGCCAGCCGGCCACATATATAGTGGGTCGGCGGCTATAGCCAGCCGGCCATATATATAGTGAATCGGCGGCTATAGCCAGCCGGCCACATATACAGTGGTTAGGCGGCCATAGCCAGCTGGCCACATATACAGTGGTTCGGCGGCCATAGCCGGCCGGGTAGATATATAGTGAATCGGCGGCTGTGGCCAGCCGGCCACATATATAGTGGGTCGGCGGCTATGGCCAGCCGGCCACATATATAGTGGATCGGCGGCTATGGCCAGCCGGCCACATATACAGTGGTTCGGCGGCTATTGTCAGCCAGCCACATATATATTGGGTCGGCGGCTATAGCCAGCCGGCCACATATACAGTGGTACATATATAGTGAATCGGCGGCTGTAGCTAGCCGGCCACATTTACAGTGCGTCGGCGGCTATAGCCAGCCAGTCACATATACTGTGGGTCGGCGGCTATAGCCAGTCGGCCACATATACAGTGGTTCAGCAGCTATAGCCAGCCGGCCACATATATAGTGGGTCGGCGGCTATATCCAGCCGGCCACATATGTATGTATATAGTGGGTCGGCGGCTATAGCCAGCCGGCCACATATGTATATAGTGGGTCGGCGGCTATAGCCAGCCGGCCACATATGTATATAGTGGGTCGGCGGCTATAGCCAGCCGGCCACATATGTATATAGTGGGTCGGCGGCTATAGCCAGCCGGCCACATATGTATATAGTGGGTCGGCGGCTATAGCCAGCCGGCCACATATGTATATAGTGGGTCGGCGGCTATAGCCAGCCGGCCACATATGTATATAGTGGGTCGGCGGCTATAGCCAGCCGGCCACATATGTATATAGTGGGTCGGCGGCCATAGCCAGCCGGCCACATATGTATATAGTGGGTCGGCGGCTATAGCCAGCCGGCCACATATGTATATAGTGGGTCGGCGGCTATAGCCAGCCGGCCACATATGTATATAGTGGGTCGGCGGCTATAGCCAGCCGGCCACATATGTATATAGTGGGTCGGCGGCTATAGCCAGCCGGCCACATACATATGTATATAGTGGGTCGGCGGCTATAGCCAGCCGGCCACATATGTATATAGTGGGTCGGCGGCTATAGCCAGCCGGCCACATATGTATATAGTGGGTCGGCGGCTATAGCCAGCCGGCCACATATGTATATAGTGGGTCGGCGGCTATAGCCAGCCGGCCACATATGTATATAGTGGGTCGGCGGCTATAGCCAGCCGGCCACATATGTATATAGTGGGTCGGCGGCTATAGCCAGCCGGCCACATATGTATATAGTGGGTCGGCGGCTATAGCCAGCCGGCCACATATGTATATAGTGGGTCGGCGGCTATAGCCAGCTGGCCACATATGTATATAGTGGGTCGGCGGCTATAGCCAGCCGGCCACTTATGTATATAGTGGGTCGGCGGCTATAGCCAGCCGGCCACATATGTATATAGTGGGTCGGCGGCTATAGCCAGCCGGCCACATATATAGTGGGTCGGCGGCTATAGCCAGCCGGCCACATATATAGTGGGTCGGCGGCTATAGCCAGCCGGCCACATATATAGTGGGTCGGCGGCTATAGCCAGCCGGCCACATATATAGTGGGTCGGCGGCTATAGCCAGCCGGCCACATACATATATAGTGGGTCGGCGGCTATAGCCAGCCGGCCACATATATAGTGGGTCGGCGGCTATAGCCAGCCGGCCACATATATAGTGGGTCGGCGGCTATAGCCAGCCGGCCACATATATAGTGGGTCGGCGGCTATAGCCAGCCGGCCACATATATAGTGGGTCGGCGGCTATAGCCAGCCGGCCACATATATAGTGGGTCGGCGGCTATAGCCAGCCGGCCACATATGTATATAGTGGGTCGGCGGCTATAGCCAGCCGGCCACATATGTATATAGTGGGTCGGCGGCTATAGCCAGCCGGCCACATATATAGTGGGTCGGCGGCTATAGCCAGCCGGCCACATATATAGTGGGTCGGCGGCTATAGCCAGCCGGCCACATATATAGTGGGTCGGCGGCTATAGCCAGCCGGCCACATATATAGTGGGTCGGCGGCTATAGCCAGCCGGCCACATATACATATAGTGGGTCGGCGGCTATAGCCAGCCGGCCACATATATAGTGGGTCGGCGGCTATAGCCAGCCGGCCACATATATAGTGGGTCGGCGGCTATAGCCAGCCGGCCACATATATAGTGGGTCGGCGGCTATAGCCAGCCGGCCACATATATAGTGGGTCGGCGGCTATAGCCAGCCGGCCACATATATAGTGGGTCGGCGGCTATAGCCAGCCGGCCACATATATAGTGGGTCGGCGGCTATAGCCAGCCGGCCACATATGTATATAGTGGGTCGGCGGCTATAGCCAGCCGGCCACATATGTATATAGTGGGTCGGCGGCTATAGCCAGCCGGCCACATATGTATATAGTGGGTCGGCGGCTATAGCCAGCCGGCCACATATGTATATAGTGGGTCGGCGGCTATAGCCAGCCGGCCACATATGTATATAGTGGGTCGGCGGATATAGCCAGCCGGCCACATATGTATATAGTGGGTCGGCGGCTATAGCCAGCCGACCACATATGTATATAGTGGGTCGGCGTCTATAGCCAGCCGGCCACATATGTATATAGTGGGTCGGCGGCTATAGCCAGCCGGCCACATATGTATATAGTGGGTCGGCGGCTATAGCCAGCCGGCCACATATGTATATAGTGGGTCGGCGGCTATAGCCAGCCGACCACATATGTATATAGTGGGTCGGCGGCTATAGCCAGCCGGCCACATATGTATATAGTGGGTCGGCGGCTATAGCCAGCCGGCCACATATGTATATAGTGGGTCGGCGGCTATAGCCAGCCGGCCACATATATAGTGGGTCGGCGGCTATAGCCAGCCGGCCACATATATAGTGGGTCGGCGGCTATAGCCAGCCGGCCACATATATAGTGGGTCGGCGGCTATAGCCAGCCGGCCACATATATAGTGGGTCGGCGGCTATAGCCAGCCGGCCACATATATAGTGGGTCGGCGGCTATAGCCAGCCGGCCACATATATAGTGGGTCGGCGGCTATAGCCAGCCGGCCACATATATAGTGGGTCGGCGGCTATATCCAGCCGGCCACATATGTATATAGTGGGTCGGCGGCTATAGCCAGCCGGCCACATATGTATATAGTGGGTCGGCGGCTATAGCCAGCCGGCCACATATGTATATAGTGGGTCGGCGGCTATAGCCAGCCGGCCACATATACAGTGGGTCGGCGGCTATAGCCAGCCGGCCACATATATAGTGTGTCGGCGGCTATAGCCAGCCGGCCACATATATAGTGGGTCGGCGGCTATAGCCAGCCGGCCACATATATAGTGGGTCGGCGGCTATAGCCAGCCGGCCACATATATAGTGGGTCGGCGGCTATAGCCAGCCGGCCACATATATAGTGGGTCGGCGGCTATAGCCAGCCGGCCACATATATAGTGGGTCGGCGGCTATAGCCAGCCGGCCACATATATAGTGGGTCGGCGGCTATAGCCAGCCGGCCACATATATAGTGGGTCGGCGGCTATAGCCAGCCGGCCACATATATAGTGGGTCGGCGGCTATAGCCAGCCGGCCACATATATAGTGGGTCGGCGGCTATAGCCAGCCGGCCACATATATAGTGGGTCGGCGGCTATAGCCAGCCGGCCACATATATAGTGGGTCGGCGGCTATAGCCAGCCGGCCACATATATAGTGGGTCGGCGGCTATAGCCAGCCGGCCACATATATAGTGGGTCGGCGGCTATAGCCAGCCGGCCACATATATAGTGGGTCGGCGGCTATAGCCAGCCGGCCACATATATAGTGGGTCGGCGGCTATAGCCAGCCGGCCACATATATAGTGGGTCGGCGGCTATAGCCAGCCGGCCACATACATATATAGTGGGTCGGCGGCTATAGCCAGCCGGCCACATATATAGTGGGTCGGCGGCTATAGCCAGCCGGCCACATATATAGTGGGTCGGCGGCTATAGCCAGCCGGCCACATATATAGTGGGTCGGCGGCTATAGCCAGCCGGCCACATATATAGTGGGTCGGCGGCTATAGCCAGCCGGCCACATATATAGTGGGTCGGCGGCTATAGCCAGCCGGCCACATATATAGTGGGTCGGCGGCTATAGCCAGCCGGCCACATATATAGTGGGTCGGCGGCTATAGCCGAACACGAAATTTATTAAAAATCATAAAATAGCAGTTGATACTAACAAAAGGAAGGTCCAAAACAAAAGATTAAGAAAGGACGCAAAGTGGCTTTATCTGGCTGCAATGAATAATTATTTTGGTTTCATTATGCATAACATTGTGAGCGTATTTATGAATGTTTTACGCTTAATAATAATGATTATCGGATTAAAGAATATAATTGTTGAACAGATTCAGGTCGGAGTCATTTTCTTCAACCCAATTTCTTATCCGAGCTTTGAACAAAAGCAAATCACCCTTAAAACATTTTAAAAATAACCACAACGAAAACTAAGTATCCAATCAGAAGAAGAGGTCGTCCATAGCAATATATAACAAGAACAACATATGTACATACCTTTCAATCAACTGGGAACTCACTGAGACGACTCGTAGTTAGAGACACACAAACCTGTAAGCAATAGTGATGAACACACAACCTGTACGTAATAATGATAAACACACAAACTTGGAAGCAATAATGGTAAACACACAAACCTTAATAAAACTAACACGTACTCGTAGCAAGAGACACACAAACCTGTACATAATAGTGATAAACACACAAACCTGTAAGCAATAATGGTAAACACACAAACCTTAATAAAATACATGCTGGACGAAATGTGCAAAAAACGCCAGCGACCCCAGAGGTAAAACATATACATGTCAAATACAAATCCCAATCACTTCATACCCTTTGCCCGTTGAATTAGCTTTGAATGAGGACAAACCCGATTCAACCGCCGACAACGTTCCGATATCACAAAAAAAAGAGCAAAACAATCCACCACTCGCCGCAGCCTTGAACTTAAGCAATTAATTCTCTCAATTCGTACTTTGCTGTTCGTAGTACGTAGTACAGCTTGAAACACAAGTACGTGAGTGTACCAAGGGAACGCAGGTTCTTTATAAGAGACAGCTGAATGTCCTAATAGCAAGGAGAGCGTAAATTTGATCGGTTAATGATTAGCAGTGACGAAAGGGAAACGGTCACTGCAGGTTATTGGCTAGAATGCTTTATATGAAGAGAGAAAAAGGGTTAAATGACATATTAATATAAGAAGAGAGAATTCGTAGCACAGTTTGATACTCAAACGAATGAGTGCTTCAAGCGAATGCTGGTTCTTCACAAGAGTCAGCAGTGAGTCCGATTATAGAGGAGAACGTATATTTGAAGGGATAATGATTAGCAGTTACCAAAGGGTACGGTCACTGCAGGTTATTGGGTAGAATGCTTTATTTGAAGAGAGAAAAGTGTTTAAATGACATATTAATAGAAAAAGAGAGAATTCGTAGCACAGTTTGCAACTCTAACAAGTGAGTGCATCAAGCGAATGCTGGTTCTTTACAAGAGACAGCAGAGAGTCCGAATATAGAGGAGAACGTATATTTGCTGGGATAATGATTAGCAGTGACCAATGGGAACGATCACTGCAGGCACGTGTAACCGAAATTAGAGTAGTGTGTCGGTGTGCGCAATCGAACAGTGTGCGTAGGATGATAAACACAATCTATTGGTTGTGATTCAAATTGATATAATTTTCATCTTTCAGAGGATTTCCTTTTAAACAAGTTTCGATTCTGCCTGCTGGTGGAAGAAGAATTCAGAACACAGAATTCAGGCCACATATATAGTGTGTCGCTGTGTGTAATCGAACTTAGGATTAGTACTACGTCAGGGTGCGTAGGCTGAGTAGGTTAAAACACAAGTCTATTGTCTGTGATTAATCTATGGCTATGCGTTAATAAGTTTGTGCGTTGCGTGTTGCCAAACTGCACACATACACACGAAAGCTTTAGTAGGGACATCGAAACGTAAGGTGAATACTAATTCAACTCGGCTATTGTTCGCCAAATGAACCAAATGAATAAACCATGTGAGGTGAATGGTGATCTGCTTAAGTATGACACTTGGCTGACTGTTCGTAAATCCTGTCGTGCGCATTTGGTTGAATCGCCGATTAATGTAGCACGCCTGTTCGTATCGTGGCTATGATACTTTTTTACTTTAATTTTTTTCAATTAAATTTTAAATTTTTATTTTCAATTATTTTTATCTTTTTCGTCGTTATTATCTAGGCCACATATATAGTGGGGCGGCGGCTATAGCCAGCCGGACACATATGTATATAGTGGGTCGGCGGCTATAGTCAGACGGCGGCTATAGCTAGCCGGCCACATATAAAGTGAATCGGCGGCTACATATATGTACAGTGGGTCGGCGGCTATAGCCAGTCGGCCACATATACAGTGGTTCGGCGGCTATAGCCAGCCGGCCACATATATAGTGGGTCGGCGGCTATAGCCAGCCGGCCACATATATAGTGTGTCGGCGGCTATAGCCAGCCGGCCACATATATAGTGTGTCGGCGGCTATAGCCAGCCGGCCACATATATAGTGTGTCGGCGGCTATAGCCAGCCGGCCACATATATAGTGTGTCGGCGGCTATAGCCAGCCGGCCACATATATAGTGTGTCGGCGGCTATAGCCAGCCGGCCACATATATAGTGTGTCGGCGGCTATAGCCAGCCGGCCACATATATAGTGTGTCGGCGGCTATAGCCAGCCGGCCACATATATAGTGTGTCGGCGGCTATAGCCAGCCGGCCACATATATAGTGTGTCGGCGGCTATAGCCAGCCGGCCACATATGTATATAGTGTGTCGGCGGCTATAGCCAGCCGGCCACATATATAGTGTGTCGGCGGCTATAGCCAGCCGGCCACATATATAGTGTGTCGGCGGCTATAGCCAGCCGGCCACATATATAGTGTGTCGGCGGCTATAGCCAGCCGGCCACATATATAGTGTGTCGGCGGCTATAGCCAGCCGGCCACATATATAGTGTGTCGGCGGCTATAGCCAGCCGGCCACATATATAGTGTGTCGGCGGCTATAGCCAGCCGGCCACATATATAGTGTGTCGGCGGCTATAGCCAGCCGGCCACATATATAGTGTGTCGGCGGCTATAGCCAGCCGGCCACATATATAGTGTGTCGGCGGCTATAGCCAGCCGGCCACATATATAGTGTGTCGGCGGCTATAGCCAGCCGGCCACATATATAGTGTGTCGGCGGCTATAGCCAGCCGGCCACATATATAGTGTGTCGGCGGCTATAGCCAGCCGGCCACATATATAGTGTGTCGGCGGCTATAGCCAGCCGGCCACATATATAGTGTGTCGGCGGCTATAGCCAGCCGGCCACATATATAGTGTGTCGGCGGCTATAGCCAGCCGGCCACACATATAGTGTGTCGGCGGCTATAGCCAGCCGGCCACATATATAGTGTGTCGGCGGCTATAGCCAGCCGGCCACATATATAGTGTGTCGGCGGCTATAGCCAGCCGTCCACATATATAGTGTGTCGGCGGCTATAGCCAGCCGGCCACATATATAGTGTGTCGGCGGCTATAGCCAGCCGGCCACATATGTATATAGTGTGTCGGCGGCTATAGCCAGCCGGCCACATATGCATATAGTGTGTCGGCGGCTATAGCCAGCCGGCCACATATGTATATAGTGTGTCGGCGGCTATAGCCAGCCGGCCACATATGTATATAGTGTGTCGGCGGCTATAGCCAGCCGGCCACATATATAGTGGGTCGGCGGCTATGGCCAGCCGGCCACATGTACAGTGGTTCGGTGGTTATAGCCAGCCGGCCACATACATAGCGAATCGGAGGCTATAGCCAGCCGACACATATATAGTGAATCGGCGGCTATAGCCAGCCGGCCACATATATAATGGGTCGGCGGCTATGGCCAACCGACACATATATAGTGAATCGGCGGCTATAGCCAGCCGGCCACATATACAGTGGTTAGGCGGCCATAGCCAGCTGGCCACATATACAGTGGTTCGGCGGCCATAGCCGGCCGGGTAGATATATAGTGAATCGGCGGCTGTGGCCAGCCGGCTACATATATAGTGGATCGGCGGCTATAGCCAGCCGGCCACATATATAGTGTGTCGGCGGCTATAGCCAGCCGGCCACATATATAGTGTGTCGACGGCTATAGCCAGCCGGCCACATATATAGTGTGTCGGCGGCTATAGCCAGCCGGCCACATATATAGTGTGTCGGCGGCTATAGCCAGCCGGCCACATATATAGTGTGTCGGCAGCTATAGCCAGCCGGCCACATATATAGTGTGTCGGCGGCTATAGCCAGCCGGCCACATATATTGCGAATCGGCGGCTATAACCAGCCGGCCACATATATAGTGTGTCGGCGGCTATAGCCAGCCGGCCACATATATAGTGTGTCGGCGGCTATAGCCAGCCGGCCACATATATAGGGAATCGGCGGCTATAGCCAGCCGGCCACCTGTACAGTGGTTCGGTGGTTATAGCCAGCCGGCCACATACATAGCGAATCGGAGGCTATAGCCAGCCGACACATATATAGCGAATCGGAGGCTATAGCCAGCCGGCCACATATATAGTGGGTCGGCGGCTAAAGCCAGCCCCCAACATATATAGCGAATGGGAGGCTAAAGCTAGCCGACACATATATAGTGCATCGGCGGCTATAGTCAGCCGGCCACATATATAGTGGGTCGGCGGCTATAGCCAGCCGGCCACATATACATATAGTGGGTCGGCGGCTAAAGCCAGCCGGCCACATATATAGTGTGTCGGCGGCTATAGCCAGCCGGCCACATATATAGTGTGTCGGCGGCTATAGCCAGCCGGCCACATATATAGTGTGTCGGCGGCTATAGCCAGCCGGCCACATATATAGTGTGTCGGCGGCTATAGCCAGCCGGCCACATATATAGTGTGTCGGCGGCTATAGCCAGCCGGCCACATATATAGTGTGTCGGCGGCTATAGCCAGCCGGCCACATATATAGTGTGTCGGCGGCTATAGCCAGCCGGCCACATATATAGTGTGTCGGCGGCTATAGCCAGCCGGCCACATATATAGTGTGTCGGCGGCTATAGCCAGCCGGCCACATATATAGTGTGTCGGCGGCTATAGCCAGCCGGCCACATATATAGGGAATCGGCGGCTATAGCCAGCCGGCCACATATATAGTGGGTCGGCGGCTATAGCCAGCCGGCCACATATACAGTGGTTCGGCGGCTATAACCAGCCGTCCACATATATAGTGGGTCGGCGGCTATAGCCAGCCGGCCACATATACAGTGGTTCGGCGGCTATAACCAGCCGTCCACATATATAGTGGGTCGGCGGCTATAGCCAGCCGGCCACATATATAGTGGGTCGGCGGCTATAGCCAGCCGGCCACATATATTGCGAATCGGCGGCTATAACCAGCCGGCCACATATATAGTGGGTCGGCGGCTATAGCCAGCCGGCCACATATATAGTGAATCGGCGGCTATAGCCAGCCGGCCACATATACAGTGGTTAGGCGGCCATAGCCAGCTGGCCACATATACAGTGGTTCGGCGGCCATATCCGGCCGGATAGATATATAGTGAATCGGCGGCTGTGGCCAGCCGGCTACATATATAGTGGATCGGCGGCTATAGCCAGCCGGCCACATATATTGCGAATCGGCGGCTATAACCAGCCGGCCACATATATAGTGGGTCGGCGGCTATGGCCAGCCGGCTACATATATAGTGGGTCGGCGGCTATAGCCAGCCGGCCACATATATTGCGAATCGGCGGCTATAGCCAGCCGGCCACATATATAGTGGGTCGGCGGCTATGGCCAGCCGATACATACATATATAGTGAATCGGCGGCTGTAGCCAGCCGGCCACATATACAGTGGTTAGGCGGCCATAGCCAGCCGGCCACATATACAGTGGTTAGGCGGCCATAGCCAGCCGGCCACATATACAGTGGTTCTTCGGCCATAGCCGGCCGGGTACATATATAGTGAATCGGCGGCTATGGCCAGCCGGCTACATATATAGTGGGTCGGCGGCTAAAGCCAGCCGCCCACTTATGTAGCGAATCGGAGGCTGTTTAGTTCACTTTTCGATATGGACCTGGCTCGGATATTAAAACTCGATATCTTCGATTAGTTCAGTTTATATTTCACAGAAAGGCAAAAAGGCAATGAACCCCTTGTTACAATTCAATCTATATATACATTTTTGGCTCAACTACAAATGTACATCTATCCCCCTCCAACACATGTATATTGTATGCAGAGGGTAGCAATCATACAATTGTTCAATATAAATGTGTTAGAAAAGGACAAATATACATCTGCAATTGAGCAAATTTCGTAGCAAAGATGTGTTTAGACTGCATCCGATGAAGTGCGTTCAGACATCACATAACTCTCCCGGGATGATATTGGAATGAATATCATTACTTCTTAAATGATCGGTATCAGTTGCATGTGTTGTTAAATAACCTGTAACGACAAATCAAGCACAATTGACACTACAACGCTTGTTCCCTTGATGAGTCTTGCCAGCTTTCTTCAAGTGGTAAGGGGCACAATTTGACTATAGGGCGTTTAATTAGACCGTTTTGAGTTTTAAGTGTGACGACTCTCACTAAATTATCAGCACCTGGATGTAGCTCGACAACCCGTCCCAATGGCCATTGGTTACATGGAAAACGTTCGTCCTTTACCATGACGATGTCATTCAGTTTCACATTCGTACTGCGTTTTAACCATTTTGGACGTCTCTGTAATCTGGACAAATACTCTTTAGTCCATTGGCGCCAAAAGTGTTGAACCAGTTTTTGACAATGCAGCCATCGATTTATTATAGAAGTATTGTTGATTTCAGCTTGTGGTAGTGCAAGTAATGAATCGCCAGTCAGAAAATGACCGGGGGTTAATACCATAAGATCATCGGGATTGCTAGTCAGTGGGCATAAGGGCCTGGAATTAAGGCATGATTCAATCTGGGTCAAGACGGTATTGAATTCTTCGTATGTTAGTTTTTGTTCCCCGATAACCCGTTTAAGATGAAATTTTGTTGACTTCACACCCGCCTCCCACAACCCGCCAAAGTGCGGAGACGAGGGCGGTATAAAATGCCAACGTATCTGTTGTTGTGCTAATTGTGGATAAATTTTATCTACGAATCGTTGATAGCAGTTTCTATCCTCTTTCAACTTTCTATTGGCACCAACGAAATTTGTACCGCAGTCGCTATATATATCCTTGCAAAAACCTCTTCGTGCCATAAAACGTCTTAAAGCACCTATAAAGGCGTCGGATGATAACAACAACAAACAACAGGTATATCGTGATGTCTGATCCTTCCCGCCAACACAATGTTGTTCTTCACTGGTCAGAACTGGTTTCATTTGCCCTAGCAGTAAATATTCCTTAATGGACTCCGTATATGCGTCCTTCAGATGTTTATCCTTTGATAATCGCCTATATAAAAGTTCAAATCGCCTTAGAGCCATAGCTCTTGAACTTCCGATAAACTCCGTAGGTGAAATTTCCGTTTTTATTGGCAGTCGAACTCGATATTTGCCAGATTCCAATCGCTCCGTCGTAGCCTTATAAAATTCCTCACACCATCTATCCTCATCGGATTGTTTATTTAGTTCCAATACTTCTTCTGACTCCCAAAATTTCCTAAGCAGGTGATCAATTTCGACACTGGAGTATAAAGTTGTCAAAGCAGATGTCGGCGAGTGCACAGTCCGCTTTCCAGATACGATATACCCAAATGTTGTTCTTTGAGCGATGGGCAATCCTTGTGTCGCCTTACGTGTATCATTCTGAATACACTCGTCATAGACGTCACTCCCTAGTAAGACGTCGACAGATTGTGGCTCGAAGTATCGTGGATCCGCGAGAGATATTCCCTGAAGATGATTGCATTTGGAAACATTGATCTTGTTAGTCGGTAAAACACCTGATACTTTGGGTAACACATAAGCAGTAACTTGATATTCTATTTGTGGATCTAATCTAGACCCGATTAGTAAATTTACCTTATATTGACTTGAAGTTATCGTGGTCCCTGACAATCCATTAATACTTATGTTGGCCTTATCCCTTTGGAGACCAAGCAATTGCACCACTCTTTCATTTACAAAGGAAGCCTGTGATCCCTGATCTAGTAATGCCCTAAACAATCGCGGATACCCTTCCGATGTCTTGATGGTAACGATCGCTGTTGGTAATAGGACATCGTATGGTGTTATATTTCTAGGGCGACTATCTCGTTGCTTCGCGTAGGTTGCTGCATGCGCTACTGATGTAGTGAGTGCGGAATTGATTGCTTCCCTTCCCAAGTGAATCAAGGTGTGGTGCTTACCCCCGCAAGTTCCACATGTACGACGACTGCTACAATTTGTTGAACGGTGATTGTATCCCAAACAGTTAAAACAAAGCTTGAATTTATCCACTGTATTTCGCCTCTCATTAACATTCATCTCCAAAAACTGTCTGCATTCCCTCACTGGGTGATCCGCCTTGTCACAAACAGGACAAGTAATTGGTTTCCTTTGTACATGCATAACTTTCAGTTCCTTCTTCACAAACGATGTACTTCTAGGGCTTGTCGATTTTCGTTGCACTGCTTGTTTAGTCTTAGAAGAAGTCACCATCATCAAGTATTGTTCGTCTAAAAGATCAAGTAATTGAGTAAACGTTGGGATTTCCGTTTGTTTACGAAGAGAATGGTCCCACTCACTACGTATTGTATTTGGTAACTTCTTTATTAAATAATACACGAAAAGTTGGTTTTGATCTTTCATGTTGATCCCAAGGCCCTTGAGAGAACTGAAGCACGCACGACAGGTCTGTGTAAAACGTTTCAAAGAATTCGGATCATCCTTGACTACATCCGGATGTTGATCTATCACATCCATATAGTGTGTAAAAAGAATGCGGTTATTATCGTACAGCGAACACAACATTTCCCATGCCGCCTTGTAGTTTTCACCGACAACGCCCACGTGTTGAATATCTGGCAATGCATCTTCTGAAAGCGCCGACCTAAGGTAATGGAATCGTTGCAAATTACTTAGACTTTCATTTTCATGGATTCGATCAACATATATTTCCTTAAATGCAGGCCAATCAATATGTTTCCCGGTAAAGGTAGGGAGTTTAATCTCCGGTAGGGGAACGCACTGCGTCGGTTGAACAGATGTTGGATGAACCTTGGTGTTAGATTGCTTTTCTTTTATATTTGCATCCATTTGAGTTGCGAGAGAGTCGTGGATAATGGTGGCAGCATCTGAATAAGCATCCTCAAATGTATCGCATAACCCGGTGTCGATGTAATTCTCCTTGACATTCTGCTTCTGCGATTGTCGAGCTAGAATGCTATGATTTGCCCTAAATTCTGCCCTATAAGACGCTAAGGTATCTAGACGCACCTTGTGATATGCCACAGTTTTCTTTGCAGTTGATTCCTTCTTAAAATTTCGTAGGAGTTTTTGCACTGACTCCAGTAGCATAACCTGCTCCCCCACAATATCAGAATTCTCCATATTCGCCCAATAAATTCATAAATTTCATGAAGGGAACAAGCACATGCAGATATCAATTGTACTTACCATGCAGTTACAGGTTATGTGGCCAATTCCCTCGTGTTCCTTGAAGATGAAGATCCTCGTGCCTGTTAGGTTAGGTGGTCCGTTTACTAGCAACTCAGCAATTTTCTTCGATCCTTCAATGTTGGATATATTTCCCTTCGTTCCTATTAAATATCCGCTCCAGGTCCTCACAGGAGGCACCATGTATGTTTAGTTCACTTTTCGATATGGACCTGGCTCGGATATTAAAACTCGATATCTTCGATTAGTTCAGTTTATATTTCACAGAAAGGCAAAAAGGCAATGAACCCCTTGTTACAATTCAATCTATATATACATTTTTGGCTCAACTACAAATGTACATCTATCCCCCTCCAACACATGTATATTGTATGCAGAGGGTAGCAATCATACAATTGTTCAATATAAATGTGTTAGAAAAGGACAAATATACATCTGCAATTGAGCAAATTTCGTAGCAAAGATGTGTTTAGACTGCATCCGATGAAGTGCGTTCAGACATCACAGAGGCTATAGCTAGCCGACACATATATAGTGCATCGGCGGCTATAGCCAGCCGCCCACATATATAGCGAATCGGAGGCTATAGCTAGCCGACACATATAAAGTGCATCGGCGGCTATAGCCAGCCGGCCACATATATAGTGGGTCGGCGGCTATGGCCAGCCGGCCACATATATAGTGGATCGGCGGCTATAGCCAGCCGGCCACATATATAGGGAATCGGCGGCTATAGCCAGCCGGCCACATATATAGTGGGTCTGCGGCTATAGCCAGCCGGCCACATATATAGTGGGTCGGCGGCTATAGCCAGCCGGCCACATATACAGTGGTTCGGCGGCTATAACCAGCCGTCCACATATATAGTGGGTCGGCGGCTATAGCCAGCCGGCCACATATACAGTGGTTCGGCGGCCATAGCCAGCCGGCCACATATGTACATAGCGAATCGGAGGCTATAGCCAGCCGAAACATATATAGTGAATCGGCGGCTATAGCCAGTCGGCCACATATACAGTGGTTCAGCGGCTATAGCCAGCCGGCCACATATATAGTTGGTCGGCGGCTATAGCCAGCCGGCCACATATACAGTGGTTCGGCGGCCATAGCCAGCCGGCCACATATGTACATAGCGAATCGGAGGCTATAGCCAGCCGACACATATATAGTGAATCGGCGGCTATAGCCAGCCGGCCACATATACAGTGGTTCGGCGGCTATAGCCAGCCGGCCACATATATAGTGGGTCGGCGGCTATAGCCAGCCGGCCACATATATAGGGAATCGGCGGCTATAGCCAGCCGGCCACATATATAGTGGGTCTGCGGCTATAGCCAGCCGTCCACATATATAGTGGGTCGGCGGCTATAGCCAGCCGGCCACATATATAGTGTGTCGGCGGCTATAGCCAGCCGGCCACATATATTGCGAATCGGCGGCTATAACCAGCCGGCCACATATACAGTGGTTAGGCGGCCATAGCCAGCCGGCCACATATACAGTGGTTCGGCGGCCATAGCCGGCCGGGTACATATATAGTGAATCGGCGGATATAGCCAGCCGGCCACATATACCAGCCGGCCACATATACAGTGGTTCGGCGGCTATAACCAGCCGTCCACATATATAGTGGGTTGGCGGCTATAGCCAGCCGGCCACATATATAGTGGGTCGGCGGCTATAGCCAGCCGATACATACATATATAGTGAATCGGCGGCTATAGCCAGCCGGCCACATATACAGTGGTTAGGCGGCCATAGCCAGCCGGCCACATATACAGTGGTTCGGCGGCCATAGCCGGCCGGGTACATATATAGTGAATCGGCGGATATAGCCAGCCGGCCACATATACCAGCCGGCCACATATACAGTGGTTCGGCGGCTATAACCAGCCGTCCACATATATAGTGGGTTGGCGGCTATAGCCAGCCGGCCACATATATAGTGGGTCGGCGGCTATGGCCAGCCGATACATACATATATAGTGAATCGGCGGCTATAGCCAGCCGGCCACATATACAGTGGTTAGGCGGCCATAGCCAGCCGGCCACATATACAGTGGTTCGGCGGCCATAGCCGGCCGGGTACATATATAGTGAATCGGCGGATATAGCCAGCCGGCCACATATACAGTGGTTCGGCGGCTATAACCAGCCGTCCACATATATAGTGGGTCGGCGGCTATAGCCAGCCGGCCACATATATAGTGGGTCGGCGGCTATAGCCAGCCGGCCACATATATTGCGAATCGGAGGCTATAGCCAGCCGGCCACATATACAGTGGTTCGGCGGCTATAGCCAGCCGGCCACATATATAGTGGGTCGGCGGCTATAGCCAGCCGATACATACATATATAGTGAATCGGCGGCTATAGCCAGCCGGCCACATATACAGTGGTTAGGCGGCCATAGCCAGCCGGCCACATATATAGTGGGTCGGCGGCTATAGCCAGCCCGCCACATATACGGTGGTTCGGCGGCCATAGCCAGCCGGGTACATATAGTGAATCGGCGGCTATAGCCAGCCGGCCACATATACCAGCCGGCCACATATATAGTGGGTCGGCGGTTATGGCCAGCCGATACATACATATATAGTGAATCGGCGGCTATAGCCAGCCGGCCACATATACAGTGGTTAGGCGGCCATAGCCAGCCGGCCACATATACAGTGGTTCGGCGGCCATAGCCGGCCGGGTACATATATAGTGAATCGGCGGCTATAGCCAGCCGGCCACATATACAGTGGTTCGGCGGCTATAACCAGCCGTCCACATATATAGTGGGTCGGCGGCTATAGCCAGCCGGCCACATATACAGTGGTTCGGCGGCCATAGCCAGCCGGCCACATATGTACATAGCGAATCGGGGGCTATAGCCAGCCGAAACATATATAGTGAATCGGCGGCTATAGCCAGTCGGCCAGATATACAGTGGTTCAGCGGCTATAGCCAGCCGGCCACATATATAGTTGGTCGGCGGCTATAGCCAGCCGGCCACATATACAGTGGTTCGGCGGCCATAGCCAGCCGGCCACATATGTACATAGCGAATCGGAGGCTATAGCCAGCCGACACATATATAGTGAATCGGCGGCTATAGCCAGCCGGCCACATATACAGTGGTTCGGCGGCTATAACCAGCCGTCCACATATATAGTGGGTTGGCGGCTATAGCCAGCCGGCCACATATATAGTGGGTCGGCGGCTATAGCCAGCCGGCCACATATATTGCGAATCGGCGGCTATAACCAGCCGGCCACATATATAGTGGGTCGGCGGCTATGGCCAGCCGATACATACATATATAGTGAATCGGCGGCTATAGCCAGCCGGCCACATATACAGTGGTTAGGCGGCCATAGCCAGCCGGCCACATAAACAGTGGTTAGGCGGCCATAGCCAGCCGGCCACATATACAGTGGTTCTTCGGCCATAGCCGGCCGGGTACATATATAGTGAATCGGCGGCTATGGCCAGCCGGCTACATATATAGTGGGTCGGCGGCTAAAGCCAGCCGCCCACTTATATAGCGAATCGGAGGCTAAAGCTAGCCGACACATATATAGTGCATCGGCGGCTATAGCCAGCCGCCCACATATATAGCGAATCGGAGGCAATAGCTAGCCGACACATATATAGTGCATCGGCGGCTATAGCCAGCCGGCCACATATATAGTGGGTCGGCGGCTATGGCCAGCCGGCCACATATATAGTGGATCGGCGGCTATAGCCAGCCGGCCACATATATAGGGAATCGGCGGCTATAGCCAGCCGGCCACATATATAGTGGGTCTGCGGCTATAGCCAGCCGGCCACATATATAGTGGGTCGGCGGCTATAGCCAGCCGGCCACATATACAGTGGTTCGGCGGCTATAACCAGCCGTCCACATATATAGTGGGTCGGCGGCTATAGCCAGCCGGCCACATATATAGTGGGTCGGCGGCTATAGCCAGCCGGCCACATATATTGCGAATCGGCGGCTATAACCAGCCGGCCACATATATAGTGGGTCGGCGGCTATGGCCAGCCGATACATACATATATAGTGAATCGGCGGCTATAGCCAGCCGGCCACATATACAGTGGTTAGGCGGCCATAGCCAGCCGGCCACATATACAGTGGTTCGGCGGCCATAGCCGGCCGGGTACATATATAGTGAATCGGCGGATAGAGCCAGCCGGCCACATATACAGTGGTTCGGCGGCTATAACCAGCCGTCCACATATATAGTGGGTCGGCGGCTATAGCCAGCCGGCCACATATATAGTGGGTCGGCGGCTATAGCCAGCCGGCCACATATATTGCGAATCGGAGGCTATAGCCAGCCGGCCACATATACAGTGGTTCGGCGGCTATAGCCAGCCGGCCACATATATAGTGGGTCGGCGGCTATAGCCAGCCGATACATACATATATAGTGAATCGGCGGCTATAGCCAGCCGGCCACATATACAGTGGTTAGGCGGCCATAGCCAGCCGGCCACATATATAGTGGGTCGGCGGCTATAGCCAGCCGGCCACATATACAGTGGTTCGGCGGCCATAGCCAGCCGGGTACATATATAGTGAATCGGCGGCTATAGCCAGCCGGCCACATATACAGTGGTTCGGCGGCTATAACCAGCCGGCCACATATATAGTGGGTCGGCGGCTATGGCCAGCCGATACATACATATATAGTGAATCGGCGGCTATAGCCAGCCGGCCACATATACAGTGGTTAGGCGGCCATAGCCAGCCGGCCACATATACAGTGGTTCGGCGGCCATAGCCGGCCGGGTACATATATAGTGAATCGGCGGCTATAGCCAGCCGGCCACATATACAGTGGTTCGGCGGCTATAACCAGCCGTCCACATATATAGTGGGTCGGCGGCTATAGCCAGCCGGCCACATATACAGTGGTTCGGCGGCCATAGCCAGCCGGCCACATATGTACATAGCGAATCGGAGGCTATAGCCAGCCGAAACATATATAGTGAATCGGCGGCTATAGCCAGTCGGCCACATATACAGTGGTTCAGCGGCTATAGCCAGCCGGCCACATATATAGTTGGTCGGCGGCTATAGCCAGCCGGCCACATATACAGTGGTTCGGCGGCCATAGCCAGCCGGCCACATATGTACATAGCGAATCGGAGGCTATAGCCAGCCGACACATATATAGTGAATCGGCGGCTATAGCCAGCCGGCCACATATATAGTGGGTCGGCGGCTATAGCCAGCCGGCCACATATATAGTGAATCGGCGGCTATAGCCAGCCGGCCACATATACAGTGGTTAGGCGGCCATAGCCAGCTGGCCACATATACAGTGGTTCGGCGGCCATAGCCGGCCGGGTAGATATATAGTGAATCGGCGGCTGTGGCCAGCCGGCTACATATATAGTGGATCGGCGGCTATAGCCAGCCGGCCACATATATAGTGAATCGGCGGCTATAGCCAGCCGGCCACATATATAGTGGGTCGGCGGCTAAAGCCAGCCGGCCACATATATAGCGAATCGGAGGCTATAGCTAGCCGACACATATATAGTGCATCGGCGGCTATAGCCAGCCGGCCACATATATAGTGGGTCGGCGGCTATGGCCAGCCGGCCACATATATAGTGGATCGGCGGCTATAGCCAGCCGGCCACATACATATATAGGGAATCGGCGGCTATAGCCAGCCGGCCACATATATAGTGGGTCGGCGGCTATAGCCAGCCGGCCACATATATAGTGGGTCGGCGGCTATAGCCAGCCGGCCACATATATAGTGGGTCGGCGGCTATAGCCAGCCGGCCACATATATAGTGGGTCGGCGGCTATAGCCAGCCGGCCACATATATAGTGGGTCGGCGGCTATAGCCAGCCGGCCACATATATAGTGGGTCGGCGGCTATAGCCAGCCGGCCACATATATAGTGGGTCGGCGGCTATAGCCAGCCGGCCACATATATAGTGGGTCGGCGGCTATAGCCGAACACGAAATTTATTAAAAATCATAAAATAGCAGTTGATACTAACAAAAGGAAGGTCCAAAACAAAAGATTAAGAAAGGACGCAAAGTGGCTTTATCTGGCTGCAATGAATAATTATTTTGGTTTCATTATGCATAACATTGTGAGCGTATTTATGAATGTTTTACGCTTAATAATAATGGATATAGCCAGCCGGCCACATATATAGTGGGTCGGCGGCTATAGCCAGCCGGCCACATATATAGTGGGTCGGCGGCTATAGCCAGCCGGCCACATATATAGTGGGTCGGCGGCTATAGCCAGCCGGCCACATATATAGTGGGTCGGCGGCTATAGCCAGCCGGCCACATACATAGTGGGTCGGCGGCTATAGCCAGCCGGCCACATATATAGTGGGTCGGCGGCTATAGCCAGCCGGCCACATATATAGTGGGTCGGCGGCTATAGCCAGCCGGCCACATATACAGTGGTTCGGCGGCTATTGTCTGCCGGCCACATATATATTGGGTCGGCGGCTATAGCCAGCCGGCCACATATACAGTGGTACATATATAGTGAATCGGCGGCTGTAGCTAGCCGGCCACATATACAGTGCGTCGGCGGCTATAGCCAGCCAGTCACATATACTGTGGGTCGGCGGCTATAGCCAGTCGGCCACATATACAGTGGTTCAGCAGCTATAGCCAGCCGGCCACATATATAGTGGGTCGGCGGCTATATCCAGCCGGCCACATATGTATATAGTGGGTCGGCGGCTATAGCCAGCCGGCCACATATGTATATAGTGGGTCGGCGGCTATAGCCAGCCGGCCACATATGTATATAGTGGGTCGGCGGCTATAGCCAGCCGGCCACATATGTATATAGTGGGTCGGCGGCTATAGCCAGCCGGCCACATATGTATATAGTGGGTCGGCGGCTATAGCCAGCCGGCCACATATGTATATAGTGGGTCGGCGGCTATAGCCAGCCGGCCACATATGTATATAGTGGGTCGGCGGATATAGCCAGCCGGCCACATATGTATATAGTGGGTCGGCGGCTATAGCCAGCCGACCACATATGTATATAGTGGGTCGGCGTCTATAGCCAGCCGGCCACATATGTATATAGTGGGTCGGCGGCTATAGCCAGCCGGCCACATATGTATATAGTGGGTCGGCGGCTATAGCCAGCCGGCCACATATGTATATAGTGGGTCGGCGGCTATAGCCAGCCGGCCACATATGTATATAGTGGGTCGGCGGCTATAGCCAGCCGGCCACATATGTATATAGTGGGTCGG
This sequence comes from Eumerus sabulonum, assembly GCA_951905685.1. NCBI lineage: Eukaryota > Metazoa > Arthropoda > Insecta > Diptera > Syrphidae > Eumerus > Eumerus sabulonum. The sequence continues at coordinate 123,941 of OX645060.1, read as the reverse complement.
CGGCTATAGCCAGCCGGCCACATATGTATATAGTGGGTCGGCGGCTATAGCCAGCCGGCCACATATATAGTGGGTCGGCGGCTATAGCCAGCCGGCCACATATATAGTGGGTCGGCGGCTATAGCCAGCCGGCCACATATATAGTGGGTCGGCGGCTATAGCCAGCCGGCCACATATATAGTGGGTCGGCGGCTATAGCCAGCCGGCCACATATATAGTGGGTCGGCGGCTATAGCCAGCCGGCCACATATATAGTGGGTCGGCGGCTATAGCCAGCCGGCCACATATATAGTGGGTCGGCGGCTATAGCCAGCCGGCCACATATATAGTGTGTCGGCGGCTATAGCCAGCCGGCCACATATATAGTGTGTCGGCGGCTATAGCCAGCCGGCCACATATATAGTGGGTCGGCGGCTATAGCCAGCCGGCCACATATATAGTGGGTCGGCGGCTATAGCCAGCCGGCCACATATATAGTGGGTCGGCGGCTATAGCCAGCCGGCCACATATATAGTGGGTCGGCGGCTATAGCCAGCCGGCCACATATATAGTGGGTCGGCGGCTATAGCCAGCCGGCCACATATATAGTGGGTCGGCGGCTATAGCCAGCCGGCCACATATATAGCGGGTCGGCGGCTATAGCCAGCCGGCCACATATATAGTGGGTCGGCGGCTATAGCCAGCCGGCCACATATATAGTGGGTCGGCGGCTATAGCCAGCCGGCCACATATATAGTGGGTCGGCGGCTATAGCCAGCCGGCCACATATATAGTGGGTCGGCGGCTATAGCCAGCCGGCCACATATATAGTGGGTCGGCGGCTAAAGCCAGCCGGCCACATATATAGTGGGTCGGCGGCCATAGCCAGCCGGCCACATATACAGTGGTTCGGCGGCCATAGCCGGCCGGGTACATATATAGTGAATCGGCGGATAGAGCCAGCCGGCCACATATACAGTGGTTCGGCGGCTATAACCAGCCGTCCACATATATAGTGGGTCGGCGGCTATAGCCAGCCGGCCACATATATAGTGGGTCGGCGGCTATAGCCAGCCGGCCACATATATTGCGAATCGGAGGCTATAGCCAGCCGGCCACATATACAGTGGTTCGGCGGCTATAGCCAGCCGGCCACATATATAGTGGGTCGGCGGCTATAGCCAGCCGATACATACATATATAGTGAATCGGCGGCTATAGCCAGCCGGCCACATATACAGTGGTTAGGCGGCCATAGCCAGCCGGCCACATATATAGTGGGTCGGCGGCTATAGCCAGCCGGCCACATATACAGTGGTTCGGCGGCCATAGCCAGCCGGGTACATATATAGTGAATCGGCGGCTATAGCCAGCCGGCCACATATACAGTGGTTCGGCGGCTATAACCAGCCGGCCACATATATAGTGGGTCGGCGGCTATGGCCAGCCGATACATACATATATAGTGAATCGGCGGCTATAGCCAGCCGGCCACATATACAGTGGTTAGGCGGCCATAGCCAGCCGGCCACATATACAGTGGTTCGGCGGCCATAGCCGGCCGGGTACATATATAGTGAATCGGCGGCTATAGCCAGCCGGCCACATATACAGTGGTTCGGCGGCTATAACCAGCCGTCCACATATATAGTGGGTCGGCGGCTATAGCCAGCCGGCCACATATACAGTGGTTCGGCGGCCATAGCCAGCCGGCCACATATGTACATAGCGAATCGGAGGCTATAGCCAGCCGAAACATATATAGTGAATCGGCGGCTATAGCCAGTCGGCCACATATACAGTGGTTCAGCGGCTATAGCCAGCCGGCCACATATATAGTTGGTCGGCGGCTATAGCCAGCCGGCCACATATACAGTGGTTCGGCGGCCATAGCCAGCCGGCCACATATGTACATAGCGAATCGGAGGCTATAGCCAGCCGACACATACATATATAGTGAATCGGCGGCTATAGCCAGCCGGCCACATATATAGTGGGTCGGCGGCTATAGCCAGCCGGCCACATATATAGTGAATCGGCGGCTATAGCCAGCCGGCCACATATACAGTGGTTAGGCGGCCATAGCCAGCTGGCCACATATACAGTGGTTCGGCGGCCATAGCCGGCCGGGTAGATATATAGTGAATCGGCGGCTGTGGCCAGCCGGCTACATATATAGTGGATCGGCGGCTATAGCCAGCCGGCCACATATATAGTGAATCGGCGGCTATAGCCAGCCGGCCACATATATAGTGGGTCGGCGGCTAAAGCCAGCCGGCCACATATATAGCGAATCGGAGGCTATAGCTAGCCGACACATATATAGTGCATCGGCGGCTATAGCCAGCCGGCCACATATATAGTGGGTCGGCGGCTATGGCCAGCCGGCCACATATATAGTGGATCGGCGGCTATAGCCAGCCGGCCACATACATATATAGGGAATCGGCGGCTATAGCCAGCCGGCCACATATATAGTGGGTCGGCGGCTATAGCCAGCCGGCCACATATATAGTGGGTCGGCGGCTATAGCCAGCCGGCCACATATATAGTGGGTCGGCGGCTATAGCCAGCCGGCCACATATATAGTGGGTCGGCGGCTATAGCCAGCCGGCCACATATATAGTGGGTCGGCGGCTATAGCCAGCCGGCCACATATATAGTGGGTCGGCGGCTATAGCCAGCCGGCCACATATATAGTGGGTCGGCGGCTATAGCCAGCCGGCCACATATATAGTGGGTCGGCGGCTATAGCCAGCCGGCCACATATATAGTGGGTCGGCGGCTATAGCCAGCCGGCCACATATATAGTGGGTCGGCGGCTATAGCCAGCCGGCCACATATATAGTGGGTCGGCGGCTATAGCCAGCCGGCCACATATATAGTGGGTCGGCGGCTATAGCCAGCCGGCCACATATATAGTGGGTCGGCGGCTATAGCCAGCCGGCCACATACATAGTGGGTCGGCGGCTATAGCCAGCCGGCCACATATATAGTGGGTCGGCGGCTATAGCCAGCCGGCCACATATATAGTGGGTCGGCGGCTATAGCCAGCCGGCCACATATATAGTGGGTCGGCGGCTATAGCCAGCCGGCCACATATATAGTGGGTCGGCGGCTATAGCCAGCCGGCCACATACATAGTGGGTCGGCGGCTATAGCCAGCCGGCCACATATATAGTGGGTCGGCGGCTATAGCCAGCCGGCCACATATATAGTGGGTCGGCGGCTATAGCCAGCCGGCCACATATACAGTGGTTCGGCGGCTATTGTCTGCCGGCCACATATATATTGGGTCGGCGGCTATAGCCAGCCGGCCACATATACAGTGGTACATATATAGTGAATCGGCGGCTGTAGCTAGCCGGCCACATATACAGTGCGTCGGCGGCTATAGCCAGCCAGTCACATATACTGTGGGTCGGCGGCTATAGCCAGTCGGCCACATATACAGTGGTTCAGCAGCTATAGCCAGCCGGCCACATATATAGTGGGTCGGCGGCTATATCCAGCCGGCCACATATGTATATAGTGGGTCGGCGGCTATAGCCAGCCGGCCACATATGTATATAGTGGGTCGGCGGCTATAGCCAGCCGGCCACATATGTATATAGTGGGTCGGCGGCTATAGCCAGCCGGCCACATATGTATATAGTGGGTCGGCGGCTATAGCCAGCCGGCCACATATGTATATAGTGGGTCGGCGGCTATAGCCAGCCGGCCACATATGTATATAGTGGGTCGGCGGATATAGCCAGCCGGCCACATATGTATATAGTGGGTCGGCGGCTATAGCCAGCCGGCCACATATATAGTGGGTCGGCGGCTATAGCCAGCCGGCCACATATATAGTGGGTCGGCGGCTATAGCCAGCCGGCCACATATATAGTGGGTCGGCGGCTATAGCCAGCCGGCCACATATATAGTGGGTCGGCGGCTATAGCCAGCCGGCCACATATATAGTGGGTCGGCGGCTATAGCCAGCCGGCCACATATATAGTGGGTCGGCGGCTATAGCCAGCCGGCCACATACATAGTGGGTCGGCGGCTATAGCCAGCCGGCCACATATATAGTGGGTCGGCGGCTATAGCCAGCCGGCCACATATATAGTGGGTCGGCGGCTATAGCCAGCCGGCCACATATACAGTGGTTCGGCGGCTATTGTCTGCCGGCCACATATATATTGGGTCGGCGGCTATAGCCAGCCGGCCACATATACAGTGGTACATATATAGTGAATCGGCGGCTGTAGCTAGCCGGCCACATATACAGTGCGTCGGCGGCTATAGCCAGCCAGTCACATATACTGTGGGTCGGCGGCTATAGCCAGTCGGCCACATATACAGTGGTTCAGCAGCTATAGCCAGCCGGCCACATATATAGTGGGTCGGCGGCTATATCCAGCCGGCCACATATGTATATAGTGGGTCGGCGGCTATAGCCAGCCGGCCACATATGTATATAGTGGGTCGGCGGCTATAGCCAGCCGGCCACATATGTATATAGTGGGTCGGCGGCTATAGCCAGCCGGCCACATATGTATATAGTGGGTCGGCGGCTATAGCCAGCCGGCCACATATGTATATAGTGGGTCGGCGGCTATAGCCAGCCGGCCACATATGTATATAGTGGGTCGGCGGATATAGCCAGCCGGCCACATATGTATATAGTGGGTCGGCGGCTATAGCCAGCCGACCACATATGTATATAGTGGGTCGGCGTCTATAGCCAGCCGGCCACATATGTATATAGTGGGTCGGCGGCTATAGCCAGCCGGCCACATATGTATATAGTGGGTCGGCGGCTATAGCCAGCCGGCCACATATGTATATAGTGGGTCGGCGGCTATAGCCAGCCGACCACATATGTATATAGTGGGTCGGCGGCTATAGCCAGCCGGCCACATATGTATATAGTGGGTCGGCGGCTATAGCCAGCCGGCCACATATGTATATAGTGGGTCGGCGGCTATAGCCAGCCGGCCACATATATAGTGGGTCGGCGGCTATAGCCAGCCGGCCACATATATAGTGGGTCGGCGGCTATAGCCAGCCGGCCACATATATAGTGGGTCGGCGGCTATAGCCAGCCGGCCACATATATAGTGGGTCGGCGGCTATAGCCAGCCGGCCACATATATAGTGGGTCGGCGGCTATAGCCAGCCGGCCACATATATAGTGGGTCGGCGGCTATAGCCAGCCGGCCACATATATAGTGGGTCGGCGGCTATATCCAGCCGGCCACATATGTATATAGTGGGTCGGCGGCTATAGCCAGCCGGCCACATATGTATATAGTGGGTCGGCGGCTATAGCCAGCCGGCCACATATGTATATAGTGGGTCGGCGGCTATAGCCAGCCGGCCACATATACAGTGGGTCGGCGGCTATAGCCAGCCGGCCACATATATAGTGTGTCGGCGGCTATAGCCAGCCGGCCACATATATAGTGGGTCGGCGGCTATAGCCAGCCGGCCACATATATAGTGGGTCGGCGGCTATAGCCAGCCGGCCACATATATAGTGGGTCGGCGGCTATAGCCAGCCGGCCACATATATAGTGGGTCGGCGGCTATAGCCAGCCGGCCACATATATAGTGGGTCGGCGGCTATAGCCAGCCGGCCACATATATAGTGGGTCGGCGGCTATAGCCAGCCGGCCACATATATAGTGGGTCGGCGGCTATAGCCAGCCGGCCACATATATAGTGGGTCGGCGGCTATAGCCAGCCGGCCACATATATAGTGGGTCGGCGGCTATAGCCAGCCGGCCACATATATAGTGGGTCGGCGGCTATAGCCAGCCGGCCACATATATAGTGGGTCGGCGGCTATAGCCAGCCGGCCACATATATAGTGGGTCGGCGGCTATAGCCAGCCGGCCACATATATAGTGGGTCGGCGGCTATAGCCAGCCGGCCACATATATAGTGGGTCGGCGGCTATAGCCAGCCGGCCACATATATAGTGGGTCGGCGGCTATAGCCAGCCGGCCACATACATATATAGTGGGTCGGCGGCTATAGCCAGCCGGCCACATATATAGTGGGTCGGCGGCTATAGCCAGCCGGCCACATATATAGTGGGTCGGCGGCTATAGCCAGCCGGCCACATATATAGTGGGTCGGCGGCTATAGCCAGCCGGCCACATATATAGTGGGTCGGCCACATATATAGTGGGTCGGCGGCTATAGCCAGCCGGCCACATATATAGTGGGTCGGCGGCTATAGCCAGCCGGCCACATATATAGTGGGTCGGCGGCTATAGCCGAACACGAAATTTATTAAAAATCATAAAATAGCAGTTGATACTAACAAAAGGAAGGTCCAAAACAAAAGATTAAGAAAGGACGCAAAGTGGCTTTATCTGGCTGCAATGAATAATTATTTTGGTTTCATTATGCATAACATTGTGAGCGTATTTATGAATGTTTTACGCTTAATAATAATGATTATCGGATTAAAGAATATAATTGTTGAACAGATTCAGGTCGGAGTCATTTTCTTCAACCCAATTTCTTATCCGAGCTTTGAACAAAAGCAAATCACCCTTAAAACATTTTAAAAATAACCACAACGAAAACTAAGTATCCAATCAGAAGAAGAGGTCGTCCATAGCAATATATAACAAGAACAACATATGTACATACCTTTCAATCAACTGGGAACTCACTGAGACGACTCGTAGTTAGAGACACACAAACCTGTAAGCAATAGTGATGAACACACAACCTGTACGTAATAATGATAAACACACAAACTTGGAAGCAATAATGGTAAACACACAAACCTTAATAAAACTAACACGTACTCGTAGCAAGAGACACACAAACCTGTACATAATAGTGATAAACACACAAACCTGTAAGCAATAATGGTAAACACACAAACCTTAATAAAATACATGCTGGACGAAATGTGCAAAAAACGCCAGCGACCCCAGAGGTAAAACATATACATGTCAAATACAAATCCCAATCACTTCATACCCTTTGCCCGTTGAATTAGCTTTGAATGAGGACAAACCCGATTCAACCTCCGACAACGTTCCGATATCACAAAAAAAAGAGCAAAACAATCCACCACTCGCCGCAGCCTTGAACTTAAGCAATTAATTCTCTCAATTCGTACTTTGCTGTTCGTAGTACGTAGTACAGCTTGAAACTCAAACACGTGAGTGTACCAAGGGAACGCAGGTTCTTTATAAGAGACAGCTGAATGTCCTAATAGCAAGGAGAGCGTAAATTTGATAGGTTAATGATTAGCAGTGACGAAAGGGAAACGGTCACTGCAGGTTATTGGCTAGAATGCTTTATATGAAGAGAGAAAAAGGGTTAAATGACATATTAATTAAAGAAGAGAGAATTCGTAGCACAGTTTGATACTCAAACAAATGAGTGCTTCAAGCGAATGCTGGTTCTTCACAAGAGTCAGCAGTGAGTCCGATTATAGAGGAGAACGTATATTTGAAGGGATAATGATTAGCAGTTACCAAAGGGTACGGTCACTGCAGGTTATTGGGTAGAATGCTTTATTTGAAGAGAGAAAAGTGTTTAAATGACATATTAATAGAAAAAGAGAGAATTCGTAGCACAGTTTGCAACTCTAACAAGTGAGTGCATCAAGCGAATGCTGGTTCTTTACAAGAGACAGCAGAGTGTCCGAATATAGAGGAGAACGTATATTTGCTGGGATAATGATTAGCAGTGACCAATGGGAACGATCACTGCAGGCACGTGTAACCGAAATTAGAGTAGTGTGTCGGTGTGCGCAATCGAACAGTGTGCGTAGGATGATAAACACAATCTATTGGTTGTGATTCAAATTGATATAATTTTCATCTTTCAGAGGATTTCCTTTTAAACAAGTTTCGATTCTGCCTGCTGGTGGAAGAAGAATTCAGAACAAAATTTCGATACTGTGGCAATGATGTGTAAACAATTTAGGTTTCGGTATGGGGGATATTACCGTCACGCGTAACCGAAATTAGTAGTAGTGTGTCACTGTGTGTAATCGAACTTAGGATTAGTACTACGTCAGGGTGCGTAGGCTGAGTAGGTTAAAACACAAGTCTATTGTCTGTGATTAATCTATGGCTATGCGTTAATAAGTTTGTGCGTTGCGTGTTGCCAAACTGCACACATACACACGAAAGCTTTAGTAGGGACATCGAAACGTAAGGTGAATACTAATTCAACTCGGCTATTGTTCGCCAAATGAACCAAATGAATAAACCATGTGAGGTAAAAGGTGATCTCCTTAAGTATGACACTTGGCTGACTGTTCGTAAGTCCTGTCGTGGCGTAATTGGTTGAATTGCCGATTAAAGTAGCACGCCTGTTCCAATCCTGGCTATGTAAGAGGTACTTTTTTATTTTCAATTATTTTTACCTTTTTCGTCGTTATTATGTGGGCCACATATATAGTGGGGCGGTGGCTATAGCCAGCCGGACACATATACAGTGGGTCGGCGGCTATAGTCAGCCGGCCACATATATAGTGAATCGGCGGCTACATATATGTACAGTGGGTCGGCGGCTATGGCCAGTCGGCCACATATACAGTGGTTCGGCGGCTATAGCCAGCCGGCCACATATATAGTGGGTCGGCGGCTATAGCCAGCCGACACATATATAGTGAATCGGCGGCTATAGCCAGCCGACACATATATAGTGAATCGGCGGCTATAGCCAGCCGACACATATATAGTGAATCGGCGGCTATAGCCAGCCGACACATATATAGTGAATCGGCGGCTATAGCCAGCCGACACATATATAGTGAATCGGCGGCTATAGCCAGCCGACACATATATAGTGAATCGGCGGCTATAGCCAGCCGACACATATATAGTGAATCGGCGGCTATAGCCAGCCGACACATATATAGTGAATCGGCGGCTATAGCCAGCCGACACATATATAGTGAATCGGCGGCTATAGCCAGCCGACACATATATAGTGAATCGGCGGCTATAGCCAGCCGACACATATATAGTGAATCGGCGGCTATAGCCAGCCGACACATATATAGTGAATCGGCGGCTATAGCCAGCCGACACATATATAGTGAATCGGCGGCTATAGCCAGCCGACACATATATAGTGAATCGGCGGCTATAGCCAGCCGACACATATATAGTGAATCGGCGGCTATAGCCAGCCGACACATATATAGTGAATCGGCGGCTATAGCCAGCCGACACATATATAGTGAATCGGCGGCTATAGCCAGCCGACACATATATAGTGAATCGGCGGCTATAGCCAGCCGACACATATATAGTGAATCGGCGGCTATAGCCAGCCGACACATATATAGTGAATCGGCGGCTATAGCCAGCCGACACATATATAGTGAATCGGCGGCTATAGCCAGCCGACACATATATAGTGAATCGGCGGCTATAGCCAGCCGACACATATATAGTGAATCGGCGGCTATAGCCAGCCGACACATATATAGTGAATCGGCGGCTATAGCCAGCCGACACATATATAGTGAATCGGCGGCTATAGCCAGCCGACACATATATAGTGAATCGGCGGCTATAGCCAGCCGACACATATATAGTGAATCGGCGGCTATAGCCAGCCGACACATATATAGTGAATCGGCGGCTATAGCCAGCCGACACATATATAGTGAATCGGCGGCTATAGCCAGCCGACACATATATAGTGAATCGGCGGCTATAGCCAGCCGACACATATGTATATAGTGAATCGGCGGCTATAGCCAGCCGACACATATATAGTGAATCGGCGGCTATAGCCAGCCGACACATACATATATAGTGAATCGGCGGCTATAGCCAGCCGACACATATATAGTGGGTCGGCGGCTATAGTCAGACGGCGGCTATAGCCAGCCGGCCACATATATAGTGAATCGGCGGCTACATATATGTACAGTGGGTCGGCGGCTATGGCCAGTCGGCCACAAATACAGTGGTTCGGCGGCTATAGCCAGCCGGCCACATATATAGTGCGTCGGCGGCTATAGTCAGACGGCGGCTATAGCCAGCCGGCCACATATGTAGTGAATCGGCGGCTACATATATGTACAGTGGGTCGGCGGCTATGGCCAGTTGGCCACATATACAGTGGTTCGGCGGCTATAGCCAGCCGGCCACATACATAGCGAATCGGAGGCTACAGCCAGCCGACACATATATAGTGAATCGGCGGCTACAGCCAGCCGGCCACATATATAATGGGTCGGCGGCTATGGCCAGCCGACACATATATAGTGAATCGGCGGCTATGGCCAGCCGGCCACATATATAGTGTGTCGGCGGCTATAGCCAGCCGGCCACGTATACAGAGTGTCGGCGGCTATAGCCAGCCGGCCACATATACAGAGTGTCGGCGGCTATAGCCAGCCGGCCACATATATAGTGTGTCGGCGGCTATAGCCAGCCGGCCACATATATAGTGTGTCGGCGGCTATAGCCAGCCGGCCACATATATAGTGTGTCGGCGGCTATAGCCAGCCGGCCACATATATAGTGTGTCGGCGGCTATAGCCAGCCGGCCACATATATAGTGTGTCGGCGGCTATAGCCAGCCGGCCACATATATAGTGTGTCGGCGGCTATAGCCAGCCGGCCACATATATAGTGTGTCGGCGGCTATAGCCAGCCGGCCACATATATAGTGTGTCGGCGGCTATAGCCAGCCGGCCACACATATAGTGTGTCGGCGGCTATAGCCAGCCGGCCACATATATAGTGTGTCGGCGGCTATAGCCAGCCGGCCACATATATAGTGTGTCGGCGGCTATAGCCAGCCGGCCACATATATAGTGTGTCGGCGGCTATAGCCAGCCGGCCACATATATAGTGTGTCGGCGGCTATAGCCAGCCGGCCACATATATAGTGTGTCGGCGGCTATAGCCAGCCGGCCACATATATAGTGTGTCGGCGGCTATAGCCAGCCGGCCACATATATAGTGTGTCGGCGGCTATAGCCAGCCGGCCACATATATAGTGTGTCGGCGGCTATAGCCAGCCGGCCACATATATAGTGTGTCGGCGGCTATAGCCAGCCGGCCACATATATAGTGTGTCGGCGGCTATAGCCAGCCGGCCACATATATAGTGTGTCGGCGGCTATAGCCAGCCGGCCACATATATAGTGTGTCGGCGGCTATAGCCAGCCGGCCACATATATAGTGTGTCGGCGGCTATAGCCAGCCGGCCACATATATAGTGTGTCGGCGGCTATAGCCAGCCGGCCACATATATAGTGTGTCGGCGGCTATAGCCAGCCGGCCACATATATAGTGTGTCGGCGGCTATAGCCAGCCGGCCACATATATAGTGTGTCGGCGGCTATAGCCAGCCGGCCACATATATAGTGTGTCGGCGGCTATAGCCAGCCGGCCACATATATAGTGTGTCGGCGGCTATAGCCAGCCGGCCACATATATAGTGTGTCGGCGGCTATAGCCAGCCGGCCACATATATAGTGTGTCGGCGGCTATAGCCAGCCGGCCACATATATAGTGTGTCGGCGGCTATAGCCAGCCGGCCACATATATAGTGTGTCGGCGGCTATAGCCAGCCGGCCACATATATAGTGTGTCGGCGGCTATAGCCAGCCGGCCACATATATAGTGTGTCGGCGGCTATAGCCAGCCGGCCACATATATAGTGTGTCGGCGGCTATAGCCAGCCGGCCACATATATAGTGTGTCGGCGGCTATAGCCAGCCGGCCACATATATAGTGTGTCGGCGGCTATAGCCAGCCGGCCACATATATAGTGTGTCGGCGGCTATAGCCAGCCGGCCACATATATAGTGTGTCGGCGGCTATAGCCAGCCGGCCACATATATAGTGTGTCGGCGGCTATAGCCAGCCGGCCACATATATAGTGTGTCGGCGGCTATAGCCAGCCGGCCACATATATAGTGTGTCGGCGGCTATAGCCAGCCGGCCACATATATAGTGTGTCGGCGGCTATAGCCAGCCGGCCACATATATAGTGTGTCGGCGGCTATAGCCAGCCGGCCACATATATAGTGTGTCGGCGGCTATAGCCAGCCGGCCACATATATAGTGTGTCGGCGGCTATAGCCAGCCGGCCACATATATAGTGTGTCGGCGGCTATAGCCAGCCGGCCACATATATAGTGTGTCGGCGGCTATAGCCAGCCGGCCACATATATAGTGTGTCGGCGGCTATAGCCAGCCGGCCACATATATAGTGTGTCGGCGGCTATAGCCAGCCGGCCACATATATAGTGTGTCGGCGGCTATAGCCAGCCGGCCACATATATAGTGTGTCGGCGGCTATAGCCAGCCGGCCACATATATAGTGTGTCGGCGGCTATAGCCAGCCGGCCACATATATAGTGTGTCGGCGGCTATAGCCAGCCGGCCACATATATAGTGTGTCGGCGGCTATAGCCAGCCGGCCACATATAGAGTGTGTCGGCGGCTAAAGCCAGCCGGCCACATATAAAGTGTGTCGGCGGCTATAGCCAGCCGGCCACATATATAGTGTGTCGGCGGCTATAGCCAGCCGGCCACATATATAGTGTGTCGGCGGCTATAGCCAGCCGGCCACATATATAGTGTGTCGGCGGCTATAGCCAGCCGGCCACATATATAGTGTGTCGGCGGCTATAGCCAGCCGGCCACATATATAGTGTGTCGGCGGCTATAGCCAGCCGGCCACATATATAGTGTGTCGGCGGCTATAGCCAGCCGGCCACATATATAGTGTGTCGGCGGCTATAGCCAGCCGGCCACATATATAGTGTGTCGGCGGCTATAGCCAGCCGGCCACATATATAGTGTGTCGGCGGCTATAGCCAGCCGGCCACATATATAGTGTGTCGGCGGCTATAGCCAGCCGGCCACATATATAGTGTGTCGGCGGCTATAGCCAGCCGGCCACATATATAGTGTGTCGGCGGCTATAGCCAGCCGGCCACATATATAGTGTGTCGGCGGCTATAGCCAGCCGGCCACATATATAGTGTGTCGGCGGCTATAGCCAGCCGGCCACATATAGAGTGTGTCGGCGGCTAAAGCCAGCCGGCCACATATAAAGTGTGTCGGCGGCTATAGCCAGCCGGCCACATATATAGTGTGTCGGCGGCTATAGCCAGCCGGCCACATATATAGTGTGTCGGCGGCTATAGCCAGCCGGCCACATATATAGTGTGTCGGCGGCTATAGCCAGCCGGCCACATATATAGTGTGTCGGCGGCTATAGCCAGCCGGCCACATATATAGTGTGTCGGCGGCTATAGCCAGCCGGCCACATACATAGTGTGTCGGCGGCTATAGCCAGCCGGCCACATATATAGTGTGTCGGCGGCTATAGCCAGCCGGCCACATACATAGTGTGTCGGCGGCTATAGCCAGCCGGCCACATATATAGTGTGTCGGCGGCTATAGCCAGCCGGCCGCATATATAGTGTGTCGGCGGCTACATTTATAAGTCGGATGGCCTGGGCCATCGACTATTATAAGTCGGATGGCCTGGGCCACCGACTATTATAAGTCGGATGGCCTGGGCCATCGACTATTATAAGTCGGATGGCCTGGGCCATCGACTATTATAAGTCGGATGGCCTGAGCCATCGACTATTATAAGTCGGATGGCCTGGGCCATCGACTATTATAAGTCGGATGGCCTGGGCCATCGACTATTATAAGTCGGATGGCCTGGGCCATCGACTATTATAAGTCGGATGGCCTGGGCCATCGACTATTATAAGTCGGATGGCCTGGGCCATCGACTATTATAAGTCGGATGGCCTGGGCCATCGACTATTATAAGTCGGATGGCCTGGGCCATCGACTATTATAAGTCGGATGGCCTGGGCCATCGACTATTATAAGTCGGATGGCCTGGGCCATCGACTATTATAAGTCGGATGGCCTGGGCCATCGACTATTATAAGTCGGATGGCCTGGGCCATCGACTATTATAAGTCGGATGGCCTGGGCCATCGACTATTATAAGTCGGATGGCCTGGGCCATCGACTATTATAAGTCGGATGGCCTGGGCCATCGACTATTATAAGTCGGATGGCCTGGGCCATCGACTATTATAAGTCGGATGGCCTGGGCCATCGACTATTATAAGTCGGATGGCCTGGGCCATCGACTATTATAAGTCGGATGGCCTGGGCCATCGACTATTATAAGTCGGATGGCCTGGGCCATCGACTATTATAAGTCGGATGGCCTGGGCCATCGACTATTATAAGTCGGATGGCCCGGGCCATCGACTATTATAAGTCGGATGGCCTGGGCCATCGACTATTATAAGTTGGATGGCCTGGGCCATCGACTATTATAAGTCGGATGGCCTGGGCCATCGACTATTATAAGTCGGATGGTCTGGGCCATCGACTATTATAAGTCGGATGGCCTGGGCCATCGACTATTATAAGTCGGATGGCCTGGGCCATCGACTATTATAAGTCGGATGGCCTGGGCCATCGACTATTATAAGTCGGATGGCCTGGGCCACCGACTATTATAAGTCGGATGGCCTGGGCCATCGACTATTATAAGTCGGCGGCTATAGCCAGCCGGCCACATATATAGTGTGTCGGCGGCTATAGCCAGCCGGCCACATATATAGTGTGTCGGCGGCTATAGCCAGCCGGCCACATATATAGTGTGTCGGCGGCTATAGCCAGCCGGCCACATATATAGTGTGTCGGCGGCTATAGCCAGCCGGCCACATATATAGTGTGTCGGCGGCTATAGCCAGCCGGCCACATATATAGTGTGTCGGCGGCTATAGCCAGCCGGCCACATATATAGTGTGTCGGCGGCTATAGCCAGCCGGCCACATATATAGTGTGTCGGCGGCTATAGCCAGCCGGCCACATATATAGTGTGTCGGCGGCTATAGCCAGCCGGCCACATATATAGTGTGTCGGCGGCTATAGCCAGCCGGCCACATATATAGTGTGTCGGCGGCTATAGCCAGCCGGCCACATATATAGTGTGTCGGCGGCTATAGCCAGCCGGCCACATATATAGTGTGTCGGCGGCTATAGCCAGCCGGCCACATATATAGTGTGTCGGCGGCTATAGCCAGCCGGCCACATATATAGTGTGTCGGCGGCTATAGCCAGCCGGCCACATATATAGTGTGTCGGCGGCTATAGCCAGCCGGCCACATATATAGTGTGTCGGCGGCTATAGCCAGCCGGCCACATATATAGTGTGTCGGCGGCTATAGCCAGCCGGCCACATATATAGTGTGTCGGCGGCTATAGCCAGCCGGCCACATATAGAGTGTGTCGGCGGCTAAAGCCAGCCGGCCACATATAAAGTGGGTCGGCGGCTATAGCCAGCCGGCCACATATATAGTGTGTCGGCGGCTATAGCCAGCCGGCCACATATATAGTGTGTCGGCGGCTATAGCCAGCCGGCCACATATATAGTGTGTCGGCGGCTATAGCCAGCCGGCCACATATATAGTGTGTCGGCGGCTATAGCCAGCCGGCCACATATATAGTGTGTCGGCGGCTATAGCCAGCCGGCCACATACATAGTGTGTCGGCGGCTATAGCCAGCCGGCCACATATATAGTGTGTCGGCGGCTATAGCCAGCCGGCCACATACATAGTGTGTCGGCGGCTATAGCCAGCCGGCCACATATATAGTGTGTCGGCGGCTATAGCCAGCCGGCCGCATATATAGTGTGTCGGCGGCTATAGCCAGCCGGCCACATATATAGTGTGTCGGCGGCTATAGCCAGCCGGCCACATATATAGTGTGTCGGCGGCTATAGCCAGCCGGCCACATATATAGTGTGTCGGCGGCTATAGCCAGCCGACACATATATAGTGAATCGGCGGCTATAGCCAGTCGACACATATATAGTGAATCGGCGGCTATAGCCAGCCGACACATATATAGTGAATCGGCGGCTATAGCCAGCCGACACATATATAGTGAATCGGCGGCTATAGCCAGCCGACACATATATAGTGAATCGGCGGCTATAGCCAGCCGACACATATATAGTGAATCGGCGGCTATAGCCAGCCGACACATATATAGTGAATCGGCGGCTATAGCCAGCCGACACATATATAGTGAATCGGCGGCTATAGCCAGCCGACACATATATAGTGAATCGGCGGCTATAGCCAGCCGACACATATATAGTGAATCGGCGGCTATAGCCAGCCGACACATATATAGTGAATCGGCGGCTATAGCCAGCCGACACATATATAGTGAATCGGCGGCTATAGCCAGCCGACACATATATAGTGAATCGGCGGCTATAGCCAGCCGACACATATATAGTGAATCGGCGGCTATAGCCAGCCGACACATATATAGTGAATCGGCGGCTATAGCCAGCCGACACATATATAGTGAATCGGCGGCTATAGCCAGCCGACACATATATAGTGAATCGGCGGCTATAGCCAGCCGACACATATATAGTGAATCGGCGGCTATAGCCAGCCGACACATATATAGTGTGTCGGCGGCTATAGCCAGCCGGCCACATATAGAGTGTGTCGGCGGCTAAAGCCAGCCGGCCACATATAAAGTGTGTCGGCGGCTATAGCCAGCCGGCCACATATATAGTGTGTCGGCGGCTATAGCCAGCCGGCCACATATATAGTGTGTCGGCGGCTATAGCCAGCCGGCCACATATATAGTGTGTCGGCGGCTATAGCCAGCCGGCCACATATATAGTGTGTCGGCGGCTATAGCCAGCCGGCCACATATATAGTGTGTCGGCGGCTATAGCCAGCCGGCCACATATATAGTGTGTCGGCGGCTATAGCCAGCCGGCCACATATATAGTGTGTCGGCGGCTATAGCCAGCCGGCCACATATATAGTGTGTCGGCGGCTATAGCCAGCCGGCCACATATATAGTGTGTCGGCGGCTATAGCCAGCCGGCCACATATATAGTGTGTCGGCGGCTATAGCCAGCCGGCCACATATATAGTGTGTCGGCGGCAATAGCCAGCCGGCCACATATATAGTGTGTCGGCGGCTATAGCCAGCCGGCCACATATATAATGGGTCGGCGGCTAAAGCCAGCCGGCCACATATATAGTGTGTCGGCGGCTATAGCCAGCCGGCCACATATATAATGGGTCGGCGGCTAAAGCCAGCCGGCCACATATAAAGTGTGTCAGCGGCTATAGCCAGCCGGCCACATATATAGTGTGTCGGCGGCTATAGCCAGCCGGCCACATATATAGTGTGTCGGCGGCTATAGCCAGCCGGCCACATATATAGTGTGTCGGCGGCTATAGCCAGCCGACACATATATAGTGAATCGGCGGCTTTAGCCAGCCGGCCACATATATAATGGGTCGGCGGCTATGGCCAACCGACACATATATAGTGAATCATCGGCTTTAGCCAGCTGGCCACATATATAGTGTGTCGGCGGCTATAGCCAGCCGGCCACATATATACTGAATAGGCGGCTATAGCCAGCCGGCCACATATACAGTGGTTCGGCGGCTATAGCCAGCCGGCCACATATATAGTGTGTCGGCGGCTATAGCCAGCCGGCTTCATATATAGCGAATCGGAGGCTATAGCCAGCCGACACATATATGTATAGTATATCGGCGGCTATAGCCAGCCGGCCACATATATATTGGGTCGGCGGCTATAGCCAGCCGGCCACATATACAGTGGTTCGGCGGCTATAGCCAGCCGGCCACATATATAGTGTGTCGGCGGCTATAGCCAGCCGGCTACATATATAGCGAATCGGAGGCTAGAGCCAGCCAACACATATATGTATAGTAAATCGGCGGCTATAGCCAGCCGGCCACATATATATTGGGTCGGCGGCTATAGCCAGCCGGCCACATACATATATAGTGGGTCGGCGGCTATAGCCAGCCGGCCACGTGTCCAGTGGTTCGGCGGCTATAGCCAGCCGGCCACATACATAGCGAATCGGAGGCTATAGCCAGCCGACACATATATAGTGAATCGGCGGCTATAGCCAGCCGACACATATATAGTGAATCGGCGGCTATAGCCAGCCGACACATATATAGTGAATCGGCGGCTATAGCCAGCCGACACATATATAGTGAATCGGCGGCTATAGCCAGCCGACACATATATAGTGAATCGGCGGCTATAGCCAGCCGACACATATATAGTGAATCGGCGGCTATAGCCAGCCGACACATATATAGTGAATCGGCGGCTATAGCCAGCCGACACATATATAGTGAATCGGCGGCTATAGCCAGCCGACACATATATAGTGAATCGGCGGCTATAGCCAGCCGACACATATATAGTGAATCGGCGGCTATAGCCAGCCGACACATATATAGTGAATCGGCGGCTATAGCCAGCCGACACATATATAGTGAATCGGCGGCTATAGCCAGCCGACACATATATAGTGAATCGGCGGCTATAGCCAGCCGACACATATATAGTGAATCGGCGGCTATAGCCAGCCGACACATATATAGTGAATCGGCGGCTATAGCCAGCCGACACATATATAGTGAATCGGCGGCTATAGCCAGCCGACACATATATAGTGAATCGGCGGCTATAGCCAGCCGACACATATATAGTGAATCGGCGGCTATAGCCAGCCGACACATATATAGTGAATCGGCGGCTATAGCCAGCCGACACATATATAGTGAATCGGCGGCTATAGCCAGCCGACACATATATAGTGAATCGGCGGCTATAGCCAGCCGACACATATATAGCGAATCGGAGGCTAGAGCCAGCCAACACATATATGTATAGTAAATCGGCGGCTATAGCCAGCCGGCCACATATATATTGGGTCGGCGGCTATAGCCAGCCGGCCACATACATATATAGTGGGTCGGCGGCTATAGCCAGCCGGCCACGTGTCCAGTGGTTCGGCGGCTATAGCCAGCCGGCCACATACATAGCGAATCGGAGGCTATAGCCAGCCGACACATATATAGTGAATCGGCGGCTATAGCCAGCCGACACATATATAGTGAATCGGCGGCTATAGCCAGCCGACACATATATAGTGAATCGGCGGCTATAGCCAGCCGACACATATATAGTGAATCGGCGGCTATAGCCAGCCGACACATATATAGTGAATCGGCGGCTATAGCCAGCCGACACATATATAGTGAATCGGCGGCTATAGCCAGCCGACACATATATAGTGAATCGGCGGCTATAGCCAGCCGACACATATATAGTGAATCGGCGGCTATAGCCAGCCGACACATATATAGTGAATCGGCGGCTATAGCCAGCCGACACATATATAGTGAATCGGCGGCTATAGCCAGCCGACACATATATAGTGAATCGGCGGCTATAGCCAGCCGACACATATATAGTGAATCGGCGGCTATAGCCAGCCGACACATATATAGTGAATCGGCGGCTATAGCCAGCCGACACATATATAGTGAATCGGCGGCTATAGCCAGCCGACACATATATAGTGAATCGGCGGCTATAGCCAGCCGACACATATATAGTGAATCGGCGGCTATAGCCAGCCGACACATATATAGTGAATCGGCGGCTATAGCCAGCCGACACATATATAGTGAATCGGCGGCTATAGCCAGCCGACACATATATAGTGAATCGGCGGCTATAGCCAGCCGACACATATATAGTGAATCGGCGGCTATAGCCAGCCGACACATATATAGTGAATCGGCGGCTATAGCCAGCCGACACATATATAGTGAATCGGCGGCTATAGCCAGCCGACACATATATAGTGAATCGGCGGCTATAGCCAGCCGACACATATATAGTGAATCGGCGGCTATAGCCAGCCGACACATATATAGTGAATCGGCGGCTATAGCCAGCCGACACATATATAGTGAATCGGCGGCTATAGCCAGCCGACACATATATAGTGAATCGGCGGCTATAGCCAGCCGACACATATATAGTGAATCGGCGGCTATAGCCAGCCGACACATATATAGTGAATCGGCGGCTATAGCCAGCCGACACATATATAGTGAATCGGCGGCTATAGCCAGCCGACACATATATAGTGAATCGGCGGCTATAGCCAGCCGACACATATATAGTGAATCGGCGGCTATAGCCAGCCGACACATATATAGTGAATCGGCGGCTATAGCCAGCCGACACATATATAGTGAATCGGCGGCTATAGCCAGCCGACACATATATAGTGAATCGGCGGCTATAGCCAGCCGACACATATGTATATAGTGAATCGGCGGCTATAGCCAGCCGACACATATATAGTGAATCGGCGGCTATAGCCAGCCGACACATATGTATATAGTGAATCGGCGGCTATAGCCAGCCGACACATATATAGTGAATCGGCGGCTATAGCCAGCCGATACATATATAGTGAATCGGCGGCTATAGCCAGCCGACACATACATAGTGAATCGGCGGCTATAGCCAGCCGACACATATATAGTGAATCGGCGGCTATAGCCAGCCGACACATATATAGTGAATCGGCGGCTATAGCCAGCCGACACATATATAGTGAATCGGCGGCTATAGCCAGCCGACACATATATAGTGAATCGGCGGCTATAGCCAGCCGACACATATGTATATAGTGAATCGGCGGCTATAGCCAGCCGACACATATATAGTGAATCGGCGGCTATAGCCAGCCGACACATATATAGTGAATCGGCGGCTATAGCCAGCCGACACATATATAGTGAATCGGCGGCTATAGCCAGCCGACACATATATAGTGAATCGGCGGCTATAGCCAGCCGACACATATATAGTGAATCGGCGGCTATAGCCAGCCGACACATATATAGTGAATCGGCGGCTATAGCCAGCCGACACATATATAGTGAATCGGCGGCTATAGCCAGCCGACACATATATAGTGAATCGGCGGCTATAGCCAGCCGACACATATATAGTGAATCGGCGGCTATAGCCAGCCGACACATATATAGTGAATCGGCGGCTATAGCCAGCCGACACATATATAGTGAATCGGCGGCTATAGCCAGCCGACACATATATAGTGAATCGGCGGCTATAGCCAGCCGACACATATATAGTGAATCGGCGGCTACAGCCAGCCGACACATATATAGTGAATCGGCGGCTATAGCCAGCCGACACATATATAGTGAATCGGCGGCTATAGCCAGCCGACACATATATAGTGAATCGGCGGCTATAGCCAGCCGACACATATATAGTGAATCGGCGGCTATAGCCAGCCGACACATATATAGTGAATCGGCGGCTATAGCCAGCCGACACATATATAGTGAATCGGCGGCTATAGCCAGCCGACACATATATAGTGAATCGGCGGCTATAGCCAGCCGACACATATATAGTGAATCGGCGGCTATAGCCAGCCGACACATATATAGTGAATCGGCGGCTATAGCCAGCCGACACATATATAGTGAATCGGCGGCTATAGCCAGCCGACACATATATAGTGAATCGGCGGCTATAGCCAGCCGACACATATATAGTGAATCGGCGGCTATAGCCAGCCGACACATATATAGTGAATCGGCGGCTATAGCCAGCCGACACATATATAGTGAATCGGCGGCTATAGCCAGCCGACACATATATAGTGAATCGGCGGCTATAGCCAGCCGACACATATATAGTGAATCGGCGGCTATAGCCAGCCGACACATATATAGTGAATCGGCGGCTATAGCCAGCCGACACATATATAGTGAATCGGCGGCTATAGCCAGCCGACACATATATAGTGAATCGGCGGCTATAGCCAGCCGACACATATATAGTGAATCGGCGGCTATAGCCAGCCGACACATATATAGTGAATCGGCGGCTATAGCCAGCCGACACATATATAGTGAATCGGCGGCTATAGCCAGCCGACACATATATAGTGAATCGGCGGCTATAGCCAGCCGACACATATATAGTGAATCGGCGGCTATAGCCAGCCGACACATATATAGTGAATCGGCGGCTATAGCCAGCCGACACATATATTGTGAATCGGCGGCTATGGCCAGCCGACACATATATAGTGAATCGGCGGCTATAGCCAGCCGACACATATATAGTGAATCGGCGGCTATAGCCAGCCGACACATATATAGTGAATCGGCGGCTATAGCCAGCCGACACATATATAGTGAATCGGCGGCTATAGCCAGCCGACACATATATAGTGAATCGGCGGCTATAGCCAGCCGACACATATATAGTGAATCGGCGGCTATAGCCAGCCGACACATATATAGTGAATCGGCGGCTATAGCCAGCCGACACATATATAGTGAATCGGCGGCTATAGCCAGCCGACACATATATAGTGAATCGGCGGCTATAGCCAGCCGACACATATATAGTGAATCGGCGGCTATAGCCAGCCGACGCATATATAGTGAATCGGCGGCTATAGCCAGCCGACACATATATAGTGAATCGGCGGCTATAGCCAGCCGACACATATATAGTGAATCGGCGGCTATAGCCAGCCGACACATATATAGTGGGTCGGCGGCTATAGTCAGACGGCGGCTATAGCCAGCCGGCCACATATATAGTGAATCGGCGGCTACATATATGTACAGTGGGTCGGCGGCTATGGCCAGTCGGCCACATATACAGTGGTTCGGCGGCTATAGCCAGCCGGCCACATATATATTGGGTCGGCGGCTATAGTCAGACGGCGGCTATAGCCAGCCGGCCACATATGTAGTGAATCGGCGGCTACATATATGTACAGTGGGTCGGCGGCTATGGCCAGTCGGCCACATATACAGTGGTTCGGCGGCTATAGCCAGCCGGCCACATACATAGCGAATCGGAGGCTACAGCCAGCCGACACATATATAGTGAATCGGCGGCTATAGCCAGCCGGCCACATATATAATGGGTCGGCGGCTATGGCCAGCCGGCCACATATATAATGGGTCGGCGGCTATGGCCAGCCGACACATATATAGTGAATCGGCGGCTATGGCCAGCCGGCCACATATATAGTGTGTCGGCGGCTATAGCCAGCCGGCCACATATACAGAGTGTCGGCGGCTATAGCCAGCCGGCCACATATATAGTGTGTCGGCGGCTATAGCCAGCCGGCCACATATATAGTGTGTCGGCGGCTATAGCCAGCCGGCCACATATATAGTGTGTCGGCGGCTATAGCCAGCCGGCCACATATATAGTGTGTCGGCGGCTATAGCCAGCCGGCCACATATATAGTGTGTCGGCGGCTATAGCCAGCCGGCCACATATATAGTGTGTCGGCGGCTATAGCCAGCCGGCCACATATATAGTGCGTCGGCGGCTATAGCCAGCCGGCCACATATATAGTGTGTCGGCGGCTATAGCCAGCCGGCCACATATATAGTGTGTCGGCGGCTATAGCCAGCCGGCCACATATATAGTGTGTCGGCGGCTATAGCCAGCCGGCCACATATATAGTGTGTCGGCGGCTATAGCCAGCCGGCCACATATATAGTGTGTCGGCGGCTATAGCCAGCCGGCCACATATATAGTGTGTCGGCGGCTATAGCCAGCCGGCCACATATATAGTGTGTCGGCGGCTATAGCCAGCCGGCCACATATATAGTGTGTCGGCGGCTATAGCCAGCCGGCCACATATATAGTGTGTCGGCGGCTATAGCCAGCCGGCCACATATATAGTGTGTCGGCGGCTATAGCCAGCCGGCCACATATATAGTGTGTCGGCGGCTATAGCCAGCCGACCACATATATAGTGTGTCGGCGGCTATAGCCAGCCGGCTACATATATAGTGTGTCGGCGGCTATAGCCAGCCGGCCACATATATAGTGTGTCGGCGGCTATAGCCAGCCGGCCACATATATAGTGTGTCGGCGGCTATAGCCAGCCGGCCACATATATAGTGTGTCGGCGGCTATAGCCAGCCGGCCACATATATAGTGTGTCGGCGGCTATAGCCAGCCGGCCACATATATAGTGTGTCGGCGGCTATAGCCAGCCGGCCACATATATAGTGTGTCGGCGGCTATAGCCAGCCGGCCACATATATAGTGTGTCGGCGGCTATAGCCAGCCGGCCACATATATAGTGTGTCGGCGGCTATAGCCAGCCGGCCACATATATAGTGTGTCGGCGGCTATAGCCAGCCGGCCACATATATAGTGTGTCGGCGGCTATAGCCAGCCGGCCACATATATAGTGTGTCGGCGGCTATAGCCAGCCGGCCACATATATAGTGTGTAGGCGGCTATAGCCAGCCGGCCACATATATAGTGTGTCGGCGGCTATAGCCAGCCGGCCACATATATAGTGTGTCGGCGGCTATAGCCAGCCGGCCACATATATAGTGTGTCGGCGGCTATAGCCAGCCGGCCACATATATAGTGTGTCGGCGGCTATAGCCAGCCGGCCACATATATAGTGTGTCGGCGGCTATAGCCAGCCGGCCACATATATAGTGTGTCGGCGGCTATAGCCAGCCGGCCACATATATAGTGTGTCGGCGGCTATAGCCAGCCGGCCACATATATAGTGTGTCGGCGGCTATAGCCAGCCGGCCACATATATAGTGTGTCGGCGGCTATAGCCAGCCGGCCACATATATAGTGTGTCGGCGGCTATAGCCAGCCGGCCACATATATAGTGTGTCGGCGGCTATAGCCAGCCGGCCACATATATAGTGTGTCGGCGGCTATAGCCAGCCGGCCACATATATAGTGTGTCGGCGGCTATAGCCAGCCGGCCACATATATAGTGTGTCGGCGGCTATAGCCAGCCGGCCACATATAGAGTGTGTCGGCGGCTAAAGCCAGCCGGCCACATATAAAGTGTGTCGGCGGCTATAGCCAGCCGGCCACATATAAAGTGTGTCGGCGGCTATAGCCAGCCGGCCACATATATAGTGTGTCGGCGGCTATAGCCAGCCGGCCACATATATAGTGTGTCGGCGGCTATAGCCAGCCGGCCACATATATAGTGTGTCGGCGGCTATAGCCAGCCGGCCACATATAGAGTGTGTCGGCGGCTAAAGTCAGCCGGCCACATATAAAGTGTGTCGGCGGCTATAGCCAGCCGGCCACATATATAGTGTGTCGGCGGCTATAGCCAGCCGGCCACATATATAGTGTGTCGGCGGCTATAGCCAGCCGGCCACATATATAGTGTGTCGGCGGCTATAGCCAGCCGGCCACATATACAGTGTGTCGGCGGCTATAGCCAGCCGGCCACATATATAGTGTGTCGGCGGCTATAGCCAGCCGGCCACATATATAGTGTGTCGGCGGCTATAGCCAGCCGACACATATATAGTGAATCGGCGGCTATAGCCAGCCGACACATATATAGTGAATCGGCGGCTATAGCCAGCCGACACATATATAGTGAATCGGCGGCTATAGCCAGCCGACACATATATAGTGAATCGGCGGCTATAGCCAGCCGACACATATATAGTGAATCGGCGGCTATAGCCAGCCGACACATATGTAGTGAATCGGCGGCTATAGCCAGCCGACACATATATAGTGAATCGGCGGCTATAGCCAGCCGACACATATATAGTGAATCGGCGGCTATAGCCAGCCGACACATATATAGTGAATCGGCGGCTATAGCCAGCCGACACATATATAGTGAATCGGCGGCTATAGCCAGCCGACACATATATAGTGAATCGGCGGCTATAGCCAGCCGACACATATATAGTGAATCGGCGGCTATAGCCAGCCGACACATATATAGTGAATCGGCGGCTATAGCCAGCCGACACATATATAGTGAATCGGCGGCTATAGCCAGCCGACACATATATAGTGAATCGGCGGCTATAGCCAGCCGACACATATATAGTGAATCGGCGGCTATAGCCAGCCGACACATATATTGTGAATCGGCGGCTATAGCCAGCCGACACATATATAGTGAATCGGCGGCTATAGCCAGCCGGCCACATATATAGTGTGTCGGCGGCTATAGCCAGTCGGCCACATATATAGTGTGTCGGCGGCTATAGCCAGCCGGCCACATATATAGTGTGTCGGCGGCTATAGCCAGCCGGCCACATATATTGTGTGTCGGCGGCTATAGCCAGCCGGCCACATATATAGTGTGTCGGCGGCTATAGCCAGCCGGCCACATATTAAGTGTGTCGGCGGCTATAGCCAGCCGGCCACATATTAAGTGTGTCGGCGGCTATAGCCAGCCGGCCACATATATAATGGGTCGGCGGCTAAAGCCAGCCGGCCACATATAAAGTGTGTCGGCGGCTATAGCCAGCCGGCCACATATATAGTGTGTCGGCGGCTATAGCCAGCCGGCCACATATATAGTGTGTCGGCGGCTATAGCCAGCCGGCCACATATATAGTGTGTCGGCGGCTATAGCCAGCCGACACATATATAGTGAATCGGCGGCTATAGCCAGCCGGCCACATATATAATGGGTCGGCGGCTATGGCCAACCGACACATATATAGTGAATCATCGGCTTTAGCCAGCTGGCCACATATATAGTGCGTCGGCGGCTATAGCCAGCCGGCCACATATATACTGAATCGGCGGCTATAGCCAGCCGGCCACATATACAGTGGTTCGGCGGCTATAGCCAGCCGGCCACATATATAGTGTGTCGGCGGCTATAGCCAGCCGGCTTCATATATAGCGAATCGGAGGCTATAGCCAGCCGACACATATATGTATAGTATATCGGCGGCTATAGCCAGCCGGCCACATATATATTGGGTCGGCGGCTATAGCCAGCCGGCCACATATACAGTGGTTCGGCGGCTATAGCCAGCCGGCCACATATATAGTGTGTCGGCGGCTATAGCCAGCCGGCTACATATATAGCGAATCGGAGGCTAGAGCCAGCCGACACATATATGTATAGTAAATCGGCGGCTATAGCCAGCCGGCCACATATATATTGGGTCGGCGGCTATAGCCAGCCGGCCACATATACAGTGGTTCGGCGGCTATAGCCAGCCGGCCACATATATAGTGGGTCGGCGGCTATAGCCAGCCGGCCACGTGTCCAGTGGTTCGGCGGCTATAGCCAGCCGGCCACATACATTGCGAATCGGAGGCTATAGCCAGCCGACACATATATAGTGAATCGGCGGCTATAGCCAGCCGACACATATAGTATAGTGAATCGGCGGCTATAGCCAGCCGGCCACATATACAGTGGTTCGGCGGCTATAGCCAGCCGGCCACATATATAGTGTGTCGGCGGCTATAGCCAGCCGGCTTCATATATAGCGAATCGGAGGCTATAGCCAGCCGACACATATATGTATAGTATATCGGCGGCTATAGCCAGCCGGCCACATATATATTGGGTCGGCGGCTATAGCCAGCCGGCCACATATACAGTGGTTCGGCGGCTATAGCCAGCCGGCCACATATATAGTGTGTCGGCGGCTATAGCCAGCCGGCTACATATATAGCGAATCGGAGGCTAGAGCCAGCCGACACATATATGTATAGTAAATCGGCGGCTATAGCCAGCCGGCCACATATATATTGGGTCGGCGGCTATAGCCAGCCGGCCACATATACAGTGGTTCGGCGGCTATAGTGAATCGGCGACACATATATAGTGAATCGGCGGCTATAGCCAGCCGACACATATAGTATAGTGAATCGGCGGCTATAGCCAGCCGACACATATAGTATAGTGAATCGGCGGCTATAGCCAGCCGACACATATATAGTGAATCGGCGGCTATAGCCAGCCGACACATATAGTATAGTGAATCGGCGGCTATAGCCAGCCGACACATATAGTATAGTGAATCGGCGGCTATAGCCAGCCGACACATATAGTATAGTGAATCGGCGGCTATAGCCAGCCGACACATATAGTATAGTGAATCGGTGGCTATAGCCAGCCGACACATATATAGTGAATCGGCGGCTATAGCCAGCCGACACATATATAGTGAATCGGCGGCTATAGCCAGCCGACACATATAGTATAGTGAATCGGCGGCTATAGCCAGCCGACACATATATAGTGAATCGGCGGCTATAGCCAGCCGACACATATAGTATAGTGAATCGGCGGCTATAGCCAGCCGACACATATATAGTGAATCGGCGGCTATAGCCAGCCGACACATATATAGTGAATCGGCGGCTATAGCCAGCCGACACATATAGTATAGTGAATCGGCGGCTATAGCCAGCCGACACATATAGTATAGTGAATCGGCGGCTATAGCCAGCCGACACATATATAGTGAATCGGCGGCTATAGCCAGCCGACACATATATAGTGAATCGGCGGCTATAGCCAGCCGACACATATATAGTGAATCGGCGGCTATAGCCAGCCGACACATATATAGTGAATCGGCGGCTATAGCCAGCCGACACATATATAGTGAATCGGCGGCTATAGCCAGCCGACACATATATAGTGAATCGGCGGCTATAGCCAGCCGACACATATATAGTGAATGGGCGGCTATAGCCAGCCGACACATATATAGTGAATCGGCGGCTATAGCCAGCCGACACATATATAGTGAATCGGCGGCTATAGCCAGCCGACACATATATAGTGAATCGGCGGCTATAGCCAGCCGACACATATATAGTGAATCGGCGGCTATAGCCAGCCGACACATATATAGTGAATCGGCGGCTATAGCCAGCCGACACATATATAGTGAATCGGCGGCTATAGCCAGCCGACACATATATAGTGAATCGGCGGCTATAGCCAGCCGACACATATATAGTGAATCGGCGGCTATAGCCAGCCGACACATATATAGTGAATCGGCGGCTATAGCCAGCCGACACATATATAGTGAATCGGCGGCTATAGCCAGCCGACACATATATAGTGAATCGGCGGCTATAGCCAGCCGACACATATATAGTGAATCGGCGGCTATAGCCAGCCGACACATATATAGTGAATCGGCGGCTATAGCCAGCCGACACATATATAGTGAATCGGCGGCTATAGCCAGCCGACACATATATAGTGAATCGGCGGCTATAGCCAGCCGACACATATATAGTGAATCGGCGGCTATAGCCAGCCGACACATATATAGTGAATCGGCGGCTATAGCCAGCCGACACATATATAGTGAATCGGCGGCTATAGCCAGCCGACACATATATAGTGAATCGGCGGCTATAGCCAGCCGACACATATATAGTGAATCGGCGGCTATAGCCAGCCGACACATATATAGTGAATCGGCGGCTATAGCCAGCCGACACATATAGTATAGTGAATCGGCGGCTATAGCCAGCCGACACATATAGTATAGTGAATCGGCGGCTATAGCCAGCCGACACATATAGTATAGTGAATCGGCGGCTATAGCCAGCCGACACATATAGTATAGTGAATCGGCGGCTATAGCCAGCCGACACATATAGTATAGTGAATCGGCGGCTATAGCCAGCCGACACATATAGTATAGTGAATCGGCGGCTATAGCCAGCCGACACATATAGTATAGTGAATCGGCGGCTATAGCCAGCCGACACATATATAGTGAATCGGCGGCTATAGCCAGCCGACACATATATAGTGAATCGGCGGCTATAGCCAGCCGACACATATAGTATAGTGAATCGGCGGCTATAGCCAGCCGACACATATATAGTGAATCGGCGGCTATAGCCAGCCGACACATATAGTATAGTGAATCGGCGGCTATAGCCAGCCGACACATATATAGTGAATCGGCGGCTATAGCCAGCCGACACATATAGTATAGTGAATCGGCGGCTATAGCCAGCCGACACATATATAGTGAATCGGCGGCTATAGCCAGCCGACACATATAGTATAGTGAATCGGTGGCTATAGCCAGCCGACACATATATAGTGAATCGGCGGCTATAGCCAGCCGACACATATATAGTGAATCGGCGGCTATAGCCAGCCGACACATATAGTATAGTGAATCGGCGGCTATAGCCAGCCGACACATATATAGTGAATCGGCGGCTATAGCCAGCCGACACATATAGTATAGTGAATCGGCGGCTATAGCCAGCCGACACATATATAGTGAATCGGCGGCTATAGCCAGCCGACACATATATAGTGAATCGGCGGCTATAGCCAGCCGACACATATAGTATAGTGAATCGGCGGCTATAGCCAGCCGACACATATAGTATAGTGAATCGGCGGCTATAGCCAGCCGACACATATATAGTGAATCGGCGGCTATAGCCAGCCGACACATATATAGTGAATCGGCGGCTATAGCCAGCCGACACATATATAGTGAATCGGCGGCTATAGCCAGCCGACACATATATAGTGAATCGGCGGCTATAGCCAGCCGACACATATATAGTGAATGGGCGGCTATAGCCAGCCGACACATATATAGTGAATCGGCGGCTATAGCCAGCCGACACATATATAGTGAATCGGCGGCTATAGCCAGCCGACACATATATAGTGAATCGGCGGCTATAGCCAGCCGACACATATATAGTGAATCGGCGGCTATAGCCAGCCGACACATATATAGTGAATCGGCGGCTATAGCCAGCCGACACATATATAGTGAATCGGCGGCTATAGCCAGCCGACACATATATAGTGAATCGGCGGCTATAGCCAGCCGACACATATATAGTGAATCGGCGGCTATAGCCAGCCGACACATATATAGCTGAATCGGCGGCTATAGCCAGCCGACACATATATAGTGAATCGGCGGCTATAGCCAGCCGACACATATATAGTGAATCGGCGGCTATAGCCAGCCGACACATATATAGTGAATCGGCGGCTATAGCCAGCCGACACATATATAGTGAATC
This sequence comes from Eumerus sabulonum, assembly GCA_951905685.1. NCBI lineage: Eukaryota > Metazoa > Arthropoda > Insecta > Diptera > Syrphidae > Eumerus > Eumerus sabulonum. The sequence goes on along the minus strand of OX645060.1, from coordinate 93,179 downwards.
GGCGGCTATAGCCAGCCGACACATATATAGTGAATCGGCGGCTATAGCCAGCCGACACATATATAGTGAATCGGCGGCTATAGCCAGCCGACACATATATAGTGAATCGGCGGCTATAGCCAGCCGACACATATATAGTGAATCGGCGGCTATAGCCAGCCGACACATATATAGTGAATCGGCGGCTATAGCCAGCCGACACATATATAGTGAATCGGCGGCTATAGCCAGCCGACACATATATAGTGAATCGGCGGCTATAGCCAGCCGACACATATATAGTGAATCGGCGGCTATAGCCAGCCGACACATATATAGTGAATCGGCGGCTATAGCCAGCCGACACATATATAGTGAATCGGCGGCTATAGCCAGCCGACACATATATAGTGAATCGGCGGCTATAGCCAGCCGACACATATATAGTGAATCGGCGGCTATAGCCAGCCGACACATATATAGTGAATCGGCGGCTATAGCCAGCCGACACATACATATATAGTGAATCGGCGGCTATAGCCAGCCGACACATACATATATAGTGAATCGGCGGCTATAGCCAGCCGACACATACATATATAGTGAATCGGCGGCTATAGCCAGCCGACACATACATATATAGTGAATCGGCGGCTATAGCCAGCCGACACATACATATATAGTGAATCGGCGGCTATAGCCAGCCGACACATACATATATAGTGAATCGGCGGCTATAGCCAGCCGACACATACATATATAGTGAATCGGCGGCTATAGCCAGCCGACACATACATATATAGTGAATCGGCGGCTATAGCCAGCCGACACATACATATATAGTGAATCGGCGGCTATAGCCAGCCGACACATACATATATAGTGAATCGGCGGCTATAGCCAGCCGACACATACATATATAGTGAATCGGCGGCTATAGCCAGCCGACACATACATATATAGTGAATCGGCGGCTATAGCCAGCCGACACATACATATATAGTGAATCGGCGGCTATAGCCAGCCGACACATACATATATAGTGAATCGGCGGCTATAGCCAGCCGACACATACATATATAGTGAATCGGCGGCTATAGCCAGCCGACACATACATATATAGTGAATCGGCGGCTATAGCCAGCCGACACATACATATATAGTGAATCGGCGGCTATAGCCAGCCGACACATACATATATAGTGAATCGGCGGCTATAGCCAGCCGACACATACATATATAGTGAATCGGCGGCTATAGCCAGCCGACACATATATTGTGAATCGGCGGCTATGGCCAGCCGGCCACATATACAGTGGTTCGGCGGCTATAGCCAGCCGGCCACATATATAGTGGGTCGGCGGCTATAGCCAGCCGGCCACATACATAGCGAATCGGAGGCTATAGCCAGCCGACACATATATAGTGAATCGGCGGCTATAGCCAGCCGACACATATATAGTGAATCGGCGGCTATAGCCAGCCGACACATATATAGTGAATCGGCGGCTATAGCCAGCCGACACATATAGGGTAGGGCGGGGCTAGTTGGGCCACGGGGCAAGTTGGGCCACGCGAATTACTCAAGAACCGCAGCCTACTACACGAAAAAGATCATACACGAATGAAATATGCAAACTAAGCAACCCACGGAACCGGTCTCCAAGGCATTATATCAGCACATCGGGAACCACGTGCACTTTTTTGTTTTTGAAGTGGAAAAGTAAAAAAAAAAATTTCATTGTTTTTTTATTCTAGTGGCGAAAAGGTGCAAATTTTAAATTAAGGTATAGTTTTTCTATGAACCATGTTATTATATTTTAGTATTTCGTTTGAACAATTGAACTGCTTTGGGGTTTTTTTTAATTGTGACGCAATATGTTCATCACACTAGACGTGGGGTAAGTTGGGCCAGGTGGACCAACTTGCCCCCCTGAATTAAAAAAAAAAAAACATGTGTTTTCTGTATTGTAATTTTTGTTCATTATTGCTTGTTGTAGAATGCGTACATACAAGCGAAAAACTGAGAGAGCTGCTGCTTGTCAAGAACAGCTAAATACAGCTGCGAGATCTGTCTTGGCTAAAGAAAAATCGATAAGAGCAGCAGCGTCTGAATTTGGAATACCAAGAACAACATTAAAAAGGTACATTAAAAAAACAGAGTCCCAAGAAAATCCTCGCATGGGTTACACTGCGCCAAGGCAAGTTTTCGATGCGCAACAGGAAATATTATTAAAGGAGTATTTGCTAAAAGCATCCTCTATATTTTATGGCTTAACGCCAAAGAATGTTCGCACGCTTGCCTACAAATGTGCAATCAAATTCGAAATACCCTTTCCTGATACCTGGAGTGAAAACAAGATCGCTGGTAAAGATTGGCTTACGGGGTTTCTTAAAAGGAACCACCAACTATCAATTAGGAAACCGGAAGCTACGAGTCTGGGCCGGGCCACCTCCTTCAACAGAACTAACGTGTATAGCTTTTTTGACAAACTGTCTGAGGCTATGGATAGAAACAAGTTCAGTGCTTCAAATATATGGAACGTTGATGAGACTGGTGTATCCACCGTATGCAAACCAGGCAAAATAGTTGCGGCAAAAGGCAAAAGGAATGTAGGATCGCTGACTTCAGGCGAACGTGGCCAAGGAAGCAAACACTTACCAAAAGAAGGAAGAGACGAGCTGCAATCTTAACTGACACCCCGGAAAAGGAGGCCTTGCAAGAGGAACAAAAGCAAAGGAAAACGGCCAAAGCAAAAGTTGACAAAAAGAAAAAAACACAGATTAAGAGAAAGGTGTTGCAAAAATCAAGTTCCGAGGAGGAAGAAGATCCGGAATGTTATTGTCTAATGTGCATGGAAGCATTCTCTGAAAGTTTGCCGGGCGAGGAGTGGGTACAGTGCCATACTTGCCGAAATTGGGCTCATACGAAGTGCTCACCTGGACTTGGGGTCGTTTTTATTTGCATTAACTGCAACAGCGACTACGATTCCTAATCTATTATTTCTAACTTCTATAAATGTTATGTTTTGAATAAAATTCTGTTGCAAGCTCTGCCTTTTTGTCCTTTATGGAACTCACTTTTTCCACTTTTCAGCCCTTGGCCCAACTTACCCCACGCGCTGGGCCAACTTGCCCCGTTGGTGGGGCAAGATGGGCCACTTGAACTTGGCGCATTTGAAACAATATTACTATTCAGTAATTACATATTTTCAATTTTTCAGAATTTCATAAAGAACCCATATATCCATTCTTTCCATTGATCCTAGCCTCATAGTTGTATTATGAATAGGTTGACATTTATAAGACTTCAAGTGGAAAGTGGCCCAACTAGCCCCGCCCTACCCTATAGTGAATCGGCGGCTATAGCCAGCCGACACATATATAGTGAATCGGCGGCTATAGCCAGCCGACACATATATAGTGAATCGGCGGCTAAAGCCAGCCGACACATATATAGCGAATCGGCGGCTATAGCCAGCCGACACATATATAGTGAATCGGCGGCTATAGCCAGCCGGCACATATATAGTGAATCGGCGGCTATAGCCAGCCGACACATATATAGTGAATCGGCGGCTATAGCCAGCCGACACATATATAGTGAATCGGCGGCTATAGCCAGCCGACACATATATAGTGAATCGGCGGCTATAGCCAGCCGACACATATATAGTGAATCGGCGGCTATAGCCAGCCGACACATATATAGTGAATCGGCGGCTATAGCCAGCCGACACATATATAGTGAATCGGCGGCTATAGCCAGCCGACACATATATAGTGAATCGGCGGCTATAGCCAGCCGACACATATATAGTGAATTGGCGGCTATAGCCAGCCGACACATATATAGTGAATCGGCGGCTATAGCCAGCCGACACATATATAGTGAATCGGCGGCTATAGCCAGCCGACACATATATAGTGAATCGGCGGCTATAGCCAGCCGACACATATATAGTGAATCGGCGGCTATAGCCAGCCGACACATATATAGTGAATCGGCGGCTATAGCCAGCCGACACATATATAATGAATCGGCGGCTATAGCCAGCCGACACATATATAGTGAATCGGCGGCTATAGCCAGCCGACACATATATAGTGAATCGGCGGCTATAGCCAGCCGACACATATATAGTGAATCGGCGGCTATAGCCAGCCGACACATATATAGTGAATCGGCGGCTATAGCCAGCCGACACATATATAGTGAATCGGCGGCTATAGCCAGCCGACACATATATAGTGAATCGGCGGCTATAGCCAGCCGACACATATATAGTGAATCGGCGGCTATAGCCAGCCGACACATATATAGTGAATCGGCGGCTATAGCCAGCCGACACATATATAGTGAATCGGCGGCTATAGCCAGCCGACACATATATAGTGAATCGGCGGCTATAGCCAGCCGACACATATATAGTGAATCGGCGGCTATAGCCAGCCGACACATACATATATAGTGAATCGGCGGCTATAGCCAGCCGACACATACATATATAGTGAATCGGCGGCTATAGCCAGCCGACACATACATATATAGTGAATCGGCGGCTATAGCCAGCCGACACATACATATATAGTGAATCGGCGGCTATAGCCAGCCGACACATACATATATAGTGAATCGGCGGCTATAGCCAGCCGACACATACATATATAGTGAATCGGCGGCTATAGCCAGCCGACACATACATATATAGTGAATCGGCGGCTATAGCCAGCCGACACATACATATATAGTGAATCGGCGGCTATAGCCAGCCGACACATACATATATAGTGAATCGGCGGCTATAGCCAGCCGACACATACATATATAGTGAATCGGCGGCTATAGCCAGCCGACACATACATATATAGTGAATCGGCGGCTATAGCCAGCCGACACATACATATATAGTGAATCGGCGGCTATAGCCAGCCGACACATACATATATAGTGAATCGGCGGCTATAGCCAGCCGACACATACATATATAGTGAATCGGCGGCTATAGCCAGCCGACACATACATATATAGTGAATCGGCGGCTATAGCCAGCCGACACATACATATATAGTGAATCGGCGGCTATAGCCAGCCGACACATACATATATAGTGAATCGGCGGCTATAGCCAGCCGACACATACATATATAGTGAATCGGCGGCTATAGCCAGCCGACACATACATATATAGTGAATCGGCGGCTATAGCCAGCCGACACATACATATATAGTGAATCGGCGGCTATAGCCAGCCGACACATACATATATAGTGAATCGGCGGCTATAGCCAGCCGACACATACATATATAGTGAATCGGCGGCTATAGCCAGCCGACACATACATATATAGTGAATCGGCGGCTATAGCCAGCCGACACATATATTGTGAATCGGCGGCTATGGCCAGCCGGCCACATATACAGTGGTTCGGCGGCTATAGCCAGCCGGCCACATATATAGTGGGTCGGCGGCTATAGCCAGCCGGCCACATACATAGCGAATCGGAGGCTATAGCCAGCCGACACATATATAGTGAATCGGCGGCTATAGCCAGCCGACACATATATAGTGAATCGGCGGCTATAGCCAGCCGACACATATATAGTGAATCGGCGGCTATAGCCAGCCGACACATATATAGTGAATCGGCGGCTATAGCCAGCCGACACATATATAGTGAATCGGCGGCTATAGCCAGCCGACACATATATAGTGAATCGGCGGCTATAGCCAGCCGACACATATATAGTGAATCGGCGGCTATAGCCAGCCGACACATATATAGTGAATCGGCGGCTATAGCCAGCCGACACATATATAGTGAATCGGCGGCTATAGCCAGCCGACACATATATAGTGAATCGGCGGCTATAGCCAGCCGACACATATATAGTGAATTGGCGGCTATAGCCAGCCGACACATATATAGTGAATCGGCGGCTATAGCCAGCCGACACATATATAGTGAATCGGCGGCTATAGCCAGCCGACACATATATAGTGAATCGGCGGCTATAGCCAGCCGACACATATATAGTGAATCGGCGGCTATAGCCAGCCGACACATATATAGTGAATCGGCGGCTATAGCCAGCCGACACATATATAGTGAATCGGCGGCTATAGCCAGCCGACACATATATAGTGAATCGGCGGCTATAGCCAGCCGACACATATATAGTGAATCGGCGGCTATAGCCAGCCGACACATATATAGTGAATCGGCGGCTATAGCCAGCCGACACATATATAGTGAATCGGCGGCTATAGCCAGCCGACACATATATAGTGAATCGGCGGCTATAGCCAGCCGACACATATATAGTGAATCGGCGGCTATAGCCAGCCGACACATATATAGTGAATCGGCGGCTATAGCCAGCCGACACATATATAGTGAATCGGCGGCTATAGCCAGCCGACACATATATAGTGAATCGGCGGCTATAGCCAGCCGACACATATATAGTGAATCGGCGGCTATAGCCAGCCGACACATATATAGTGAATCGGCGGCTATAGCCAGCCGACACATATATAGTGAATCGGCGGCTATAGCCAGCCGACACATATATAGTGAATCGGCGGCTATAGCCAGCCGACACATATATAGTGAATCGGCGGCTATAGCCAGCCGACACATATATAGTGAATCGGCGGCTATAGCCAGCCGACACATATATAGTGAATCGGCGGCTATAGCCAGCCGACACATATATAGTGAATCGGCGGCTATAGCCAGCCGACACATATATAGTGAATCGGCGGCTATAGCCAGCCGACACATATATAGTGAATCGGCGGCTATAGCCAGCCGACACATATATAGTGAATCGGCGGCTATAGCCAGCCGACACATATATAGTGAATCGGCGGCTATAGCCAGCCGACACATATATAGTGAATCGGCGGCTATAGCCAGCCGACACATATATAGTGAATCGGCGGCTATAGCCAGCCGACACATATACAGTGAATCGGCGGCTATAGCCAGCCGACACATATATAGTGAATCGGCGGCTATAGCCAGCCGACACATATATTGTGAATCGGCGGCTATGGCCAGCCGGCCACATACATAGCGAATCGGAGGCTATAACCAGCCGACACATATATAGTGAATCGGCGGCTATAGCCAGCCGGCCACATATATAATGGGTCGGCGGCTATGGCCAACCGACACATATATAGTGAATCGGCGGCTATAGCCAGCCGGCCACATATATAGTGTGTCGGCGGCTATAGCCAGCCGGCCACATATATACTGAATCGGCGGCTATAGCCAGCCGGCCACATATACAGTGGTTCAGCGGCTATAGCCAGCCGGCCACATATATAGTGTGTCGGCGGCTATAGCCAGCCGGCTTCATACATTGCGAATCGGAGGCTATAGCCAGCCGACACATATATGTATAGTAAATCGGCGGCTATAGCCAGCCGGCCACATATATAATGGGTCGGCGGCTATGGCCAGCCGACACATATATAGTGAATCGGCGGCTATGGCCAGCCGGCCACATACATATATAGTGTGTCAGCGGCTATAGCCAGCCGGCCACATATATAATGGGTCGGCGGCTATAGCCAGCCGGCCACATGTACAGTAGTTCGGTGGTTATAGCCAGCCGGCCACATACATAGCGAATCGGAGGCTATAGCCAGCCGACACATATATAGTGAATCGGCGGCTATAGCCAGCCGGCCACATATATAATGGGTCGGCGGCTATGGCCAGCCGACACGTATGTGATGAATCGGCGGCTATAGCCAGCCGGTCACATATATAGTGTGTCGGCGGCTATAGCCAGCCGGCCACATATATAGTGAATCGGCGGCTATGGCCAGCCGGCCACATATACAGTGGTTCGACGGCTATAGCCAGCCGGCCACATATATAGTGCGTCGGCAGCGATAGCAAGCCGGCCACATACATTTATAGTGGATCGGCGGCTATAGCCAGCCGGCCACATATATAGTGAATCGGCGGCTATAGCCAGCCGGCCACATATATAATGGGTCGGCGGCTATGGCCAGCCGACACATATATAGTGAATCGGCGGCTATAGCCAGCCGGCCACATATATAGTGTGTCGGCGGCTATAGCCAGCCGGCCACATGTATAGTGTGTCGACGGCTATAGCCAGCCGGCCACATATATAGTGTGTCGGCGGCTATAGCCAGCCGGCCACATATATAGTGCGTCGGCAGCTATAGCCAGCCGGCCACATACATATATAGTGGATCGGTGGCTATAGACAGCCGGCCTCAGATACAGTGGTTCGGCGGCCATAGCCAGCCGGCCACATATATAGTGTGTCGACGGCTATAGCCAGCCGGCCATATATATAGTGCGTCGGCAGCTATGGCCAGCCGGCCACATGCATATATAGTGTATCGGCGGCTATAGCCAGCCGGCCACATATATAGTGTGGCTATAGACGGCTATAGACGGCCGGCTTCATATATAGCGAATCGGAGGCTATAGCTCGCCGACACATATATGTATAGTAAATCGGCGGCTTGAGCCAGCCGGCCACATATACAGTGGTTCGGCGGCTATAGCCAGCCGGCCACATATATAGTGTGTCGGCGGCTATAGCCAGCCGGCCACATATGTAGTGTGTCGACGGCTATAGCCAGCCGGCCGCATATATAGTGCGTCGGCAGCCATAGCCAGCCGGCCACATATATAGTGGGTCGGCGGCTATAGACGGCCGGCCACATATATAGTGCGTCGGCAGCGATAGCCAGCCGGCCACATACATTTATAGTGGATCGGCGGCTATAGCCAGCCGGCCACATATATAGTGGGTCGGCGGCTATAGCCAGCCGATACATACATATATAGTGAATCGGCGGCTATAGCCAGCCGGCCACATATACAGTGGTTAGGCGGCCATAGCCAGCTGGCCACATATACAGTGGTTCGGCGGCCATAGCCGGCCGGCTACATATATAGTGGATCGTCGGCTATAGCCAGCCGGCCACATATATAGTGAATCGGCGGCTATAGCCAGCCGGCCACATATATAGTGGGTCGGCGTCTAAAGCCAGCCGGCCACATATATAGCGAATCGGAGGCTATAGCTAGCCCACACATTTATAGTGCATCGGCGGCTATAGCCAGCCGGCCACATATATAGTGGGTCGGCGGCTATGGCCAGCCGGCCACATATATAGTGGATCGGCGGCTATAGCCAGCCGGCCACATACACATATAGGGAATGGGCGGCTATAGCCAGCCGGCCACATATATAGTGGGTCGGCGGCTATAGCCAGCCGGCCACATATATAGTGGGTCGGCGGCTATAGCCAGCCGGCCACATATATAGTGGGTCGGCGGCTATAGCCAGCCGGCCACATATATAGTGGGTCGGCGGCTATAGCCAGCCGGCCACATATATAGTGGGTCGGCGGCTATAGCCAGCCGGCCACATATATAGTGGGTCGGCGGCTATAGCCAGCCGGCCACATATATAGTGGGTCGGCGGCTATAGCCAGCCGGCCACATATATAGTGGGTAGGCGGCTATAGCCAGCCGGCCACATATATAGTGGGTCGGCGGCTATAGCCAGCCGGCCACATATATAGTGGGTCGGCGGCTATAGCCAGCCGGCCACATATATAGTGGGTCGGCGGCTATAGCCAGCCGGCCACATATATAGTGGGTCGGCGGCTATAGCCAGCCGGCCACATATATAGTGGGTCGGCGGCTATAGCCAGCCGGCCACATATATAGTGGGTCGGCGGATATAGCCAGCCGGCCACATATATAGTGGGTCGGCGGCTATAGCCAGCCGGCCACATATATAGTGGGTCGGCGGCTATAGCCAGCCGGCCACATATATAGTGGGTCGGCGGCTATAGCCAGCCGGCCACATATATAGTGGGTCGGCGGCTATAGCCAGCCGGCCACATATATAGTGGGTCGGCGGCTATAGCCAGCCGGCCACATATATAGTGGGTCGGCGGCTATAGCCAGCCGGCCACATATATAGTGGGTCGGCGGCTATAGCCAGCCGGCCACATATATAGTGGGTCGGCGGCTATGGCCAGCCTATACATACATATATAGTGAATCGGCGGCTATAGCCAGCTGGCCACATATACAGTGGTTAGGCGGCCATAGCCAGCCGGCCACATATACAGTGGTTCGGCGGCCATAGCCGGCGGGTACATATATAGTGAATCGGCGGCTATAGCCAGCCGGCCACATATACAGTGGTTCGGTGGCCATAGCCAGCCGGCCACATATACAGTGGTTAGGCGGCCATAGCCAGCTGGCCACATATACAGTGGTTCGGCGGCCATAGCCGGCCGGCTACATATATAGTGGATCGTCGGCTATAGCCAGCCGGCCACATATATAGTGAATCGGCGGCTATAGCCAGCCGGCCACATATATAGTGGGTCGGCGTCTAAAGCCAGCCGGCCACATATATAGCGAATCGGAGGCTATAGCTAGCCGACACATATATAGTGCATCGGCGGCTATAGCCAGCCGGCCACATATATAGTGGGTCGGCGGCTATGACCAGCCGGCCACATATATAGTGGATCGGCGGCTATACCCAGCCGGCCACATACACATATAGGGAATCGGCGGCTATAGCCAGCCGGCCACATATATAGTGGGTCGGCGGCTAAAGCCAGCCGGCCACATATATAGTGGGTCGGCGGCTATAGCCAGCCGGCCACATATATAGTGGGTCGGCGGCTATAGCCAGCCGGCCACATATATAGTGGGTCGGCGGCTATAGCCAGCCGGCCACATATATAGTGGGTCGGCGGCTATAGCCAGCCGGCCAAATATATAGTGGGTCGGCGGCTATAGCCAGCCGGCCACATATATAGTGGGTCGGCGGCTATAGCCAGCCGGCCACATATATAGTGGGTCGGCGGCTATAGCCAGCCGGCCACATATATAGTGGGTCGGCGGCTATAGCCAGCCGGCCACATATATAGTGGATCGGCGGCTATAGCCAGCCGGCCACATATATAGTAGGTCGGCGGCTATAGCCAGCCGGCCACATATATAGTGGGTCGGCGGCTATAGCCAGCCGGCCACATATATAGTGGGCCGGCGGCTATAGCCAGCCGGCCACATATATAGCGAATCGGAGGCTATAGCTAGCCGACACATATATAGTGAATCGGCGGCTATAGCCAGCCGGCCACATATGTAGTGTGTCGACGGCTATAGCCAGCCGGCCGCATATATAGTGCGTCGGCAGCCATAGCCAGCCGGCCACATATATAGTGGGTCGGCGGCTATAGACGGCCGGCCACATATATAGTGCGTCGGCAGCGATAGCCAGCCGGCCACATACATTTATAGTGGATCGGCGGCTATAGCCAGCCGGCCACATATATAGTGGGTCGGCGGCTATAGCCAGCCGATACATACATATATAGTGAATCGGCGGCTATAGCCAGCCGGCCACATATACAGTGGTTAGGCGGCCATAGCCAGCTGGCCACATATACAGTGGTTCGGCGGCCATAGCCGGCCGGCTACATATATAGTGGATCGTCGGCTATAGCCAGCCGGCCACATATATAGTGAATCGGCGGCTATAGCCAGCCGGCCACATATATAGTGGGTCGGCGTCTAAAGCCAGCCGGCCACATATGTAGCGAATCGGAGGCTATAGCTAGCCGACACATATATAGTGCATCGGCGGCTATAGCCAGCCGGCCACATATATAGTGGGTCGGCGGCTATGGCCAGCCGGCCACATATATAGTGGATCGGCGGCTATAGCCAGCCGGCCACATACACATATAGGGAATCGGCGGCTATAGCCAGCCGGCCACATATATAGTGGGTCGGCGGCTAAAGCCAGCCGGCCACATATATAGTGGGTCGGCGGCTATAGCCAGCCGGCCACATATATAGTGGGTCGGCGGCTATAGCCAGCCGGCCACATATATAGTGAATCGGCGGCTACAGCCAGCCGGCCACATATATAGTGGGCCGGCGGCTATAGCCAGCCGGCCACATATATAGTGGGTCGGCGGCTATAGCCAGCCGGCCACATATATAGTGGGTCGGCGGCTATAGCCAGCCGGCCACATATATAGTGGGTCGGCGGCTATAGCCAGCCGGCCACATATATAGTGGGTCGGCGGCTATAGCCAGCCGGCCACATATATAGTGGGTCGGCGGCTGTAGCCAGCCGGCCACATATATAGTGGGTCGGCGGCTATTGCCAGCCGGCCACATATACAGTGGTTCGGCGGCCATAGCCAGCCGGCCACATATACAGTGGTTCGGCGGCCATAGCCAGCCGGCCACATATACAGTGGGTCGGCGGCTATAGCCAGTCGGCCACATATACAGTGGTTCAGCGGCTATAGCCAGCCGGCCACATATATAGTGGGTCGGCGGCTATAGCCAGCCGGCAACATATACAGTGGTTCGGCGGCCATAGCCAGCCGGGTACATATATAGTGGGTCGCCGGCTATAGCCAGCCGGCCACATATACAGTGGTTCGGCGGCCATAGCCAGCCGGCCACATATGTACATAGCGAATCGGAGGCTATAGCCAGCCGACACATATATAGTGAATCGGCGGCTATAGCCAGCCGGCCACATATATAGTGGGTCGGCGGCTATAGCCAGCCGGCCACATATATAGTGGGTCGGCGGCTATAGCCAGCCGGCCACATATATAGTGGGTCGGCGGCTATAGCCAGCCGGCCACATATATAGTGGGTCGGCGGCTATAGCCAGCCGGCCACATATATAGTGGGTCGGCGGCTATAGCCAGCCGGCCACATATATAGTGGGTCGGCGGCTATAGCCAGCCGGCCACATATATAGTGGGTCGGCGGCCATAGCCGGCGGGTACATATATAGTGAATCGGCGGCTATAGCCAGCCGGCCACATATACAGTGGTTCGGTGGCTATAACCAGCCGGCCACATATACATATAGTGGGTCGGCGGCTATAGCCAGCCGGCCACATATACAGTGGTTCGGCGGCCATAGCCAGCCGGCCACATATGTACATAGCGAATCGGAGGCTATAGCCAGCCGACACATATATAGTGAATCGGCGGCTATAGCCAGTCGGCCACATATACAGTGGTTCAGCGGCTATAGCCAGCCGGCCACATATATAGTGAATCGGCGGCTATAGCCAGCTGGCCACATATACAGTGGTTAGGCGGCCATAGCCAGCCGGCCACATATACAGTGGTTCGGCGGCCATAGCCGGCGGGTACATATATAGTGAATCGGCGGCTATAGCCAGCCGGCCACATATACAGTGGTTCGGTGGCTATAACCAGCCGGCCACATATACATATAGTGGGTCGGCGGCTATAGCCAGCCGGCCACATATACAGTGGTTCGGCGGCCATAGCCAGCCGGCCACATATGTACATAGCGAATCGGAGGCTATAGCCAGCCGACACATATATAGTGAATCGGCGGCTATAGCCAGTCGGCCACATATACAGTGGTTCAGCGGCTATAGCCAGCCGGCCACATATATAGTGGGTCGGCGGCTATAGCCAGCCGGCCACATATACAGTGGTTCGGCGGCCATAGCCAGCCGGGTACATATATAGTGAATCGGCGGCTGCAGCCAGCCGACACATATATAGTGAATCGGCGGATATAGCCAGCCGGCCACATATATAGTGGGTCGGCGGCTATGGCCAGCCTATACATACATGTATAGTGAATCGGCGGCTATAGCCAGCCGGCCACATATACAGTGGTTAGGCGGCCATAGCCAGCCGGCCACATATACAGTGGTTCGGCGGCCATAGCCAGCCGGGTACATATATAGTGAATCGGCGGCTGCAGCCAGCCGACACATATATAGTGAACCGGCGGATATAGCCAGCCGGCCACATATATAGTGGGTCGGCGGCTATGGCCAGCCTATACATACATGTATAGTGAATCGGCGGCTATAGCCAGCCGGCCACATATATAGTGGGTCGGCGGCTATAGCCAGCCGGCCACATATGTAGTGGGTCGGCGGCTATAGCCAGCCGGCCACATATATAGTGGGTCGGCGGCTATGGCCAGCCTATACATACATGTATAGTGAATCGGCGGCTATAGCCAGCCGGCAACATATATAGTGGATCGGCGGCTATAGCCAGCCGGCCACATATATAGTGTGTCGGCGGCTATAGCCAGCCGGCCACATATATAGTGCGTCGGCGGCTATAGCCAGCCGGCCACATATATAATGGGTCGGCGGCTATAGCCAGCCGGCCACATGTACAGTAGTTCGGTGGTTATAGCCAGCCGGCCACATACATAGCGAATCGGAGGCTATAGCCAGCCGACACATATATAGTGAATCGGCGGCTATAGCCAGCCGGCCACATATATAATGGGTCGGCGGCTATGGCCAGCCGACACGTATATAGTGAATCGGCGGCTATAGCCAGCCGGTCACATATATAGTGTGTCGGCGGCTATAGCCAGCCGGCCACATATATAGTGAATCGGCGGATATGGCCAGTCGGCCACATATACAGTGGTTCGGCGGCTATAGCCAGCCGGCCACATATATAGTGTGTCGGCGGCTATAGCCAGCCGGCCACATATATAGTGTGTCGACGGCTCTAGCCAGCCGGCCGCATATATAGTGCGTCGGCAGCCATAGCCAGCCGGCCACATATATGGTGGGTCCGCGGCAATAGACGGCCGGCTTCATATATAGCGAATCGGAGGCTATAGCCAGCCGACACATATATGTATAGTAAATCGGCGGCTATATATTGGGTCGGCGGATATAGCCAGCCGGCCACATATACAGTGGTTCGGCGGCTATAGCCAGCCGGCCACATATATAGTGGATCGGTGGCTATAGCCAGCCGGCCTCATATACAGTGGTTCGGCGGCCATAGCCAGCCGGCCACATATATAGTGTGTCGACGGCTATAGCCAGCCGGCCACATATATAGTGCGTCGGCAGCTATAGCCACCCGGCCACATACATATATAGTGGATCGGCGGCTATAGCCAGCCGGCCACATATTTAATGGGTCGGCGGCTATGGCCAGCCGACACATATATAATGAATCGGCGGCTATAGCCAGCCGGCCACATATATAGTGTGTCGGCGGCTATAGCCAGCCGGCCACATATATAGTGTGTCGACGGCTATAGCCAGTCGGCCACATATATAGTGTGTCGGCGGCTATAGCCAGCCGGCCACATATATAGTGTGTCGGCGGCTATAGCCAGCCGGCCACATATATAGTGTGTCGGCGGCTATAGCCAGCCGGCCACATATATAGTGTGTCGGCGGCTATAGCCAGCCGGCCACATATATAGTGTGTCGGCGGCTATAGCCAGCCGGCCACATATATAGTGTGTCGGCGGCTATAGCCAGCCGGCCACATATATAGTGTGTCGGCGGCTATAGCCAGCCGGCCACATATATAGTGCGTCGACGGCTATAGCCAGCCGGCCACATATATAGTGCGTCGGCAGCTATAGCCAGCCGGCCACATACATATATAGTGGATCGGTGGCTATAGACAGCCGGCCTCATATACAGTGGTTCGGCGGCCATAGCCAGCCGGCCACATATATAGTGTGTCGACGGCTATAGCCAGCCGGCCACATATATAGTGCGTCGGCAGCTATGGCCAGCCGGCCACATATATATATAGTGTATCGGCGGCTATAGCCAGCCGGCCACATATATAGTGTGTCGACGGCTATAGCCAGCCGGCCGCATATATAGTGCGTCGGCAGCCATAGCCAGCCGGCCATATATATAGTGGGTCGGCGGCTATAGACGGCCGGCTTCATATATAGCGAATCGGAGGCTATAGCCAGCCGACACATACATGTATAGTAAGTCGGCGGCTATAGCCAGCCGGCCACATATATAGTGTGTCGGCGGCTATAGCCAGCCGGCCACATATATAGTGTGTCGGCGGCTATAGCCAGCCGGCCACATATATAGTGTGTCGACGGCTATAGCCAGCCGGCCACATATATAGTGCGTCGGCAGCTATAGCCAGCCGGCCACATACATATATAGTGGATCGGTGGCTATAGACAGCCGGCCTCATATACAGTGGTTCGGCGGCCATAGCCAGCCGGCCACATATATAGTGTGTCGGCGGCTATAGCCAGCCGGCCACATATGTATATAGTGTGTCGACGGCTATAGCCAGCCGGCCACATATATAGTGCGTCGGCGGCTATAGCCAGCCGGCCACATACATATATAGTGGATCGGTGGCTATAGACAGCCGGCCTCATATACAGTGGTTCGGCGGCCATAGCCAGCCGGCCACATATATAGTGTGCCGACGGCTATAGCCAGCCGGCCACATATGTATATAGTGCGTCGGCAGCTATGGCCAGCCGGCCACATACATATATAGTGTATCGGCGGCTATAGCCAGCCGGCCACATATATAGTGTGTCGACGGCTATAGCCAGCCGGCCGCATATATAGTGCGTCGGCAGCCATAGCCAGCCGGCCACATATATAGTGTGTCGGCGGCTATAGCCAGCCGACACATATATAGTGAATCGGCGGCTATAGCCAGCCGACACATATAGTATAGTGAATCGGTGGCTATAGCCAGCCGACACATATATAGTGAATCGGCGGCTATAGCCAGCCGACACATATAGTATAGTGAATCGGCGGCTATAGCCAGCCGACACATATATAGTGAATCGGCGGCTATAGCCAGCCGACACATATAGTATAGTGAATCGGCGGCTATAGCCAGCGGACACATATATAGTGAATCGGCGGCTATAGCCAGCCGACACATATAGTATAGTGAATCGGCGGCTATAGCCAGCCGACACATATAGTATAGTGAATCGGCGGCTATAGCCAGCCGACACATATAGTATAGTGAATCGGCGGCTATAGCCAGCCGACACATGTATAGTGAATCGGCGGCTATAGCCAGCCGACACATATAGTATAGTGAATCGGCGGCTATAGCCAGCCGACACATATGTATATAGTGAATCGGCGGCTATAGCCAGCCGACACATATAGTATAGTGAATCGGCGGCTATAGCCAGCCGACACATATATAGTGAATCGGCGGCTATAGCCAGCCGACACATATAGTATAGTGAATCGGCGGCTATAGCCAGCCGACACATATATAGTGAATCGGCGGCTATAGCCAGCCGACACATATAGTATAGTGAATCGGCGGCTATAGCCAGCCGACACATATATAGTGAATCGGCGGCTATAGCCAGCCGACACATATAGTATAGTGAATCGGCGGCTATAGCCAGCCGACACATACAGAGCTGTTCAAAATAATAGGGAAAGGAATTAGCCGAAGAATTTCTAAGGGTTTTCTGAAATGTTGTAACCGAATAGTTTCATATTAGTATTTTAATAAGTAAAACACGTAATATCTGATCTGTATTACTATTTATATTTCTTTTATTCATTGTACTTTTTTTTTTTTTTTTTAATCAACTAAAATACCTTCGAATTTGGTTGTTCAAAATAATAGGGAAATTTATAGTTTACATCCGATTTTCTTAAAATAATACATTAAAACTTATATTTATTCGTTAAGATAATAGTGAAAAACAAAATATGGTAGATCAGTGTCCCGAATGACCACCCTTGTTTTTTATGACAGCAGTTATACGAGCAGGCATTGAATCTATCAGTTTCTGGCATTTACTGATGGGAATATTTCTCCAATGGGTTTCAATGGCAGTCCACAACTGATTCTTATTTTGACAGGTCTGTCTGGCCAAAGATTTTTTCAGTTCCGCCCACAAAATCTCGATGGGGCTGAGATGGGGGGACTGAGAGGGCCATTGTAGCACTGACACTTGATGGTCTTGCAACCAAGCACGAACCAATTTCGATGAATGTTTGGGATCGTTATCGTGTTGAAAGTGCCATCGTAACGGCATATTGTCTTCGGCATACGGTAGCATAACATCCTTTAAAATATCACGATAGCTCTCCTTGTTCATGATGTCTTTTATTTGGTAAATGGGTCCAACACCAAACCAAGAAAAGCAACCCCATACCATGATGCTACCACCCCCATGTTTCACGGTTTTTTTTTAGTAAACCGGACATGAAACTCCTTCCCCTGAGGACGCCGAACATTTCTACCGCTATCGGAACCAAATAAATTTATTTTAGTTTCATCACTCCAAAGAATGTTGCGAAACATCTCTTTGGAGTGATTTCTAAAATGCAAGGCAAACTCCATTCTCGCTTTTATGTTTTTTCTACTTAGTAGTGGTACTTTGCGAGCAATTCTACCGGGCAGTTTATTATCGAGCAACCTTCGCCGGATAGTTGGTGCACTTACTGCATTATTCAATTCCGCGGCAATCGCCCTTGATGACATAAAGGGATCCTTTTTCGCTAGCAGCACAATACGAGAGTCATCGATGGGGGTAGTTTTATTTGGTGTACCTCTAGTTTCTCGTGCTGGGGTTCTTGAAAGCGCATTAAAAACAAAATTAATTGACCTTCCCAATGTATTGGCTATAAATTTAAGGGTCTTTCCTTGGTCTCTTAAATGTTTAATAATGCGACTTTCTTCAGCAGTGCAATGTCTATTACGTCCCATTTTTAACACTGCGTAGATTTTAAAAATGTAAGATTTGTATAATTCTTACGTCTACGAAAAACAACATTACCTTTTCAATTATTTTTGACAGAAATACGAACGATAAAACAACGAAACAGCAAAATTCCCTATTATTTTGAACACCTTAAAATAATCCTTTTTCCCACTTTATACCACAGCACGAATAACACGAATGAAGAATTGACCAGAGATGCATCATAAGAAAAGCAATACAACTGTACAAATAGCTGCAATAATTACTTTTCGAAAAAGGGATAAAAAGGGTTCAAAATAAACAAACAAATTGGTTATCAGCGATATTCCCTATTATTTTGAACAGCTCTGTATATAGTGAATCGGCGGCTATAGCCAGCCGACACATATAGTATAGTGAATCGGCGGCTATAGCCAGCCGACACATATATAGTGAATCGGCGGCTATAGCCAGCCGACTCATATAGTATAGTGAATCGGCGGCTATAGCCAGCCGACACATATATAGTGAATCGGCGGCTATAGCCAGCCGACACATATAGTATAGTGAATCGGCGGCTATAGCCAGCCGACACATATATAGTGAATCGGCGGCTATAGCCAGCCGACACATATAGTATAGTGAATCGGCGGCTATAGCCAGCCGACACATATATAGTGAATCGGCGGCTATAGCCAGCCGACACATATGTATAGTATAGTGAATCGGCGGCTATAGCCAGCCGACACATATATAGTGAATCGGCGGCTATAGCCAGCCGACACATATATAGTGAATCGGCGGCTATAGCCAGCCGACACATATATAGTGAATCGGCGGCTATAGCCAGCCGACACATACATGTATAGTAAGTCGGCGGCTATAGCCAGCCGGCCACATACATATATAGTGGATCGGTGGCTATAGACAGCCGGCCTCATATACAGTGGTTCGGCGGCCATAGCCAGCCGGCCACATATATAGTGTGCCGACGGCTATAGCCAGCCGGCCACATATGTATATAGTGCGTCGGCAGCTATGGCCAGCCGGCCACATACATATATAGTGTATCGGCGGCTATAGCCAGCCGGCCACATATATAGTGTGTCGACGGCTATAGCCAGCCGGCCGCATATATAGTGCGTCGGCAGCCATAGCCAGCCGGCCACATATATAGTGTGTCGGCGGCTATAGCCAGCCGACACATATATAGTGAATCGGCGGCTATAGCCAGCCGACACATATAGTATAGTGAATCGGTGGCTATAGCCAGCCGACACATATACATATAGTGAATCGGCGGCTATAGCCAGCCGACACATACATATATAGTGAATCGGCGGCTATAGCCAGCCGACACATACATATATAGTGAATCGGCGGCTATAGCCAGCCGACACATACATATATAGTGAATCGGCGGCTATAGCCAGCCGACACATATATAGTGAATCGGCGGCTATAGCCAGCCGACACATATATAGTGAATCGGCGGCTATAGCCAGCCGACACATATATAGTGAATCGGCGGCTATAGCCAGCCGACACATATATAGTGAATCGGCGGCTATAGCCAGCCGACACATATATAGTGAATCGGCGGCTATAGCCAGCCGACACATATATAGTGAATCGGCGGCTATAGCCAGCCGACACATATATAGTGAATCGGCGGCTATAGCCAGCCGACACATATATAGTGAATCGGCGGCTATAGCCAGCCGACACATATATAGTGAATCGGCGGCTATAGCCAGCCGACACATATATAGTGAATCGGCGGCTATAGCCAGCCGACACATATATAGTGAATCGGCGGCTATAGCCAGCCGACACATATATAGTGAATCGGCGGCTATAGCCAGCCGACACATATATAGTGAATCGGCGGCTATAGCCAGCCGACACATATATAGTGAATCGGCGGCTATAGCCAGCCGACACATATATAGTGAATCGGCGGCTATAGCCAGCCGACACATATATAGTGAATCGGCGGCTATAGCCAGCCGACACATATATAGTGAATCGGCGGCTATAGCCAGCCGACACATATATAGTGAATCGGCGGCTATAGCCAGCCGACACATATATAGTGAATCGGCGGCTATAGCCAGCCGACACATATATAGTGAATCGGCGGCTATAGCCAGCCGACACATATATAGTGAATCGGCGGCTATAGCCAGCCGACACATATATAGTGAATCGGCGGCTATAGCCAGCCGACACATATATAGTGAATCGGCGGCTATAGCCAGCCGACACATATATAGTGAATCGGCGGCTATAGCCAGCCGACACATATATAGTGAATCGGCGGCTATAGCCAGCCGACACATATATAGTGAATCGGCGGCTATAGCCAGCCGACACATATATAGTGAATCGGCGGCTATAGCCAGCCGACACATATATAGTGAATCGGCGGCTATAGCCAGCCGACACATATATAGTGAATCGGCGGCTATAGCCAGCCGACACATATATAGTGAATCGGCGGCTATAGCCAGCCGACACATATATAGTGAATCGGCGGCTATAGCCAGCCGACACATATATAGTGAATCGGCGGCTATAGCCAGCCGACACATATATAGTGAATCGGCGGCTATAGCCAGCCGACACATATATAGTGAATCGGCGGCTATAGCCAGCCGACACATATATAGTGAATCGGCGGCTATAGCCAGCCGACACATATATAGTGAATCGGCGGCTATAGCCAGCCGACACATATATAGTGAATCGGCGGCTATAGCCAGCCGACACATATATAGTGAATCGGCGGCTATAGCCAGCCGACACATATATAGTGAATCGGCGGCTATAGCCAGCCGACACATATATAGTGAATCGGCGGCTATAGCCAGCCGACACATATATAGTGAATCGGCGGCTATAGCCAGCCGACACATATATAGTGAATCGGCGGCTATAGCCAGCCGACACATATATAGTGAATCGGCGGCTATAGCCAGCCGACACATATATAGTGAATCGGCGGCTATAGCCAGCCGACACATATATAGTGAATCGGCGGCTATAGCCAGCCGACACATATATAGTGAATCGGCGGCTATAGCCAGCCGACACATATATGTAGGAAACGGATAAATAAAACGACCTTTTGAATGTATATTTCACACGAATTATATGATTGTTTATTGGTACATATTATTTGTAAAACAGACTCAGAATAAAAAAAACGCCCCGTATCAAATCTGATGTGTCCACGGTGCCGGTCGTCGCTTCACTGTCGCTGCTGTCACTCTCGGCCGCTGTCATCTGCTAATTCGCCGCATTCATTCCGGTCCGCGTTGCCACCTACACGGCCGTCCTGGGATTCGACTGCCCCAGTCGAACGAACTACTCCTTCAGCATCTTCTTCTTCTTCGGATTCGGAATCAGGCTGGAACGTGCGCCACCGCTTCATATAGTCAGCGGCCGTCGAAGTCTGGTTGGGTCCCTCGTGATCTCCGATTTTCCGGACCCAGTACCTATCGTTGCCACACACCTTGACGATCTCATACGGCCCAAGATACTTCGGGAAGAGCTTCTGTCCCGTAGCAAACTGCGTTTTTTCTATTGCTACCAGCTCACCGAGAGTGTACGTGGGCGCTCTCTTCCTCTTCCGGTCATAGGTTTTCTTGTTCTCTTCTTGCACTTCCAGTATCTGCCTTTTCGCTTCCGCTCTCATTTGCTGACGATCGTCTTCGAACGCAACCAGAATCTCGTCTTCCAGAAGCTGCCTCAAATTGATGTCGTCTTCCATAGCCATTTTAACGCCAAACATCAACTCGAAAGGAGTCCTTCCGGTACTCCGCGACACTGTAGAGTTTATGACGCTTTGCACTTTGGGAACGAATCGGTACCATTTTGATGGATCTTCAATGGTAAGGCGCCTTAGCACTTGAATGATGGTCTTGTTCATTCTCTCCGCCTGCCCGTTGCCTCTAGGGACACCGGTTGTTACGAGATGGTGTTCGATATTTCTCTCCGAGCAATACTTCTCGAAGTCATTGGAAGTGAATGCCGATCCTTTGTCAGATATAATACGTCGGGGGTGACCAAAAACCTGCGATTGTACGTCCAAGCGGTTGATGACTTCGCTAGAGTTTGCGCTTTTCACGGAATACATCCAGGTAAATTTGCAGAAAGCATCTACCACTACAAAAAGGTATCGATAGTTCTTCGCCGTGGATGGGAGCGGCCCAAGATGATCAAGGTGGTACGTGTGCAATGGTTGATCAACTTTGGCAATTGGGTGAAGTAGCGACTCCCGCTTGCCGGTCTTCTTCGCAGCGAGGATACAGGGGATGCAATTGCTGATGACATCCGCGACCTTTCGGTCCACCTGAGGGATAAAGAAATCGTCTTTAATTAGTTTTGCAACCTTACCGACACCAAAGTGCCCCTTCTCATGGACCATGCGGATGACTTGCTTCTGCAGCGACTTGGGAACTACCAAAACGTAAGTGCCCTCAATGCACTTGTATAGCGCACCACCTCGGATGTGATAGTCTTCATAAGAGCCGGTTTTCGTAAGGACCTCTCTAATGGCGCAGCAAACCTCGTCCCTTTCTTGTGCGTCCTTAACAGCTTTTAGAGATCCGTCCTCTATGGCGTAGACCCCCACTGGATGGCGACTTAGCGCGTCGACGTGGCGCATTGCGGTACCAGACCTATGATGAACTTCGCAATTGAATTCCTCTAACTGAAGGGCCCAATGTGCAACGCGACTATTCAAACCCTTCTTTGCCATGGTATCCTTGAATGCCTTGCAATCGGTGAAAATCTCGAACCTCAACCCGAGCAAGTATATGCGGAGGCTTTTAAGAGCCCTGACTATCGCGAGCACTTCGAGGTCGTAGCTTGTATAATTCTTTTCCGCGCGTGAGGTTTTGAAGCTTAGGAAGAATACTGGGTGATATAGGCCATCGTCGTGTTTTTGAACCAGCACAGCTCCGTATCCCTCTTTGGAGGCGTCGGTATGCAACTGAGTGGGCAAATGCGGGTTGAAAAGCTTCAACACCGGCTCTTGGCATAACAGGCTCTTCAACTTGGTGTAAGCTTCTTCTTGGCAGGGTCCCCATGTAAACTTGGCATCTCGTTTGGTTAAGTCGGATAAGGGCTTTGCGATAGTGGCATAACTGGGGATGAATTTGCGAAAATAGCCGGTCAATCCGAGAAACTGCATAACCGACTTAACGTTCTTCGGCCTCGGGAAATGTTTAACCGCCCTTGTCTTCTCCTCAGACGGTTTGATGCTGCCGTTCGTGATTACGTGCCCAAGAAACTTTACTTGAGCTTGTAGAAAGGCACACTTTTCCCACTTTATCCTCAACCCGTTTGCCTCGGATACCTCCAAAACCTGCCTTAACTTTTCGATCCCTTCCTCTTCGGTTTTGGCAGGGATGATCAAATCGTCGATGTAAGCTAGAACGACACCTCGACGCTTTAGATCTTGAAGAACAAAATTTACGTACCTCTGAAATACTGCGGGGGAATTGCACAAACCAAACGGGACCTTGTTGAACTCGAAGTGGCCATCCGGGGTAACGAATGCCGTGTATTTTTTACTGCTCTCTTCGATGTCCACGTGCAAAAATCCATTTTTGAGGTCTAGGGTGGAGAAGACCTTGGCTTCGTATAATTGTTCGAGCACTTCCTCAACGATTGGCAACGGATAACGATCTTTCAGGACGTGTCGGTTTAGCTGGCGGAAATCGACACAAAGCCGCAGCGTACCATCTTTCTTTCGTGCCAGTACAATGGGGCTGGCAAAGTCTGAGTCACTGTTACGAATAATCCCATCTCGCATCCATTCCGATATCTGCTGGTCTACGACTTCTTTCTCCAAGGGGGCCAAACGTCGTGGTCTCTGGTAAATTGGCTTTTCTTCTTCCAGAACGATTTTCATCTTCACGCAGGTGTTTTCGGGACACTTCGGAGAGTACTCGGCTATCATTTTTTCTACTTGACTGCGGAGTTTTGGTTCGTGGATGGCTTTTAGCTTTTCTGATAGTTCGGACTCGCCGCAGGAGATCAAGTTTGTTCGAAATACTGGGTTATCAGCCCCGGCCTTCTTCTTACAAATGATCGGTTGTCCGTCTTCGATAACCAGGCATACTTCTGGCAATAAGTCTTTACCTATTAAAAACTCATAGGCCAACCATTGATCGGGTACAAAGTGACACATTAAATTATAGTACTCGCCTGAGATGTTCATGTTAATTTCGGAAGCGCCCAAGGTTTTAGCCGGCTGGCTGCCAAATGCGATAGTGACAACCCCTGGATACTGGATCTCACCAACACTTAGCTT
Organism: Eumerus sabulonum; assembly: GCA_951905685.1. Classification (NCBI taxonomy): domain Eukaryota; kingdom Metazoa; phylum Arthropoda; class Insecta; order Diptera; family Syrphidae; genus Eumerus; species Eumerus sabulonum. The sequence goes on along the minus strand of OX645060.1, from coordinate 68,316 downwards.
CCGTCTGAGACTGTCTTTGGCTAGTGTTAAATCACTACCTGTATCGATGAGGGCCTGGAATTCATGCTCGTGTACCTTAACCGGAATAGTGATGTCTGGAACCATCAGTCTGTTGATCTTCACCCTTGACGTCAGCCCGTTCTCAGAGCAGTTCCTAGCTATGTGCCCGAACTGGTTGCATTTAAAGCAACGACTACCTCTCTGCTTGTTGGGACAATTGTAGGAGTTATGAGAAAAAGCACCGCAGTTTCGACACCGAGACTCCTGTCCGGCTCCTTCTTTTCTGCTTCCGGACTTCGCAGGTGGCATTAATGAAATGGCATTTTTTGAACGGGATTGATCAGCTTTCATGCGCTCGTATGACTTGAGTTCCGCCTTCAGTTCCTCCAACGTCTTCGCATGGTAAAGGATACTCTTGCTCAAAACATCGTCTGGGATGCCCGCTATGATGTACGATAAGAGATGCACATCCTCTACGGTTCCGTTAGCCGCTATCTTCTTCATCTTGTAAAAGTATTCGAGAAAGGATTCACCTTCGCTTTTAGTTGTTTTCTCGAGTATTTTGTGCACGTTTTCTTGCTCCTGTTTGCCGAACTCCTTCAACAGAAACGCATGCAGCGAACTCCAACTATTGACCGCCTTCTCGGACTCTAGTGCTAGTTTGGCCGCACCGACTAACAACCGCCTGGAGTACAGAAATTTCTGGACATCGCCCCATCCGCAGACCGTAGCCACCCCCTCAAAATCGGAGACCCATGATTCGACACTCTTCCCGTCTTCACCACAAAACTTTTCTAGTGCTTCTTCCACGTCCTTAAATTGAAACGCGTTATGAACGTTTCCAATTTCCTCTTTAGGAGAAGTCATCTTCGCTGTGTTGCTAACTGTTCTCTTCCACTTTTCCTTTAAAAAATTTACTTCACTATCTGAAACTTGGCTTTTTTCTTCTCCTTTGTTTCCCGTAATACTCTTTTCGCTTTCCGATTCTTCACCTTTTCTGTCCTTTTGTTTTTGGAAGTCCCGAACACGCGCGACTAACTCCGTCTTTTTTCTATATCGTACCGGCAAGTCGTTTCGCCTTAGAATTTCTTGTAATTCTTTTACCGTTAGGTTTCTTAAATCACGTCCGATCGGCATATACCTCGAAAAACGGCGCACTGCAAAACTACCGTATGCTTTCGTTAGCAAACCCTTGTGCGAGATAACGGACTGTTCGATGTCTTTCACTTTCTTTTTTTTTTTTTTTTTTTGTTTTCTTTCTATTTTTTTTTTTCACGGAATGAGGGGATGATTATCCCACTTCTGACACCATGTAGGAAACGGATAAATAAAACGACCTTTTGAATGTATATTTCACACGAATTATATGATTGTTTATTGGTACATATTATTTGTAAAACAGACTCAGAATAAAAAAAACGCCCCGTATCAAATCTGATGTGTCCACGGTGCCGGTCGTCGCTTCACTGTCGCTGCTGTCACTCTCGGCCGCTGTCATCTGCTAATTCGCCGCATTCATTCCGGTCCGCGTTGCCACCTACATATATAGTGAATCGGCGGCTATAGCCAGCCGACACATATATAGTGAATCGGCGGCTATAGCCAGCCGACACATACATATATAGTGAATTGGCGGCTATAGCCAGCCGACACATATATAGTGAATCGGCGGCTATAGCCAGCCGACACATATATAGTGAATCGGCGGCTATAGCCAGCCGACACATATATAGTGAATCGGCGGCTATAGCCAGCCGACACATATATAGTGAATCGGCGGCTATAGCCAGCCGACACATATATAGTGAATCGGCGGCTATAGCCAGCCGACACATATATAGTGAATCGGCGGCTATAGCCAGCCGACACATATATAGTGAATCGGCGGCTATAGCCAGCCGACACATATATAGTGAATCGGCGGCTATAGCCAGCCGACACATATATAGTGAATCGGCGGCTATAGCCAGCCGACACATATATAGTGAATCGGCGGCTATAGCCAGCCGACACATATATAGTGAATCGGCGGCTATAGCCAGCCGACACATATATAGTGAATCGGCGGCTATAGCCAGCCGACACATATATAGTGAATCGGCGGCTATAGCCAGCCGACACATATATAGTGAATCGGCGGCTATAGCCAGCCGACACATATATAGTGAATCGGCGGCTATAGCCAGCCGACACATATATAGTGAATCGGCGGCTATAGCCAGCCGACACATATATAGTGAATCGGCGGCTATAGCCAGCCGACACATATATAGTGAATCGGCGGCTATAGCCAGCCGACACATATATAGTGAATCGGCGGCTATAGCCAGCCGACACATATATAGTGAATCGGCGGCTATAGCCAGCCGACACATATATAGTGAATCGGCGGCTATAGCCAGCCGACACATATATAATGAATCGGCGGCTATAGCCAGCCGACACATATATAGTGAATCGGCGGCTATAGCCAGCCGACACATATATAGTGAATCGGCGGCTATAGCCAGCCGACACATATATAGTGAATCGGCGGCTATAGCCAGCCGACACATATATAGTGAATCGGCGGCTATAGCCAGCCGACACATATATAGTGAATCGGCGGCTATAGCCAGCCGACACATATATAGTGAATCGGCGGCTATAGCCAGCCGACACATATATAGTGAATCGGCGGCTATAGCCAGCCGACACATATATAGTGAATCGGCGGCTATAGCCAGCCGACACATATATAGTGAATCGGCGGCTATAGCCAGCCGACACATATATAGTGAATCGGCGGCTATAGCCAGCCGACACATATATAGTGAATCGGCGGCTATAGCCAGCCGACACATATATAGTGAATCGGCGGCTATAGCCAGCCGACACATATATAGTGAATCGGCGGCTATAGCCAGCCGACACATATATAGTGAATCGGCGGCTATAGCCAGCCGACACATATATAGTGAATCGGCGGCTATAGCCAGCCGACACATATATAGTGAATCGGCGGCTATAGCCAGCCGACACATATATAGTGAATCGGCGGCTATAGCCAGCCGACACATATATAGTGAATCGGCGGCTATAGCCAGCCGACACATATATAGTGAATCGGCGGCTATAGCCAGCCGACACATGTATAGTGAATCGGCGGCTATAGCCAGCCGACACATATATAGTGAATCGGCGGCTATAGCCAGCCGACACATATATAGTGAATCGGCGGCTATAGCCAGCCGACACATATATAGTGAATCGGCGGCTATAGCCAGCCGACACATATATAGTGAATCGGCGGCTATAGCCAGCCGACACATATATAGTGAATCGGCGGCTATAGCCAGCCGACACATATATAGTGAATCGGCGGCTATAGCCAGCCGACACATATATAGTGAATCGGCGGCTATAGCCAGCCGACACATATATAGTGAATCGGCGGCTATAGCCAGCCGACACATATATAGTGAATCGGCGGCTATAGCCAGCCGACACATATATAGTGAATCGGCGGCTATAGCCAGCCGACACATATATAGTGAATCGGCGGCTATAGCCAGCCGACACATATATAGTGAATCGGCGGCTATAGCCAGCCGACACATATATAGTGAATCGGCGGCTATAGCCAGCCGACACATATATAGTGAATCGGCGGCTATAGCCAGCCGACACATATATAGTGAATCGGCGGCTATAGCCAGCCGACACATATATAGTGAATCGGCGGCTATAGCCAGCCGACACATATATAGTGAATCGGCGGCTATAGCCAGCCGACACATATATAGTGAATCGGCGGCTATAGCCAGCCGACACATATATAGTGAATCGGCGGCTATAGCCAGCCGACACATATATAGTGAATCGGCGGCTATAGCCAGCCGACACATATATAGTGAATCGGCGGCTATAGCCAGCCGACACATATATAGTGAATCGGCGGCTATAGCCAGCCGACACATATACAGTGAATCGGCGGCTATAGCCAGCCGACACATATATTGTGAATCGGCGGCTATGGCCAGCCGGCCACATACATAGCGAATCGGAGGCTATAGCCAGCCGACACATATATAGTGAATCGGCGGCTATAGCCAGCCGGCCACATATATAATGGGTCGGCGGCTATGGCCAACCGACACATATATAGTGAATCGGCGGCTATAGCCAGCCGGCCACATATATAGTGTGTCGGCGGCTATAGCCAGCCGGCCACATATATACTGAATCGGCGGCTATAGCCAGCCGGCCACATATACAGTGGTTCAGCGGCTATAGCCAGCCGGCCACATATATAGTGTGTCGGCGGCTATAGCCAGCCGGCTTCATACATTGCGAATCGGAGGCTATAGCCAGCCGACACATATATGTATAGTAAATCGGGTAGCTATAGCCAGCCGGCCACATATATAATGGGTCGGCGGCTATGGCCAGCCGACACATATATAGTGAATCGGCGGCTATGGCCAGCCGGCCACATACATATATAGTGTGTCAGCGGCTATAGCCAGCCGGCCACATATATAATGGGTCGGCGGCTATAGCCAGTCGGCCACATGTACAGTAGTTCGGTGGTTATAGCCAGCCGGCCACATACATAGCGAATCGGAGGCTATAGCCAGCCGACACATATATAGTGAATCGGCGGCTTAAACCAGCCGGCCACATATATAATGGGTCGGCGGCTATGGCCAGCCGACACGTATGTGATGAATCGGCGGCTATAGCCAGCCGGTCACATATATAGTGTGTCGGCGGCTATAGCCAGCCGGCCACATATATAGTGAATCGGCGGCTATGGCCAGCCGGCCACATATACAGTGGTTCGGCGGCTATAGCCAGCCGGCCACATATATAGTGTGTCGGCGGCTATAGCCAGCCGGCCACATATGTAGTGTGTCGACGGCTATAGCCAGCCGGCCGCATATATAGTGCGTCGGCAGCCATAGCCAGCCGGCCACATATATAGTGGGTCGGCGGCTATAGACGGCCGGCTTCATATGTAGCGAATCGGAGGCTATAGCTCGCCGACACATATATGTATAGTAAATCGGCGGCTATAGCCAGCCGGCCACATATATATTGGGTCGGCGGCTATAGCCAGCCGGCCACATATACAGTGGTTCGGCGGCTATAGCCAGCCGGCCACATATATAGTGGATCGGTGGCTATAGCCAGCCGGCCTCATATACAGTGGTTCGGCGGCCATAGCCAGCCGGCCACATATATAGTGTGTCGACGGCTATAGCCAGCCGGCCACATATATATTGCGTCGGCAGCGATAGCAAGCCGGCCACATACATTTATAGTGGATCGGCGGCTATAGCCAGCCGGCCGCATATATAGTGAATCGGCGGCTATAGCCAGCCGGCCACATATATAATGGGTCGGCGGCTATGGCCAGCCGACACATATACATATAGTGAATCGGCGGCTATAGCCAGCCGGCCACATATATAGTGGATCGGTGGCTATAGCCAGCCGGCCTCATATACAGTGGTTCGGCGGCCATAGCCAGCCGGCCACATATATAGTGTGTCGACGGCTATAGCCAGCCGGCCACATATATAGTGCGTCGGCAGCTATAGCCAGCCGGCCACATACATATATAGTGGATCGGTGGCTATAGACAGCCGGCCTCAGATACAGTGGTTCGGCGGCCATAGCCAGCCGGCCACATATATAGTGTGGCTATAGACGGCTATAGACGGCCGGCTTCATATATAGCGAATCGGAGGCTATAGCTCGCCGACACATATATGTATAGTAAATCGGCGGCTATAGCCAGCCGGCCACATATGTAGTGTGTCGACGGCTATAGCCAGCCGGCCGCATATATAGTGCGTCGGCAGCCATAGCCAGCCGGCCACATATATAGTGGGTCGGCGGCTATAGACGGCCGGCCACATATATAGTGCGTCGGCAGCGATAGCCAGCCGGCCACATACATTTATAGTGGATCGGCGGCTATAGCCAGCCGGCCACATATATAGTGGGTCGGCGGCTATAGCCAGCCGATACATACATATATAGTGAATCGGCGGCTATAGCCAGCCGGCCACATATACAGTGGTTAGGCGGCCATAGCCAGCTGGCCACATATACAGTGGTTCGGCGGCCATAGCCGGCCGGCTACATATATAGTGGATCGTCGGCTATAGCCAGCCGGCCACATATATAGTGAATCGGCGGCTATAGCCAGTCGGCCACATATATAGTGGGTCGGCGTCTAAAGCCAGCCGGCCACATATATAGCGAATCGGAGGCTATAGCTAGCCGACACATTTATAGTGCATCGGCGGCTATAGCCAGCCGGCCACATATATAGTGGGTCGGCGGCTATGGCCAGCCGGCCACATATATAGTGGATCGGCGGCTATAGCCAGCCGGCCACATACACATATAGGGAATCGGCGGCTATAGCCAGCCGGCCACATATATAGTGGGTCGGCGGCTAAAGCCAGCCGGCCACATATATAGTGGGTCGGCGGCTATAGCCAGCCGGCCACATATATAGTGGGTCGGCGGCTATAGCCAGCCGGCCACATATATAGTGGGTCGGCGGCTATAGCCAGCCGGCCACATATATAGTGGGTCGGCGGCTATAGCCAGCCGGCCACATATATAGTGGGTCGGCGGCTATAGCCAGCCGGCCACATATATAGTGGGTCGGCGGCTATAGCCAGCCGGCCACATATATAGTGGGTCGGCGGCTATAGCCAGCCGGCCACATATATAGTGGGTCGGCGGCTATAGCCAGCCGGCCACATATATAGTGGGTCGGCGGCTATAGCCAGCCGGCCACATATATAGTGGGTCGGCGGCTATAGCCAGCCGGCCACATATATAGTGGGTCGGCGGCTATAGCCAGCCGGCCACATATATAGTGGGTCGGCGGCTATAGCCAGCCGGCCACATATATAGTGGGTCGGCGGCTATAGCCAGCCGGCCACATATATAGTGGGTCGGCGGCTATAGCCAGCCGGCCACATATATAGTGGGTCGGCGGCTATAGCCAGCCGGCCACATATATAGTGGGTCGGCGGCTATAGCCAGCCGGCCACATATATAGTGGGTCGGCGGCTATAGCCAGCCGGCCACATATATTGTGGGTCGGCGGCTATGGCCAGCCTATACATACATATATAGTGAATCGGCGGCTATAGCCAGCTGGCCACATATACAGTGGTTAGGCGGCCATAGCCAGCCGGCCACATATACAGTGGTTCGGCGGCCATAGCCGGCGGGTACATATATAGTGAATCGGCGGCTATAGCCAGCCGGCCACATATACAGTGATTCGGTGGCCATAGCCAGCCGGCCACATATACAGTGGTTAGGCGGCCATAGCCAGCTGGCCACATATACAGTGGTTCGGCGGCCATAGCCGGCCGGCTACATATATAGTGGATCGTCGGCTATAGCCAGCCGGCCACATATATAGTGAATCGGCGGCTATAGCCAGCCGGCCACATATATAGTGGGTCGGCGTCTAAAGCCAGCCGGCCACATATATAGCGAATCGGAGGCTATAGCTAGCCGACACATATATAGTGCATCGGCGGCTATAGCCAGCCGGCCACATATATAGTGGGTCGGCGGCTATGGCCAGCCGGCCACATATATAGTGGATCGGCGGCTATAGCCAGCCGGCCACATACACATATAGGGAATCGGCGGCTATAGCCAGCCGGCCACATATATAGTGGGTCGGCGGCTAAAGCCAGCCGGCCACATATATAGTGGGTCGGCGGCTATAGCCAGCCGGCCACATATATAGTGGGCCGGCGGCTATAGCCAGCCGGCCACATATATAGTGGGTCGGCGGCTATAGTCAGCCGGCCACATATATAGTGGGTCGGCGGCTATAGCCAGCCGGCCACATATATAGTGGGTCGGCGGCTATAGCCAGCCGGCCACATATATAGTGGGTCGGCGGCTATAGCCAGCCGGCCACATATATAGTGGGTCGGCGGCTATAGCCAGCCGGCCACATATATAGTGGGTCGGCGGCTATAGCCAGCCGGCCACATATATAGTGGGTCGGCGGCTATAGCCAGCCGGCCACATATATAGTGGGTCGGCGGCTATAGCCAGCCGGCCACATATATAGTGGGTCGGCGGCTATAGCCAGCCGGCCACATATATAGTGGGTCGGCGGCTATAGCCAGCCGGCCACATATATAGTGGGTCGGCGGCTATAGCCAGCCGGCCACATATATAGTGGGTCGGCGGCTATAGCCAGCCGGCCACATATATAGTGGGTCGGCGGCTATAGCCAGCCGGCCACATATATAGTGGGTCGGCGGCTATAGCCAGCCGGCCACATATATAGTGGGTCGGCGGCTATAGCCAGCCGGCCACATATATAGTGGGTCGGCGGCTATAGCCAGCCGGCCACATATATAGTGGGTCGGCGGCTATAGCCAGCCGGCCACATATATAGTGGATCGTCGGCTATGGCCAGCCTATACATACATATATAGTGAATCGGCGGCTATAGCCAGCTGGCCACATATACAGTGGTTAGGCGGCCATAGCCAGCCGGCCACATATACAGTGGTTCGGCGGCCATAGCCAGCGGGTACATATATAGTGAATCGGCGGCTATAGCCAGCCGGCCACATATACAGTGGTTCGGTGGCCATAGCCAGCCGGCCACATACACAGTGGTTCGGCGGCCATAGCCAGCCGGCCACATATGTACATAGCGAATCGGAGGCTATAGCCAGCCGACACATACATATATAGTGAATCGGCGGCTATAGCCAGCTGGCCACATATACAGTGGTTAGGCGGCCATAGCCAGCCGGCCACATATACAGTGGTTCGGCGGCCATAGCCGGCGGGTACATATATAGTGAATCGGCGGCTATAGCCAGCCGGCCACATATACAGTGGTTCGGTGGCTATAACCAGCCGGCCACATATACATATAGTGGGTCGGCGGCTATAGCCAGCCGGCCACATATACAGTGGTTCGGCGGCCATAGCCAGCCGGCCACATATGTACATAGCGAATCGGAGGCTATAGCCAGCCGACACATATATAGTGAATCGGCGGCTATAGCCAGTCGGCCACATATACAGTGGTTCAGCGGCTATAGCCAGCCGGCCAAATATATAGTGGGTCGGCGGCTATAGCCAGCCGGCCACATATACAGTGGTTCGGCGGCCATAGCCAGCCGGGTACATATATAGTGAATCGGCGGCTGCAGCCAGCCGACACATATATAGTGAATCGGCGGATATAGCCAGCCGGCCACATATATAGTGGGTCGGCGGCTATGGCCAGCCTATACATACATGTATAGTGAATCGGCGGCTATAGCCAGCCGGCCACATATACAGTGGTTAGGCGGCCATAGCCAGCCGGCCACATATACAGTGGTTCGGCGGCCATAGCCGGCCGGGTACATATATAGTTAATCGGCGGCTATGGCCAGCCGGCTACATATATAGTGGATCGGCGGCTATAGCCAGCCGGCCACATATATAGTGTGTCGGCGGCTATAGCCAGCCGGCCACATATATAGTGCGTCGGCGGCTATAGCCAGCCGGCCACATATATAATGGGTCGGCGGCTATAGCCAGCCGGCCACATATATAATGGGTCGGCGGCTATAGCCAGCCGGCCACATGTACAGTAGTTCGGTGGTTATAGCCAGCCGGCCACATACATAGCGAATCGGAGGCTATAGCCAGCCGACACATATATAGTGAATCGGCGGCTATAGCCAGCCGGCCACATATATAATGGGTCGGCGGCTATGGCCAGCCGACACGTATATAGTGAATCGGCGGCTATAGCCAGCCGGTCACATATATAGTGTGTCGGCGGCTATAGCCAGCCGGCCACATATATAGTGAATCGGCGGATATGGCCAGTCGGCCACATATACAGTGGTTCGGCGGCTATAGCCAGCCGGCCACATATATAGTGTGTCGGCGGCTATAGCCAGCCGGCCACATATATAGTGTGTCGACGGCTCTAGCCAGCCGGCCGCATATATAGTGCGTCGGCAGCCATAGCCAGCCGGCCACATATATGGTGGGTCCGCGGCTATAGACGGCCGGCTTCATATATAGCGAATCGGAGGCTATAGCCAGCCGACACATATATGTATAGTAAATCGGCGGCTATATATTGGGTCGGCGGCTATAGCCAGCCGGCCACATATACAGTGGTTCGGCGGCTATAGCCAGCCGGCCACATATATAGTGGATCGGTGGCTATAGCCAGCCGGCCACATATATAGTGGGTCGGCGGCTATAGCCAGCCGGCCACATATATAGTGGGTCGGCGGCTATAGCCAGCCGGCCACATATATAGTGGGTCGGCGGCTATAGCCAGCCGGCCACATATATAGTGGGTCGGCGGCTATAGCCAGCCGGCCACATATATAGTGGGTCGGCGGCTATAGCCAGCCGGCCACATATATAGTGGGTCGGCGGCTATAGCCAGCCGGCCACATATATAGTGGATCGTCGGCTATGGCCAGCCTATACATACATATATAGTGAATCGGCGGCTATAGCCAGCCGGCCACATATATAGTGCGTCGGCAGCTATAGCCAGCCGGCCACATACATATATAGTGGATCGGCGGCTATAGCCAGCCGGCCACATATTTAATGGGTCGGCGGCTATGGCCAGCCGACACATATATAATGAATCGGCGGCTATAGCCAGCCGGCCACATATATAGTGTGTCGGCGGCTATAGCCAGCCGGCCACATATATAGTGTGTCGACGGCTATAGCCAGCCGGCCACATATATAGTGTGTCGGCGGCTATAGCCAGCCGGCCACATATATAGTGTGTCGACGGCTATAGCCAGCCGGCCACATATGTATATAGTGCGTCGGCAGCTATAGCCAGCCGGCCACATACATATATAGTGGATCGGTGGCTATAGACAGCCGGCCTCATATACAGTGGTTCGGCGGCCATAGCCAGCCGGCCACATATATAGTGTGTCGACGGCTATAGCCAGCCGGCCACATATATAGTGCGTCGGCAGCTATGGCCAGCCGGCCACATACATATATAGTGTATCGGCGGCTATAGCCAGCCGGCCACATATATAGTGTGTCGACGGCTATAGCCAGCCGGCCGCATATATAGTGCGTCGGCAGCCATAGCCAGCCGGCCACATATATAGTGGGTCGGCGGCTATAGACGGCCGGCTTCATATATAGCGAATCGGAGGCTATAGCCAGCCGGCCACATATATAGTGTGTCGGCGGCTATAGCCAGCCGGCCACATACATATATAGTGTGTCGGCGGCTATAGCCAGCCGGCCACATATATAGTGTGTCGGCGGCTATAGCCAGCCGGCCACATATATAGTGTGTCGACGGCTATAGCCAGCCGGCCACATATATAGTGCGTCGGCAGCTATAGCCAGCCGGCCACATACATATATAGTGGATCGGTGGCTATAGACAGCCGGCCTCATATACAGTGGTTCGGCGGCCATAGCCAGCCGGCCACATATATAGTGTGTCGGCGGCTATAGCCAGCCGGCCACATACATATATAGTGTGTCGACGGCTATAGCCAGCCGGCCACATATATAGTGCGTCGGCGGCTATAGCCAGCCGGCCACATACATATATAGTGGATCGGTGGCTATAGACAGCCGGCCTCATATACAGTGGTTCGGCGGCCATAGCCAGCCGGCCACATATATAGTGTGCCGACGGCTATAGCCAGCCGGCCACATATGTATATAGTGCGTCGGCAGCTATGGCCAGCCGGCCACATACATATATAGTGTATCGGCGGCTATAGCCAGCCGGCCACATATATAGTGTGTCGACGGCTATAGCCAGCCGGCCGCATATATAGTGCGTCGGCAGCCATAGCAAGCCGGCCACATATATAGTGGGTCGGCGGCTATAGACGGCCGGCTTCATATATAGCGAATCGGAGGCTATAGCCAGCCGACACATACATGTATAGTAAATCGGCGGCTATAGCCAGCCGGCCACATATATATTGGGTCGGCGGCTATAGCCGAACACAAAATTATTAAAAATCATAAAATAACAGTTGATACTAACAAAAGGAAGGTCCATAAGGGGAGGAGTTCCATACCACCGCTTTCTCCAACTTTGCTGTACGTAGTACGTAGTACAGTTTGAAACTCAAACACGTGAATGTATCAAGAGAACGCTGGTTCGTTATAAGAGACAGCAGAAAGTCCGAATAGCGAGGAGAGCGCATATTTGCAGGGATAATGATTAGCAGTGACCAATGGGAACGGTCACCGCAGGTTCTTGGGTAGAATGCTATATTTGAAGAGAATTCGTAGCACAGTTTGCAACTCTAACAAGTGAGTGCATCAAGCGAATGCTGGTTGCTTACAAGAGACAGCCGAGCGTCCGAATATAGAGGAGAACGTATATTTACTGGGATATTGATTAGCAGTGACCAATGGGAATGGCCACTGCAGGTTATTGGTTAGAATGCTTTATTTAAAGTGAGAACAATGGTTATATGTCAAATTAAAAGAAAAGGAGAGAATACGCAGCACAGTTTGCTATATTTGCAGGGATAATGATTAGCAGCGACCAATGGGAACGGTCACTGCAGGTTATTAGGTAGAATGCTTTATTTGAAGTGAGAACAATGGTTATATGGCAAATTAAAAGAAAAGGAGAGAATACGCAGCACAGTTTGCTATATTTGCAGGGATAATGATTAGCAGTGACCAAGGGGAACGATCACTGCAGGCACGTGTAACCGAAATTAGTAGTAGTGTGTCGCTGTGTGTAATCGAACTTAAGATTAGTACTACGTCAGGGTGCGTAGGCTGAGTAGGTTAAAACACAAGTCTATTGTCTGTGATTAATCTATGGCTATGCGTTAATAAGTTTGTGCGTTGCGTGTTGCGAAACTGCACACATACACACGAAAGCTTTAGCAGGGACATCAAAACGTAGGGTGAATACTTATTCAACTCGGCTATTGTTCGCCAAATGAACCAAATGAATAAACCATGTGAGGTAAAAGGTGATCTCCTTAAGTATGACACTTGGCTGACTGTTCGTAAGTCCTGTCGTGGCGTAATTGGTTGAATTGCCGATTAAAGTAGCACGCCTGTTCCAATCCTGGCTATGTAAGAGGTACTTTTTTATTTTCAATTATTTTTACGTTTTTCGTCGTTATTATCTGGGCCACATATATAGTGAATTGGCGGCTATAGCCAGCCGGCCACATATATAGTGGGTCGGCAGCTATAGACGGCCGACACATATATAGTGAATCGGCGGCTATAGCCAGTCGGCCACATATACAGTGGTTCAGCGGCTATAGCCAACCGGCCACATATACAGTGGGTCGGCGGCTATAGCCAGTCGACCACATATACAGTGGTTCAGCGGCTATAGCCAGCCGGCCACATATATAGTGGGTCGGCGGCTATAGCCAGCCGGCAACATATACAGTGGTTCGGCGGCCATAGCCAGCCGGGTACATATATAGTGAATCGGCGGCTATAGCCAGCCGGCTACATATACAGTGGTTCGGCGGCTATAACCAGCCGGCCACATATATAGTGGGTCGCCGGCTATAGCCAGCCGGCCACATATACAGTGGTTCGGCGGCTATAGCCAGCCGGCCACATATGTACATAGCGAATCGGAGGCTATAGCCAGCCGACACATATATAGTGAATCGGCGGCTATAGCCAGCCGGCCACATATATAGTGGGTCGGCGGCTATGGCCAGCCTATACATACATATATAGTGGATCGGCGGCTATAGCCAGCTGGCCACATATACAGTGGTTAGGCGGCCATAGCCAGCCGGCCACATATACAGTGGTTCGGCGGCCATAGCCGGCGGGTACATATATAGTGAATCGGCGGCTATAGCCAGCCGGCCACATATACAGTGGTTCGGTGGCTATAACCAGCCGGCCACATATACATACAGTGGGTCGGCGGCTATAGCCAGCCGGCCACATATACAGTGGTTCGGCGGCCATAGCCAGCCGGCCACATATGTACATAGCGAATCGGAGGCTATAGCCAGCCGACACATATATAGTGAATCGGCGGCTATAGCCAGTCGGCCACATATACAGTGGTTCAGCGGCTGTAGCCAGCCGGCCACATATATAGTGGGTCGGCGGCTATAGCCAGCCGGCCACATATACAGTGGTTCGGCGGCCATAGCCAGCCGGGTACATATATAGTGAATCGGCGGCTGCAGCCAGCCGACACATATATAGTGAATCGGCGGATATAGCCAGCCGGCCACATATATAGTGGGTCGGCGGCTATGGCCAGCCTATACATACATGTATAGTGAATCGGCGGCTATAGCCAGCCGGCCACATATACAGTGGTTAGGCGGCCATAGCCGGCCGGCCACATATACAGTGGTTCGGCGGCCATAGCCGGCCGGGTACATATATAGTTAATCGGCGGCTATGGCCAGCCGGCTACATATATAGTGGATCGGCGGCTATAGCCAGCCGGCCACATATATAGTGTGTCGGCGGCTATAGCCAGCCGGCCACATATATAGTGCGTCGGCGGCTATAGCCAGCCGGCCACATATATAATGGGTCGGCGGCTATAGCCAGCCGGCCACATGTACAGTAGTTCGGTGGTTATAGCCAGCCGGCCACATACATAGCGAATCGGAGGCTATAGCCAGCCGACACATATATAGTGAATCGGCGGCTATAGCCAGCCGGCCACATATATAATGGGTCGGCGGCTATGGCCAGCCGACACGTATATAGTGAATCGGCGGCTATAGCCAGCCGGTCACATATATAGTGTGTCGGCGGCTATAGCCAGCCGGCCACATATATAGTGAATCGGCGGATATGGCCAGTCGGCCACATATACAGTGTTTCGGCGGCTATAGCCAGCCGGCCACATATATAGTGTGTCCGCGGCTATAGCCAGCCGGCCACATATATAGTGTGTCGACGGCTCTAGCCAGCCGGCCGCATATATAGTGCGTCGGCAGCCATAGCCAGCCGGCCACATACATGGTGGGTCGGCGGCTATAGACGGCCGGCCACATATATAGTGGATCGGTGGCTATAGCCAGCCGGCCTCATATACAGTGGTTCGGCGGCCATAGCCGGCCGGCCACATATATAGTGTGTCGACGGCTATAGCCAGCCGGCCACATATATAGTGCGTCGGCAGCTATAGCCAGCCGGCCACATACATATATAGTGGATCGGCGGCTATAGACAGCCGGCCACATATATAGTGTGTCGACGACTATAGCTAGCTGGCCGCATATATAGTGCGTCGGCAGCCATAGCCAGCCGGCCACATATATAGTGGGTCGGCGGCTATAGACGGCCGGCTTCATATATAGCGAATCGGAGGCTATAGCCAGCCGACACATACATGTATAGTAAATCGGCGGCTATAGCCAGCCGGCCACATATACAGTGGGGCGGCGGCTATAGCCAGCCGGACACATATACAGTGGTTCGGCCGGCCACATATACAGTGGTTCGGCGGCCATAGCCAGTCGGGCACATATATGGTGAATCGGCGGCTGTAGCCAGCCGGCCTCATTACAGTGCGTCGGCGGCTATGGCCAGCCGATACATATATAGTGAATCGGCGGCTATGGCCAGCCGGCTACATATATAGGGGATCGGCGGCTATAGCCAGCCGGCCACATATATAGTGTGTCGGCGGCTATAGCCAGCCGGCCACATATATAGTGCGTCGGCGGCTATAGCCAGCCGGCCACATATATAATGGGTCGGCGGCTATAGCCAGCCGGCCACATGTACAGTAGTTCGGCGGTTATAGCCAGCCGGCCACATACATAGCGAATCGGAGGCTATAGCCAGCCGACACATATATAGTGAATCGGCGGCTATAGCCAGCCGGCCACATATATAATGGGTCGGCGGCTATGGCCAGCCGACACGTATATAGTGAATCGGCGGCTATAGCCAGCCGGTCACATATATAGTGTGTCGGCGGCTATAGCCAGCCGGCCACATATATAGTGAATCGGCGGATATGGCCAGTCGGCCACATATACAGTGGTTCGGCGGCTATAGCCAGCCGGCCACATATATAGTGTGTCGGCGGCTATAGCCAGCCGGCCACATATATAGTGTGTCGACGGCTCTAGCCAGCCGGCCGCATATATAGTGCGTCGGCAGCCATAGCCAGCCGGCCACATATATGGTGGGTCGGCGGCTATAGACGGCCGGCCACATATATAGTGGATCGGTGGCTATAGCCAGCCGGCCTCATATACAGTGGTTCGGCGGCCATAGCCAGCCGGCCACATATATAGTGTGTCGACGGCTATAGCCAGCCGGCCACATATATAGTGCGTCGGCAGCTATAGCCAGCCGGCCACATACATATATAGTGGATCGGCGGCTATAGACAGCCGGCCACATATATAGTGTGTCGACGGCTATAGCCAGCTGGCCGCATATATAGTGCGTCGGCAGCCATAGCCAGCCGGCCACATATATAGTGGGTCGGCGGCTATAGACGGCCGGCTTCATATATAGCGAATCGGAGGCTATAGCCAGCCGACACATACATGTATAGTAAATCGGCGGCTATAGCCAGCCGGCCACATATACAGTGGGGCGGCGGCTATAGCCAGCCGGACACTTATACAGTGGTTCGGCCGGCCACATATACAGTGGTTCGGCGGCCATAGCCAGTCGGGCACATATATGGTGAATCGGCGGCTGTAGCCAGCCGGCCTCATTACAGTGCGTCGGCGGCTATGGCCAGCCGATACATATATAGTGAATCGGCGGCTTTAGCCAGTCGGCCACATATACAGTGGTTCGGCGGCCATAGCCAGTCGGGTACATATATGGTGAATCGGCGGCTATAGCCAGCCGACACATATATAGTGAATCGGCGGCTATAGCCAGCCGACACATATATAGTGAATCGGCGGCTATAGCCAGCCGACACATATATAGTGAATCGGCGGCTATAGCCAGCCGACACATACATATATAGTGAATCGGCGGCTATAGCCAGCCGACACATATATAGTGAATCGGCGGCTATAGCCAGCCGACACATATATAGTGAATCGGCGGCTATAGCCAGCCGACACATATATAGTGAATCGGCGGCTATAGCCAGCCGACACATATATAGTGAATCGGCGGCTATAGCCAGCCGACACATATATAGTGAATCGGCGGCTATAGCCAGCCGACACATATATAGTGAATCGGCGGCTATAGCCAGCCGACACATATATAGTGAATCGGCGGCTATAGCCAGCCGACACATATATAGTGAATCGGCGGCTATAGCCAGCCGACACATATATAGTGAATCGGCGGCTATAGCCAGCCGACACATATATAGTGAATCGGCGGCTATAGCCAGCCGACACATATATAGTGAATCGGCGGCTATAGCCAGCCGACACATATATAGTGAATCGGCGGCTATAGCCAGCCGACACATATATAGTGAATCGGCGGCTATAGCCAGCCGACACATATATAGTGAATCGGCGGCTATAGCCAGCCGACACATATATAGTGAATCGGCGGCTATAGCCAGCCGACACATATATAGTGAATCGGCGGCTATAGCCAGCCGACACATATATAGTGAATCGGCGGCTATAGCCAGCCGACACATATATAGTGAATCGGCGGCTATAGCCAGCCGACACATATATAGTGAATCGGCGGCTATAGCCAGCCGACACATATATAGTGAATCGGCGGCTATAGCCAGCCGACACATATATAGTGAATCGGCGGCTATAGCCAGCCGACACATATATAGTGAATCGGCGGCTATAGCCAGCCGACACATATATAGTGGTTCGGCCGGCCGCATATACAGTGGTTCGGCGGAAATAGCCAGTCGGGTACATATATGGTGAATCGGCGGCTATAGCCAGCCGACACATATATAGTGAATCGGCGGCTATAGCCAGCCGACACATATATAGAGAATCGGCGGCTATAGCCAGCCGACACATATATAGTGGTTCGGCCGGCCGCATATACAGTGGTTCGGCGGAAATAGCCAGTCGGGTACATATATGGTGAATCGGCGGCTATAGCCAGCCGACACATATATAGTGAATCGGCGGCTATAGCCAGCCGACACATATATAGAGAATCGGCGGCTATTGCCAGCCGACACATATATAGTGAATCGGTGGCTATAGCCAGCCGACACATATATAGTGAATCGGCGGCTATAGCCAGCCGACACATATATAGTGAAGCGGGGGCTATAGCCAGCCGACACATATATAGTGAATCGGCGGCTATAGCCAGCCGACACATATATAGTGAATCGGCGGCTATAGCCAGCCGACACATATATAGTGAATCGGCGGCTATAGTCAGCCGACACATATATAGAGAATCGGCGGCTATTGCCAGCCGACACATATATAGTGAATCGGTGGCTATAGCCAGCCGACACATATATAGTGAATCGGCGGCTATAGCCAGCCGACACATATATAGTGAATCGGCGGCTATAGCCAGCCGACACATATATAGTGAATCGGCGGCTATAGCCAGCCGACACATATATAGTGAATCGGCGGCTATAGCCAGCCGACACATATATAGTGAATCGGCGGCTATAGCCAGCCGACACATATATAGTGAATCGGAGGCTATAGCCAGCCGACACATATATAGTGTGTCGGCGGCTATAGCCAGCCGGCCACATATATAGTGTGTCGGCGGCTATAGCCAGCCGGCCACATATATAGTGTGTCGGCGGCTATAGCCAGCCGGCCACATATATAGTGTGTCGGCGGCTATAGCCAGCCGGCCACATATATAGTGTGTCGACGGCTATAGCCAGCCGGCCACATATATAGTGCGTCGGCAGCTATAGCCAGCCGGCCACATATATAGTGCGTCGGCAGCTATAGCCAGCCGGCCACATACATATATAGTGGATCGGCGGCTATAGACAGCCGGCCACATATATAGTGTGTCGGCGGCTATAGCCAGCCGGCCACATATATAGTGTGTCGGCGGCTATAGCCAGCCGGCCACATATATAGTGTGTCGGCGGCTATAGCCAGCCGGCCACATATATAATGGGTCGGCGGCTATAGCCAGCCGGCCACATGTACAGTGGTTCGGTGGTTATAGCCAGCCGGCCACATACATAGCGAATCGGAGGCTATAGCCAGCCGACACATATATAGTGAATCGGCGGCTATAGCCAGCCGGCCACATGTACAGTGGTTCGGTGGTTATAGTCAGCCGGCCACATACATAGCGAATCGGAGGCTATAGCCAGCCGACACATATATAGTGAATCGGCGGCTATAGCCAGCCGGCCACATATATAGTGGGTCGGCGGCTATAGCCAGCCGGCCACATATATAATGGGTCGGCGGCTATGGTCAGCCGATACATATATAGTGAATCGGCGGCTATAGCCAGCCGGCCACATATACAGTGGTTCGGCGGCTATAGCCAGCCGGCCACATATATAGTGTGTCGGCGGCTATAGCCAGCCGGCTTCATGTATAGCGAATCGGAGGCTATAGCCAGCCGACACATATATGTATAGTAAATCGGCGGCTATAGCCAGCCGGCCACATATATATTGGGTCGGCGGCTATAGCCAGCCGGCCACATATACAGTGGTTCGGCGGCTATAGCCAGCCGGCCACATATATAGTGGATCGGCGGCTATAGCCAGCCGGCCACATATATAGTGTGTCGGCGGCTATAGCCAGCCGGCTTCATGTATAGCGAATCGGAGGCTATAGCCAGCCGACACATATATGTATAGTAAATCGGCGGCTATAGCCAGCCGGCCACATATATATTGGGTCGGCGGCTATAGCCAGCCGGCCTCATATACAGTGGTTCGGCGGCCATAGCCAGCCGGCCACATATATAGTGTGTCGACGGCTATAGCCAGCCGGCCACATATATAGTGCGTCGGCAGCTATAGCCAGCCGGCCACATACATATATAGTGGATCGGCGGCTATAGACAGCCGGCCACATATATAGTGTGTCGACGGCTATAGCCAGCTGGCCGCATATATAGTGCGTCGGCAGCCATAGCCAGCCGGCCACATATATAGTGGTTCGGCGGCTATAGCCAGCCGGCCACATATATAGTGTGTCGGCGGCTACAGCCAGCCGGCCACATATATAGTGTGTCGGCGGCTATAGCCAGCCGGCCACATATATAGTGTGTCGGCGGCTTTAGCCAGCCGGCCACATATATAGTGTGTCGGCGGCTATAGCCAGCCGGCCACATATATAGTGTGTCGGCGGCTATAGCCAGCCGGCCACATACATAGTGAATCGGCGGCTATAGCCAGCCGACACATATATAGTGAATCGGCGGCTATAGCCAGCCGACACATATATAGTGAATCGGCGGCTATAGCCAGCCGACACATATATAGTGAATCGGCGGCTATAGCCAGCCGACACATATACAGTGAATCGGCGGCTATAGCCAGCCGACACATATATAGTGAATCGGCGGCTATAGCCAGCCGACACATATATTGTGAATCGGCGGCTATGGCCAGCCGGCCACATACATAGCGAATCGGAGGCTAT
This sequence comes from Eumerus sabulonum, assembly GCA_951905685.1. Lineage (NCBI taxonomy): Eukaryota > Metazoa > Arthropoda > Insecta > Diptera > Syrphidae > Eumerus > Eumerus sabulonum. The sequence goes on along the minus strand of OX645060.1, from coordinate 47,740 downwards.
AGCCAGCCGACACATATATAGTGAATCGGCGGCTATAGCCAGCCGGCCACATATATAATGGGTCGGCGGCTATGGCCAACCGACACATATATAGTGAATCGGCGGCTATAGCCAGCCGGCCACATATATAGTGTGTCGGCGGCTATAGCCAGCCGGCCACATATATACTGAATCGGCGGCTATAGCCAGCCGGCCAAATATACAGTGGTTCAGCGGCTATAGCCAGCCGGCCACATATATAGTGTGTCGGCGGCTATAGCCAGCCGGCTTCATACATTGCGAATCGGAGGCTATAGCCAGCCGACACATATATGTATAGTAAATCGGCGGCTATAGCCAGCCGGCCACATATATAATGGGTCGGCGGCTATGGCCAGCCGACACATATATAGTGAATCGGCGGCTATGGCCAGCCGGCCACATACATATATAGTGTGTCAGCGGCTATAGCCAGCCGGCCACATATATAATGGGTCGGCGGCTATAGCCAGCCGGCCACATGTACAGTAGTTCGGTGGTTATAGCCAGCCGGCCACATACATAGCGAATCGGAGGCTATAGCCAGCCGACACATATATAGTGAATCGGCGGCTATAGCCAGCCGGCCACATATATAATGGGTCGGCGGCTATGGCCAGCCGACACGTATGTGATGAATCGGCGGCTATAGCCAGCCGGTCACATATATAGTGTGTCGGCGGCTATAGCCAGCCGGCCACATATATAGTGAATCGGCGGCTATGGCCAGCCGGCCACATATACAGTGGTTCGGCGGCTATAGCCAGCCGGCCCTCATATATAGTGTGTCGGCGGCTATAGCCAGCCGGCCACATATGTAGTGTGTCGACGGCTATAGCCAGCCGGCCGCATATATAGTGCGTCGGCAGCCATAGCCAGCCGGCCACATAAATAGTGGGTCGGCGGCTATAGACGGCCGGCTTCATATATAGCGAATCGGAGGCTATAGCTCGCCGACACATATATGTATAGTAAATCGGCGGCTATAGCCAGCCGGCCACATATATATTGGGTCGGCGGCTATAGCCAGCCGGCCACATATACAGTGGTTCGGCGGCTATAGCCAGCCGGCCACATATATAGTGGATCGGTGGCTATAGCCAGCCGGCCTCATATACAGTGGTTCGGCGGCCATAGCCAGCCGGCCACATATATAGTGTGTCGACGGCTATAGCCAGCCGGCCACATATATAGTGCGTCGGCAGCGATAGCAAGCCGGCCACATACATTTATAGTGGATCGGCGGCTATAGCCAGCCGGCCACATATATAGTGAATCGGCGGCTATAGCCAGCCGGCCACATATATAATGGGTCGGCGGCTATGGCCAGCCGACACATATATAGTGAATCGGCGGCTATAGCCAGCCGGCCACATATATAGTGTGTCGGCGGCTATAGCCAGCCGGCCACATGTATAGTGTGTCGACGGCTATAGCCAGCCGGCCACATATATAGTGTGTCGGCGGCTATAGCCAGCCGGCCACATATATAGTGCGTCGGCAGCTATAGCCAGCCGGCCACATACATATATAGTGGATCGGTGGCTATAGACAGCCGGCCTCAGATACAGTGGTTCGACGGCCATAGCCAGCCGGCCACATATATAGTGTGTCGACGGCTATAGCCAGCCGGCCATATATATAGTGCGTCGGCAGCTATGGCCAGCCGGCCACATGCATATATAGTGTATCGGCGGCTATAGCCAGCCGGCCACATATATAGTGTGGCTATAGACGGCTATAGACGGCCGGCTTCATATATAGCGAATCGGAGGCTATAGCTCGCCGACACATATATGTATAGTAAATCGGCGGCTTGAGCCAGCCGGCCACATATACAGTGGTTCGGCGGCCATAGCCGGCCGGGTACATATATAGTTAATCGGCGGCTATAGCCAGCCGGCCACATATATAGTGGGTCGGCGGCTATAGCCAGCCGGCCACATATATAATGGGTCGGCGGCTATGGTCAGCCGATACATATATAGTGAATCGGCGGCTATAGCCAGCCGGCCACATATACAGTGGTTCGGCGGCTATAGCCAGCCGGCCACATATATAGTGTGTCGGCGGCTATAGCCAGCCGGCTTCATGTATAGCGAATCGGAGGCTATAGCCAGCCGACACATATATGTATAGTAAATCGGCGGCTATAGCCAGCCGGCCACATATATATTGGGTCGGCGGCTATAGCCAGCCGGCCACATATACAGTGGTTCGGCGGCTATAGCCAGCCGGCCACATATATAGTGGATCGGCGGCTATAGCCAGCCGGCCACATATATAGTGTGTCGGCGGCTATAGCCAGCCGGCTTCATGTATAGCGAATCGGAGGCTATAGCCAGCCGACACATATATGTATAGTAAATCGGCGGCTATAGCCAGCCGGCCACATATATATTGGGTCGGCGGCTATAGCCAGCCGGCCTCATATACAGTGGTTCGGCGGCCATAGCCAGCCGGCCACATATATAGTGTGTCGACGGCTATAGCCAGCCGGCCACATATATAGTGCGTCGGCAGCTATAGCCAGCCGGCCACATACATATATAGTGGATCGGCGGCTATAGACAGCCGGCCACATATATAGTGTGTCGACGGCTATAGCCAGCTGGCCGCATATATAGTGCGTCGGCAGCCATAGCCAGCCGGCCACATATATAGTGGTTCGGCGGCTATAGCCAGCCGGCCACATATATAGTGTGTCGGCGGCTATAGCCAGCCGGCCACATATATAGTGTGTCGGCGGCTACAGCCAGCCGGCCACATATATAGTGTGTCGGCGGCTATAGCCAGCCGGCCACATATATAATGGGTCGGCGGCTATAGCCAGCCGGCCACATGTACAGTGGTTCGGTGGTTATAGCCAGCCGGCCACATACATAGCGAATCGGAGGCTATAGCCAGCCGACACATATATAGTGAATCGGCGGCTATAGCCAGCCGGCCACATATACAGTGGTTCGGCGGCTATAGCCAGCCGGCCACATATATAGTGTGTCGGCGGCTATAGCCAGCCGGCTTCATGTATAGCGAATCGGAGGCTATAGCCAGCCGACACATATATGTATAGTAAATCGGCGGCTATAGCCAGCCGGCCACATATATACTGAATCGGCGGCTATAGCCAGCCGGCCAAATATACAGTGGTTCAGCGGCTATAGCCAGCCGGCCACATATATAGTGTGTCGGCGGCTATAGCCAGCCGGCTTCATACATTGCGAATCGGAGGCTATAGCCAGCCGACACATACATGTATAGTAAATCGGCGGCTATAGCCAGCCGGCCACATATATATTGGGTCGGCGGCTATAGCCGAACACAAAATTATTAAAAATCATAAAATAACAGTTGATACTAACAAAAGGAAGGTCCATAAACAAAAGATTAAGAAAGGACGCAAAGTGGCTTTATCTGGCAGCAATGAATAATTATTTTGGTTTCATTATGCATAACATTGTGAGTGTATTTATGAATGTTTTACGCTAAATAATAATGATTATCGGATTAATGAATATAATTGTTGAACAGATTCAGGTCGGAGTCATTTTCTTCAACCCAATTTCTTATCCGTGCATTGAACAAAAACAAATCACCCTTTACACATTTTAACAATAACAACAACGAAAACTAAGTATCCCATCAGAAGAAGAGGTCGTCCATAGCAATATATAACAAGAACAACATACATACCTTTCAATCAACTGGGAACTCACTGAGACGACTCGTAGCTAGAGACACACAAACCTGTAAGCAATAGTGAACAACACACAAACCTGTAAGCAAAAATGGTAAGCACACAAACCTTAATAAAACTGAGACGTACTCGTAGCAAGAGACACACAAACCTGTACGTAATAGTGTTAAACACACAAACCTGTAAGCAATAATGGTAAACACACAAACCTTAATAAAATACATGTTGGGCGAAATGTGCAAAAAACGCCAGCGACCCCAGAGGTAAAACATATACATGTCAAATACAAATCCCAATCACTTCTTACCCTTTGCCGGATGAATTAGCCTTGAATGATGACAAACCGAATTCAATCTCCGACAACGATCCGATATCACAAAAAAGAGAGCAAAACAATCCGCCATTCGCCGCACCCTTGATCAAAAGCAATTAATTCTCTCAATTCACTCTTAAAGGGGAGGAGTTCCATACCACCGCTTTCTCCAACTTTGCTGTACGTAGTACGTAGTACAGTTTGAAACTCAAACACGTGAATGTATCAAGAGAACGCTGGTTCGTTATAAGAGACAGCAGAAAGTCCGAATAGCGAGGAGAGCGCATATTTGCAGGGATAATGATTAGCAGTGACCAATGGGAACGGTCACCGCAGGTTCTTGGGTAGAATGCTATATTTGAAGAGAATTCGTAGCACAGTTTGCAACTCTAACAAGTGAGTGCATCAAGCGAATGCTGGTTGCTTACAAGAGACAGCCGAGCGTCCGAATATAGAGGAGAACGTATATTTACTGGGATATTGATTAGCAGTGACCAATGGGAATGGCCACTGCAGGTTATTGGTTAGAATGCTTTATTTAAAGTGAGAACAATGGTTATATGTCAAATTAAAAGAAAAGGAGAGAATACGCAGCACAGTTTGCTATATTCGCAGGGATAATGATTAGCAGCGACCAATGGGAACGGTCACTGCAGGTTATTAGGTAGAATGCTTTATTTGAAGTGAGAACAATGGTTATATGGCAAATTAAAAGAAAAGGAGAGAATACGCAGCACAGTTTGCTATATTTGCAGGGATAATGATTAGCAGTGACCAAGGGGAACGATCACTGCAGGCACGTGTAACCGAAATTAGTAGTAGTGTGTCGCTGTGTGTAATCGAACTTAGGATTAGTACTACGTCAGGGTGCGTAGGCTGAGTAGGTTAAAACACAAGTCTATTGTCTGTGATTAATCTATGGCTATGCGTTAATAAGTTTGTGCGTTGCGTGTTGCCAAACTGCACACATACACACGAAAGCTTTAGTAGGGACATCGAAACGTAAGGTGAATACTAATTCAACTCGGCTATTGTTCGCCAAATGAACCAAATGAATAAACCATGTGAGGTAAAAGGTGATCTCCTTAAGTATGACACTTGGCTGACTGTTCGTAAGTCCTGTCGTGGCGTAATTGGTTGAATTGCCGATTAAAGTAGCACGCCTGTTCCAATCCTGGCTATGTAAGAGGTACTTTTTTATTTTCAATTATTTTTACGTTTTTCGTCGTTATTATCTGGGCCACATATATAGTGGGGCGGCGGCTATAGCCAGTCGGACACATATACAGTGGGTCGGCGGCTATAGTCAGCCGGCCACATATATAGTCGGTCGGCGGCTATAGCCAGTCGACACATATATAGTGAATTGGCGGCTATAGCCAGCCGGCCACATATATAGTGGGTCGGCGGCTATGGCCAGCCGATACATACATATATAGTGAATCGGCGGCTATAGCCAGCCGGCCACATATACAGTGGCTAGGCGGCCATAGCCAGCCGGCCACATATGTACATAGCGAATCGGAGGCTATAGCCAGCCGACACATATATAGTGAATCGGCGGCTATAGCCAGCCGGCCACATATACAGTGGTTCGGCGGCCATAGCCAGCCGGGTACATATATAGTGAGTCGGCGGCTGTATCCAGCCAGCCAAATATACAGGGGTTGGCGGCTATAGCCAGCCGGCCACATATGTACATAGCGAATCGGAGGCTATAGCCAGCCAAAACATATATAGTGAATCGGCGGCTATAGCCAGCCGGCCACATATACAGTGGTTCGGCGGCCATAGCCGGCCGGGTACATATATAGTGAATCGGCGGCTGTAGCCAGCCGGCCACATATACAGTGGTTCGGCGGCCATAGCCAGCCGGGTACATATATAGTGAGTCGGCGGCTGTATCCAGCCAGCCAAATATACAGGGGTTGGCGGCTATAGCCAGCCGGCCACATATGTACATAGCGAATCGGAGGCTATAGCCAGCCAAAACATATATAGTGAATCGGCGGCTATAGCCAGCCGGCCACATATACAGTGGTTCGGCGGCCATAGCCGGCCGGGTACATATATAGTGAATCGGCGGCTGTAGCCAGCCGGCCACATAAACAGTGGTTCGGCGGCTATAGCCAGCCGGCCACATATACAGTGGGTCGGCGGCTATAGCCAGGCGGCCACATATACAGTGGTTCAGCGGCTATAGCCAGCCGGCCACATATATAGTGGGTCGGCGGCTATAGCCAGCCGACACATATATAGTGAATCGGCGGCTATAGCCAGTCGGCCACATATACAGTGGTTCAGCGGCTATAGCCAACCGGCCACATATACAGTGGGTCGGCGGCTATAGCCAGTCGACCACATATACAGTGGTTCAGCGGCTATAGCCAGCCGGCCACATATATAGTGGGTCGGCGGCTATAGCCAGCCGGCAACATATACAGTGGTTCGGCGGCCATAGCCAGCCGGGTACATATATAGTGAATCGGCGGCTATAGCCAGCCGGCTACATATACAGTGGTTCGGCGGCTATAACCAGCCGGCCACATATATAGTGGGTCGCCGGCTATAGCCAGCCGGCCACATATACAGTGGTTCGGCGGCTATAGCCAGCCGGCCACATATGTACATAGCGAATCGGAGGCTATAGCCAGCCGACACATATATAGTGAATCGGCGGCTATAGCCAGCCGGCCACATATATAGTGGGTCGGCGGCTATGGCCAGCCTATACATACATATATAGTGGATCGGCGGCTATAGCCAGCTGGCCACATATACAGTGGTTAGGCGGCCATAGCCAGCCGGCCACATATACAGTGGTTCGGCGGCCATAGCCGGCGGGTACATATATAGTGAATCGGCGGCTATAGCCAGCCGGCCACATATACAGTGGTTCGGTGGCTATAACCAGCCGGCCACATATACATACAGTGGGTCGGCGGCTATAGCCAGCCGGCCACATATACAGTGGTTCGGCGGCCATAGCCAGCCGGCCACATATGTACATAGCGAATCGGAGGCTATAGCCAGCCGACACATATATAGTGAATCGGCGGCTATAGCCAGTCGGCCACATATACAGTGGTTCAGCGGCTGTAGCCAGCCGGCCACATATATAGTGGGTCGGCGGCTATAGCCAGCCGGCCACATATACAGTGGTTCGGCGGCCATAGCCAGCCGGGTACATATATAGTGAATCGGCGGCTGCAGCCAGCCGACACATATATAGTGAATCGGCGGATATAGCCAGCCGGCCACATATATAGTGGGTCGGCGGCTATGGCCAGCCTATACATACATGTATAGTGAATCGGCGGCTATAGCCAGCCGGCCACATATACAGTGGTTAGGCGGCCATAGCCAGCCGGCCACATATACAGTGGTTCGGCGGCCATAGCCGGCCGGGTACATATATAGTTAATCGGCGGCTATGGCCAGCCGGCTACATATATAGTGGATCGGCGGCTATAGCCAGCCGGCCACATATATAGTGTGTCGGCGGCTATAGCCAGCCGGCCACATATATAGTGCGTCGGCGGCTATAGCCAGCCGGCCACATATATAATGGGTCGGCGGCTATAGCCAGCCGGCCACATGTACAGTAGTTCGGTGGTTATAGCCAGCCGGCCACATACATAGCGAATCGGAGGCTATAGCCAGCCGACACATATATAGTGAATCGGCGGCTATAGCCAGCCGGCCACATATATAATGGGTCGGCGGCTATGGCCAGCCGACACGTATATAGTGAATCGGCGGCTATAGCCAGCCGGTCACATATATAGTGTGTCGGCGGCTATAGCCAGCCGGCCACATATATAGTGAATCGGCGGATATGGCCAGTCGGCCACATATACAGTGTTTCGGCGGCTATAGCCAGCCGGCCACATATATAGTGTGTCCGCGGCTATAGCCAGCCGGCCACATATATAGTGTGTCGACGGCTCTAGCCAGCCGGCCGCATATATAGTGCGTCGGCAGCCATAGCCAGCCGGCCACATACATGGTGGGTCGGCGGCTATAGACGGCCGGCCACATATATAGTGGATCGGTGGCTATAGCCAGCCGGCCTCATATACAGTGGTTCGGCGGCCATAGCCGGCCGGCCACATATATAGTGTGTCGACGGCTATAGCCAGCCGGCCACATATATAGTGCGTCGGCAGCTATAGCCAGCCGGCCACATACATATATAGTGGATCGGCGGCTATAGACAGCCGGCCACATATATAGTGTGTCGACGGCTATAGCTAGCTGGCCGCATATATAGTGCGTCGGCAGCCATAGCCAGCCGGCCACATATATAGTGGGTCGGCGGCTATAGACGGCCGGCTTCATATATAGCGAATCGGAGGCTATAGCCAGCCGACACATACATGTATAGTAAATCGGCGGCTATAGCCAGCCGGCCACATATACAGTGGGGCGGCGGCTATAGCCAGCCGGACACATATACAGTGGTTCGGCCGGCCACATATACAGTGGTTCGGCGGCCATAGCCAGTCGGGCACATATATGGTGAATCGGCGGCTGTAGCCAGCCGGCCTCATTACAGTGCGTCGGCGGCTATGGCCAGCCGATACATATATAGTGAATCGGCGGCTATGGCCAGCCGGCTACATATATAGGGGATCGGCGGCTATAGCCAGCCGGCCACATATATAGTGTGTCGGCGGCTATAGCCAGCCGGCCACATATATAGTGCGTCGGCGGCTATAGCCAGCCGGCCACATATATAATGGGTCGGCGGCTATAGCCAGCCGGCCACATGTACAGTAGTTCGGCGGTTATAGCCAGCCGGCCACATACATAGCGAATCGGAGGCTATAGCCAGCCGACACATATATAGTGAATCGGCGGCTATAGCCAGCCGGCCACATATATAATGGGTCGGCGGCTATGGCCAGCCGACACGTATATAGTGAATCGGCGGCTATAGCCAGCCGGTCACATATATAGTGTGTCGGCGGCTATAGCCAGCCGGCCACATATATAGTGAATCGGCGGATATGGCCAGTCGGCCACATATACAGTGGTTCGGCGGCTATAGCCAGCCGGCCACATATATAGTGTGTCGGCGGCTATAGCCAGCCGGCCACATATATAGTGTGTCGACGGCTCTAGCCAGCCGGCCGCATATATAGTGCGTCGGCAGCCATAGCCAGCCGGCCACATATATGGTGGGTCGGCGGCTATAGACGGCCGGCCACATATATAGTGGATCGGTGGCTATAGCCAGCCGGCCTCATATACAGTGGTTCGGCGGCCATAGCCAGCCGGCCACATATATAGTGTGTCGACGGCTATAGCCAGCCGGCCACATATATAGTGCGTCGGCAGCTATAGCCAGCCGGCCACATACATATATAGTGGATCGGCGGCTATAGACAGCCGGCCACATATATAGTGTGTCGACGGCTATAGCCAGCTGGCCGCATATATAGTGCGTCGGCAGCCATAGCCAGCCGGCCACATATATAGTGGGTCGGCGGCTATAGACGGCCGGCTTCATATATAGCGAATCGGAGGCTATAGCCAGCCGACACATACATGTATAGTAAATCGGCGGCTATAGCCAGCCGGCCACATATACAGTGGGGCGGCGGCTATAGCCAGCCGGACACTTATACAGTGGTTCGGCCGGCCACATATACAGTGGTTCGGCGGCCATAGCCAGTCGGGCACATATATGGTGAATCGGCGGCTGTAGCCAGCCGGCCTCATTACAGTGCGTCGGCGGCTATGGCCAGCCGATACATATATAGTGAATCGGCGGCTTTAGCCAGTCGGCCACATATACAGTGGTTCGGCGGCCATAGCCAGTCGGGTACATATATGGTGAATCGGCGGCTATAGCCAGCCGACACATATATAGTGAATCGGCGGCTATAGCCAGCCGACACATATATAGTGAATCGGCGGCTATAGCCAGCCGACACATATATAGTGAATCGGCGGCTATAGCCAGCCGACACATACATATATAGTGAATCGGCGGCTATAGCCAGCCGACACATATATAGTGAATCGGCGGCTATAGCCAGCCGACACATATATAGTGAATCGGCGGCTATAGCCAGCCGACACATATATAGTGAATCGGCGGCTATAGCCAGCCGACACATATATAGTGAATCGGCGGCTATAGCCAGCCGACACATATATAGTGAATCGGCGGCTATAGCCAGCCGACACATATATAGTGAATCGGCGGCTATAGCCAGCCGACACATATATAGTGAATCGGCGGCTATAGCCAGCCGACACATATATAGTGAATCGGCGGCTATAGCCAGCCGACACATATATAGTGAATCGGCGGCTATAGCCAGCCGACACATATATAGTGAATCGGCGGCTATAGCCAGCCGACACATATATAGTGAATCGGCGGCTATAGCCAGCCGACACATATATAGTGAATCGGCGGCTATAGCCAGCCGACACATATATAGTGAATCGGCGGCTATAGCCAGCCGACACATATATAGTGAATCGGCGGCTATAGCCAGCCGACACATATATAGTGAATCGGCGGCTATAGCCAGCCGACACATATATAGTGAATCGGCGGCTATAGCCAGCCGACACATATATAGTGAATCGGCGGCTATAGCCAGCCGACACATATATAGTGAATCGGCGGCTATAGCCAGCCGACACATATATAGTGAATCGGCGGCTATAGCCAGCCGACACATATATAGTGGTTCGGCCGGCCGCATATACAGTGGTTCGGCGGAAATAGCCAGTCGGGTACATATATGGTGAATCGGCGGCTATAGCCAGCCGACACATATATAGTGAATCGGCGGCTATAGCCAGCCGACACATATATAGAGAATCGGCGGCTATAGCCAGCCGACACATATATAGTGGTTCGGCCGGCCGCATATACAGTGGTTCGGCGGAAATAGCCAGTCGGGTACATATATGGTGAATCGGCGGCTATAGCCAGCCGACACATATATAGTGAATCGGCGGCTATAGCCAGCCGACACATATATAGAGAATCGGCGGCTATTGCCAGCCGACACATATATAGTGAATCGGTGGCTATAGCCAGCCGACACATATATAGTGAATCGGCGGCTATAGCCAGCCGACACATATATAGTGAAGCGGGGGCTATAGCCAGCCGACACATATATAGTGAATCGGCGGCTATAGCCAGCCGACACATATATAGTGAATCGGCGGCTATAGCCAGCCGACACATATATAGTGAATCGGCGGCTATAGTCAGCCGACACATATATAGAGAATCGGCGGCTATTGCCAGCCGACACATATATAGTGAATCGGTGGCTATAGCCAGCCGACACATATATAGTGAATCGGCGGCTATAGCCAGCCGACACATATATAGTGAATCGGCGGCTATAGCCAGCCGACACATATATAGTGAATCGGCGGCTATAGCCAGCCGACACATATATAGTGAATCGGCGGCTATAGCCAGCCGACACATATATAGTGAATCGGAGGCTATAGCCAGCCGACACATATATAGTGTGTCGGCGGCTATAGCCAGCCGGCCACATATATAGTGTGTCGGCGGCTATAGCCAGCCGGCCACATATATAGTGTGTCGGCGGCTATAGCCAGCCGGCCACATATATAGTGTGTCGGCGGCTATAGCCAGCCGGCCACATATATAGTGTGTCGACGGCTATAGCCAGCCGGCCACATATATAGTGCGTCGGCAGCTATAGCCAGCCGGCCACATATATAGTGCGTCGGCAGCTATAGCCAGCCGGCCACATACATATATAGTGGATCGGCGGCTATAGACAGCCGGCCACATATATAGTGTGTCGGCGGCTGTAGCCAGCCGGCCACATATATAGTGTGTCGGCGGCTATAGCCAGCCGGCCACATATATAGTGTGTCGGCGGCTATAGCCAGCCGGCCACATATATAATGGGTCGGCGGCTATAGCCAGCCGGCCACATGTACAGTGGTTCGGTGGTTATAGCCAGCCGGCCACATACATAGCGAATCGGAGGCTATAGCCAGCCGACACATATATAGTGAATCGGCGGCTATAGCCAGCCGGCCACATGTACAGTGGTTCGGTGGTTATAGTCAGCCGGCCACATACATAGCGAATCGGAGGCTATAGCCAGCCGACACATATATAGTGAATCGGCGGCTATAGCCAGCCGGCCACATATATAGTGGGTCGGCGGCTATAGCCAGCCGGCCACATATATAATGGGTCGGCGGCTATGGTCAGCCGATACATATATAGTGAATCGGCGGCTATAGCCAGCCGGCCACATATACAGTGGTTCGGCGGCTATAGCCAGCCGGCCACATATATAGTGTGTCGGCGGCTATAGCCAGCCGGCTTCATGTATAGCGAATCGGAGGCTATAGCCAGCCGACACATATATGTATAGTAAATCGGCGGCTATAGCCAGCCGGCCACATATATATTGGGTCGGCGGCTATAGCCAGCCGGCCACATATACAGTGGTTCGGCGGCTATAGCCAGCCGGCCACATATATAGTGGATCGGCGGCTATAGCCAGCCGGCCACATATATAGTGTGTCGGCGGCTATAGCCAGCCGGCTTCATGTATAGCGAATCGGAGGCTATAGCCAGCCGACACATATATGTATAGTAAATCGGCGGCTATAGACAGCCGGCCACATATATATTGGGTCGGCGGCTATAGCCAGCCGGCCTCATATACAGTGGTTCGGCGGCCATAGCCAGCCGGCCACATATATAGTGTGTCGACGGCTATAGCCAGCCGGCCACATATATAGTGCGTCGGCAGCTATAGCCAGCCGGCCACATACATATATAGTGGATCGGCGGCTATAGACAGCCGGCCACATATATAGTGTGTCGACGGCTATAGCCAGCTGGCCGCATATATAGTGCGTCGGCAGCCATAGCCAGCCGGCCACATATATAGTGGTTCGGCGGCTATAGCCAGCCGGCCACATATATAGTGTGTCGGCGGCTATAGCCAGCCGGCCACATATATAGTGTGTCGGCGGCTACAGCCAGCCGGCCACATATATAGTGTGTCGGCGGCTATAGCCAGCCGGCCACATATATAGTGTGTCGGCGGCTTTAGCCAGCCGGCCACATATATAGTGTGTCGGCGGCTATAGCCAGCCGGCCACATATATAGTGTGTCGGCGGCTATAGCCAGCCGGCCACATACATAGTGAATCGGCGGCTATAGCCAGCCGACACATATATAGTGAATCGGCGGCTATAGCCAGCCGACACATATATAGTGAATCGGCGGCTATAGCCAGCCGACACATATATAGTGAATCGGCGGCTATAGCCAGCCGACACATATACAGTGAATCGGCGGCTATAGCCAGCCGACACATATATAGTGAATCGGCGGCTATAGCCAGCCGACACATATATTGTGAATCGGCGGCTATGGCCAGCCGGCCACATACATAGCGAATCGGAGGCTATAGCCAGCCGACACATATATAGTGAATCGGCGGCTATAGCCAGCCGGCCACATATATAATGGGTCGGCGGCTATGGCCAACCGACACATATATAGTGAATCGGCGGCTATAGCCAGCCGGCCACATATATAGTGTGTCGGCGGCTATAGCCAGCCGGCCACATATATACTGAATCGGCGGCTATAGCCAGCCGGCCAAATATACAGTGGTTCAGCGGCTATAGCCAGCCGGCCACATATATAGTGTGTCGGCGGCTATAGCCAGCCGGCTTCATACATTGCGAATCGGAGGCTATAGCCAGCCGACACATATATGTATAGTAAATCGGCGGCTATAGCCAGCCGGCCACATATATAATGGGTCGGCGGCTATGGCCAGCCGACACATATATAGTGAATCGGCGGCTATGGCCAGCCGGCCACATACATATATAGTGTGTCAGCGGCTATAGCCAGCCGGCCACATATATAATGGGTCGGCGGCTATAGCCAGCCGGCCACATGTACAGTAGTTCGGTGGTTATAGCCAGCCGGCCACATACATAGCGAATCGGAGGCTATAGCCAGCCGACACATATATAGTGAATCGGCGGCTATAGCCAGCCGGCCACATATATAATGGGTCGGCGGCTATGGCCAGCCGACACGTATGTGATGAATCGGCGGCTATAGCCAGCCGGTCACATATATAGTGTGTCGGCGGCTATAGCCAGCCGGCCACATATATAGTGAATCGGCGGCTATGGCCAGCCGGCCACATATACAGTGGTTCGGCGGCTATAGCCAGCCGGCCCTCATATATAGTGTGTCGGCGGCTATAGCCAGCCGGCCACATATGTAGTGTGTCGACGGCTATAGCCAGCCGGCCGCATATATAGTGCGTCGGCAGCCATAGCCAGCCGGCCACATAAATAGTGGGTCGGCGGCTATAGACGGCCGGCTTCATATATAGCGAATCGGAGGCTATAGCTCGCCGACACATATATGTATAGTAAATCGGCGGCTATAGCCAGCCGGCCACATATATATTGGGTCGGCGGCTATAGCCAGCCGGCCACATATACAGTGGTTCGGCGGCTATAGCCAGCCGGCCACATATATAGTGGATCGGTGGCTATAGCCAGCCGGCCTCATATACAGTGGTTCGGCGGCCATAGCCAGCCGGCCACATATATAGTGTGTCGACGGCTATAGCCAGCCGGCCACATATATAGTGCGTCGGCAGCGATAGCAAGCCGGCCACATACATTTATAGTGGATCGGCGGCTATAGCCAGCCGGCCACATATATAGTGAATCGGCGGCTATAGCCAGCCGGCCACATATATAATGGGTCGGCGGCTATGGCCAGCCGACACATATATAGTGAATCGGCGGCTATAGCCAGCCGGCCACATATATAGTGTGTCGGCGGCTATAGCCAGCCGGCCACATGTATAGTGTGTCGACGGCTATAGCCAGCCGGCCACATATATAGTGTGTCGGCGGCTATAGCCAGCCGGCCACATATATAGTGCGTCGGCAGCTATAGCCAGCCGGCCACATACATATATAGTGGATCGGTGGCTATAGACAGCCGGCCTCAGATACAGTGGTTCGACGGCCATAGCCAGCCGGCCACATATATAGTGTGTCGACGGCTATAGCCAGCCGGCCATATATATAGTGCGTCGGCAGCTATGGCCAGCCGGCCACATGCATATATAGTGTATCGGCGGCTATAGCCAGCCGGCCACATATATAGTGTGGCTATAGACGGCTATAGACGGCCGGCTTCATATATAGCGAATCGGAGGCTATAGCTCGCCGACACATATATGTATAGTAAATCGGCGGCTTGAGCCAGCCGGCCACATATACAGTGGTTCGGCGGCTATAGCCAGCCGGCCACATATATAGTGTGTCGGCGGCTATAGCCAGCCGGCCACATATGTAGTGTGTCGGCGGCTATAGCCAGCCGGCCACATATATAGTGGGTCGGCGGCTATAGCCAGCCGATACATACATATATAGTGAATCGGCGGCTATAGCCAGCCGGCCACATATACAGTGGTTAGGCGGCCATAGCCAGCTGGCCACATATACAGTGGTTCGGCGGCCATAGCCGGCCGGCTACATATATAGTGGATCGTCGGCTATAGCCAGCCGGCCACATATATAGTGAATCGGCGGCTTTAGCCAGCCGGCCACATATATAGTGGGTCGGCGTCTAAAGCCAGCCGGCCACATATATAGCGAATCGGAGGCTATAGCTAGCCGACACATTTATAGTGCATCGGCGGCTAAGGCCAGCCGGCCACATATATAGTGGGTCGGCGGCTATGGCCAGCCGGCCACATATATAGTGGATCGGCGGCTATAGCCAGCCGGCCACATACACATATAGGGAATCGGCGGCTATAGCCAGCCGGCCACATATATAGCCAGCCGACACATATATGTATAGTAAATCGGCGGCTATGCCAGCCGGCCACATATATAATGGGTCGGCGGCTATGGCCAGCCGACACATATATAGTGAATCGGCGGCTATGGCCAGCCGGCCACATACATATATAGTGTGTCAGCGGCTATAGCCAGCCGGCCACATATATAATGGGTCGGCGGCTATAGCCAGCCGGCCACATGTACAGTAGTTCGGTGGTTATAGCCAGCCGGCCACATACATAGCGAATCGGAGGCTATAGCCAGCCGACACATATATAGTGAATCGGCGGCTATAGCCAGCCGGCCACATATATAATGGGTCGGCGGCTTTGGCCAGCCGACACGTATGTGATGAATCGGCGGCTATAGCCAGCCGGTCACATATATAGTGTGTCGGCGGCTATAGCCAGCCGGCCACATATATAGTGAATAGGCGGCTATGGCCAGCCGGCCACATATACAGTGGTTCGGCGGCTATAGCCAGCCGGCCACATATATAGTGTGTCGGCGGCTATAGCCAGCCGGCCACATATGTAGTGTGTCGACGGCTATAGCCAGCCGGCCGCATATATAGTGCGTCGGCAGCCATAGCCAGCCGGCCACATATATAGTGGGTCGGCGGCTATAGACGGCCGGCTTCATATATAGCGAATCGGAGGCTATAGCTCGCCGACACATATATGTATAGTAAATCGGCGGCTGTAGCCAGCCGGCCACATATATATTGGGTCGGCGGCTATAGCCAGCCGGCTACATATACAGTGGTTCGGCGGCTATAGCCAGCCGGCCACATATATAGTGGATCGGTGGCTATAGACAGCCGGCCTCAGATACAGTGGTTCGGCGGCCATAGCCAGCCGGCCACATATATAGTGTGTCGACGGCTATAGCCAGCCGGCCATATATATAGTGCGTCGGCAGCTATGGCCAGCCGGCCACATGCATATATAGTGTATCGGCGGCTATAGCCAGCCGGCCACATATATAGTGTGGCTATAGACGGCTATAGACGGCCGGCTTCATATATAGCGAATCGGAGGCTATAGCTCGCCGACACATATATGTATAGTAAATCGGCGGCTTGAGCCAGCCGGCCACATATACAGTGGTTCGGCGGCTATAGCCAGCCGGCCACATATATAGTGTGTCGGCGGCTATAGCCAGCCGGCCACATATGTAGTGTGTCGGCGGCTATAGCCAGCCGGCCACATATATAGTGGGTCGGCGGCTATAGCCAGCCGATACATACATATATAGTGAATCGGCGGCTATAGCCAGCCGGCCACATATACAGTGGTTAGGCGGCCATAGCCAGCTGGCCACATATACAGTGGTTCGGTGGCCATAGCCGGCCGGCTACATATATAGTGGATCGTCGGCTATAGCCAGCCGGCCACATATATAGTGAATCGGCGGCTATAGCCAGCCGGCCACATATATAGTGGGTCGGCGTCTAAAGCCAGCCGGCCACATATATAGCGAATCGGAGGCTATAGCTAACCGACACATTTGTAGTGCATCGGCGGCTATAGCCAGCCGGCCACATATATAGTGGGTCGGCGGCTATGGCCAGCCGGCCACATATATAGTGGATCGGCGGCTATAGCCAGCCGGCCACATACACATATAGGGAATCGGCGGCTATAGCCAGCCGGCCACATATATAGTGGGTCGGCGGCTAAAGCCAGCCGGCCACATATATAGTGGGTCGGCGGCTATAACCAGCCGGCCACATATATAGTGGGTCGCCGGCTATAGCCAGCCGGCCACATATACAGTGGTTCGGCGGCCATAGCCAGCCGGCCACATATGTACATAGCGAATCGGAGGCTATAGCCAGCCGACACATATATAGTGAATCGGCGGCTATAACCAGCCGGCCACATATATAGTGGGTCGCCGGCTATAGCCAGCCGGCCACATATACAGTGGTTCGGCGGCCATAGCCAGCCGGCCACATATGTACATAGCGAATCGGAGGCTATAGCCAGCCGACACATATATAGTGAATCGGCGGCTATAGCCAGTCGGCCACATATATAGTGGGTCGGGGGCTATAGCCAGCCGGCAACATATACAGTGGTTCGGCGGCCATAGCCAGCCGGGTACATATATAGTGAATCGGCGGCTATAGCCAGCCGGCTACATATACAGTGGTTCGGCGGCTATAACCAGCCGGCCACATATATAGTGGGTCGCCGGCTATAGCCAGCCGGCCACATATACAGTGGTTCGGCGGCCATAGCCAGCCGGCCACATATGTACATAGTGAATCGGAGGCTATAGCCAGCCGGCCACATATATAGTGAATCGGCGGCTATAGCCAGCCGACACATATATAGTGAATCGGCGGCTATAGCCAGCCGACACATATATAGTGAATCGGCGGCTATAGCCAGCCGACACATATATAGTGAATCGGCGGCTATAGCCAGCCGACACATATATAGTGAATCGAGGGCTATAGCCAGCCGACACATATATAGTGAATCGGCGGCTTTAGCCAGCCGACACATATATAGTGAATCGGCGGCTATAGCCAGCCGACACATATATAGTGAATCGGCGGCTATAGCCAGCCGACACATATATAGCGAGTCGGCGGATTTAGCCAGCCGACACATATATAGTAAATCGGCGGCTATAGCCAGCCGGGTACATATATAGTGAATAGGGGCTATGGCCAGCCGGGTACATATATAGTGAATCGGCGGCTTTAGCCAGTCGGCCACATATATAGTGGGTCGGCGGCTATAGCCAGCCGGCCACATATATAGTGGGTCGGCGGCTATAGCCAACCGGCCACATACATAGTGAATCGGCGGCTATAGCCAGCCGGCCACATATATAGTGGATCGGCGGCTATAGCCAGCCGATACATATATAGTGAATCGGCGGCTATAGCCAGCCGATACATATATAGTGAATTGGCGGCTATAGCCAGCCGATACATATATAGTGAATCGGCGGCTATAGCCAGCCGACACATATACAGTGGTTCGGCCGGCCACATATACAGTGGTTCGGCGGCCATAGCCAGTCGGGTACATATATAGTGAATCGGCGGCTATAGCCAGCCGACACATATATAGTGAATCGGCGGCTATAGCCAGCCGACACATATATAGTGAATCGGCGGCTATAGCCAGCCGACACATATATAGTGAATCGGCGGCTATAGCCAGCCGACACATATATAGTGAATCGGCGGCTATAGCCAGCCGACACATATATAGTGAATCGGCGGCTATAGCCAGCCGACACATATATAGTGAATCGGCGGCTATAGCCAGCCGACACATATATAGTGAATCGGCGGCTATAGCCAGCCGACACATATATAGTGAATCGGCGGCTATAGCCAGCCGACACATATATAGTGAAGCGGCGGCTATAGCCAGCCGACACATATATAGTGAATCGGCGGCTATAGCCAGCCGACACATATATAGTGAATCGGCGGCTATAGCCAGCCGGCCACATATACATATAGTGGGTCGGCGGCTATAGCCAGCCGGCCACATATACGGTGGTTCGGCGGCCATAGCCAGCCGGTCACATATGTACATAGCGAATCGGAGGCTATAGCCAGCCGACACATATATGTATAGTAAATCGGCGGCTATAGCCAGCCGGCCACATATATAATGGGTCGGCGGCTATGGCCAGCCGACACATAAATAGTGATTCGGCGGCTATGGCCAGCCGGCCACATACATATATAGTGTGTCAGCGGCTATAGCCAGCCGGCCACATATATAATGGGTCGGCGGCTATAGCCAGCCGGCCACATGTACAGTAGTTCGGTGGTTATAGCCAGCCGGCCACATACATAGCGAATCGGAGGCTATAGCCAGCCGACACATATAGTATAGTGAATCGGCGGCTATAGCCAGCCGACACATATATAGTGAATCGGCGGCTATAGCCAGCCGACACATATAGTATAGTGAATCGGCGGCTATAGCCAGCCGACACATATAGTATAGTGAATCGGCGGCTATAGCCAGCCGACACATATATAGTGAATCGGCGGCTATAGCCAGCCGACACATATAGTATAGTGAATCGGCGGCTACAGCCAGCCGACACATATAGTATAGTGAATCGGCGGCTATAGCCAGCCGACACATATATAGTGAATCGGCGGCTATAGCCAGCCGACACATATAGTATAGTGAATCGGCGGCTATAGCCAGCCGACACATATATAGTGAATCGGCGGCTATAGCCAGCCGACACATATATAGTGAATCGGCGGCTATAGCCAGCCGACACATATATAGTGAATCGGCGGCTATAGCCAGCCGACACATATATAGTGAATCGGCGGCTATAGCCAGCCGACACATATATAGTGAATCGGCGGCTATAGCCAGCCGACACATATATAGTGAATCGGCGGCTATAGCCAGCCGACACATATATAGTGAATCGGCGGCTATAGCCAGCCGACACATATATAGTGAATCGGCGGCTATAGCCAGCCGACACATATATAGTGAATCGGCGGCTATAGCCAGCCGACACATATATAGTTAAGCGGCGGCTATAGCCAGCCGACACATATATAGTGAATCGGCGGCTATAGCCAGCCGACACATATATAGTGAATCGGCGGCTATAGCCAGCCGGCCACATATACAGTGGTTCGGTGGCTATAACCAGCCGGCCACATATACATATAGTGGGTCGGCGGCTATAGCCAGCCGGCCACATATACGGTGGTTCGGCGGCCATAGCCAGCCGGCCACATATGTACATAGCGAATCGGAGGCTATAGCCAGCCGACACATATATGTATAGTAAATCGGCGGCTATAGCCAGCCGGCCACATATATAATGGGTCGGCGGCTATGGCCAGCCGACACATATATAGTGATTCGGCGGCTATGGCCAGCCGGCCACATACATATATAGTGTGTAAGCGGCTATAGCCAGCCGGCCACATATATAATGGGTCGGCGGCTATAGCCAGCCGGCCACATGTACAGTAGTTCGGTGGTTATAGCCAGCCGGCCACATACATAGCGAATCGGAGGCTATAGCCAGCCGACACATATAGTATAGTGAATCGGCGGCTATAGCCAGCCGACACATATATAGTGAATCGGCGGCTATAGCCAGCCGACACATATAGTATAGTGAATCGGCGGCTATAGCCAGCCGACACATATATAGTGAATCGGCGGCTATAGCCAGCCGACACATATAGTATAGTGAATCGGCGGCTATAGCCAGCCGACACATATATAGTGAATCGGCGGCTATAGCCAGCCGACACATATAGTATAGTGAATCGGCGGCTATAGCCAGCCGACACATATATAGTGAATCGGCGGCTATAGCCAGCCGACACATATAGTATAGTGAATCGGCGGCTATAGCCAGCCGACACATATATAGTGAATCGGCGGCTATAGCCAGCCGACACATATAGTATAGTGAATCGGCGGCTATAGCCAGCCGACACATATATAGTGAATCGGCGGCTATAGCCAGCCGACACATATATAGTGAATCGGCGGCTATAGCCAGCCGACACATGTATAGTGAATCGGCGGCTATAGCCAGCCGACACATATAGTATAGTGAATCCGCGGCTATAGCCAGCCGACACATATATAGTGAATCGGCGGCTATAGCCAGCCGACACATATAGTATAGTGAATCGGCGGCTATAGCCAGCCGACACATATATAGTGAATCGGCGGCTATAGCCAGCCGACACATATAGTATAGTGAATCGGCGGCTATAGCCAGCCGACACATATAGTATAGTGAATCGGCGGCTATAGCCAGCCGACACATATATAGTGAATCGGCGGCTATAGCCAGCCGACACATACATATATAGTGAATCGGCGGCTATAGCCAGCCGACACATATATAGTGAATGGGCGGCTATAGCCAGCCGACACATATATAGTGAATCGGCGGCTATAGCCAGCCGACACATATATAGTGAATCGGCGGCTATAGCCAGCCGACACATATATAGTGAATCGGCGGCTATAGCCAGCCGACACATATATAGTGAATCGGCGGCTATAGCCAGCCGACACATATATAGTGAATCGGCGGCTATAGCCAGCCGACACATATATAGTGAATCGGCGGCTATAGCCAGCCGACACATATATAGTGAATCGGCGGCTATAGCCAGCCGACACATATATAGTGAATCGGCGGCTATAGCCAGCCGACACATATATAGTGAATCGGCGGCTATAGCCAGCCGACACATATATAGTGAATCGGCGGCTATAGCCAGCCGACACATATATAGTGAATCGGCGGCTATAGCCAGCCGACACATATATAGTGAATCGGCGGCTATAGCCAGCCGACACATATATAGTGAATCGGCGGCTATAGCCAGCCGACACATATATAGTGAATCGGCGGCTATAGCCAGCCGGCCACATATATAATGGGTCGGCGGCTATGGCCAACCGACACATATATAGTGAATCGGCGGCTATAGCCAGCCGGCCACATATATAGTGTGTCGGCGGCTATAGCCAGCCGGCCACATATATACTGAATCGGCGGCTATAGCCAGCCGACACATATATAGTGAATGGGCGGCTATAGCCAGCCGACACATATATAGTGAATCGGCGGCTATAGCCAGCCGACACATATATAGTGAATCGGCGGCTATAGCCAGCCGACACATATATAGTGAATCGGCGGCTATAGCCAGCCGACACATATATAGTGAATCGGCGGCTATAGCCAGCCGACACATATATAGTGAATCGGCGGCTATAGCCAGCCGACACATATATAGTGAATCGGCGGCTATAGCCAGCCGACACATATATAGTGAATCGGCGGCTATAGCCAGCCGACACATATATAGTGAATCGGCGGCTATAGCCAGCCGACACATATATAGTGAATCGGCGGCTATAGCCAGCCGACACATATATAGTGAATCGGCGGCTATAGCCAGCCGACACATATATAGTGAATCGGCGGCTATAGCCAGCCGACACATATATAGTGAATCGGCGGCTATAGCCAGCCGGCCACATATATAATGGGTCGGCGGCTATGGCCAACCGACACATATATAGTGAATCGGCGGCTATAGCCAGCCGGCCACATATATAGTGAATCGGCGGCTATAGCCAGCCGGCCACATATATAGCCAGCCGACACATATATGTATAGTAAATCGGCGGCTATGCCAGCCGGCCACATATATAATGGGTCGGCGGCTATGGCCAGCCGACACATATATAGTGAATCGGCGGCTATGGCCAGCCGGCCACATACATATATAGTGTGTCAGCGGCTATAGCCAGCCGGCCACATATATAATGGGTCGGCGGCTATAGCCAGCCGGCCACATGTACAGTAGTTCGGTGGTTATAGCCAGCCGGCCACATACATAGCGAATCGGAGGCTATAGCCAGCCGACACATATATAGTGAATCGGCGGCTATAGCCAGCCGGCCACATATATAATGGGTCGGCGGCTTTGGCCAGCCGACACGTATGTGATGAATCGGCGGCTATAGCCAGCCGGTCACATATATAGTGTGTCGGCGGCTATAGCCAGCCGGCCACATATATAGTGAATAGGCGGCTATGGCCAGCCGGCCACATATACAGTGGTTCGGCGGCTATAGCCAGCCGGCCACATATATAGTGTGTCGGCGGCTATAGCCAGCCGGCCACATATGTAGTGTGTCGACGGCTATAGCCAGCCGGCCGCATATATAGTGCGTCGGCAGCCATAGCCAGCCGGCCACATATATAGTGGGTCGGCGGCTATAGACGGCCGGCTTCATATATAGCGAATCGGAGGCTATAGCTCGCCGACACATATATGTATAGTAAATCGGCGGCTGTAGCCAGCCGGCCACATATATATTGGGTCGGCGGCTATAGCCAGCCGGCTACATATACAGTGGTTCGGCGGCTATAGCCAGCCGGCCACATATATAGTGGATCGGTGGCTATAGACAGCCGGCCTCAGATACAGTGGTTCGGCGGCCATAGCCAGCCGGCCACATATATAGTGTGTCGACGGCTATAGCCAGCCGGCCATATATATAGTGCGTCGGCAGCTATGGCCAGCCGGCCACATGCATATATAGTGTATCGGCGGCTATAGCCAGCCGGCCACATATATAGTGTGGCTATAGACGGCTATAGACGGCCGGCTTCATATATAGCGAATCGGAGGCTATAGCTCGCCGACACATATATGTATAGTAAATCGGCGGCTTGAGCCAGCCGGCCACATATACAGTGGTTCGGCGGCTATAGCCAGCCGGCCACATATATAGTGTGTCGGCGGCTATAGCCAGCCGGCCACATATGTAGTGTGTCGGCGGCTATAGCCAGCCGGCCACATATATAGTGGGTCGGCGGCTATAGCCAGCCGATACATACATATATAGTGAATCGGCGGCTATAGCCAGCCGGCCACATATACAGTGGTTAGGCGGCCATAGCCAGCTGGCCACATATACAGTGGTTCGGTGGCCATAGCCGGCCGGCTACATATATAGTGGATCGTCGGCTATAGCCAGCCGGCCACATATATAGTGAATCGGCGGCTATAGCCAGCCGGCCACATATATAGTGGGTCGGCGTCTAAAGCCAGCCGGCCACATATATAGCGAATCGGAGGCTATAGCTAACCGACACATTTGTAGTGCATCGGCGGCTATAGCCAGCCGGCCACATATATAGTGGGTCGGCGGCTATGGCCAGCCGGCCACATATATAGTGGATCGGCGGCTATAGCCAGCCGGCCACATACACATATAGGGAATCGGCGGCTATAGCCAGCCGGCCACATATATAGTGGGTCGGCGGCTAAAGCCAGCCGGCCACATATATAGTGGGTCGGCGGCTATAACCAGCCGGCCACATATATAGTGGGTCGCCGGCTATAGCCAGCCGGCCACATATACAGTGGTTCGGCGGCCATAGCCAGCCGGCCACATATGTACATAGCGAATCGGAGGCTATAGCCAGCCGACACATATATAGTGAATCGGCGGCTATAACCAGCCGGCCACATATATAGTGGGTCGCCGGCTATAGCCAGCCGGCCACATATACAGTGGTTCGGCGGCCATAGCCAGCCGGCCACATATGTACATAGCGAATCGGAGGCTATAGCCAGCCGACACATATATAGTGAATCGGCGGCTATAGCCAGTCGGCCACATATATAGTGGGTCGGGGGCTATAGCCAGCCGGCAACATATACAGTGGTTCGGCGGCCATAGCCAGCCGGGTACATATATAGTGAATCGGCGGCTATAGCCAGCCGGCTACATATACAGTGGTTCGGCGGCTATAACCAGCCGGCCACATATATAGTGGGTCGCCGGCTATAGCCAGCCGGCCACATATACAGTGGTTCGGCGGCCATAGCCAGCCGGCCACATATGTACATAGTGAATCGGAGGCTATAGCCAGCCGGCCACATATATAGTGAATCGGCGGCTATAGCCAGCCGACACATATATAGTGAATCGGCGGCTATAGCCAGCCGACACATATATAGTGAATCGGCGGCTATAGCCAGCCGACACATATATAGTGAATCGGCGGCTATAGCCAGCCGACACATATATAGTGAATCGAGGGCTATAGCCAGCCGACACATATATAGTGAATCGGCGGCTTTAGCCAGCCGACACATATATAGTGAATCGGCGGCTATAGCCAGCCGACACATATATAGTGAATCGGCGGCTATAGCCAGCCGACACATATATAGCGAGTCGGCGGATTTAGCCAGCCGACACATATATAGTAAATCGGCGGCTATAGCCAGCCGGGTACATATATAGTGAATAGGGGCTATGGCCAGCCGGGTACATATATAGTGAATCGGCGGCTTTAGCCAGTCGGCCACATATATAGTGGGTCGGCGGCTATAGCCAGCCGGCCACATATATAGTGGGTCGGCGGCTATAGCCAACCGGCCACATACATAGTGAATCGGCGGCTATAGCCAGCCGGCCACATATATAGTGGATCGGCGGCTATAGCCAGCCGATACATATATAGTGAATCGGCGGCTATAGCCAGCCGATACATATATAGTGAATTGGCGGCTATAGCCAGCCGATACATATATAGTGAATCGGCGGCTATAGCCAGCCGACACATATACAGTGGTTCGGCCGGCCACATATACAGTGGTTCGGCGGCCATAGCCAGTCGGGTACATATATAGTGAATCGGCGGCTATAGCCAGCCGACACATATATAGTGAATCGGCGGCTATAGCCAGCCGACACATATATAGTGAATCGGCGGCTATAGCCAGCCGACACATATATAGTGAATCGGCGGCTATAGCCAGCCGACACATATATAGTGAATCGGCGGCTATAGCCAGCCGACACATATATAGTGAATCGGCGGCTATAGCCAGCCGACACATATATAGTGAATCGGCGGCTATAGCCAGCCGACACATATATAGTGAATCGGCGGCTATAGCCAGCCGACACATATATAGTGAATCGGCGGCTATAGCCAGCCGACACATATATAGTGAAGCGGCGGCTATAGCCAGCCGACACATATATAGTGAATCGGCGGCTATAGCCAGCCGACACATATATAGTGAATCGGCGGCTATAGCCAGCCGGCCACATATACATATAGTGGGTCGGCGGCTATAGCCAGCCGGCCACATATACGGTGGTTCGGCGGCCATAGCCAGCCGGTCACATATGTACATAGCGAATCGGAGGCTATAGCCAGCCGACACATATATGTATAGTAAATCGGCGGCTATAGCCAGCCGGCCACATATATAATGGGTCGGCGGCTATGGCCAGCCGACACATAAATAGTGATTCGGCGGCTATGGCCAGCCGGCCACATACATATATAGTGTGTCAGCGGCTATAGCCAGCCGGCCACATATATAATGGGTCGGCGGCTATAGCCAGCCGGCCACATGTACAGTAGTTCGGTGGTTATAGCCAGCCGGCCACATACATAGCGAATCGGAGGCTATAGCCAGCCGACACATATAGTATAGTGAATCGG
This sequence comes from Eumerus sabulonum, assembly GCA_951905685.1. Taxonomy (NCBI): domain Eukaryota; kingdom Metazoa; phylum Arthropoda; class Insecta; order Diptera; family Syrphidae; genus Eumerus; species Eumerus sabulonum. The sequence goes on along the minus strand of OX645060.1, from coordinate 20,782 downwards.
CGGCTATAGCCAGCCGACACATATATAGTGAATCGGCGGCTATAGCCAGCCGACACATATAGTATAGTGAATCGGCGGCTATAGCCAGCCGACACATATAGTATAGTGAATCGGCGGCTATAGCCAGCCGACACATATATAGTGAATCGGCGGCTATAGCCAGCCGACACATATAGTATAGTGAATCGGCGGCTACAGCCAGCCGACACATATAGTATAGTGAATCGGCGGCTATAGCCAGCCGACACATATATAGTGAATCGGCGGCTATAGCCAGCCGACACATATAGTATAGTGAATCGGCGGCTATAGCCAGCCGACACATATATAGTGAATCGGCGGCTATAGCCAGCCGACACATATATAGTGAATCGGCGGCTATAGCCAGCCGACACATATATAGTGAATCGGCGGCTATAGCCAGCCGACACATATATAGTGAATCGGCGGCTATAGCCAGCCGACACATATATAGTGAATCGGCGGCTATAGCCAGCCGACACATATATAGTGAATCGGCGGCTATAGCCAGCCGACACATATATAGTGAATCGGCGGCTATAGCCAGCCGACACATATATAGTGAATCGGCGGCTATAGCCAGCCGACACATATATAGTGAATCGGCGGCTATAGCCAGCCGACACATATATAGTTAAGCGGCGGCTATAGCCAGCCGACACATATATAGTGAATCGGCGGCTATAGCCAGCCGACACATATATAGTGAATCGGCGGCTATAGCCAGCCGGCCACATATACAGTGGTTCGGTGGCTATAACCAGCCGGCCACATATACATATAGTGGGTCGGCGGCTATAGCCAGCCGGCCACATATACGGTGGTTCGGCGGCCATAGCCAGCCGGCCACATATGTACATAGCGAATCGGAGGCTATAGCCAGCCGACACATATATGTATAGTAAATCGGCGGCTATAGCCAGCCGGCCACATATATAATGGGTCGGCGGCTATGGCCAGCCGACACATATATAGTGATTCGGCGGCTATGGCCAGCCGGCCACATACATATATAGTGTGTAAGCGGCTATAGCCAGCCGGCCACATATATAATGGGTCGGCGGCTATAGCCAGCCGGCCACATGTACAGTAGTTCGGTGGTTATAGCCAGCCGGCCACATACATAGCGAATCGGAGGCTATAGCCAGCCGACACATATAGTATAGTGAATCGGCGGCTATAGCCAGCCGACACATATATAGTGAATCGGCGGCTATAGCCAGCCGACACATATAGTATAGTGAATCGGCGGCTATAGCCAGCCGACACATATATAGTGAATCGGCGGCTATAGCCAGCCGACACATATAGTATAGTGAATCGGCGGCTATAGCCAGCCGACACATATATAGTGAATCGGCGGCTATAGCCAGCCGACACATATAGTATAGTGAATCGGCGGCTATAGCCAGCCGACACATATATAGTGAATCGGCGGCTATAGCCAGCCGACACATATAGTATAGTGAATCGGCGGCTATAGCCAGCCGACACATATATAGTGAATCGGCGGCTATAGCCAGCCGACACATATAGTATAGTGAATCGGCGGCTATAGCCAGCCGACACATATATAGTGAATCGGCGGCTATAGCCAGCCGACACATATATAGTGAATCGGCGGCTATAGCCAGCCGACACATGTATAGTGAATCGGCGGCTATAGCCAGCCGACACATATAGTATAGTGAATCCGCGGCTATAGCCAGCCGACACATATATAGTGAATCGGCGGCTATAGCCAGCCGACACATATAGTATAGTGAATCGGCGGCTATAGCCAGCCGACACATATATAGTGAATCGGCGGCTATAGCCAGCCGACACATATAGTATAGTGAATCGGCGGCTATAGCCAGCCGACACATATAGTATAGTGAATCGGCGGCTATAGCCAGCCGACACATATATAGTGAATCGGCGGCTATAGCCAGCCGACACATACATATATAGTGAATCGGCGGCTATAGCCAGCCGACACATATATAGTGAATGGGCGGCTATAGCCAGCCGACACATATATAGTGAATCGGCGGCTATAGCCAGCCGACACATATATAGTGAATCGGCGGCTATAGCCAGCCGACACATATATAGTGAATCGGCGGCTATAGCCAGCCGACACATATATAGTGAATCGGCGGCTATAGCCAGCCGACACATATATAGTGAATCGGCGGCTATAGCCAGCCGACACATATATAGTGAATCGGCGGCTATAGCCAGCCGACACATATATAGTGAATCGGCGGCTATAGCCAGCCGACACATATATAGTGAATCGGCGGCTATAGCCAGCCGACACATATATAGTGAATCGGCGGCTATAGCCAGCCGACACATATATAGTGAATCGGCGGCTATAGCCAGCCGACACATATATAGTGAATCGGCGGCTATAGCCAGCCGACACATATATAGTGAATCGGCGGCTATAGCCAGCCGACACATATATAGTGAATCGGCGGCTATAGCCAGCCGACACATATATAGTGAATCGGCGGCTATAGCCAGCCGGCCACATATATAATGGGTCGGCGGCTATGGCCAACCGACACATATATAGTGAATCGGCGGCTATAGCCAGCCGGCCACATATATAGTGTGTCGGCGGCTATAGCCAGCCGGCCACATATATACTGAATCGGCGGCTATAGCCAGCCGACACATATATAGTGAATCGGCGGCTATAGCCAGCCGACACATATATAGTGAATCGGCGGCTATAGCCAGCCGACACATATATAGTGAATCGGCGGCTATAGCCAGCCGACACATATATAGTGAATCGGCGGCTATAGCCAGCCGACACATATATAGTGAATCGGCGGCTATAGCCAGCCGGCCACATATATAATGGGTCGGCGGCTATGGCCAACCGACACATATATAGTGAATCGGCGGCTATAGCCAGCCGGCCACATATATAGTGAATCGGCGGCTATAGCCAGCCGACACATATATAGTGAATCGGCGGCTATAGCCAGCCGACACATATATAGTGAATCGGCGGCTATAGCCAGCCGACACATATATAGTGAATCGGCGGCTATAGCCAGCCGACACATATATAGTGAATCGGCGGCTATAGCCAGCCGACACATATATAGTGAATCGGCGGCTATAGCCAGCCGACACATATATAGTGAATCGGCGGCTATAGCCAGCCGACACATATATAGTGAATCGGCGGCTATAGCCAGCCGACACATATATAGTGAATCGGCGGCTATAGCCAGCCGACACATATATAGTGAATCGGCGGCTATAGCCAGCCGACACATATATAGTGAATCGGCGGCTATAGCCAGCCGACACATATATAGTGAATCGGCGGCTATAGCCAGCCGACACATATATAGTGAATCGGCGGCTATAGCCAGCCGACACATATATAGTGAATCGGCGGCTATAGCCAGCCGACACATATATAGTGAATCGGCGGCTATAGCCAGCCGACACATATATAGTGAATCGGCGGCTATAGCCAGCCGACACATATATAGTGAATCGGCGGCTATAGCCAGCCGACACATATATTGTGAATCGGCGGCTATGGCCAGCCGGCCACATATACAGTGGTTCGGCGGCTATAGCCAGCCGGCCACATATATAGTGGGTCGGCGGCTATAGCCAGCCGGCCACATACATAGCGAATCGGAGGCTATAGCCAGCCGGCCACATATATAGTGAATCGCGGCTATAGCCAGCCGACACATATATAGTGAATCGGCGGCTATAGCCAGCCGACACATATATAGTGAATCGGCGGCTATAGCCAGCCGACACATATATAGTGAATCGGCGGCTATAGCCAGCCGACACATATATAGTGAATCGGCGGCTATAGCCAGCCGACACATATATAGTGAATCGGCGGCTATAGCCAGCCGACACATATATAGTGAATCGGCGGCTATAGCCAGCCGACACATATATAGTGAATCGGCGGCTATAGCCAGCCGACACATATATAGTGAATCGGCGGCTATAGCCAGCCGACACATATATAGTGAATCGGCGGCTATAGCCAGCCGACACATATATAGTGAATCGGCGGCTATAGCCAGCCGACACATATATAGTGAATCGGCGGCTATAGCCCGCCGACACATATATAGTGAATCGGCGGCTATAGCCAGCCGACACATATATAGTGAATCGGCGGCTATAGCCAGCCGACACATATATAGTGAATCGGCGGCTATAGCCAGCCGACACATATATAGTGAATCGGCGGCTATAGCCAGCCGACACATATATAGTGAATCGGCGGCTATAGCCAGCCGACACATATATAGTGAATCGGCGGCTATAGCCAGCCGACACATATATAGTGAATCGGCGGCTATAGCCAGCCGACACATATATAGTGAATCGGCGGCTATAGCCAGCCGACACATATATAGTGAATCGGCGGCTATAGCCAGCCGACACATATATAGTGAATCGGCGGCTATAGCCAGCCGACACATATATAGTGAATCGGCGGCTATAGCCAGCCGACACATATATAGTGAATTGGCGGCTATAGCCAGCCGACACATATATAGTGAATCGGCGGCTATAGCCAGCCGACACATATATAGTGAATTGGCGGCTATAGCCAGCCGACACATATATAGTGAATCGGCGGCTATAGCCAGCCGACACATATATAGTGAATCGGCGGCTATAGCCAGCCGACACATATATAGTGAATCGGCGGCTATAGCCAGCCGACACATATATAGTGAATCGGCGGCTATAGCCAGCCGACACATATATAGTGAATCGGCGGCTATAGCCAGCCGACACATATATAGTGAATCGGCGGCTATAGCCAGCCGACACATATATAGTAAATCGGCGGCTATAGCCAGCCGACACATATATAGTAAATCGGCGGCTATAGCCAGCCGACACATATATAGTAAATCGGCGGCTATAGCCAGCCGACACATATATAGTGAATCGGCGGCTATAGCCAGCCGACACATATATAGTGAATCGGCGGCTATAGCCAGCCGACACATATATAGTGAATCGGCGGCTATAGCCAGCCGATACATATATAGTGAATCGGCGGCTATAGCCAGCCGACACATATACAGTGGTTCGGCCGGCCACATATACAGTGGTTCGGCGGCCATAGCCAGTCGGGTACATATATAGTGAATCGGCGGCTATAGCCAGCCGACACATATATAGTGAATCGGCGGCTATAGCCAGCCGACACATATATAGTGAATCGGCGGCTATAGCCAGCCGACACATATATAGTGAATCGGCGGCTATAGCCAGCCGACACATATATAGTGAATCGGCGGCTATAGCCAGCCGACACATATATAGTGAATCGGCGGCTATAGCCAGCCGACACATATATAGTGAATCGGCGGCTATAGCCAGCCGACACATATATAGTGAATCGGCGGCTATAGCCAGCCGACACATATATAGTGAATCGGCGGCTATAGCCAGCCGACACATATATAGTGAATCGGCGGCTATAGCCAGCCGACACATATATAGTGAATCGGCGGCTATAGCCAGCCGACACATATATAGTTAAGCGGCGGCTATAGCCAGCCGACACATATATAGTGAATCGGCGGCTATAGCCAGCCGACACATATATAGTGAATCGGCGGCTATAGCCAGCCGGCCACATATACAGTGGTTCGGTGGCTATAACCAGCCGGCCACATATACATATAGTGGGTCGGCGGCTATAGCCAGCCGGCCACATATACGGTGGTTCGGCGGCCATAGCCAGCCGGCCACATATGTACATAGCGAATCGGAGGCTATAGCCAGCCGACACATATATGTATAGTAAATCGGCGGCTATAGCCAGCCGGCCACATATATAATGGGTCGGCGGCTATGGCCAGCCGACACATAAATAGTGATTCGGCGGCTATGGCCAGCCGGCCACATACATATATAGTGTGTCAGCGGCTATAGCCAGCCGGCCACATATATAATGGGTCGGCGGCTATAGCCAGCCGGCCACATGTACAGTAGTTCGGTGGTTATAGCCAGCCGGCCACATACATAGCGAATCGGAGGCTATAGCCAGCCGACACATATAGTATAGTGAATCGGCGGCTATAGCCAGCCGACACATATATAGTGAATCGGCGGCTATAGCCAGCCGACACATATAGTATAGTGAATCGGCGGCTATAGCCAGCCGACACATATAGTATAGTGAATCGGCGGCTATAGCCAGCCGACACATATATAGTGAATCGGCGGCTATAGCCAGCCGACACATATATAGTGAATCGGCGGCTATAGCCAGCCGACACATGTATAGTGAATCGGCGGCTATAGCCAGCCGACACATATAGTATAGTGAATCCGCGGCTATAGCCAGCCGACACATATATAGTGAATCGGCGGCTATAGCCAGCCGACACATATAGTATAGTGAATCGGCGGCTATAGCCAGCCGACACATATATAGTGAATCGGCGGCTATAGCCAGCCGACACATATAGTATAGTGAATCGGCGGCTATAGCCAGCCGACACATATAGTATAGTGAATCGGCGGCTATAGCCAGCCGACACATATATAGTGAATCGGCGGCTATAGCCAGCCGACACATACATATATAGTGAATCGGCGGCTGTAGCCAGCCGACACATATATAGTGAATGGGCGGCTATAGCCAGCCGACACATATATAGTGAATCGGCGGCTATAGCCAGCCGACACATATATAGTGAATCGGCGGCTATAGCCAGCCGACACATATATAGTGAATCGGCGGCTATAGCCAGCCGACACATATATAGTGAATCGGCGGCTATAGCCAGCCGACACATATATAGTGAATCGGCGGCTATAGCCAGCCGACACATATATAGTGAATCGGCGGCTATAGCCAGCCGACACATATATAGTGAATCGGCGGCTATAGCCAGCCGACACATATATAGTGAATCGGCGGCTATAGCCAGCCGACACATATATAGTGAATCGGCGGCTATAGCCAGCCGACACATATATAGTGAATCGGCGGCTATAGCCAGCCGACACATATATAGTGAATCGGCGGCTATAGCCAGCCGACACATATATAGTGAATCGGCGGCTATAGCCAGCCGACACATATATAGTGAATCGGCGGCTATAGCCAGCCGACACATATATAGTGAATCGGCGGCTATAGCCAGCCGGCCACATATATAATGGGTCGGCGGCTATGGCCAACCGACACATATATAGTGAATCGGCGGCTATAGCCAGCCGGCCACATATATAGTGTGTCGGCGGCTATAGCCAGCCGGCCACATATATACTGAATCGGCGGCTATAGCCAGCCGACACATATATAGTGAATCGGCGGCTATAGCCAGCCGACACATATATAGTGAATCGGCGGCTATAGCCAGCCGACACATATATAGTGAATCGGCGGCTATAGCCAGCCGACACATATATAGTGAATCGGCGGCTATAGCCAGCCGACACATATATAGTGAATCGGCGGCTATAGCCAGCCGGCCACATATATAATGGGTCGGCGGCTATGGCCAACCGACACATATATAGTGAATCGGCGGCTATAGCCAGCCGGCCACATATATAGTGAATCGGCGGCTATAGCCAGCCGACACATATATAGTGAATCGGCGGCTATAGCCAGCCGACACATATATAGTGAATCGGCGGCTATAGCCAGCCGACACATATATAGTGAATCGGCGGCTATAGCCAGCCGACACATATATAGTGAATCGGCGGCTATAGCCAGCCGACACATATATAGTGAATCGGCGGCTATAGCCAGCCGACACATATATAGTGAATCGGCGGCTATAGCCAGCCGACACATATATAGTGAATCGGCGGCTATAGCCAGCCGACACATATATAGTGAATCGGCGGCTATAGCCAGCCGACACATATATAGTGAATCGGCGGCTATAGCCAGCCGACACATATATAGTGAATCGGCGGCTATAGCCAGCCGACACATATATAGTGAATCGGCGGCTATAGCCAGCCGACACATATATAGTGAATCGGCGGCTATAGCCAGCCGACACATATATAGTGAATCGGCGGCTATAGCCAGCCGACACATATATAGTGAATCGGCGGCTATAGCCAGCCGACACATATATAGTGAATCGGCGGCTATAGCCAGCCGACACATATATAGTGAATCGGCGGCTATAGCCAGCCGACACATATATAGTGAATCGGCGGCTATAGCCAGCCGACACATATATTGTGAATCGGCGGCTATGGCCAGCCGGCCACATATACAGTGGTTCGGCGGCTATAGCCAGCCGGCCACATATATAGTGGGTCGGCGGCTATAGCCAGCCGGCCACATACATAGCGAATCGGAGGCTATAGCCAGCCGGCCACATATATAGTGAATCGCGGCTATAGCCAGCCGACACATATATAGTGAATCGGCGGCTATAGCCAGCCGACACATATATAGTGAATCGGCGGCTATAGCCAGCCGACACATATATAGTGAATCGGCGGCTATAGCCAGCCGACACATATATAGTGAATCGGCGGCTATAGCCAGCCGACACATATATAGTGAATCGGCGGCTATAGCCAGCCGACACATATATAGTGAATCGGCGGCTATAGCCAGCCGACACATATATAGTGAATCGGCGGCTATAGCCAGCCGACACATATATAGTGAATCGGCGGCTATAGCCAGCCGACACATATATAGTGAATCGGCGGCTATAGCCAGCCGACACATATATAGTGAATCGGCGGCTATAGCCAGCCGACACATATATAGTGAATCGGCGGCTATAGCCCGCCGACACATATATAGTGAATCGGCGGCTATAGCCAGCCGACACATATATAGTGAATCGGCGGCTATAGCCAGCCGACACATATATAGTGAATCGGCGGCTATAGCCAGCCGACACATATATAGTGAATCGGCGGCTATAGCCAGCCGACACATATATAGTGAATCGGCGGCTATAGCCAGCCGACACATATATAGTGAATCGGCGGCTATAGCCAGCCGACACATATATAGTGAATCGGCGGCTATAGCCAGCCGACACATATATAGTGAATCGGCGGCTATAGCCAGCCGACACATATATAGTGAATCGGCGGCTATAGCCAGCCGACACATATATAGTGAATCGGCGGCTATAGCCAGCCGACACATATATAGTGAATCGGCGGCTATAGCCAGCCGACACATATATAGTGAATTGGCGGCTATAGCCAGCCGACACATATATAGTGAATCGGCGGCTATAGCCAGCCGACACATATATAGTGAATTGGCGGCTATAGCCAGCCGACACATATATAGTGAATCGGCGGCTATAGCCAGCCGACACATATATAGTGAATCGGCGGCTATAGCCAGCCGACACATATATAGTGAATCGGCGGCTATAGCCAGCCGACACATATATAGTGAATCGGCGGCTATAGCCAGCCGACACATATATAGTGAATCGGCGGCTATAGCCAGCCGACACATATATAGTGAAGCGGCGGCTATAGCCAGCCGACACATATATAGTGAATCGGCGGCTATAGCCAGCCGACACATATATAGTGAATCGGCGGCTATAGCCAGCCGGCCACATATACATATAGTGGGTCGGCGGCTATAGCCAGCCGGCCACATATACGGTGGTTCGGCGGCCATAGCCAGCCGGTCACATATGTACATAGCGAATCGGAGGCTATAGCCAGCCGACACATATATGTATAGTAAATCGGCGGCTATAGCCAGCCGGCCACATATATAATGGGTCGGCGGCTATGGCCAGCCGACACATAAATAGTGATTCGGCGGCTATGGCCAGCCGGCCACATACATATATAGTGTGTCAGCGGCTATAGCCAGCCGGCCACATATATAATGGGTCGGCGGCTATAGCCAGCCGGCCACATGTACAGTAGTTCGGTGGTTATAGCCAGCCGGCCACATACATAGCGAATCGGAGGCTATAGCCAGCCGACACATATAGTATAGTGAATCGGCGGCTATAGCCAGCCGACACATATATAGTGAATCGGCGGCTATAGCCAGCCGACACATATAGTATAGTGAATCGGCGGCTATAGCCAGCCGACACATATAGTATAGTGAATCGGCGGCTATAGCCAGCCGACACATATATAGTGAATCGGCGGCTATAGCCAGCCGACACATATAGTATAGTGAATCGGCGGCTACAGCCAGCCGACACATATAGTATAGTGAATCGGCGGCTATAGCCAGCCGACACATATATAGTGAATCGGCGGCTATAGCCAGCCGACACATATAGTATAGTGAATCGGCGGCTATAGCCAGCCGACACATATATAGTGAATCGGCGGCTATAGCCAGCCGACACATATATAGTGAATCGGCGGCTATAGCCAGCCGACACATATATAGTGAATCGGCGGCTATAGCCAGCCGACACATATATAGTGAATCGGCGGCTATAGCCAGCCGACACATATATAGTGAATCGGCGGCTATAGCCAGCCGACACATATATAGTGAATCGGCGGCTATAGCCAGCCGACACATATATAGTGAATCGGCGGCTATAGCCAGCCGACACATATATAGTGAATCGGCGGCTATAGCCAGCCGACACATATATAGTGAATCGGCGGCTATAGCCAGCCGACACATATATAGTTAAGCGGCGGCTATAGCCAGCCGACACATATATAGTGAATCGGCGGCTATAGCCAGCCGACACATATATAGTGAATCGGCGGCTATAGCCAGCCGGCCACATATACAGTGGTTCGGTGGCTATAACCAGCCGGCCACATATACATATAGTGGGTCGGCGGCTATAGCCAGCCGGCCACATATACGGTGGTTCGGCGGCCATAGCCAGCCGGCCACATATGTACATAGCGAATCGGAGGCTATAGCCAGCCGACACATATATGTATAGTAAATCGGCGGCTATAGCCAGCCGGCCACATATATAATGGGTCGGCGGCTATGGCCAGCCGACACATATATAGTGATTCGGCGGCTATGGCCAGCCGGCCACATACATATATAGTGTGTAAGCGGCTATAGCCAGCCGGCCACATATATAATGGGTCGGCGGCTATAGCCAGCCGGCCACATGTACAGTAGTTCGGTGGTTATAGCCAGCCGGCCACATACATAGCGAATCGGAGGCTATAGCCAGCCGACACATATAGTATAGTGAATCGGCGGCTATAGCCAGCCGACACATATATAGTGAATCGGCGGCTATAGCCAGCCGACACATATAGTATAGTGAATCGGCGGCTATAGCCAGCCGACACATATATAGTGAATCGGCGGCTATAGCCAGCCGACACATATAGTATAGTGAATCGGCGGCTATAGCCAGCCGACACATATATAGTGAATCGGCGGCTATAGCCAGCCGACACATATAGTATAGTGAATCGGCGGCTATAGCCAGCCGACACATATATAGTGAATCGGCGGCTATAGCCAGCCGACACATATAGTATAGTGAATCGGCGGCTATAGCCAGCCGACACATATATAGTGAATCGGCGGCTATAGCCAGCCGACACATATAGTATAGTGAATCGGCGGCTATAGCCAGCCGACACATATATAGTGAATCGGCGGCTATAGCCAGCCGACACATATATAGTGAATCGGCGGCTATAGCCAGCCGACACATGTATAGTGAATCGGCGGCTATAGCCAGCCGACACATATAGTATAGTGAATCCGCGGCTATAGCCAGCCGACACATATATAGTGAATCGGCGGCTATAGCCAGCCGACACATATAGTATAGTGAATCGGCGGCTATAGCCAGCCGACACATATATAGTGAATCGGCGGCTATAGCCAGCCGACACATATAGTATAGTGAATCGGCGGCTATAGCCAGCCGACACATATAGTATAGTGAATCGGCGGCTATAGCCAGCCGACACATATATAGTGAATCGGCGGCTATAGCCAGCCGACACATACATATATAGTGAATCGGCGGCTATAGCCAGCCGACACATATATAGTGAATGGGCGGCTATAGCCAGCCGACACATATATAGTGAATCGGCGGCTATAGCCAGCCGACACATATATAGTGAATCGGCGGCTATAGCCAGCCGACACATATATAGTGAATCGGCGGCTATAGCCAGCCGACACATATATAGTGAATCGGCGGCTATAGCCAGCCGACACATATATAGTGAATCGGCGGCTATAGCCAGCCGACACATATATAGTGAATCGGCGGCTATAGCCAGCCGACACATATATAGTGAATCGGCGGCTATAGCCAGCCGACACATATATAGTGAATCGGCGGCTATAGCCAGCCGACACATATATAGTGAATCGGCGGCTATAGCCAGCCGACACATATATAGTGAATCGGCGGCTATAGCCAGCCGACACATATATAGTGAATCGGCGGCTATAGCCAGCCGACACATATATAGTGAATCGGCGGCTATAGCCAGCCGACACATATATAGTGAATCGGCGGCTATAGCCAGCCGACACATATATAGTGAATCGGCGGCTATAGCCAGCCGGCCACATATATAATGGGTCGGCGGCTATGGCCAACCGACACATATATAGTGAATCGGCGGCTATAGCCAGCCGGCCACATATATAGTGTGTCGGCGGCTATAGCCAGCCGGCCACATATATACTGAATCGGCGGCTATAGCCAGCCGACACATATATAGTGAATGGGCGGCTATAGCCAGCCGACACATATATAGTGAATCGGCGGCTATAGCCAGCCGACACATATATAGTGAATCGGCGGCTATAGCCAGCCGACACATATATAGTGAATCGGCGGCTATAGCCAGCCGACACATATATAGTGAATCGGCGGCTATAGCCAGCCGACACATATATAGTGAATCGGCGGCTATAGCCAGCCGACACATATATAGTGAATCGGCGGCTATAGCCAGCCGACACATATATAGTGAATCGGCGGCTATAGCCAGCCGACACATATATAGTGAATCGGCGGCTATAGCCAGCCGACACATATATAGTGAATCGGCGGCTATAGCCAGCCGACACATATATAGTGAATCGGCGGCTATAGCCAGCCGACACATATATAGTGAATCGGCGGCTATAGCCAGCCGACACATATATAGTGAATCGGCGGCTATAGCCAGCCGGCCACATATATAATGGGTCGGCGGCTATGGCCAACCGACACATATATAGTGAATCGGCGGCTATAGCCAGCCGGCCACATATATAGTGAATCGGCGGCTATAGCCAGCCGGCCACATATATAGCCAGCCGACACATATATGTATAGTAAATCGGCGGCTATGCCAGCCGGCCACATATATAATGGGTCGGCGGCTATGGCCAGCCGACACATATATAGTGAATCGGCGGCTATGGCCAGCCGGCCACATACATATATAGTGTGTCAGCGGCTATAGCCAGCCGGCCACATATATAATGGGTCGGCGGCTATAGCCAGCCGGCCACATGTACAGTAGTTCGGTGGTTATAGCCAGCCGGCCACATACATAGCGAATCGGAGGCTATAGCCAGCCGACACATATATAGTGAATCGGCGGCTATAGCCAGCCGGCCACATATATAATGGGTCGGCGGCTTTGGCCAGCCGACACGTATGTGATGAATCGGCGGCTATAGCCAGCCGGTCACATATATAGTGTGTCGGCGGCTATAGCCAGCCGGCCACATATATAGTGAATAGGCGGCTATGGCCAGCCGGCCACATATACAGTGGTTCGGCGGCTATAGCCAGCCGGCCACATATATAGTGTGTCGGCGGCTATAGCCAGCCGGCCACATATGTAGTGTGTCGACGGCTATAGCCAGCCGGCCGCATATATAGTGCGTCGGCAGCCATAGCCAGCCGGCCACATATATAGTGGGTCGGCGGCTATAGACGGCCGGCTTCATATATAGCGAATCGGAGGCTATAGCTCGCCGACACATATATGTATAGTAAATCGGCGGCTGTAGCCAGCCGGCCACATATATATTGGGTCGGCGGCTATAGCCAGCCGGCTACATATACAGTGGTTCGGCGGCTATAGCCAGCCGGCCACATATATAGTGGATCGGTGGCTATAGACAGCCGGCCTCAGATACAGTGGTTCGGCGGCCATAGCCAGCCGGCCACATATATAGTGTGTCGACGGCTATAGCCAGCCGGCCATATATATAGTGCGTCGGCAGCTATGGCCAGCCGGCCACATGCATATATAGTGTATCGGCGGCTATAGCCAGCCGGCCACATATATAGTGTGGCTATAGACGGCTATAGACGGCCGGCTTCATATATAGCGAATCGGAGGCTATAGCTCGCCGACACATATATGTATAGTAAATCGGCGGCTTGAGCCAGCCGGCCACATATACAGTGGTTCGGCGGCTATAGCCAGCCGGCCACATATATAGTGTGTCGGCGGCTATAGCCAGCCGGCCACATATGTAGTGTGTCGGCGGCTATAGCCAGCCGGCCACATATATAGTGGGTCGGCGGCTATAGCCAGCCGATACATACATATATAGTGAATCGGCGGCTATAGCCAGCCGGCCACATATACAGTGGTTAGGCGGCCATAGCCAGCTGGCCACATATACAGTGGTTCGGTGGCCATAGCCGGCCGGCTACATATATAGTGGATCGTCGGCTATAGCCAGCCGGCCACATATATAGTGAATCGGCGGCTATAGCCAGCCGGCCACATATATAGTGGGTCGGCGTCTAAAGCCAGCCGGCCACATATATAGCGAATCGGAGGCTATAGCTAACCGACACATTTGTAGTGCATCGGCGGCTATAGCCAGCCGGCCACATATATAGTGGGTCGGCGGCTATGGCCAGCCGGCCACATATATAGTGGATCGGCGGCTATAGCCAGCCGGCCACATACACATATAGGGAATCGGCGGCTATAGCCAGCCGGCCACATATATAGTGGGTCGGCGGCTAAAGCCAGCCGGCCACATATATAGTGGGTCGGCGGCTATAACCAGCCGGCCACATATATAGTGGGTCGCCGGCTATAGCCAGCCGGCCACATATACAGTGGTTCGGCGGCCATAGCCAGCCGGCCACATATGTACATAGCGAATCGGAGGCTATAGCCAGCCGACACATATATAGTGAATCGGCGGCTATAACCAGCCGGCCACATATATAGTGGGTCGCCGGCTATAGCCAGCCGGCCACATATACAGTGGTTCGGCGGCCATAGCCAGCCGGCCACATATGTACATAGCGAATCGGAGGCTATAGCCAGCCGACACATATATAGTGAATCGGCGGCTATAGCCAGTCGGCCACATATATAGTGGGTCGGGGGCTATAGCCAGCCGGCAACATATACAGTGGTTCGGCGGCCATAGCCAGCCGGGTACATATATAGTGAATCGGCGGCTATAGCCAGCCGGCTACATATACAGTGGTTCGGCGGCTATAACCAGCCGGCCACATATATAGTGGGTCGCCGGCTATAGCCAGCCGGCCACATATACAGTGGTTCGGCGGCCATAGCCAGCCGGCCACATATGTACATAGTGAATCGGAGGCTATAGCCAGCCGGCCACATATATAGTGAATCGGCGGCTATAGCCAGCCGACACATATATAGTGAATCGGCGGCTATAGCCAGCCGACACATATATAGTGAATCGGCGGCTATAGCCAGCCGACACATATATAGTGAATCGGCGGCTATAGCCAGCCGACACATATATAGTGAATCGAGGGCTATAGCCAGCCGACACATATATAGTGAATCGGCGGCTTTAGCCAGCCGACACATATATAGTGAATCGGCGGCTATAGCCAGCCGACACATATATAGTGAATCGGCGGCTATAGCCAGCCGACACATATATAGCGAGTCGGCGGATTTAGCCAGCCGACACATATATAGTAAATCGGCGGCTATAGCCAGCCGGGTACATATATAGTGAATAGGGGCTATGGCCAGCCGGGTACATATATAGTGAATCGGCGGCTTTAGCCAGTCGGCCACATATATAGTGGGTCGGCGGCTATAGCCAGCCGGCCACATATATAGTGGGTCGGCGGCTATAGCCAACCGGCCACATACATAGTGAATCGGCGGCTATAGCCAGCCGGCCACATATATAGTGGATCGGCGGCTATAGCCAGCCGATACATATATAGTGAATCGGCGGCTATAGCCAGCCGATACATATATAGTGAATTGGCGGCTATAGCCAGCCGATACATATATAGTGAATCGGCGGCTATAGCCAGCCGACACATATACAGTGGTTCGGCCGGCCACATATACAGTGGTTCGGCGGCCATAGCCAGTCGGGTACATATATAGTGAATCGGCGGCTATAGCCAGCCGACACATATATAGTGAATCGGCGGCTATAGCCAGCCGACACATATATAGTGAATCGGCGGCTATAGCCAGCCGACACATATATAGTGAATCGGCGGCTATAGCCAGCCGACACATATATAGTGAATCGGCGGCTATAGCCAGCCGACACATATATAGTGAATCGGCGGCTATAGCCAGCCGACACATATATAGTGAATCGGCGGCTATAGCCAGCCGACACATATATAGTGAATCGGCGGCTATAGCCAGCCGACACATATATAGTGAATCGGCGGCTATAGCCAGCCGACACATATATAGTGAAGCGGCGGCTATAGCCAGCCGACACATATATAGTGAATCGGCGGCTATAGCCAGCCGACACATATATAGTGAATCGGCGGCTATAGCCAGCCGGCCACATATACATATAGTGGGTCGGCGGCTATAGCCAGCCGGCCACATATACGGTGGTTCGGCGGCCATAGCCAGCCGGTCACATATGTACATAGCGAATCGGAGGCTATAGCCAGCCGACACATATATGTATAGTAAATCGGCGGCTATAGCCAGCCGGCCACATATATAATGGGTCGGCGGCTATGGCCAGCCGACACATAAATAGTGATTCGGCGGCTATGGCCAGCCGGCCACATACATATATAGTGTGTCAGCGGCTATAGCCAGCCGGCCACATATATAATGGGTCGGCGGCTATAGCCAGCCGGCCACATGTACAGTAGTTCGGTGGTTATAGCCAGCCGGCCACATACATAGCGAATCGGAGGCTATAGCCAGCCGACACATATAGTATAGTGAATCGGCGGCTATAGCCAGCCGACACATATATAGTGAATCGGCGGCTATAGCCAGCCGACACATATAGTATAGTGAATCGGCGGCTATAGCCAGCCGACACATATAGTATAGTGAATCGGCGGCTATAGCCAGCCGACACATATATAGTGAATCGGCGGCTATAGCCAGCCGACACATATAGTATAGTGAATCGGCGGCTACAGCCAGCCGACACATATAGTATAGTGAATCGGCGGCTATAGCCAGCCGACACATATATAGTGAATCGGCGGCTATAGCCAGCCGACACATATAGTATAGTGAATCGGCGGCTATAGCCAGCCGACACATATATAGTGAATCGGCGGCTATAGCCAGCCGACACATATATAGTGAATCGGCGGCTATAGCCAGCCGACACATATATAGTGAATCGGCGGCTATAGCCAGCCGACACATATATAGTGAATCGGCGGCTATAGCCAGCCGACACATATATAGTGAATCGGCGGCTATAGCCAGCCGACACATATATAGTGAATCGGCGGCTATAGCCAGCCGACACATATATAGTGAATCGGCGGCTATAGCCAGCCGACACATATATAGTGAATCGGCGGCTATAGCCAGCCGACACATATATAGTGAATCGGCGGCTATAGCCAGCCGACACATATATAGTTAAGCGGCGGCTATAGCCAGCCGACACATATATAGTGAATCGGCGGCTATAGCCAGCCGACACATATATAGTGAATCGGCGGCTATAGCCAGCCGGCCACATATACAGTGGTTCGGTGGCTATAACCAGCCGGCCACATATACATATAGTGGGTCGGCGGCTATAGCCAGCCGGCCACATATACGGTGGTTCGGCGGCCATAGCCAGCCGGCCACATATGTACATAGCGAATCGGAGGCTATAGCCAGCCGACACATATATGTATAGTAAATCGGCGGCTATAGCCAGCCGGCCACATATATAATGGGTCGGCGGCTATGGCCAGCCGACACATATATAGTGATTCGGCGGCTATGGCCAGCCGGCCACATACATATATAGTGTGTAAGCGGCTATAGCCAGCCGGCCACATATATAATGGGTCGGCGGCTATAGCCAGCCGGCCACATGTACAGTAGTTCGGTGGTTATAGCCAGCCGGCCACATACATAGCGAATCGGAGGCTATAGCCAGCCGACACATATAGTATAGTGAATCGGCGGCTATAGCCAGCCGACACATATATAGTGAATCGGCGGCTATAGCCAGCCGACACATATAGTATAGTGAATCGGCGGCTATAGCCAGCCGACACATATATAGTGAATCGGCGGCTATAGCCAGCCGACACATATAGTATAGTGAATCGGCGGCTATAGCCAGCCGACACATATATAGTGAATCGGCGGCTATAGCCAGCCGACACATATAGTATAGTGAATCGGCGGCTATAGCCAGCCGACACATATATAGTGAATCGGCGGCTATAGCCAGCCGACACATATAGTATAGTGAATCGGCGGCTATAGCCAGCCGACACATATATAGTGAATCGGCGGCTATAGCCAGCCGACACATATAGTATAGTGAATCGGCGGCTATAGCCAGCCGACACATATATAGTGAATCGGCGGCTATAGCCAGCCGACACATATATAGTGAATCGGCGGCTATAGCCAGCCGACACATGTATAGTGAATCGGCGGCTATAGCCAGCCGACACATATAGTATAGTGAATCCGCGGCTATAGCCAGCCGACACATATATAGTGAATCGGCGGCTATAGCCAGCCGACACATATAGTATAGTGAATCGGCGGCTATAGCCAGCCGACACATATATAGTGAATCGGCGGCTATAGCCAGCCGACACATATAGTATAGTGAATCGGCGGCTATAGCCAGCCGACACATATAGTATAGTGAATCGGCGGCTATAGCCAGCCGACACATATATAGTGAATCGGCGGCTATAGCCAGCCGACACATACATATATAGTGAATCGGCGGCTATAGCCAGCCGACACATATATAGTGAATGGGCGGCTATAGCCAGCCGACACATATATAGTGAATCGGCGGCTATAGCCAGCCGACACATATATAGTGAATCGGCGGCTATAGCCAGCCGACACATATATAGTGAATCGGCGGCTATAGCCAGCCGACACATATATAGTGAATCGGCGGCTATAGCCAGCCGACACATATATAGTGAATCGGCGGCTATAGCCAGCCGACACATATATAGTGAATCGGCGGCTATAGCCAGCCGACACATATATAGTGAATCGGCGGCTATAGCCAGCCGACACATATATAGTGAATCGGCGGCTATAGCCAGCCGACACATATATAGTGAATCGGCGGCTATAGCCAGCCGACACATATATAGTGAATCGGCGGCTATAGCCAGCCGACACATATATAGTGAATCGGCGGCTATAGCCAGCCGACACATATATAGTGAATCGGCGGCTATAGCCAGCCGACACATATATAGTGAATCGGCGGCTATAGCCAGCCGACACATATATAGTGAATCGGCGGCTATAGCCAGCCGGCCACATATATAATGGGTCGGCGGCTATGGCCAACCGACACATATATAGTGAATCGGCGGCTATAGCCAGCCGGCCACATATATAGTGTGTCGGCGGCTATAGCCAGCCGGCCACATATATACTGAATCGGCGGCTATAGCCAGCCGACACATATATAGTGAATCGGCGGCTATAGCCAGCCGACACATATATAGTGAATCGGCGGCTATAGCCAGCCGACACATATATAGTGAATCGGCGGCTATAGCCAGCCGACACATATATAGTGAATCGGCGGCTATAGCCAGCCGACACATATATAGTGAATCGGCGGCTATAGCCAGCCGGCCACATATATAATGGGTCGGCGGCTATGGCCAACCGACACATATATAGTGAATCGGCGGCTATAGCCAGCCGGCCACATATATAGTGAATCGGCGGCTATAGCCAGCCGACACATATATAGTGAATCGGCGGCTATAGCCAGCCGACACATATATAGTGAATCGGCGGCTATAGCCAGCCGACACATATATAGTGAATCGGCGGCTATAGCCAGCCGACACATATATAGTGAATCGGCGGCTATAGCCAGCCGACACATATATAGTGAATCGGCGGCTATAGCCAGCCGACACATATATAGTGAATCGGCGGCTATAGCCAGCCGACACATATATAGTGAATCGGCGGCTATAGCCAGCCGACACATATATAGTGAATCGGCGGCTATAGCCAGCCGACACATATATAGTGAATCGGCGGCTATAGCCAGCCGACACATATATAGTGAATCGGCGGCTATAGCCAGCCGACACATATATAGTGAATCGGCGGCTATAGCCAGCCGACACATATATAGTGAATCGGCGGCTATAGCCAGCCGACACATATATAGTGAATCGGCGGCTATAGCCAGCCGACACATATATAGTGAATCGGCGGCTATAGCCAGCCGACACATATATAGTGAATCGGCGGCTATAGCCAGCCGACACATATATAGTGAATCGGCGGCTATAGCCAGCCGACACATATATTGTGAATCGGCGGCTATGGCCAGCCGGCCACATATACA